>CM060306.1:56719561-56732061 GCA_030674185.1 Monoplex corrugatus | reverse complement strand
GATGACTGGGTCCGAATGGGTCATGCGGCGCATGGACAGCCCCCTTTGCTTAAAGAAATGACTGTCGATTGGCGTCGGGAGCTTGGGAAGGTGGGTGTCCCGAGAGTGGCGAGGCATTGGTTCTGCGGGTCCCATCCGCACCCTCGTGTTGTTTCTTTTTAACTATGTCATCAGAATTGTTGCGTTTATAGCGAAACCATCGTAAGAAACCAAGGAGAATGTCGTGGGATAAAAGTTGCTGAAAAAACTGTAAATAATCTTCTTTATGCGGATAATACTTCTAACTGCAGAAAATAAAATAAAGACCCATAAAACCTTGTGAATAAACTAGAATTAGAAAGCATGGGCAAGAGCGAAAAAGTAAGAGAACGAATTCACGATAATCAGTAAAGAACAAGAAATCCGTTCACGTAAAATGACAGCAAAGGACACAACACTGAAACACGCTGATAAGTTTAAATATCTAGGAACATTCATCTCGTCCGACGGCAGATACACATTAGAAATATCCAGCAGAACTGGCCAACTAAAACAGCATTCATGAAAATGAAAAGTGTTTTAACCGAAACAATTCTATCAATTGACATTAGAAAGAGCGTTTTTCAGTGTTACATACAACCTATACTGTTGTACGGATGCACAGCCTAGAGAATGAAGAAGCGAAGTCAGAACAAGATTGAGGCAGCTGAACAGTGGTTTGTAAGAAAAATGTTAAAGAGTGCCATGGACAGCAAACGGAACAAACGAGACAGTATTGATGGAGGCAGACACAAGTATATCATTCATAAGGAAGATTAGGAAGAGACAGGCAACATTTATAGCGCCATTTCATGCGAAAAGGGGAATTGGAACACCTGGTCACAAAGGGAAAGCTGGAGGGAAAGAGAGCACCGGGTAGACCCAGGGAGAAGATGCTAGACGGATTTGCAGAGTAGCTGGGGACAAGGAGGGTGGAAGAGATGCTTCAGGCAACAAGAGATAGAGACAGATGGAAGTCCATAATCGCCAACACATTGTGGCAAGGCACCTGATGATATGATGATGAGTAACGGTAAGAAAGTTAAAGGGGAAAAGAACACCAGGCAGACCCAGAGACAAAATATTAGACATTTTTTTTTAGATTGGAGGTGGGTGGGGGGAGGCAAGAAGCGGATAATTCTATATGCGCTCCAAACAAATGTGCCAGCAATCATAGAGCAGACAGCTTAAGCCTATGCAAAGATCTATATACTCTGGCAGTGTCTTCAAATTGAGAGAGGGGAAAGACGGGACGTAATCAACACTAAGCTGTGTCAGCTTTGTCAGAATGATGTAAGCATTTCGATGGGCGGGTAACGACCAGGTGCTATGCTGCAGACTGCAACTGAACTAAAGTAATCAGATCGTGAGTCCAGGGCCCTATAAAAAAAACAAAAAAGCAAAAACAACAACAACAAAAAACAAAACAATCCAACCCCCACCCCACTAAAACAACAACAACAACAACAAAAACAAAACAAAAACAAAACAAAACAAAACACAAACAACAACAATAACAACAACAACAACAAAACAACCCGTGTATATCACAAGTTCATCTCTAAAAATCCCTTAACCACCCATTCCAACCAAGAACAGCACAGACACAAAGAAAGAAATGAATTGAAAAAAATCTCTTAACAATAACTTTCCGCTCCTCATTTAGCCAGCCAGCCAGCGGCCAACCAGTAACATAATTGAAAAGCCTTTTGGATGATCGGCTGTGTAGACAGAGTAGTGGACTCAAGATCGGATGTCTTGATTTCGATCCCAGCCAGCAACATGAAATCTGGCCTGTTTGTAGGCAATGTCAACGCTTATATCGCTCTGATGGTGCCAACTTAGAGTTCTGCAGGTTCTGTTTCTGCTCCCCTTTTCCCATTTCAAGACTTTTGTTAGAGTTTTGCGCAAGCTCAAGAAATCTACTAGACGATTACTGGCACATTTGGGTAGAGCGAATATGTAAGTGTCCTAGTGCCATAAATCCCTTTTGATCAATCTCAGAGCCATCAAGCCAAACATACGTCTTCCACTTTAGCGGTTTTTGCACTGCTCATCGATTTTTATTTTTAGTTGGTTTGTGGGAAAATCCCGGCTTTCAGATAAAAACACAACTCCCTCACTCACCCCCCCCCCTTTCCTTATCCATCCCCTATCTCCTAACTCTGCTCCCACCCTTCTCCATATCTCTCCCTTCCAACCCCCACTAGCCCCCTTGACGTAAAATCAATTTGCTTGTTGGACGCACAGATTTTGTTTTCTACAACAGCGAAGTCTCTCTTTCTTTTCTTTTTTTTTCCTCTTTTTTCTCCCCAGCTTTTTTTTTTTTTTTTTTGCTTACGAGAGGTTGAGCAAAAGTGGTAGCGATAGGGATGTGGGAATTGTGGTGGTAGTGATCGTACGAAGACTGGTTCAGACCGACCAGAAGAAGGTATGTGTATGTGTATGTGTATGTGTATGTGTATGTGTATGTGTATGTATGTTATGTGATGTGTATGTGTATGTGTATGTGTATGTGTATGT
Organism: Monoplex corrugatus; assembly: GCA_030674185.1. Lineage (NCBI taxonomy): Eukaryota > Metazoa > Mollusca > Gastropoda > Littorinimorpha > Ranellidae > Monoplex > Monoplex corrugatus. Next base: position 56,729,520 of record CM060306.1, on the reverse strand, counting down.
GTATGTGTGTGTATGTGCATGTGTATGTATGTGTAGTGTATGTGTATGTGTATGTGTATGTATGTGTATGTGTATGTGTATGTGTATTTGCATGCGTGTGTGTGTGTGTGCGTTCGTTCATTGTTTGATTTGTCTTTTCACTATAAGTGATATTCGACGGTGTGTGTGTGTGTGTGTGTGTGTGTGTGTGTGTGTGTGGGGGTGGTGTGGTGTGTGTGTGTGTGTGTGTGTGTGTGTGTGTGTGTGTGTGTGTGGTGTGTGTGTGTGTGTGTGTGTGACTATCCGTGCGTACGCAAGCGCTGGCTGGCATACATGCATATGGCTGAGCCTGTGCGCTCACAACCGCATACGCGAATCTGTCATAGTGTGTGTTGTACGTTTAACAGGTGTCATATGATTTAAGCTTTCCGATGTTTTTAAACATTCCGACTTTTTCCTTGTATGCGTGTATGCACATTATTTGGCCCATCCCCCGTGGGGATGCCAGGGACTCTTTCAGTACAAAAGTATTGCGCCTTCTGGACATTCAGTGCTAGAAATGTCCTCTTTCTGTTACTCTCTTTGTTTCTTTCTTCCTCCTTTTCTTCCTATCATTTTCTGCCTTACTGGTCTATTCACCTGTATGTATTCGATAAAGTATTACGTACTTTCTCTTAGGATTGATAATTCAGTACATGTATTTAAGTGCATTTTTAGCTCAAGGGAAATGAGGTATGCAAAAGCAATTTTAGATAACTTAGGCCCGTTTTTGACGGAAAGTCAACGCCAGGGGCATCCCTTTAGACTATGTGCACTAATGCATTGAAATGTGTACTTACTTTTCTTTTCTCATTTGCCCTGCTGAAGTATTGTGTATGTTTTTAAACGATAAGCCCTGATATGGCTCTCGCAGTGGGCTGGGCTTTAAAGAACAATAACAGTAACAACAGGTTTCATATCATTTAAGCTTTCCGACTTCATTAAATCTTTAGACTTTTTACTTGGATGCATGTATGCACGTTGTTTTGTCCGTAGACTGTGCAGGCGGTCAGTTGCTGCACAGTCTGCATACTCCGTCTTCTGTAGGCGTGCATGCTGGATGTTTCCATGTTTCCATAAAACCATTGGACACTGACAAGACTTGCAGTATCCTCAACTAGCGTACTTGAGGTTCTGCGTGCGTATATACACGAAGCAGGGTTAGCGACTATCAGGTCTGCAGGATACATTGACCCAATGGGAGATCAGAAACAAAAATTTCACTCTTTATCAATGAGGTGGGGGGGGGGGGCGTACCCACGTAAGGATCGAACCCCAGACCTACCAACTGAAGTTGACGTCTTACCCACTTGACTACTGGGCGCGTCAATATTCTTTCTAAATCTTTTTTTTTTTTAGGATCATCGCACTCAGGGAGGTTACCTTCGTGCTCTTTCTTTTTTCGTCCCATTTTCTACGCTACCCTAATGGCCAAAAAAGCTGGAACAGTTTTTTTTTTACAATGCGATGATGATGATGTCGATAAGGATGATAATCATGATGCTATGGTTTTCCATCTACGATTGAGACTTCGTGACAAGCTGTACTCTACGTTTCTATCATAATATGTTATGTCGTCAACCAGGCCCGACAGATATAGACACCTGCGGTGCTGATCAGAAGAATTGAACAAAGCCCTCAATGACGCATCCGTGAAGTGGATGAGATTCGACTGTGTGATCCCAGTCTTCCCAATGAGTCCATAGCACGCCCAACTCTGGGTAGGAGCCGGTTAGAGCCGAAAAATCCCACAATAAATTTTGGAAGGACTGACAGGGATTCGAACCCACAACCTTCCAGTCTGTAGTCCGTTGCGTTAACCACTACACCACGGCGATATGACTCTTTCTAAAACTTGGATAATAACTTCCGATGCCAAAGGAAGTGTGTACGTATAGGCTGAACAGGCTGGTCATGACGTGATGACTGCTTGTCCTTTTGTTCATCCATTGCTTGCTTTGTTAGAAGAGGTGGGAATCGTGGCGGTAGAGCACGAGAATATCTGTGCAAAACGCAATAAGATAACAGAATTTTCGGAAGTGGAACTCTTGTGACAACAAAAACGATATACATGATTACTTCCCTTGATTCATGATAGAGAGATTTCGCCTTGGTTTTGTTGTTGCTGGGGTGTGCGTGTGCCTTTGGTGTGTTGTGTGTTTTGTGTGTGTGTGTTGTGTGTGTTGTGCGAGTGTGTGTGTGTGTGTGTGTGTGTGTGTGTGTGTGTGTGTGTGTGTGTGTGTGTGGTGTGTGTTGTGTGTGTTGTGTGTGTGTGAGTGTGTGTGTGTGTGTGAGAGAGAGAGAGAGAGAGAGAGAGAGAGAGAGAGAGAGAGAGAGAGAGAGAGAGATGCAACAAGAAAAAACAAACAAACATACAAACAAACAAACACAGAAGAATACCCCCCACCACCAACACCAACAACAAACACAACAACATTATTTCACAGAACAGAGAACTGATCAAACGAGTGTCTAGTGGCTGAAGCAGGGGTTTTCTGGGTCATTCAGACCTCTGTTATAACTGATAAGAAAGAAGAAGAAAGAAAGAAAGAAAGACAGACAGAAAGACAGACAGACAGACAGACAGAAATAAAGAAAGAAAGAAGAAGTAGTCAAGGCATATTACTGAGCTTTCTTCCTCTTAAAAGAATACAAGAATGTAAGTTCACATTTAAGCTTAAAATCTTAATTTGTTAGATAGAAAAGACGAATAGAGCAGAAGTAGTGGTCAGCTTAATTCCTAGACGGTAGTATTGATTGTGTTGTGTGTTGTTGTGTTGTGTTGTGTTGTTGTGTGTGTGTTGTGTGTGTATTGTGCTGTGCTGTGTTATGTTGTGTCGTGTCGTATCGTGTCACGTCATGTTGTGTTGTAATGCGTTGTGTTATAATGTATTATGTTGTGTGGTACTGTATTTTGTTGCGTGTTGTTTTGTATTGTTATGTTGTGCTAATATTGTATTGAATTCTATAGAATTGTGTTGTCTTGCGTTGCACAGTACTACGTTGAGTTGTACTGTTTTGTGCTGTGCTGAGTTAAGTTGTGTTGTTGCGTGTGTTGTGTTGAAATGTATTCTGTTGTGTAGTGTACGTATAGGTAAGAGATTGTCAGGACCGAAAACATCCCACAATGACCTGAACTGGCGAAATTCAAACCTGCAACCTCCTAGTCACTAGACCATTGCGCCCCCCCCCCCCCCCCGCGCGCATTGGGGGATGCCGGGGGCTGTTTTAGTATAAATCGTATCCCCACCTTCTGTACATTGTGTGCTAGAAATTTCCTCTTTTCTGTTACTCTCTTTGTTTCTGCCTTATTCCTGTGCTCTCTGTCATTGCTTCATATTATGTCCTGCCTTGCTGGTCCATTCATCTGTATGCGTCCGATAAAGTCTTACGTACTTTTTTCTTAGGATTGATACTTGGGTACATGTATTAAGTGCTTTTTTTGGCTCTAGGGAGGTGAGATATGTGGAAGCAATATTACGTAATTTATGCCCGTTTCTTTACATGTTTTGGTGTCCTTATGTATGTATAAACTTGCGTTCAGGTTTGTTTTTTTATATCCCCTGTGCGATAAATTGGACGGGGTGGTCAACACCAGGGGATGTCGTTAGATTATGTGCACGAATGCATTGATATGTACTTCATTTTTTTTTCTTTTTCCTGTCGAAGTATTATATATGTTTTGAATGGTTGTAGCTCTGATATGGCTCTGCGCAGTGGGCTGAGCTTTAAATAACAATACTAATAACAAGACCGCTGCGCTATCCAAGCTCCAAATGACGACAACCCTCTTCTGCACTTTTATTGACCTGGACGATCTAAAAAATAATCTCCACCTTTAGCCACTAGGCGGTAGACGAGGAGGCTCGAACATAGACCTCCCAGTTGGAAGACAAAGCTCCTAACCGCTCAGTTATCGCGCCAGTGCTGTACTCCAAAATATAACAGCTCTAACATATTCTTACTGTTTTGTCTGGGATAGAAAGGCTGTGAACAAAAGTTTGGCAGTTGGTGTTTCTCAGGAATACGTGCAAGCCCTGGACTAAAACAGCTGGAAGCTCTTCAGCTTGTCTTGTCAAATAGAAGAGAAGACGTAAACACAGAAATCTTGGCATTTCATCAGAAGTTTGAGCAGATGGTTTGGATTGTTTTCATTCTGAAACATCGCGTGATGTAACACAAACTGTGTGTTTTGATTACAAGTTTACGTAAAGGCTTTTCGTAGTTTTGGACATAAAATTATACAAGAAAAGTTGATCCGAAGTTAAGGTTCATTTTTTTAATTTCGTGTAATACACGTATGATAGGATCAAAGAAAATAATATTATATGCCTCCGAAACTTGAAGTCAGAAATGTTCTCCACCATGGCGTAAAAACACATCAAATACATTGTTGAAATTGCTCAAGATATTGTTAAAATGTCTTATTACAAACAGAATCCAAAAAGCGTGAAAGACATTTCTTTGTGTTTCAGAAGTTTGAAGATTCATTTTTGTGCTTTTCTAAGACAAGCCTTTCAACAACAACAAAAAAAGGTGTCGTACGAAACCTAAAGTCTGAGGATGTACATAGTGATTTTGTTAATGTATTTAACCCTTTGACTCCCGCACCCTATACGCCAACTGCAAAAACGTAACCCTTTGACTCCCTAACCCTATCCACCAGCTTCCTGCAGGAAGCTGGTGGATAGGCTGAGAAAGTCAAAGGGTTAAGTTTTTGCTTTGCTCGCATGGTTGGCAATGCAGTATGCTAGTGGAGAGAGGGTGCGGGAGTCAAAGGGTGAAAGCTACCGAGGAAATTCAGGAGGAAAGAGGAATGTTTGATAAAAAAATCTGAAAAGATGAAACTTTCATCTTTGCACTAAAGCACGATCAGCACACAAAGACACACATTGCTCACATGTAAGACTTTATTAAATCGGCTTTGATTTTGTTATCTAGAGCGATGAAGAAAACTAAGACGAAAATGGAAGAAGAAGAAGAAGAAGAAAGAAGAAGAAGAAGAAGAAGAAGAAGAAGAAGAAGAAGAAGAGAAGAAGAAGAAGAAGAAGAGAAGAAGAAGAAGAAGAAGAAGAAGAAGAAGAAGAAGAGAAGAAGAAGAAAGAAGAAGAAGAAGAAGAAGAAGAAGAAGAAGAAGAAGAAGAAGAAGAAGAAGAAGAAGAAGAAGAAGAAGAAGAAGAAGAAGAAGAAGAAGAAGAAGAAGAAGAAGAAGAAGAAGAAGAAGAAAAGAGAGATTAAAAAGGGGATGGGATAGTAGGCTTATCACAGGAGTGGCAGCTGAAGAATAAGTTTTCTGTTCCGGGAGATAAAACACTACACATCTATGAAGAAGACGCTGCGCAACATTTTGTTGTTGTTGTAATTTTATATTTGTGGATTAATTAATGAATGTTCTTGCACAGTAGTTCGTTTGCCTTCATATTTGTTTATTTGTTCTTTTGCGCTATATATTTACTTGTTTTCTTTTTTATGTGTTCATTTCTTTCCGAAACCATAGAACTCGTTTTAATTTTTCAAAAGGACATTTTACTGATTTACATTTCAGAGTTCTTGTCATGTACGATAGGCACCTGAATAACAAAGTACCAGAGAGAGAAAGGGGGGAGGAGAGAGAGAGAGAGAGAGAGAGAGAGAGAGAGAGAGAGAGAGAGAGAGAGAGAGAGAGAGAGAGAGAGAGAGAGAGAGAGAGGAGAGAGAGAGAGAGAGATGAAAATAACATAATTATTCCAACGGTATAAATATTTGCACATATCGTTGCTGTAGCTAATCTACTGATATTAAACAAGAAAAAACATATAATACTGCAAAAATATTATATGTATATATATATATATATATATATATATATATATATATATATACATATATGTACATATATGTATGTATACACACACACACACACACACACACACATACATGTATATATATATGTATATATATATATATATATATATATATGTGTGTGTGTGTGTGTGTGTGTGTGTGTGTGTGTGTGTGTGTGTGTGTGTGTGTTGTGTGTGTGCGTATGTGTGTGTTTATTGTACATACATATACAAAGAGAGAGAGACAGAGACAGAGAGACAGAGACAGAGACAGAGACAGAGACAGAGAGAATACAAATGTGAATACGAAAATGAATGATTCACTGTTTCCGGCTGTCAGCCCATTCCCGGGGAACACAGGAAAAAGGGAATGGCTGTCACTGCAATATTGACATAGACAATCATTGTTTTTGTTGTTGTTGTTTTTTTACGTTCGTAACACACAAATACATTGTGACCTGTCAGCCATGTCACGGGTTTGTAAGTCATGTATCGGTCATTGCCATTATAAACAGTCACAGATGGAGATGTATCTTTTTACAGTCACTCAGCTACGTGAACAATAGATCCGTGGTTTTTCTACTACGCCCAGTTGAAGGATTTGAACTCGCGACAAAGACAGTCCCAGTACTGGAATCCTTATTTTTCATACTGACTGAAACTGTTCATAGTCCTTCTATTTTTCTTCTCATTCCACTGAAAGAAAATAATAAATCACTTGTTGTGACAAGCGAGTTGTCAGTAGTCCTATGTTAGAGAGAGAGAGAGAAGAAGGAAGAGAGAGAGAGAGAGAGAGAGAGAGAGAGAGAGAGAGAGAGAGAAGAGAGAGAGAGAGAGAGAGAGAACTCAGAACTCAGAACTGAGAAAATGTTTATTGTTCATCGGCCTTAGGCCTCAATACATGCATGGGGAAGGGGGAGGGGAGGAGATCAGGTTTTCTTATACATTTATACAAGTTATACTATCAAACTGCAGAGAGAGAGAGAGAGAGAGAGAGAGAGGAGAGAGAGAGAGAGAGAGAGAGAGAGAGAGAGAGAGAGAGAGAGAGAGAGAGAGAGAGAGAGAGAGAGAGAGAAAAGAAGAGAGAGAGATTCAGCTAGACAGACAGAGACAGAGAAATAGATAATTCTTCAGACTTCAGATGATTTATGCATTTAGGCCATAGCCCTTCATGATGGGGTGTGAATTACAAGATAAGTCTCATAATCAAGAAATATGCAGTAAGCACATAAGCATGATTTATCAGCGTGATAAAGAAAAAAAAAAGATAAAGAAGTAGGCTTACATATTTGTATCTTGTATCCTTTTGAGAGGTTGATAAATAAATATGGCCAATATTTCCATTACGTCTTCATTTCCTGCGGAGAGAAGTAGAATCAACTTAATTGTAGCATACTCCTTCATTTCCTGTGGAGAGAAGTAGAATTAACTTATTGTACCAATCTTCCAGTACTTTTGCCGAATAAGTTATTTCCTCAGGCAGAACACCCTAAAACAAAATATATTATCTTTTCTGTCGCATAACTACACAACTTACACGTCAAAGCATATTCATGATATGCTCTATATCTTTGGAAAACAAAACAGTTTCAGATACATCATAATTTTGCAAGAGTTTAAGAGTCTGCTTAATAAATTTATTTATATCCACTAACAAATTGGGCTCAGTACAGTTAAGACTGAGAGAGAGAGAAAGAGAGAGAGAGAGAGAGAGAGAGAGAGACAGACAGACAGACAGACAAACAGACAGACAGACAGACAGACAGACAGACAGTGAGACCAGAAAGAAATAATACACATATATCTTACCAAGAAAATCAGGAACCACACACAACAAACACCGTTAAAAAATACCCGCAAGGAACTAGCAAGAAACACACCACCACTGTACAACCCAAACACACACACACACACACACACAGACACACACTCACAAATCCTTCAGAAAGGCAGCAGAAGTAGTAGCGGTACGTAGTAGTAGCAGTAGTGGTATGCAAAGTTCTGCACAGCCACTACAAAGTACTAGGTAGAAACGAGCCTTTTGTAGACAAGCAGTCCTTAGGCCAAGAGAACTCACGCTTTCCAGCAAACCTTTCGCTGCTCTGTTCACTTCTTCCTTGACTGACTAAGTGGTCCTCTAACGCAAAAATGGGTAGGTCGAAACGCAATGATGACTGGAAGGAGAGAGGGAAAAAATGAAAAAAAAAGGGGGAAGAGGAGATGCGAAGAAAGGGCGAGAAAAAGAAGAATGCAGGGAGAGAAAGAGAGACAGAAAAAAAAAAAAAAAAAGGATGGGGCAAGATTATATTTCTATTACAAATATTCACGGATTTGCTCGAAGGCGAGTGTGCATCACACAGACACACACACATGCACGCTCTCACGTGCATGGACGCCCCCCCCCCCCCCCACACACACACACATACACTCCCATCTAACACCCACGTCCTACCATCCAACCCCTCCTATTCAGCACACTTCACACATTCGCAGAAACAGACACGCTCTAACACTCATCCACTCCTGCAACACCCATACCTGCACGGTCCTTACCTGCCACACACGCTTCTAGTCCCCTCCTTAAACACATACACATACATTCATGTACACACACACACACAACCACACACACACACACACACACACACACACACACACACACACACACACACACACACACACACACACACACACACACATACACACACACATACAAACACACACAAACACACAGAGACATTTACACAGATAGGTGCGCATAATTACCATCAACATCCACCCACGCACCAATACTCAAGCCCCTCCGAAAACTGCTCCATCCATATCTTCCTACACACAACCCCCCCCCCACACACACACACACGCACGTGCACGCACACACACACACACACACACACACACACACACACACACACACACACACACACACACACTCACTCACTCACTCACTCACTCACTCACATACACACACATGGAAAAAGACGAAGAAAAACTTTGCCGGTGTTAGGGGCTTAAGGGGGGGGGGGGGGGAGAGTAGGTGGGGCAAGAGGAGGATTATTATCTTTCCATCGCCCCTCCCTCGTTCTCTCTTTCCCCAGCCCCACCCTCCTCCGGTTTTCTTGGGAGGGATAAGGTTCCAAGCGGAGAGACATGAAAATGAGTCATCACAGATAACCAGCCTCTCGACTGAGAGAAAATGTTACATCAGCATTGCTCACGCAGCTCTCTGGCTCTGTGTCTTTCTTTCTCTCTCGCCCTACCTAGTCTGTGACGTCATCGTTGTTTTAACCTGCTTTTCCACTTTCTGTTCCTCGATCATTGTGAAATTTGTGTGCAATAGTACTTTTGTTTTTCGCCGTTTCTGAAAAATGTTCCGCTCTTACTCGGACATTGTGAAATTCGTGTGTTAATTTTTCTTTTCTTTTCTTTTTTTTCCTCTTCTTCTTCTTCTTCTTCTTCTTCTTCTCTCTCTCTGTCTCTCTCTGTCTCTCTGTCTCTCTCTCTCTCTTTCTCTGTCTATCTGTCTCTGTCTCTCAGTGTCTGTGTGTGTGTGTGTGTCTCTCTCTCTCTTTCTCTGTCTGTCTGTCTGTCTCTCACTTTCTCTTTGTCTCTGCCTGACTGTCTGTCTGTCTGTCTCACTCTCTCTCTGTCTCTGTCTCTCTCTCGTCTCTCTCTCTCTCTCTCTCTTTCTCTCTCTCTCTCTCTCTTCTCTTTCTCTTCCCCTCTCTCTGTGTGTTTCTGAAAAAAAGTTTTCCACTTTCTTTTCCTCGGACTTTTTTTGTTTGGTTGTGAAATTCGTGTGCCAGAATATTTTATTTTACGAATCTTTCCATCTGAAAAGTTTTCCGCTTTCCTGTTTATTTTTTATTTCCTCGTCATTGTGAAATTCGTTTGACAGATTACTCTTTTATCATTACTTGTGTGTGTCTTTCTCAGTGCTTTTGTTTGTTTGTTTGTTTATTTGTTTGTTTTACTTTCTTGTCCTCGGTCACTGTCAAAGTCGTGTGCCAGATAGCTCAAATACACACACAGACACACACAGACACATACAACACATAGACACACACACACACACACACACACACACAACACACACACACACACACACACACACACACA
>CM060306.1:56709561-56714561 GCA_030674185.1 Monoplex corrugatus | reverse complement strand
AGAGAGAGAGAGAGAGAGAGAGAGAGAGAGAGAGAGAGAGAGAGAGAGAGAGAGAGAGAGAGAGAGAGAGAGGCAGACAGAGACATAGGCAGACAAACAGAGACAGAAACAGAGCAGACAGACAGACAGGCAGACCAGCAGACAGACAGACACAGACACAGACACATAGACAAAGATCCAGTCGAAGACAGTACAGATGCAATATGATTTAATACGCTAGCTTATGAAACAAATTTCGTAACAGCAATAAGCTACTAGCAGCCAAGAGGTCTTTGCTAGCTCATCACAGTTAGGAGACAGAGACAGATAACGGATCGATCCAAAACCCATTGTCCCGGTCCAAGGGAGACTATCAGCATCACAAGTGTGGATAAGGAGAGAGAAAATAGCTGGGGATAGGATGGTGGTGGGAGAGGAGATGTAGAGACAATAAAGGAAACTACCGGGCAGTCAAATCAGCACGCAAGACAGATAAAATCGGAAATAATAACTCTGCTTACCTGTCTCTCTATGTGTGGCTGGTTGTTGTGGTCGATTGGATACTCTTATTCATTTTTTTTTTTTTTTTTTAGGGTGAAATCTGAATGTAAAAAAAAAGGTACTTATGGCTCATCTATAACCTTTGGAAACAGAATTTTGCGTTGTCTTAATAAGACTGATGAGTAAAAAATATTCTGCCTATCTGTAAACTTTGGAAAAAAGAATTATATCTTTCTTAGACTCTTAGATAACGAAATCTGTTTCATCTTAAGACTAGGATTAAAATATTATGTATAACTTATCTAAAAGTACTTATAGCGTATTTGTAACCTTGGAAATATAGAAATGTGTTGTTGCCTCTCTGCGTCTTGTCTCGTCTTGTCTTGTCTTGTCTTGTCTTGTTGTCTTTTGTCTCTTTCCTTTCTTGTCTCTTCTTTCTTGTTGTCTTGCTCTTCTCTTTCTGAAGTTATATTGCTTACTGTATGCTGTTTTTTAGTCATAGACTGGCCTTGCCCGTAGCATAGGGATCTGCGTATGCTCAGTTTCAGTTTCAGTTTCTCTAGATGACTCTCCGCGCTCGGAACGAATTTCATATGCACTAACGTCACAGGTGCCGTGTGTATGGTGATCATGGCACAAGCCTTAAAGCCTGCACAAAACCCATAAGCAGGCCAAGTCCTGAGGCCCTACCTAGCCTATGTTTTACCTAGTCTATATTTATACTGGCATGTTATCAGCCTATCACTGGAAAAATCTTGATTGCATGCAAATGACATGTGTATCATACCTTCAAGAAAAGGAACATATGTATAAAATAAATAAATGAAATAATTAAACGAATCTGCCAGACAACTGCTGGCTTATTTGGATGGGGCGCACATGGAATTCTTCGAGTGCACTGAAACTCTCTTGAACCAAACTCCAAACTCCTACCGGCAACCGTAGACAGATACTTCGGTGATACTTGGTTTTCTGTCCTCTGTTTGCTTGTTCGTTATTATCTTCTCTTTGAAATGTATTCTCCTTTTATCAAGAATTTCTCCCAAATAATCTGATTTTTTATTTCAATGCCTATAGTTGAGGAACAGTAAATACGGAACTGGACAATATGGTGCATCTGCATCATTGGGGAATAATGTTTGATTGTCATCTTTGTTATCTTCGTTAATATTGTCTTCTATATATATATATTGCATAGTTTCCTCAATAAAACGCCTATCTTGTTTTCTCTCTATTTAATTTTCTCTTTCTGTTTCTTTTCCTCTTATTCTTCTTTCTCTCTCTCTCTCTCTCTCTCTCTCTCTCTCTCTCTCTCTCTCTCTTTCTTTCTTTCTCTCTCTCACTCTTCCTCCCTCTTTCTCTCTCTCCGTCCCTCTCTCTCTCTCTTTCTCCCTTTTCTCCCTCCCCCTTTACCAAATTGTTTGAAACGCACACTACCACTAAAAACCTTTGGAAATTAATTTAATTTAATCATTAAATGTGTGGTAATGTAATGACTGTAATCTTTGCCGATGCACTCCTTTTATTTCCCTTTCTTTCTCTTCAGTTTATTAATGTATGGACATCTGTATGCATTATTACCTGCATTGATGTTGTTGGTTACTTTAACGTGTACACTTATATTGTTGGCTACTGTGTAGCAATACAAATGTGCTCGTGTCTGAATACATATCTGGGTAACCTGTTGGATTTGATGTAATTCTAACATGTATAAACATTAGTTGTAATTTTACAAATGAAATAGTTTAACCATGAATGTACAATTCTCATGCATTTATATAATTCGTGTTTGCTTGAAATGATTTCATACACACGGACATACACACACACGCAGCAACACACACAGACCACACACACATACACACACAGAGACACAAACACACACACACACACACACACACACACACACACACACACACACACACACACACACACACACAACACACACACACACACACCACACACACACACAACACAACACATCACACACACACAACACACCACACACACACACACACACACACACTACTATACACCACACAAAATATATATATATATATATATATATATATATATATATATATATATATATATATATATATAATATAGTATAATTATATTATAATTTTTACGTATTTGCGGTCAAATATCTTTTGAGCATGTGTGTGTGTGTGTGTGTGTGTGGTGTGTGTGCGTGCGTGCTGCGTGCGTGCGTGCGTGCGCGTGCGTGCGTGCGTGCGTGCGTGTGTGCGTACGTGGTGTGTGTGTGTGTGGTGCGTGTGTGGTGTGTGTGTGTGTGTGTGTGTGTGTGTGTGTGTGTGTGATGTTGGTGTTGTGTTTGTGTGTTTTGTCTTCTATTTGGTTATCTTATTTTTTCTCCTTCTGTTTTGTAGTTTCCTAATTATGTACATTAATTTAAGCAGATTGACGACATAAGATACATAATTGGCTATACGTAAGATTATACTGTTGTGAAAAAGCTCCATTCGTTCGTTTTACGTCTCTGTCTGTCTCTGTTTCTTTCCTGTTTTTGCATCTCGACCATTCAGCCTAGAAAACAAAACAAAAAAACAAACAAACAAACAAAAACAAACAGAGATTCACGATACGATTTCAACATAAGAAATGAAGTATAAGTCCCGTTCCATTTCATTTCATTTCATTTTCTATCTGTCTTTGTTTCTCTCTTTTTCTTCGCATCTCCACCATCCATCGTCCACAAAACAGAGACTCACTACATTATTTTCAACATAAGAAATGAAAATATTTTTGAACATGGAAATGAAATATGTCTCATTTTACAATATAAACTGTATCAACTTTCCAACAACGTGATACCAGCTAGCATCAAACTGATGATGATCTTTATTCCCATAAAAGAAACAAAAATATTGCCACGGTTACAAGCAGACAGACGGTGAATGTTGTCTCTCAATGCCAGCACCATCAGCAGTGGCTGAAAATGAGGATTTCCTTCGCCAGGGACTTCGCCAACAGCCAGAACAGTGATAATCAATAATTCAACGTTCACACCTTGATGTCTTGCCTTTCTCAAAGGCATCTCAAGAACCCAAAGATAAATTGAAAACACCGTTGACAACATAGCTGTCTGGATGAAAGCAAGCAACTGAAAAGAAAAAAAACAAACAAACAAGGCAAAACAAAACAAAAACTCAAACAAAACAAAGCAAAACAAAGCAAAAACAAAAAAACAAAGTAAAACAAAACAACAGAGCTCATATACATAGGTACAACATAAGTTAACAAGGTCAAGCAACCTTGAATACCATGCTTGTCTCCGACTGTACTAGTGACCTTAATCTTCAAGGAATCTTGGTTCACATCTGGATTGACTGTTATCCAAGGAAACTCAAGTTAACTATCCGAGCAATGCTCTATATATCTCCAACTACGACTATGCAAAATCCGCTCATTTCTTTTCTCTGATGACACAAACAAGCAGCGTGTATGTGTCATTCTATCTGAACTGGACCATTGTAACTCTTTCTTGACCGGGCTTTCTGATGACAAAGATATCGAAACGCCAACGCACGCAAAACAGCGCAGCTTAACTATTGCTATAGAGCAAATACTGAAGCACAAAAGCATTCTTGCGAAAACTAATTTTGCCTCCAATCAAAGCAAGAATTGTGTATAAAATCAACTACATCGAATACATGCTAACATAATATGTCATAACTTCCTCCTGTCTAATCTAAAAATCTAAAGATCTCAGGTCTCCAGCGGCTTCTGTCTAAACCGTTGATTCTCTATTACTAATTGTGGAAAGAAATCCTGTTTTTGGACGTGGACTCTTCCCCACTAATTCAGACAAAGCAGTTGTCCGTTTGCTTTCAGAAACAATCAAAACATTGTGTGATCTTTCTCTTGCTTCCTGGTCTCGATATCTGTTTCTTCTGTCTCCATTTGTGTATCTGGATGTCTTTCCTTGCTTGCTGTCTGTTCTGTTTGTCTCAACCGAAAGTAATAAATGATTGCATTTGCCTACTCATCTATCTATCTGTCTAAATACCTGTCTCTGTCTCACTTAAGCTTTGTGTTTAATGAGCCAATGTCTCATGTCTTTGTTTGTCTATGTATTTTCTGACTTTCTCGCTGTCTTCTTCCGTTTCATACCTACTCCTAAGTGTTAAATTTCAATTTACTGTTCGGAGGTTCAAATTTCCGTACCCTCAATTTTTCTGTGTGTCTGTCTGTCAGTCTCTATCTCTGTCTCTCTGTCTCTGTCTCTGTCTCTCTCTGTCTCTCTCTCTCTCTCTGTGTCTCTGTCTGTATCTCTGTATCACTATCTCTCTCTCCTCTCTCTCTCTCTCTCTCTCTCTCTGCTCTCGCTCTCTCTCTCCTTCTCTCTCTCTCTCTTTCAATTGCCTTCGCGATTATGTACGGGATCATTCCATTTTATGCGATTATTGATGTATTTTGAGTTGTTTAATGAACTGTTCTACACTCAAACGTTTTATGTATCCGTTCAGCATGCAGATTGTATGAAATATGCATGA
>CM060306.1:56697061-56704561 GCA_030674185.1 Monoplex corrugatus | reverse complement strand
ACTGAAACAGAAAATGTCTATTCTGTTAGGGAACTGAAAAAAACAGGATTTTGCCGGTACGTTTCTTGAAGGCATGTTGATGGTTTGGGCATCCCACATATGATTACTACCACCACCATTTTCCATCGTCACAATAATCATCACCCCCTATCCATTAGATCATAAGTCGTGGAGTGGGTGACTAGTCTTTCGGATGAGAGACTAAAAATGATTCGTGTACAGCACAACCCAGCACACGGCAATTCTAAGGATACCATGACAAACAAAAGAGCTATCCCTGGCGAAATTTTATATCAAAACCAACGTTCGTAGGTAAGCAGCAATACACATACAGAAAAAAAAGAGGTAAAATATGGGTGGCGCCAAACTTCGGCGACACGTTTTCCCCGGGGAGAGCAGACTGCATGGTAAAACCAATTTGCGACAAAACAATATAAATCAGGCGCCGCGCGCGCGCATAACACACACACACACACACACACACACACACACACACACACCGCCGTACGCGCGCTCACATATACACACACACGCACACACTCACACACACACAACACACACACACACACAACAAACACACACACACGCGCGCGCACAAACACGCACACATACACACACATGAACGCATGCAACAAACACACACACACACACACACACAACACACACACCTACATGCGCGTGCATGCACACACGCACAAACACACACACACACACACATACCCATCTATCTTTGACAATTCCCAAACAAATTAACAGCCTCAATTTGAACATCAAAAATTACCAACCCGGATCATATGAAAATATCATGATAAAGATGCAAATGCTCAAGATAAATAAGCAAATTTGCTCAAGTTCAGAAAGAAATGTAATAGAAAGAGGAGAGAAGAGAGAGAGAGAGAGAGAGAGAGAGAGAGAGAGAGAGAGAGAGAGAGACAGAGAGACAGAGAGAGAGACAGAGACAGACAGAACAGAGAGAGACAGAGAGAGAGAGAGAGAGAGAGAGACAGAAGAGACAGAGAGAGAGAGAGAGAGAGAAGAGAGAGAGAGAGAGAGAGAGAGAGAGAGAGAGAGAGGAGAGAGAGGAGAGAGAAGTGAACATATCACAAACGTTGTGGAAACAAGAAATGAATCATAAAGTGGTATTTCAAATATAATGATTCACATAGTCATTTTTCCGTGATACAATAAGAATTATGTGAATCATTTTGTAATAGTCACAAATTTGCAAGGATTAATTTATATCGGAAAAGGCAAGAAACAAGACAGAGAGGGGAGGGGAGGAGAGGGAGAGAGGGAGAGAGAAAGAGGAGAGAGAAGAGAGAGAGAGAGAGAGAGAGAGAGAGAGAGAGAGAGAGAGAGAGAGAGAGAGAGAGAGAGAAGAGAGAGAGAGAGAAAGAGAGAAATAGAGAATCAACAGTGGTGTAACAATTTGGCCGTGAATAATGCAACCACCACTACTAAAAATATGCTAAAATCTGTAATCTCCTTCAGGCTGAAATTGCACTGTAGCCACATAGGTCGATACGAAATACATCGCAAGATTTAATACGAATCATACAGAAAACTTTTCAAAAAGAGATCATTATGTTACCATTAAAGCTTGCCAAAGGCATTATTAGTACTTCAATTCTGCAACATTATTATTTTATGAGAGTATTTAGGATAAGTGTCACTTGTGACATTTTCAAAGAGACATAATGTATTCCTCACTTCGTTAATGATACAATTCTCCAAAATAGATATTAAAATGCTGCCTATTCCGTTGCAGTTTTTTTTTCTCATAAGCAAATTAATGGCTTTCAAAAATGACAGCGTACTATTGTAATTATAAACAATTCTTTATAACCAAACGTACATACTATCAATCAATTATTGTTACAAGTTACATTTCTCGATGGAAATTGTGCATTAGATCATATGCCATCAATTGTATGCAGTTTCATTAAAACACTTAAAATTATCAAAATTGTATTCAAGAAAACAATCCACAGCTCGGATGCAAAACGCGAGGAATAAATCTAGATTGCATGTTAAACATCGGACGTGTCTAGGTAATTGTCGTTGAAATGTTAAGAAATAATCAGCCAAAAGCTCTCTGCTTCAAGAAACAAGTAAACATACCAACAATCATAAAGCAATCTAAGAAATAACTAGAATGATTTTAGTCAAGGGCAGTCGGAATCAGTTTAAACATGAATTTAATCAAAAACAGTCAGAACGATAACACTAAAATCAGACGCCCATAATGATTATGAATAAGTAAATCAATCAGTTTTGAGTTCAGTTTCAGTTTTTGAAGTAGACATTTTCGGACTAGGAACGAATTCCATGTGCACTGACGTCACTGGTGCCATCTGACAGAGAAGATCAAAGTGATCATGGCAAACCTTAAGCCTGCACATAAACCGATGAGTTGGCCACGTACAGAGGTTTCTGGGTTTTGTATCTTACACTAGTGTTATATCACTCTGTTATTGAAACGATTTTGGTCACTGGATAGTGACATGTGCATCGGTGTATCTGTATCAATCAATCGATAAATCAAAAACAAAAACAAAAAAACAAAAAAAAACAGCAAAACAATTAATGAAAATGAACACCGGCTAAAAAGACTCATTTCAGACGAAGTGTAAAGAATTATCACCATTTCTCAGGCTAAATTAAAAAAAAAAGAAAACCAAAAAGACAAAATAACGGATTCATATTCTAGTAATATATATACTACAAAAAAATTGCTGTGACTCACGATTCTAGGAGTCCAAATGTTCTCACCAACTGAACTAGCTTATCTAGTAAGCTCAGTTGATAAAAAACCCTGAGTTCAATCTCTGGTTCACTCTCAGAAACACAAAATAATAAAACAACCACAAAAATACAACAAAACATCATAAAACAAACAAACCCATTCACTGCCCAGTTTGATAACTAGTCATTCAAACAATCCAAACTTACTAATTCATACGTTTGTTTGCTCCCCTCACATTCCAAGACCTTGTCAGCACTTTGGACTGTACAGAGGCTTAAAGAATCTGAGGTAATTGCTGGCAGATTTGGTGAAACAGACACTGTATTGTTCTAACGCCATGAATCCTCCTTCAGGTAAAACTAATTCAAATTCAAACCCTAATAAATTTCACTAAAATCGCTCATAAAGCTTCAATTAAAACGTTACTTACCTGGAGGACACACCAGCCATACGCCCATGTCTAAACACCGTCATTTTGCCAAGCCAAAGTGCCAAAACTCCTCTCTCGTATTTTCGAAACAATCTACAAGACAGCTCTTCTCGGGGTGGTTTCGAGAAAAAAAAATCCACGAAATTGCAACCGCTTCCCCAAGAACACCCGCATGGCAAACAACTAAATTTTTTAACCTGACCGAACTTGTTTCTTCTAGTACCCCATCATCAGATCAACAGTCGTTAACTCAGCCCTTTTTTCCCCCTTTTCGCTTTTTATTTTTGCATTCTTTTTTCCTCACTTGGGAATACACATCTTCTAGTGTTTAACCCTTTAAACATGTGCTAGAACAATGAAGAGAGAGAGAGAGAGAGAGAGAGAGAGAGAGAGAGAGAGAGAGAGAGAGATGGAGGGAGAGAGAGAGAGGGAGAGAGAGAGAGAAAGAAAGAGAAAGAGAGGGGAGAGAGAGGGAGAGAGAGAGAAAGAAAGAGAAAGAGAGGGGAGAGAGAGAGGGAGAGAGAGAGAGAAGAAAGAGAGAGAGAGAGGGAGATATATATGTATATGATTATAGATAGATAATAGATAGATAGACGGTAGATAGATAGATAGATAGATAGTAGATAGCTAGATAGCTAGATAGATATATAGATAGATAGATATATAGATAGATAGATAGAGAGATAGAGAGAAAGAGAGAGATAACGAGAGAGAGAGAGAGAGAGAGAGAGAGAGAGAGAGAGAACAGAGAGAGACAGAGACAGAGACAGAGACAGACAGATAGACAGAGAGAGAGATGAAATGAAATATAACTTATTTTCCAACGATATAAATATTTGCACATATGTTATATATTTGCCGTAGTTTATCTACTGATATTAAAACAAAAAGAGCAAAATATATAATGATAGCTAGTAATAAAGATTATATTATATTACAATATATGTTGATAATAACATATGCATGTATACGTGTGTGTGAGTTATGTGTATATGTATATAATCGGATATCATATCATAAGATTAACAGTCAACAACAGAATAAACTTATACTATGATAAAGAAATTTCTCTGATTTTAGCTGCTTTGAGCAGGAACAAACCAACATTCTTAATATAATGGAAACAAGTTAAACACATTAACAAACACAGTTTAACACATATCTGGGCATCTATAATACTTTTGAGAGATAAACCTTGAATGGATTTCATCTAAAGCTGGACAACACAGGACAAAATGTATTTCGTCTTCTTCAGCTTGCATACATAAGGGACAGAGTAAATCAGACTCTCTGTGTTGCTTGTATCTCAATTGATGGACATTCAAAGTTGATAGACCAAGTCTAAATTTTGCATTTTTTTTTCAAATTGATATCCAGATCAAGGCTTATGTATGGTTTAACACTATGAGAATCTATGACAGTTCTGTAAAATCATATCTTCCATTGTCTGTATATGGTCATTCCAGTTTTTCCATCTACAATCAATCAGTCTTTGCCGAAAATCACGAATAAACTGTCTCTTATCGCCAGCTCCTTGGAAAAACCAAACATCGCCGAACCCATATTCATTCAGACGCATACGTATATTTGCTACCCAATTATTCTTACCTTTAGAATCTAGATCAAATAGCATCTTATACATGTATGATTTTTTTTTTCGGCAGTCTATTGTCTTCCATGTGCAATAGTTTTAACCAGAATTGAATACATAGTACACCTGAATGAACAAAAATGGGTATCTGTTTGTTTCTCCATATATAAATCATTAGATGTGCGTTTATCCAGTCCTAAAAATCTTTTCAAAGCAAATCTTTTTGAGAGAGAGAGAGAGAGAGAGAGAGAGAGAGAGAGAGAGAGAGAGACAGAGAAGAGAAGAGAGAGAAAAGACAGAGAAGAGACGAGAGACTGAGAAGAAGAGAGAGAGAGAGAGACGGACAAACAGAGCTGAGAGACATATGCACAGACGGACAGACAGACAGACAATCTCACAAACAACATCAGCTGTATAGTTCCAGAGGAATTCTTGCAGCTCTTCAAGATAGCGAGTTTCCGGTTAAACCGGAAGCAGTTAGCCAAGTTTAATGAGGAAGCGAAAACGAGAGCCTGTCAAAATTGATAATTAACATGTGTTCCGTAAAGCCAATTGCGTTTTAATAGTTTCGTTCCAAGGAAAATTGGCCACTTCAGTTTATGGGGATTCCACGTGTCTATTACTCGTGTTATAAATATGAAACAAAGAGCAATAGGAGTAAACATTTACGCTGTGGTGTAGTAAGACACACAATTTTTTAACGTTAACTTAGTTCAAAGAGAACTTAACAAGCAATTTCACGTTGTGGTGTGATATGACAGTCTTGGCGGCCTTTTGAAAACAGCTTGTCTTTTCAAACAGAAATGAAATGTTATATTTCAAAAACAATCTGAGGTATATAAAAAATACAAATGTTACTTTCGAGTGAGTCTTTTATTCTATTTTGTGGAAAAACTATAGCGGATACATCCAAAGCTAGTAGTTGTGGTAAATCAATGACATCCATAAGTAGTAGTTGTGGTAAACCTATCATCTCTCGAAGTGCTCAAAGAAAAGCGGAACAAACGATTGTTAGAAACAATTCAAAATAAAACTCACGTTCGATGAGATGATAATGTGACACGTTGGACATACTGCAATCTTATTACTGGGGACATGTTAATATTGTGTAGAACTGAAAATGATACAGGACTTTAGATAATCATTAAGGGTTGCGTTTGTGAACATACAAGTATTGCAGATACATGTTTTGTTTGTGTTACCATTTCTTTATAGATGAAACAAACAAATCTATTCATTTATGATATGTATATTGCTTGTTTGGTTTTGTGTATTTTCATTATTATGCAGAGATCATATAACTTTCACCATTATTTATGCAGTATTTAACAAAGCTCGCTTTCGCTTTTTTCCCTTCGTTCGCTGTAGCTTTCTGACCAATACAACTGATTCTCAGATTTAATACATTGGTGCTGATTTCGGATTTTGTTTGGATTTTGTTCAAGAGGGATTCATCGCACATGGACTATTCCAGAAACGTTCCATTCTATCCGCGTGTAATAACAAATATCTAGTAGACTCCTTAAGCCTGCGGAAAACTGTACGTATTGGCGAGTCCTGGAATCGGGCAGGGGAGGGGACCACGTAACGTATCAGACACTGAGCTGACACCACAAAAATGATTGTAAATTAAGATGGGTAGCGAACATACCATTTTCATTTTGTCAACTGAGACTGACAATTAAATTATCTTTCAATCTAATTTGATAGTTTTTAACTGTGAGCACGGTTTTTAACTGTTGTCTTTTATCTTAACCGGGATGTCGTTTCTGACGAGGTGTTAGCCCTCATATGGCTCTGGTAGTCGGCTGGGCTATAAACATTATGAACATGAACATCTTTGAGCTTACCAATCTGTCAACAGAAGTGGTCAACCTGTCTGAAAATTTGCATAATAAATAGAAAGACATTTGACAAAGACAGCTCTACAAGGCGGTAGTGACCGCACAGTACAACTAATTTTCTTTAAAGCGTTCTATTTTTTCTCGTGCCTGTATACACGTTGTGCTTGCACAAACCGTACAGACGGTATGTTGTTACACTGTCTAATAGTCCATCGTCAGTGGTATGAATACTGGGTGTTTTCACGTGTCCTACAAGTCATCGGACACTGACACAGCTTATAAGAGCGTCCAAGCCCGTGTTTGATGTTTTGCGTGTGTATACACATGGAAGTGGGGGGGGGGGGGACCAGAAACACACACAACACACACACACACACACACACACACACACACACACACACACACACACAACACAACACACACACACACACACACACACACACACACACACACACACACACACACACACACACACACACACGCTCCCCCCCCCCCCCACACACACACACACTAGAACCAGAAGACGTATTTTTGATATAACAAAACACAGGGGCAAAGTATCGACCAACTGGTCTTTGTCAAATGTACACAAAAGACAACAAAGAACAAATACACAGAATCTACATTATATAGAACCAATACTGTTTGTACGGTTGTGAGGCGTGGACAGTGAACAAGCAAAGCCGGAACAAGATTGAGGCAACCGAGATGTTGTTTCGAGGAAGAATGTTGAGAGTTCCATGGACAACAAAGAAAACAAACGAGACAATCTTGATGGAGGCAGACACAAGAAGATCATTCATAAGGAAAATTAGGAAAAGACAGGCAACATTTGTAGGTCATTTTATGAGAAGGGGGGAACTGGAGCACCTCGTCCGACGGGAATGCT
>CM060306.1:56684561-56692061 GCA_030674185.1 Monoplex corrugatus | reverse complement strand
AGAAGAAGAAGAAGAACAAGAAGAAGAAGAAGAAAGAAGAAGAAGAAAGAAGAAGAAGAAGAAAGAAGAGAAGAAGAGAAGAAGAAGAAGAAGAAGAGAAGAAGAAAGAAGAAGAAGAAGAAGAAGAGAAAAGAGAGAAGAAGAGGAAGAAGAAGAAAGAAGAAGAGAAAGAAGAAGAAAAGAAGAAGAAGAAGAAAGAAGAAGAAGAAGAAGAAGAAGAAGAAGAAGAAAAGAAGAAGAAGAAGAAGAAGAAGAAGAAGGAAAGAAGAAAGAAGAAGAAGAAGAAAAGAAGAGAAGGAAAGAAGAAGAAGAAGAAGAAGAAGAAGAAGAAGAAGAAGAAGAAGAAGAAGAAGAAGAAGAAGAAGAAGAAGAAGAAAAGAAGAAAGAAGAAAAGAAGAAGAGAAAAAAGAAGAAGAAGAAGAAGAGAAGAAGAAGAAGAAGAGAAGAAGAAAGAAAAAAGAAGAAGAAGAAAGAAGAAGAAGAAGAAGAAGAAGAAGAAGAAGGAAGAGAAAAGAAGAAGAAGAAGAAAGAGAAGAAGAAGAAAGAAGAAGAAGAAAAAAAAAAGAACAAGAAGAAAGAAAAGACAGAAGCAAGAAGAAAGAAGAAAACAAGAAAGAAGAACAAAGAACAAGAAGAAGAACAAGAACAAGAACAAGAACAAGACAAGAACAAGAAGAAAAACAAGAAGAAGAACAAGAACAAAAAGAACAAGAACAAGAACAAGAACAAGAACAAAAAAGAAGAAATAGAAGACGAAAAAGAAAAAAAAAGACAATTGTTTTTGCCAGCATGCAAGGAAAACCACTTAGTGCCAACGCGTTCTTCCTCCTCGCAAAGGTTTTCAAACTGGAATGCAACAAAATTGAAATGAGGAACAGTATGAACGACGGAGGAGTGCGTTGATGAGGTTTGTTGAGAGAGAGGCGAAAATCTCAAGCAGCTGAATAAAAGAATGAGGTGGAAAAAAGAAAGTGAGACAAACTACGTAAAACACAAAAGCATCGTTGGCAGGAAACGCGCCTTCTAATAATGTCGTGGTTAACAAGTAATTGTGGTAAAAGGCAAACGTTTGAATAAGCTTGTTTTTGTTGCCTAAAACAACGCAATTTTTTCGAATCAAACCAAATAAATGAATAAATAAATAAATGAATATATATATATATATATATATATATATATATATATATATATATATATATATATATATAATTGACTAACTAACTAACTCACTAACTCATAACTAACCAACCACCAACTAACTAACTAACTAACTAACTAAAAAGTAAAATATCAATAAACAAACAGACAAATGAAATGAATACAATAAACAAATAAATAAATGAAATAATTAATCAAATAAATAAATAAACAATAAATAAATATATAAATGAATAAATAGTAAATAAATAGACAAACAAATAAATAAACAATTGAATAATAAATAAATAAATAAATAAATAAATAAATAAATAAATAAATAAATAAATAAATAAATAAATAAATAAATAAATAAATAAAAAATCAGATGAAAAATGCCAGCCAAGCAACAAAGCAAGCCAGCAGTCAACAGTTTGACATTTCCTGCATTTATTGTCTTTACTGAAATGTGCACCCTTCTGTCAGTTCAATTTAGGAATTGCATTACAAGTATTCAGCCTTGACATGGCCCTCAGCTGGACAATAAACAACATGATTGAACTGAATCACAAGTGTTTCATTTCTCTGTGCTAACTTAAATATTTCGGTTTTCTATCAATTTGAAAAAAGATAATATGCAGACATTTATGATTTCCGTTGAACAGATTATATAAATTTGTTTATCATTACAATTGTATATATATTTAATTATTTCATACTTTCTTAATTTTCGCCCCAAGCAATGTTTCATTCCATTCCTTCTTTGACCATTCCTTGTCGTTCGCACAAACTGTTGTTTATTTTGGTGCCTTCTGCGTCTATTCAAAGACTCCATTTTCTCAGTATCCACTAACATGTTGCGATCTTGTCTATGATATATCCATAGAGGGTGGGTTTTTTTTTATCTTGTTGTAGTGCCTTTTGAAATATGATACCCTTCTCGTTGCAGCCAATGAAATCTTTTCTCTCTTCTCTGTTTTATCCAATGAAACGACAGACTTAGAAGAAGAGGAATAAGAACAACAAAAGGCAAAATAAGAAGGAGAAGAACAAGAAAGAACAAAAAACCAGATGAAGACGACACTAACAAGAATAAGAAGAAATAGGAAAACAGGAAGTAAAGGAAGGAAGAGGAATAATAAGATAAGCAGGGGAAGAAAGGGAAGATAGAGAATGGGAAGGGAGAAAAGGATACGAAGATGAAAAAGAAGATGAACAACAGCAACAACAGCAACAATAACAACACTAACAACAACAACAACAACAACAACAACAACAACACAAGAAAAAAAAAAGAAAACGAAGGAGAAACAAAACAAAACAAAACAAAAAAACAAAAAACAGGAACACAAGAAGTACGGCAAAGCAGAAGCAGCAGCAGCAATAGAAGAAGAAGAAGAAGAAGAAGAAGAAGAAGAAGAAGAAGAAGAAGAAGAAGAAGAAGAAGAAGAAGAAGAAGAAGAAGAAGAAGAAGAAGAAGAAGAAGAAGAAGAAGAAGAAGAAGAAGAAGAAGAAGAAGAAGAAGAAGAAGAAGAAGAGAAGAGAGAGAGAAGAAGAAGAAGAAGAAGAGAAGAAGAAGAAGAAAAAGAAAAGAAGAAGAAAACAACAACAATCAATAACACCCAACAACAACAATAATAAGAGAACGAAACAAACATACAACAATAACATCAACAACAATAACAACCTGCTTGCTGCAACAAAAGACACACACAGAATCAAGCCACGATGATGTGCTCGCAACAAAAGCGAGTTTTACACAGGGAAGGAACGATGGAAGTGGATGGGGAGATGGGGCTCGATAGCGGGATGGGGGTTGAAGCGAGGAGAAGGACGAGGAGGAGAGTGGAAGGAGAAGGAGGAGGGGAAAAAGGGAAGCAGCAATTGTTGTAATCGGATCATGGCTTTGGCTTTTGCTTGCCTTTTCTTTTTCTGTCTTTCTCTCTGAACCAAATCCAGTTCATTTTCTGTTCTTTTGTTGTTTTGATATTTGTTGCTTGTGATGCTGAATATTATTGATGTTCAAGGAAATTGTGGTTTTGGTGGAGAGAGATAATAAATAAAGATCGGGACTGGCTGAATAGATAGCGTTTATCAGTGAAGTCTTTGCTGCACCTTTCTCTCCGTTAGTCTGTGAGTCTGTTTATATTTCTGTCTGTTTCTCTCTGTCTCTGTCTGTATCTATGTTCATATTCCTGTCTGTCTGTCTAGCTGTCTGTCTGTCTCTGTCTGTCTGTCTGTCTCTCTGTCTGTCTGTCTCTGTCTGTCTCTCTTCTCTGTCTCTCGGTCTCTTCTCTCTCTCTCTGTCTCTGTCTCTGTCTGTCTGTCTGTCTCTCTCTCTGAGGGACTGGTGGACAGAATTATTCAAGAAGACAAAAGCTTGGAAACAAAGAAAGAATAATAACAACAACTATAACAACGAGCAAAGGAAAATAAACAACTACAACAACCAACAAAGGAAAATAAAGAAACAAAAAGCAAAAAATGAGATGAGTGATAAAGATGAAGGCAAACAAAGACGCGCGCGCTCGTGTGTGTGTGTGTGTGTGTGTGTGTGTGTGGTGTGTGTGTGTGTGTGTGTGTGTGTGTGTGTGTGTGTGTGTGTGTGTGAGAGAGAGAGAGAGAGAGAGAGAAAGAGAAGAGAGAGAGACAGAGAAGAGAAGAGAGAGAGAGAGAGAGAGAGAAGACGAGAGAGAGAGCAGAGGAGAGACAGAGATAAAGACACAGAGCGAGAAGAATGCACACACAGAAAACACATGCGGATATTAGATGCCCAGGAATGCTAACCTCTGCGACCCAAATCATATAACATCATGTAAGCTATTGCTGGAAACCTAGCGTTATCCATACGTGTTAGCTTTAGCCGGTATCTTACGCACTGAACAAAAAATACCATTATAAGTGGGAATCTTCCGAAATCTCCGTACATCAATCGTTTGCTGTTCGCCAGTTTATACCACGAAATCTGTTTCAGGTCAAATGAATGTATTTTTTTTCCCGTCTGCAATCCTGCTTTAGTCCCAATACTTTGTTCCATTCTGTGCTATTGGCTCAATCTGTGAACCAAACAGCTTCAGTTAATCGTTCTACTGAATTACATTGAAATTTAAACACGTTACTTGAAATAGTCAATACAGCTTTCTTTGCTCGTGTACCTAGATCTTGGAAGGTGACACTTAAAGTCTTCTTTATTGTAAGGTAGATTCACATGTATTTGTACGAACCTACAACAGGGACTCCTAGATTCAGATTGTGGCATATTTTTCGAGCTGCCAAAAATCATCCTTTACGAAAATATTACATTATTTTCTTTGCACATTCACTAGTTCCTTTAGTTTCGGTTTGTTAACGGCTCTATAGAGGTTGTTCAACTGAGTCTGTAGTCAAATGATAGTGTCGGATAGTAAAACCATAACTATCATCTGCAAAAAGCATGGTAAATGTCCCTACGAAATTTCTAGATAAAATTACACCATGTCTACCATTATTCCAATATCTAATGCTAATTCACTAATAAAAAGCCATAACAACACAGGGCTGCATACATCACCTTGCTTTACACTCAGTACGATAAACGCAGTTACTGAAATTTACCGCATATCTAATCTTAGTCTTAACTTCTTTATACAGACTCCTAATACAGCAAAACAACTTCTCCCTGATTCTTTTTTTTTTTTTTTTTCTTTTGGCGATGACATTTTTCTTGAAAAAGAACCATACGTCTTGGCAGAAACGATAAAACAACACAGGTACACATTTCGATGCCGTGCAAATTGTGTTTGAATAGCTGCAAGTAGTGTAGACATATGGTTAGTTGTGGAATGGTCCTTTTTAAATCTACTTGGCGTTCACCATCATACTGTTCTTCTCTGACCATTCTAGCTCTCTGCTATTAATGATAGTTATACACTTGCTGATAACACAGACAACGGTATACCCCCTGTAGTTATTAGTGTCATTACATCTCTTTTCTCATATAGCGGCACCAGTATAGATTCAGCCCAGCTATCGGGACGCTTTTATCAAATAAGTCGTTAAAAAAACTTATGCTAAGTCTAAAGAATTCTTGAAGAATTCGTAAATAATTTGATCTGGACCAGTAGCTTTGATGTTTTTCAGTCTTCTTCATCGCAAACAGGATTTCGTCTTTCGAAATGGGTTAGTCAAACATGGGATCTAGGTCATCAATCTCAAAGTTTTCATTTGTTTGTTGAAAGCATTTTTGAAATGTTAATACCAATCTTTTCAGGTGATACCGCTTCATTTTCTGTTTACACATTCTTACGTGAAATCTTTTAAACTATTTTTCAGAGTTCTCCTTTTTTTTTTTTTTTATAGGTCTATCAGTTTATTTACATGATTCTTACTGAACAAGGGAGAAAGAGACAGAGAGAAAAAAATGAACAAAACAAAACAAACAAAAAACACAGAGAGAGAGAGAGAGAGAGAGAGAGAGAGAGAGAGAGAGAGACAGAAGACAGACAGACAGACAGACAGACAGACAGACACAGAGAAAGAAACACATTCACTTACACACACACACGCACGCACACACCACACGCACACACACACACACACACACACACACACACACACACACACACACACACACACACACACACACACACGCATACACACAGCCGCGCAGACATTTAGGATGACGGGGGCAGAGACAGAACAGACAGACAAACAGAGGTAGAGACTAACACACAACGGCATGCAGGTATACACATGCACTGACGGAGAGAGAGGAGAGAGAGAGAGAGAGAGAGAGGAGAGAGAGAGAGAGAGAGAGAGAGAGAGAGAGAGAGAGAGAGAGAGAAAGAAGAGAGAGAGAGAGAGAGAGAGAGAGAGAGAGAGAAAGAGAGAGAGAGAAAGAGAGAGAGAGAGAAGAGACAGACAGACAGACAGATAGACAGACAGACAGAGAAGGAGGGGGAGGGGAGGAGGATAAAGAAGGATAGGATGGTGGAGGAAAACAACGACTTTGAAATCCAAAACAAAACAGCAGCTGCAAATGTTCTCGCCTTCTACTAGGTATCAACTATCCTGCCTGCCACGAAAAAAGAGGAAAAAATAGAAGGAATAAAATGAAAGAAAGAGGGAAAACAGACACACAGAATAAAGCAAATAAACAAATACAATTAACCAGAGACAGAAAAATAAAGGATCCACGTACTCGTAAACACACGAAAGAACAGCTGATAAAAAAAAAGTACATGAAGCATTGGAATTGTAGGCTAAAAAAACTTTAGAAAAATATGTGTTATCATAGATCTCTCTCTCTCTCCTCTCTCTCTCTCTCTCCTCTCTCTCTCTCTCTCTCCTCTCTCTCTCTCTCTCTCTCTCTCTCTCTCTCTCTCTCCTCTCTCTCTCTCTCTCTCTCTTTCTCTCGCTCTCTCTCTGTCTCTCTCGTCTTCTCTTCTCTGTCTCGTCTTCTTCTGTCTCTCTCTGTCTCTCTCTGTCTCTCTCTTCTTTCTTTCTCTCTTTTTCTTTCTTTCTTTCTGTCTGTCTGTTTATCTCTCTCTTTCTCTCTTTTTATGTCTGTCTGTCTGTCTTTTTTTTTCTCTCTTTCTCTGTTTCTGCTTCTCTTTCTGTTCTGTTTGTCTGTCCATCTCTGTCTGTTTGTCTCTCTGTTTGTTGGTGTCTTCCTGTCATCCCCCCTCTCTCTCTCTGTATACACACACACACACACACCACAACACACACACAACACACACACACACACACACACTCACAGACACATACATACACACAACACACACACACACACACACACACAACACACACACACACACACACACACACACACACACACACACACACACACAACACACACACACACACACACACACACACACACACACACACACACACAACACACACACACACCAAAACCCACACACCACACACACACAACACACACACAACACACATATGCAGATAGATGAAGAAAATAACGGATCGATAGTTTGATAAATGGCTTGACTGATTGATTCACTGAGTAGTTGATTCATTCATTAAGTCATCAATGGATTGAATGATTAATAGGTAGATTTTAAGCTGTGTAAATATGTTATGATTAATGGATTGGCTAAACGATTTGCTAGCATTGATTTGCTGGCTGATTTACACAGGTGAGATTGGGGAAGGGGGAAGGGAGGGGTGCTTGATTGAGAATTTGCTAAGCAAGCAGACAGACTGACATATTGGTAAGCTAACAGGTTGAGGCAATGATTGATATGTAAACACGCCTATTGAGAAATTCGTTAAATGACTGATTAACTGACTGATCGATAGTAATCATATTAGAATGCCAAAAAGACATAGTTGTTAGATATATACTTGCTAGCTATCTAGCTA
>CM060306.1:56677061-56679561 GCA_030674185.1 Monoplex corrugatus | reverse complement strand
ACATGGATATCCTGAATCGACCAGGTCCACGAGGTACAGACACTTGCAGTTTTCGACACGACACTTGAGCACAACGCCTTTAAGGAAGCATACATGAAATGGGAAGACTTGTGATGTCGAGCGCGGCTCCTATCGCCGATCCCGGCGAAAAAGAGAGAAGAGATGAGGTGAAATGAGGTGGATGATATCCGACTATTTGGTTCAGTTTCTGTCCTAAACCCAGAACACACTCAACTCTGAGTTAGAGGCAGGAAAGCTAGAGGGAAAGAGAGCACCGGGTAGACCCAGGGAGAAAACATTGGACGGACTTGCAGGGTGGCTGAAGACAGAGAGGGTGGAAGATGCGCTTGCGGCAACAAGGGATAGAAACAAATGGAAGGCCATGATCGCCAACGCCATGTGGCAAGGCTCTTGATGTGATGATCACACTGATTTGGGCAGATGGGATTTGAACCCCCTTCCCTTCAGATGACTGTCAGTTGCTCTAGCCACTTTATCACATGAAAACGACTGGTGGTTTGTTTCCATTTGTTTCCAGAGGGTTCACAGCTGTGGGGAAGCACAGCGAACGATGTGCACAATCAATAACTCTGCGTATTCCTGACACGAGACCAAATATTGATAATAACATCGTAATTGTATTTCCCATCAAATGTCAGCTATGTGCCCCGTCCCCCATTTCCTATCTTTCTCTCTGATTCACTTTAGTCTGTCTGTCTGTTCTGTCTGTCTGTCTGTCTGTCCCGCCTTTGTCTCTCAGATCGTTCTCTTTTCATAAAAAAAGAAAGAATTTATTCTCGCTTTCATTGTTCATAAATATCTCTCCCGATCTACCTTTTTATTACACACACGCGCAGAAACACACACACGCACACACACACACACACACACACACACACACACACACACACACACACACACACACACACACACACACACACACACACACACACACACACACACACAGATATTTTTTCTATCTCTGTTTCTGTCTCTCTCTTTATGTCTCCTCTCTCTCTCTCTCTCTCTCTCTCTCTCTCTCTCTCTCTCTCTCTCTCTCTCTCTCTGTATCTCTGTGTCTCGGTCTCTTTTTCTGTCTGTTTGTCTGTCTGCCTTCTTTCTTGCTTGCCTACTCTCTTTCCCTCTCCCTCTGAACAGCGAAAATGAATTAATGTTTGCTTTTGAAAGATGGTTAAAGAAGATGATCATTTTTAACTTTTATTTTTTCTCCTACATTACATAATCTCAGATTGAAATTGATACCACATAAATATTACTGTGATCCATGTAACTCTACAGCACGTATAATTGACATCAATATGTAATAAAACTATTCTGTTTAATATTAGTGCATGTTCGTGAAGCTTAAATTATGTTGGCTACCGTTAGCGTCATATGCTTCATTCCTAAATGTTTGAGCTTGCTCTTTTAAGTGAAGTGTGTTGCTTTATGTGTTCTATACTTGTGTTTGCTTTTTTACGGGAAATATGCATGTTTTATATGCTCTGTATATGTTTATGTTTGCTTCTTTAGATGAAGATGCTGTTTTATGTGTTCGATATTTGTTTTACTTTTTAAAGTGGATTTTACAGTGCAGGTTTAGTATTATATGTTCTATTTTTATTTGTGTTAGCCTTTTCAAGTGGAATTTATTGTTTAATATATATTTATATGTGTAACCTTTAGTAAGGAGCCTATGCCTACACTGAATACATCACATTCGCTTTGCACTCTCTATCTCTCTTCTCTCCTCTCTCTCTCTCCCTTCTCTCTTCTCTCCCTCTCTCTCTATCTCTCTCTCACTCTCTCTCCTTCTCTCCATCTGTCTCACTCTCCCTGTCTCTCTCGCTGTCTGTTTCCCTCTCTCAGTCCTCTCACGCCATCTCTGTCTCTATATGTGTCGATCTCATGTCTGTCTGTCTGTCTGTCGATCTGTCTGTCTGTCCCGCCCCCCCCCCCTCTTCTCTTTCTTTCTGTCTTTCTCTCTCTCTGTCTCTCTGTCTCTGTCTCTGCCCTCGTCTTCTGTCTCTGTCTGTCTGTCTGTCTTCTCTCTCTCTCTCTCTCTCTCTCTCTCTCTCTCTCTCTTCAACCCATCCCCTTCCTCTTTTTTCTCGCAGGCAATAACAACAGCTGGGTATTACAACACCCCTAAAAAGCTGCCAGTTTTCCGGTGAAAAGAACAGACAGATGTCCACAGACTTATTTCAGAAACTTCAAAAGTTGAAAAGTTCAAAACACTTTTTCATACGCAAAGAAAGCAGCATTAGGTACCAGAGGCCCCCATCTTACAGCTAGTTTTGCTGCTTGACACAGAGCAAATGACAGTGGCAATGACATGTGGTAAGGACAAAGATTCTTTATTTCCAAAGGTAAAAGTTACTGATTTAAAAGTCATTTTTTTAAACTTGCCATTGTTATTTTACAAACAGATACCTGCTAATGCAATAGCAAAACACTTCAGTAAATCTATTATGTAAGACATAAACAAATCAAGAAAATA
>CM060306.1:56647061-56654561 GCA_030674185.1 Monoplex corrugatus | reverse complement strand
TTATCAACCAACTGTAAAAAGTTAACTCTTTGACCCCCTCGCCCTATCCACCACTTCCTACATAATTATTTGACTCCCTCACCCTATCCACCTCCTTCTTGCATAATTATTTGACTCCCTCACCCTATCCACCTCCTTCTTGCATAATTATTTGACTCCCTCACCCTATCCACCACCTTCCTGCATAATTAGTTGACTCCCTCACCCTATCCACCACCTTCTTGCATAATTATTTGACTCCCACACCCTATCCACCTCCTTATTGCATAATTATTTGACTCCCTCACCCTATCCATCACCTTCCTGCATAATTATTGACTCCCTCACCCTATCCATCACCTTCCTGCATAATTATTTGACTCCCTCACCCTATCCATCACCTTCCTGCATAATTATTTGACTCCCTCACCCTATCCACCACCTTCCTGCATAATTATTTGACTCCCTCACCCTATCCACCACCTTCCTGCATAATTATTTGACTCCCTCACCCTATCCATCACCTTCCTACATAACTCTTTGACTCCCTCACCCTATCCACCACCTTCCTACATAACTCTTTGACTCCCTCACCCTATCCATCACCTTCCTACATAACTCTTTGACTCCCTCACCCTATCCACCACCTTCCTGCATAATTATTTGACTCCCTCACCCTATCCACCACATTCCTGCATAATTATTTGACTCCCTCACCCTATCCACCACCTTCCTACATAACTCTTTGACTCCCTCACCCTATCCACCACCTTCCTACATAACTCTTTGACTCCCTCACCACCTATCCACCACCTTCCTACATAACTCTTTGACTCCATCACCCTATCCACCACCCTCCTACATAACTCTTTGACTCCCTCACCACCTATCCACCAGCTTCCTACATAACTCTATGACTCCCTCACCACCTATCCGCCAGCTTCCTACATAACTCTTTGACTCCATTACCACCTATCCGCCAGCTTCCTACATAAATCTTTGACTCCATCACCCTATCCGCCAGCTTCCTGCGTGCGTGCGTACGCGTGTGTATTATGTGTGAATCTTCGTATCTGTGTTCAGTATTATCCTCCTGAGTTATATTTCTCGCTCGAAAATTATGTGCAAGGGTACCGTCTTGACTTCAGTTAATTCTTACGAATGCTGATGCACATTTTCCCAGACAGAATCACGTGATTAACAAAATGTGTTATTTGATATTTAGCTTTTTTTGTCTAAATTGTGTGTCTTGGGACTGTACCATTCCCAAAAGAAATTCCCATTCCTCTAATATTGTTCACATACTAATATTCCATGGCCGGGGAAGGAATCTATAAATATCATCCATCGGCTGCCAGAAGTGAGTAATTTGATATTCAGTAGGCCTACTTTTTGTTTGTTTGTTAAATTGTGTGTCTGTGGACTGTATCATCCCTATAAGTAATTCCTGTTCTCTTGATGTTGTTCACATACTGACATTTCCATGACCGGGAAGATAATCTATTAATATCAACCATCGACTGCCAAAGTGAGTATTTGATACAGTAGGCTACTTTTGTTGTATTTTACATTTGTGTCTGGACTGCATCCTATATAATCTGTCTCTTGTGTTTCACTACGACTTCATGCGGAAGAATTATAATATCACATCGACTGCCAGAGTGGTTTTGATATTCAGTTTTGTTTGTTGTAATGTGTTCTGTTGATGTATCCTCCCAGAAGAAATTCCCGTTCCCCTAATGTTGTTCACATACTGACTATTCCATGACCGGGAAGGGAATCTATTAATATCAACCATCGGCTGTCCGGAAATGAGTAGCCATCACCGACATTCGTGACTAAGGATGAGTACAAGTCCACAGTCTGAACGATTAATAATAGATAGAAATCGTCATCCCAAATGGCTTGCTGATGAATAGACGCTTTGATTATCAAGGAACACTGGTGGGCAGCATTCTTTATTCTTAACGACCATTGATGAATATTTCATGAAGATTTGTTTTATCTCGGGCTGCAACTGTCACGTACATTTCAATAGGACTAGTTGTAAGACAGGTCCAACGGGACTTAACCCTTTGACTCCCGCACCCTGTCAAGTAGTATCCTGCACTGTCAACCATGCCAGGAAAGCAAAAACTTAACCCTTTGACTTCCTCACTTTTCCTACCAGCTTCCTGCAGGACAGGAAACTGGTGGGAAGGGTGAGGAAGTCAAAGGGTTATTTTTTTGTTTGTTAGTAGTTGTTGGGTACAGGGTATAGGAATCAAAGGGTTAATGCTACTGTCTTTGAGTAAAAACTGTTCTGAAAGAGTTCTGAGCATATAAGAACGTGGTTTCATGTGTATGGTCGTCTTTGTTTGGTTTTATATTTTTAATCACCACTACTGAAGCAGCTCTACTCCTTTCATCTTTGGGCGTCCATGCTGGGTGTTTTCTTGTTTCAATGAGCCATTGAACATAGAGTACACTATCATGAGCGTGCGCATTTGATGTTTCCAAAGGTAAATTTTATTTGCTAAAGCATTTTTTTTTCAAACTTGTCGTTGTGTGCATGCTGCTTTATGTTTTCAAAAACCAGCCATTTGCATGACTTACAGGATGGTCACAACAGAAAAGCTGGAGAGAAAGAGAGTACCAGGTCGACCCAGGGATAAACTATTGGACGGACTTGCAGTGTGGCCGAAGACAGAGAGGGTGGAAGATGTGCTTGCGGCAACAAGGGATAGAAACAGATGGAAGGCCAAGATTGCCAACGCCATGTGGCAAGGTACCTAATGATGATGACAGGATGTTTCACATGTTTAACTTGTATATTTGATGTTCTGCATACGTATGCTCACGAAGACGGGGGGGGGGGGGGGGGGGGGGGGGGGTTAGGCAATAACATTTTTGACATAAATGTTGACTTAGGAAATGGGAAAGTATCTGCACCCCTTAACTACCAGCAGCAGGCTGTACCCAAGCATTTCGAATCCAGGCCTTCCAGATGTAGTATCACCCGGCTGCCGCACCCATCTCCTGAAGCTGATGAGTATAGTAGGAAAGTACATCATCATCTGGACTGACCGTTGGTCTTTGATTTAATGTCTATTCACTAAAGTGATTTTAGACAATGGACTGATCGTTCAACTGACATGACGTAAATCAGAGATAATCTGTAGAGTGAAATGGTCTCTGATACTTTCCTGCTACCACGCATGACTGTGTGACCTCGTGGTTAAAGCATCTACCTAAGACGCCAGATCAGAAGCCCGAGTTTTAAACCACGGACCTCCCGTGGGGATGCCTGGGGCTCTGTCAGTATAAACAGTATCCCCACCTTCTGGAAATTCTGTGCTAGAAATTTCCTCTTTTCTGTCACTCTCTTTGTTTTTGCCTTGCTACTTTGCTTTCTGTCATTTTTGGCGCTAGAGAAATGAGACATGCTGAAACAATTTTAGGTAATTTAGGCCCGTTTTATGCATGTTTTAGTGTCCTTAGTTATGTTTAAATTTTGTATTCAGTTTTTTTTAAATCCCCTGTGTGATAAATTGGACAGGGTGGTCAGCGCCAGGGGCATCTCCTTAGATTATGTACGCGAATGCATTGATAAGTGTACTTGGTTTTCTTTTCTATTTTTTATTCCTATTGAAGTATGGTGCCTGTTTCGAAACAGTAATTTTCTCTTGTTCTTTTCCTGCTGAAGTATGGTGTATGTTTTGAACCGGTTATAGCCCTGGGCTTTAAACAAAATAGCAATAAATCATGGATCAGACGAGGATTTCTCTCTAGGTAGTCTAGGTGCTAGTCTTCCATATGAGACGATAGACAGAGGATTAGTATGCAAGCACGCACTCAGCGCACATTAAAGGATCTACTGTAACGAAGGAGTTTCGTTGGCAAAACACTACAGAAAAATCTACTTTCATATTAAACAGAAATACCCGAACACAGGAAACAAAACCAACATAGAGTGGTGCAACACATCAACGACGTTCTCTCCATCGGTAAAGCAGCACAAATTCCACACGGTAAATCGTTCGTGACAGTAAACAAACATTCAAAACATTGTAATCTTTGTATAAGATCATAGAAATGTTATTGCTATTGTTACTGTTATTGTTGTTTAAAGCCCATCTGACTGTGCACCATACCTCACTGCATAAAACAATAACAACAACAAACAAACAAATAAAAACAAACAAACAAACAAACAAACAAATAAAACCAGAAAACATGAAAAAAAAAAAATGTACGCATATGAACGCATTTGGGCAATGACTGATCACACAGCGCCAGATGTTGAGCGGTTCGCAGGTTTGTTGGTAGAGCTCTGAACTCAAAATTTGATATCCTGAGTTAAATCCCGGTCGACAACATCAAAATCTGGCATCTTTGCTGCCCATCTTAATGCTTCCGTCGTTCTGGTTGAGTCAGTTTAGTGTTCGACAGGTCCCTTCTTCCCATTCCCCGTTTCAAGACCTTGCCAGAGCATAGGTGTTTAGTGCAGGCTCTGGAAATACGTCAGATGATTGCTGCCATATTTGAATGGAGTTGTCCAAGCGCAGAGAATTCCTCTTGAAATAACTCCATATAACTCCTTTAACGTGATGATATGATATGGATTTCTGAATACGCTTGAATTCAGTTTAAACTTTTATAAAGCAGAAAACATTTGGGACCTAACAGTTCACGATTCGTGTGTATTGGAGTACTCTCTCGCTTTATCAATGGTATTCTCCACAGATAAAATTATGATCCTACCACGTATACAAAAGATCAGAGTGATTCACCACGGGCCAGTCCCTGGCTAGTGTGTGTTGTATTATAGTGACTGTATGCTGTGGGTTAAATAACGTGGCACATGAGCCGATGCCGAGCAAAGCGAAAATACCAAGCAGATTGCGGTACTTACACAGTATGGGTAATAGCGGTCATCGGGAGTTATATGTATATGTACATAATATACATATACATATAATATATATATATATATATATATATATATATATATATATATATAATATATATATATATAGAGTCTATATATATATATATATATATATATATATATGTGTTTACTCTGTGTGTGTGTGTGTGTGTGTGTGTGTGTGTGTGTGTGTGTGTGTGTGTGTGTGTGTGTGTGTGTGTGTGTGTGTGTGTGTGTGTGTGTGTGTGTGTGTGTGTGTGTTAGTACAACACTTATGTTAACCTGACGTGGTTTCTTCTTTTTCTGTCTGCATATCTGTCTGTCTGTCTGTCTGCCCCCCCCCTCCTCTCTCTCTCTCTCTCTCTCTCTCTCTCTCTCTCTCTCTCTCTCTCTCTCTCTGTCTCTCTCTGTCTCTGTCTGTCTGTCGGAAAAGGTGGGAACGAGAAAACACTGCCCAAGTGATCATTGCAGCGAAGTGGTCAGCACGATGGACCGACACCTAGCAGTTGTCTGAATCCCCATCAGACCATATCATTTACAGATTTTTTTTTTCTGGCCTCAATGGTTTCCTACATACGATTTAACCCTTTCACTACGGCACCTTGTCCACAGCATCCTGCATCGCCAACCATGCTAGCAAAGCAAAAACTTAACCCTTTGACTCTCTCACCCTATCCACCAGCTTCCTGCAGGAAGCAGGATCGAACCTAAGATCTTCCGATGGAAATCCTATGACCGTATCAACTCGGCCACTGCGTCTGTCTCGAGATCCTGCAGGAAGCTGGTGGACAGGGTGAGAGAATCAAAGGGTTAAGTTTTTACAGGTGGTGGATATGGTGTGGGAGGAATAGGGTTAATGTGCTTTAGCTTCAGTATGAAGACAGACTGCAGAATCGTGTGTCATACAATTCACAGCATCTCAAGGAGAGTGATGCTCTAACTTCCTTGCTACGCAGCAGGTATCTGCATCTCTCAGGTCTGATTGACACCAGTCTGTATTATTATGACAGGTATCGTAGTGTACTGCCCGGTCACGGCAGTCCTAATCCAATATGGAACTCCATAGCATCATCACGATCACCCATAGTCTCATAAATCATGCCAGCTAATTGCCTCACGTTCTTTGGGTGTTCTTGGCTTGCTCTCATGATATATACCTGTTGTGAAACGGTTTGCTGCCGCCACGCCCGAATACGTTCACGCTACGATTGAGTGTCGGTATGTTATGTATGTATTTATTTATTTATCTATTTATTCATTTATGTATTTATTTATTCATTTATGTATTTATTTATTCATTTATGTATTTATTCATTTATTATTTATTTATTTATTTATTTATTTATGTATTTATTTATTTATTTATTTATTTATTTATTTATTTATTTACTTATATATTCAATTACTTGTACATTCATTTACTTATTTGTTTGTTGATTATTTATTTATTTTTTATTTTTTTATTTATTTATTTATTTATTTATTTATTTATTTATTTATTTATTTATTTATTTATTTATCATTTATTTATTTATTTACTTGTTTATTCATGTATACTTGCTTTCCCACCTTTGATGCACTGTCGAAGCGTTGATCCCACATCGGTCTGTTGGGCTGTTCAACAAACGACCAGTTCTTAATTCATTCATTCAAAGTCCTAGTGTCAGAAACTCATGAGATCCAGCGGTGTCAAGACGCTCTGGGGTCATCCAAAGGAGAAGACCCTGCCCTGCTGCAGGGTCACTTTGACGTAGTTTAACAATTCCTTCTGTGATTCAACTAGCTAAGTACACTGCTTACTAAGCGCCCCCTACTAACGACAGAGCCAGACCGATTCAGAGACCCTTATTCATTTGTTCATTTATTAACCGATTCAGACCCCCCCCCCCCCCCCCCCATATTATTCATTTATTTGTATGTTAACCGATTCTTCTCTGGTGAGATGACTCTTGGCGGCTTCATAGCAATGATTTCTGTGGGCTCCATCACACTGGGACTACGACGTAATGAACTTGGATTTGGCCATGTGCTGATGGCAATGGTAATGATAATCATAATGATAATGATACGTTGTTGTTTTTTTCAAACAGTTCAAGTCATGAAATAAAACTCGTACATTATTTTCAAACAGTAGAAGTTACTATTAAAACTGATACGTTATTTCTAAGCAGCAGAAATTATTAGCTAAAAACGATACGTTATTTTCAAACAGTAGAAATTATTAGCTAAAACCCATACCTTATGTTCAAACCGTAGAAATTGTTAGCTAAAACCCATACGTTATTTTCAAACGGTATAAATTATCAGCTAAAACCCATACGTTAAATTCAAACGGTAGAAGTGATCATCTAAATCCCACACGCTATTTCCAAACAGTACCATCAATTAGTTAAAACCCACACGGTATTTTCATACAGTGCAATTTGTTAGTCGAAACCCATCTTTCAAACTAACCGCTGTTTGTATGCTAGGTGTTTTCACGTTTCCAAAAGCCAGTCACTGACACGAATTTCGGGACTCTAATGCGCATGTTTGACATTGTGTATGCGTATACACACGAAAGAAGATGAGGAAAAGACAAGCAAACATTCATAGGACATTTAATGAGGAAA
>CM060306.1:56627061-56637061 GCA_030674185.1 Monoplex corrugatus | reverse complement strand
GAAATAAAACTTTGAAGAATACTAAACCAAAACAAAAACGAACGAACGAACGAATGAAAAATCACAACGAAACAAAACAGTTATGAACAGAAACACGTGAGAAATTTTCCTGACACAATTTTGTCACAGACAGACAGAAAAACAGAGAGACAGGCAGATAGACAGACAGACACAAACACACACACAACGTGCACACAACGCGCACTCACACAATGCATACAACGTATACACGCGCGCGTGCGCGCGCGCGCACACACACACACACACACACACACACACACACACACACACACACACACACACACACACACACCACGCAGATTGAAACAATGCTCACACACCACGTGTACACACACAACGCGTGCGCGCACATACACTCACACACATACACACAGCGCAACACATACACTTGTACCAGCAGACTATACGATCTTGCCGCAGTTTTGTACCTGTACGATACCGCAACACTTTAGTACCAGTAGACTACAGGATACATCACCACTTTTGTACCTTTGTGTTCTGCAATGCAGCAGCAGTTTTGTACCCGTAGGCTGTACGATGCAGCAATTTTGTACCAGTTGGCTATACGATATAGCAAAATATTTGTACCAGTAGGCTCTACGATACAACAGCAATTTTGTACCAGTTGGCTATACGATATAGCAAAATATTTGTACCAGTAGGCTATACGATGTAGCAAAATGTTTGTACCAATATATTACACGAGACAGCAGTAGTTTTGTACCAGTAGGCTATACGATGTAGCAAAATGTTTGTACCAGTAGGCTATACGATACAACAGCAATTTTGTACCAGTAGGCTATACGATGTAGCAATATGTTTGTACCAATAGATTACACGAGACAGCAGCAGTTTTGTACCAGTAGGCTTTACGATACAGCAACACTTTCAAACCAGTAGGTTATACGATGCAACAACACTTTAGTACCAGTAGGCTATACGATACAATAACACTTTAGTACCAGTAGGTTATACGATACAATAACACTTTGGTACCAGTAGGTTATACGATGCAACAACACTTTAGTACCAGTAGGTTATACGATGCAACAACACTATAGTACCAGTAGGTTATACGATACAATAACACTTTAGTACCAGTAGGCTATACGATACAATAACACTTTAGTACCAGTAGGTTATACGATACAATAACACTTTAGTACCAGTAGGTTATACGATACAATAACACTTTCATACCAGTATGTTATACGATACAATAACACTTTGGTACCAGTAGGCTATACGATACAATAACACTTTAGTACCAGTAGGCTATACAATACAGCAACACTTTGGTACCAGTGGGCTATAGGATACAGCAACACTTTGGTACCAGTAGGCTATAGGATACAGCAACACTTTGGTACCAGTAGGCTATAGGATACAGCAACACTTTGGTACCAGTAGGCTATAGGATACAGCAACACTTTGGTACCAGTAGGCTATACAATACAGCAACACTTTGGTACCAGTAGGCTATAGGATACAGCAACACTTTGGTACCAGTAGGCTATACGATACAGCAGCACTGTAGTACCAGTAGGCTATACGATGCAACAACACTTTCATACCAGTAGGTTATACGATACAGCAACACGTTCGTACCAGTAGGCTATGTGATACATCAACACTTTGTTACCAGTAGGCTGTACGATACATGACAATTTAGTATCAGTAAGCTGTACGGTACAGCAACACTTTAGTACCAGTAGGCTATATGAACACAGACACATACTTTAGTACCCAGTAAGTGCTATATGCACAGCAACACTTTAGTACCAGTAGGCTATATGATACAATAACACTGCATTACCAGTAGTCTGTACGGTACAGCAACACTTTAGTACCAGTAGGCTATATGACACAGCAACACTTTAGTACCAGTAGGCTATATGATACAATAACACTTTAGTACCAGTAGGCTATATGACACAGCAACACTTTAGTACCAGTAGACTATTGATACAATAACACTTTAGTACCAGTAGGCTATATGACACAGCAACACTTTAGTACCAGTAGGCTATGTGATACAATAACACTTTAGTACCAGTAGGCTATATGACACAGCAACACTTTAGTACCAGTAG
The DNA here is from genome assembly GCA_030674185.1 of Monoplex corrugatus. Lineage (NCBI taxonomy): Eukaryota > Metazoa > Mollusca > Gastropoda > Littorinimorpha > Ranellidae > Monoplex > Monoplex corrugatus. The sequence continues at coordinate 56,634,947 of CM060306.1, read as the reverse complement.
GCTATATGATACAATAACACTTTAATACCAGTAGGCTATTATGAACACAGCAACCACTTTAGTTTCCAGTAGGCTATATGACACAGCAACACTTTAGTACCATTAGGCTATATGATACAATAACACTGCATTATCAGTAGTCTGTACGGTACAGCAACACTTTAATTACCAGTATGCTATACTGATATAGCAACACTTTAGTACCAGTAGGCTATATGATACATATAACACTGCATTAACCTGTAGTCTGTACGGTACAGCAACACTTTAGTACCAGTAGGCTATATGATATAGCAACACTTTAGTACCAGTATGTTGTACGGTACAGCAACACTGTAGTACCAGTAGGGTATATGGTATAGCAACACTTTAGTACCAGTAGGCTGTACGGTACAGCAACACTTTAGTACCAGTAGGCTATATGATATAGCAACACTTTAGTACCAGTAGGCTGTACGGTACAGCAACACTTTTAGTACCAGTAGGGTATATGATATAGCAACATTTAGTACCAGTAGGCTGTACGGTACAGCAACACTTTAGTACCAGTAGGCTATATGATATAGCAACACTTTAGTACCAGTAGGTTGTACGGTACAGCAACACTGTAGTACCAGTAGGGTATATGATATAGCAAAACACTTTAGTACCAGTAGGCTGTACGGTACAGCAACACTTTAGTACCAGTAGGCTATATGATATAGCAACACTTTAGTACCAGTAGTTGTTTACGGTACAGCAACACTGTAGTACCAGTAGGGTATATGATACAGCAACATTTTAGTACCAGTAGGATATACGATACAATAACACTGTAATACCAGTAGGCTATACGGTACAGCAACATTTAGTACCAGTAGCTATATGATATAGCAAACACTTTAGTACCAGTAGGCTGTACGGTAACAGCAAACACTTTAGTACCAGTAGGCTATACGACACAGCAACACTTTAGTACCGTAGACTATACGAGACAGCAGCAGTTTTGTACCAGTAGGCTATATGATACAGCAGCACTTTCATACCAGTAGAAAACACGATACAGTAGCACTTCTGTACCAGTAGACTATACCAGACAGCAACAGTCTTGAAACACAGTAAATGTACCATACAGCAACACTATCGTGAAAGTACACTTTACAATATAGCAGCATTTCTTCCACCAGGTTATATGATACAGTAGCACTTTAATTCCACCAGGCTGTACAATACAAGAGGACGTTCGTACCAGTACGCTATAAGATATACAAGCACTTTCGTACCAATGGGCTATACGATACAGAAGCACTTTTGTACGAGTAAGGTGACCACACACATCTCGACTTGCTCAGAAATTGGTTTCCTGCTTTATATTCTAACAGTCTGTCTGTCTGTCAGTCTGTCTTTACATTTCTGTATTGCTGTCTGCCTGTCTGTCCGCTTTTTTACTATTTTCTTCCACTTCTATGCAATCTTAGCAGCATCTTTCTTTTGTATTTCTTTCTTGTAATGGTACATCACGTTTGATGTATTACGATTGTGTCTAACAGCTCAAGGGCCTCCTGTTTTAATTTGGGGGTTGGCCGTTTCCCCCCTCTATAACAGTGTCTGTTATCACCATATGTGATCTGTTGATCTGCCCTTTGGAAGTCGAGGAGAAAGATCTGTCTTCCTCCTTCCTTGATATATTGATCAAGATTAAAGCCAAAGATCTAACTGGATCTTTGCTCTCTCTATTTCCATCTGCCTCTCTAGCTTTCTTTCTCTGTCTCTGTCTCTATCTCAGTCTGTCTGTCTGTCTGTCTTTCTGTCTGTCTCTCTCTCTCTCTGGCTTTCAAATTGCCTGTTTGTCTCTGTCATCTCCTATACTTAACTTCTTTCTTTCATTCTCTTTGCTTTTATCCTTGTTGGCTCTAGCTTTGTTTAATCTATCTGCCTTTCCTTTTTTTTTTGGTCACTTTCTTTGTAAAAAATATCTCCAATCTTTTTAATCTATCTGCCTTTCTTTTTTTCTGTTACTTTCTTTGTAAAAATTATCTCCAATCATTTTATCTATTTGTAGTCCCTTTTCCGATTCTATACCTTCTTGTGGCAATCTCTCATATAGGTTTTACAGAAAATAATTTCCATATACATTCTGTGTAATCTCTCCAGCATCTGTTTTTCGCTTTCTTGCTTCTGCGATATACTACCATGTTTGGTCGGTTCAGTATAAGAGCTGGAGGGCCTTTGTTTTTCTTAAATCTGACTTCAGTGTAGACTTGGCATCGTCTTTCTCTTGTTTTTGTGGTTTCTTGTCATTATATCTCATATGTGAATCAGTCTGTAGTATACTTGCTGCCATTTGGATAGACAATGAGATTTTCCATTTTGTCGTTCTCCTTACTCAGTACATGTAGTCAAGAGTAAAATCATCGTCTTTACAGTCTGTTAGCCCTTTTCTCTTCAATCCTTTTTTCTTCTTGTTCGTCTGTTTTTGTCCTCTCTTTTTTTTTCATTGTTTTCTTACTATTGATTGATTTTGTATTTGCCCCAAAGTTACAATAGAAAAAAAAAAACCTCTTTCCTTTCTCCTCTCTTCTCTTCTTTACTTGTAAGGTTTTCTCTTAATCTAATCTCAAATAAAACAAGAAAATAAAAAACAACAACAACAGAAAAACAAAATCAAAACAAAACAGAAAAAAAGAAAAGAACAGGAGTGGGGGTGGCGGGAGAGAATATCTTACATCAACCAGAGATGGTTGTGTGTAAGTGTGCATGTGTGTTTGTTCATACGTGTGTGTACATACATGTATGTGTACATGTGTGTTTGTGTGTTTGTGTGTGTATGTGTATGTGTGTGTGTGTGTGTATGTGTGTGTGTGTGTGTGTGTGTGCGTGTGTGTGTGTGTGTGTGTGTGTGTGTGTGTGTGTGTGTGTGTGTGTGTGTGTGTGTGTGTGTGTGTGTGTGTGTGAAGTGTGATAACATTTTCTCAGCTCTTTATGAATTAATGTTTACCACATTTCAGCTGAAGGTGTGGATTGATGGCAACTCACGAAAGCATTAACCTGTGAAAGGAAACCACCATGGTCAATGTCACACGGACCAAGAAACTGTTGCCTAAATTCATCACTTTCTGAGGGAAATGTTTTGAATATTAATTAAATACTAACTAAAATTTGTTTCCATCAGTGTAGTAGACTACCATTATTCATGTGGCACATCACGTTTTATTTCAACCGAAGCTTCTACAAGATTACAGAGACATTGGTAAGCATGAAATCTGGACTTTTTAATAGTTTTTGCATAGACAAGGAGACGGTTAGGAGTGCTTAAGCATCATGTTGAATGTTATATAGAACCAGTACTGTTGTACGGTTGCGAGGATTGGACAGTCAACAAGCAAAACCAGAACAAGATTGAGACAGCCGAGATGTGGTTTCTAAGAAGGATGTTGGGAGTTCCATGGACAGCAAAGAAAACAAACGAGACAGTCTTGGTGGGGATAGACACAAGTAGATCATCATAAGGAAGATTAGGAAAAGGCAGTCAACATTTATAGGTCATTTTATGAGGAAAGGGGAACTGGAACACCTGGTCACAACAAGAAAGCTGGAGGGAGGACCCAGGGAGAAAGACGGACTAGTGGCTGAAGACAGGGAAGATGGAAGAAATGCTTGAGGCAACAAGAGATAGAGACATATGGAAGTCAATCGCCAAGCCATGCGGCAAGGCACCTGATGATGAGATGAAGCATCATGTCTTTCCCTCATATATTATTTTTTTTGTCAATCTGCGGATCTGTCTGTAGTCTTTCGCTTTCATTTCCTGCTTTCATTTTCTACGCCATCACATAAGCCAGGGAAGCTAAAACTAATTAAACAATGCTATGATGATGATGATGATAGTAATGATGCTAAGGAGTTCAATCTAAAATTAGTTGTGGTGACAGTGCTGTACTTCACGTTTATTATCACATTATATCCTGGCGTCAACCAAGGCCGGAGAGATACAGATGCTTACATTTGAGCGAGCAACATCCTAAAAGACGCGTCCATGAAGTGGATGAGACACGACTCTGTGGTCCCAGTCTTTTCAATGAATCCACAGTAAGCTCAGCTTTGGGGAGGATCCGATTGGGGCCGAAAACTCCCACAATGATTTTGACAAGATGAATGCGATTCGAACTCACAATCTTCTACTCGATAGTCCGTTGCTCTGACCATTGGACCTTCCTTTTCCCTTTCTTTGAATAGTTTTCTTTCTGTTTTCTTATTCATTTCTTTCGAATATCCCTGTTCCATCCTACACGCTTTGTGGCAATCTCATCGAGAGCAACGGAAACTTTTCCAATACCTTCTATGCAATCTCTCAAACATTTTTTCTTTAACTCTCTTTCTTGTAACCGTACCGCCGTGTTTGATTTGTACTGCTCTCGTGTCAAATCCTTCATGGCCTCTGCTTTTAATCTTAATGTTAGTCTACCCACTTCTTCCACCACCACATCACGTTTGCCTCTCTGCTAGTCCCCTCGTCATCTCTTAAACACACACCCCACTTTATCCTCACTCTTTGTACCACGAATATCTCATCCAAAGGATTCGTCTGTACAGCTTTGCTGCCCTTCGTTAAGTCCTACGGAACACTACCTATTCTCCTTTTTTGTCTTTGTACATTTGAAGAGAGTATGGACACCATCATAATGAAAAGACGTTGGGGGTGGATTGGGCCACTCATTCGAATATAATAAGATAACATCACACCCACTCAATGGACACCAAAGGGAAGACGCAAGACAGGAAGATTTCCAAGATCACTGGCGATGTATAATGAGGAGGGAAACAAACAAACAAACAAAACAAACAAACAAACAAGCAAAACAAAACTGAAACACACTGTGATAGTATATAGTAGCTGGTCCAGATCAGGCAGAAAAGGAAAATTTATATTGCTGCCTTAAATGCCAGTGGCATCAGGAGTAAAATTCCTTAGTACGTTCCATCAAATCTAAAAACCTTGCTGCCTCCTATGCCTTTCTTTTACCCTTTTCTTTTCATTACTCTGCAGTTTTCTCTATGTCTCCATTTTTTTTTTCATTTAGTTCTGTTTCTGTCCTTATCGACTGTACTTTTTTTCTTTACATTTCTGAATCCTTTCCATGTTTCTTTCTTATTTTCTTTCTCTGTATACTTTTTTTGTAATTTGTTTTCAAATTTTGTCGTCCATTCCCTTCACCTTTTCACACTTTCACAGCAGGATTTGATAGAAGACAGCAAGAATGTTCTCCCTTCTTTCAATGCAATCTTTCCAGTATATTTTTTTCTTTTTATGTCCCCTCCCCCATTTAAAAAAAAATATCGCCACGTTTGATCTGTATTGCTGCCTTATCATTATTGCTCAAGAACCTGTTTCTAATCTTCATGACAGTCTATTTACACCGTCATGTTTTCTTCTTCTTCTTCTTTCTCCTCCTCGTCTTTCTCCTCCTCCTCCTCCTCTCTTCTTCTTCTTCTTCTTTTTTCTTCATTTATCATCATCATCATCTTATTATTATTATTCTTCCCCCCTCCTCGTTCTTTTTCTTCTTCATCTCTGTATCCTCCTCCTCCTTCTTCTTTCTTCTTCTTTCTCTTCTCTTCTTCTTCTTCTTCTTCTTCTTCTTCTTCTTCTTCTTCTTCTTCTTCTTCTTCTTCTTCTTCTTCTTCTTTCTTCTTCTTCTTCTTCTCTTCTTCTTCTCTTCTTCTTCTTCTTCTTCTTCTTCTTCTTCTTTTTTTTCTTCTTCTTCTTCTTTTTCTTCTTCTTCTTTTTCTTCTTCTTTCTTCTTCTGCTTGTCTTCCTCCTCCTCCTCTTCTTCTTCTCTTTTTCTCCTTCTTGTTCTTGCTCTTCTTGTTCTTCTTCTTCGTCTTTTACTTCTTCCCTTTTTCTTTCCTGCATAGCACTGTACGTCGTCTTACAATCCGTCTATCGTGCTTTGCTGGCCTTTGGGGAATCACGGAGAACGACCCATTCTTTATTCTCCTTCCATAGTACATTTGATTAAATCTGTAGTCAAAGACATTGCTGCTTGCTCGCTGAAGTGGAGCCCCGCAGGGTTCCTACCTTTTTCTCCCCGTTTTGTTTTGTTTTTTTTTTTTACTTCTTTCTCTCTGTCTTATGTCCTGTCTTCTTTTCATGAGTTCTCTTTATCTTTTAGTCATTGTTATCTTGCTTTTTGTCCTTGTTGTCTCTGCTTCTTGTTCCTTTTCTTTTACTTTTACGTTTTACAGTCCTTTCTCTTTCATTTTGTTCTTTTCTTTTTTATTTCTCCCACACACCTCATTTCTTTTTGTCGTCCTCCCGCCCTCCAGTCCTTGAGGCATTTCCTTGTCTTTCCTTTTTCTTTTTTTACATAAATTGCGTTGTTAGAATTGGATCTATACTTCTTGTTGCCTGTCCTGAAGTTCACTGTCTTTGTTCCTTTACTGTGTCTAATATCCCCATTCCTTTTCCTCCTCCTGGTTTTGTTTTGTTTGGTTTGGTTTTTCTTCCTTTTTTCTCCTACATTCTACGATATACGTAGATCTCGACCTTGAGAAAGACCTGTGTATCATCTGCTTCAGTATCTCTGGTCAAATTTACGGTAAACGATCTTGTTACCTGTTTGCTGAAGTGGTGTTTTGCAGGGTTCCACTATTTTTCTCTATCCACTTTCTGGATCATTCCTCTGTCAGTGTTTGTCATTTTTTTTAAAAGAGTTCTTATCATCCTGCTTTTGTTCTTGTAGACTTCTCTTTTCTCTATGCTCCTGTTTCGCATTCTTTTGTTCTTTATCTCTTGCTCCCCTGTTTCTTCTCTAATTCTTTATGGACCCTTCCCCTCCTCTGCTCCCGAGGCATTTTCCCCTGTTGTCTCCTTTGTTCCATTAAAAAAAAACATAATTACATTATCATCATTGTTGCCTGACCTAAAGCTCATGGCCTCTGTTTCCATACTGCGTTTAATAACCCCCTTCTCTGTTCCACTCCCCCGCTGCCCCCCCCCCCCCACCCCTGCCTTCCTCTTTTGCCCCTTTTCCTCTACAGCATCAGTGGTTCCCTCTGTAGTGTTTTGCTGCCCTTTCAAACCAGAGAAGAAAGACCTGAGTACCATCTTTCTGGGTACATCTGATCAACTCTACCGTCAAAGACCTTGCTATCTTATTACTGAAGTCGTATGTAGCTAGCATGGTTCCAGTCTTGTCTCTCCCCACTCCCTATCTGTCTTTGTCTTCTTTTAATGAGGTCTTATACTGATTTTCTCTTTGAGACTGCGCTTCTTTTTTTCTGTTTACACATTCCCTTGGTCTTTTCATTTCTTTCTTTACTGTTCTTTTTTTTTTCTGATTATTTTCGTACCCTTTACCTCCTCTCTTTCCGAGACGTGTTCCCCTTTTTTCTGTCTTTTCCATTAAAACAAACAAGCAAACAAACAAACAAACAAACAAAAAAAAACAACAACAACAACGACAACACTCTGCCATAAGTGACTTTTAAGTATTGTTGCCAGGCTTTAAGCTCACGGCCCGTGTTTCTATACTAAGTACTCCACTCCTCTGTTCCGCTCCCACACTGCCCCACCATATCATCTTCCTTTTATTGACAGTATTCTGCTACGTCTGTGGTTCTTTCTGTTGTATTTTGATGCCCTTTCAAACCAGAGGAGAAAGATCTGTGTTCCAACCTTCTCGGCATGTCTGATGAAATCTCTACAGTCAAAGACCTTGCTACCTTATAGCTGAAGTTGTATCTAGCAGGGTTGCACTCTTGTCTCTCTCTCTACTCTCTGCCTCTGTTTCTCTGTCTGTCTTTGTCTTCTTTTAATGAGGTCTTATTATCCTGGTTTTGTCTTTGAGATTGTACTTCCATTTTTTTTTCAGTGCCTCGCTCTTCATTTCTTTCTTTACGGTCCT
>CM060306.1:56604561-56607061 GCA_030674185.1 Monoplex corrugatus | reverse complement strand
CCTCACGCTAGCCACGGCAACGGGACACTTCACTTGATCGGGGCTCGGGGGTCTGACTGAGGGGGGTGGTGTGAAGGAGGGGGCGGGAAAGGGGGAAGAAAAAGGACGGGAGCGTGTGCACCCATAGTCTATAGTTCTTGTTTATTACGGATGCATCTGGCCGAAGGACGAGGCCAGGTCGTTCAGAACAACTGCTTTAATCCCAGTACACGGAGACAGGCAAAAAATCCTTCCTGGATTACTTCGTGCTGCAAGCCATACTGCGTTAGGACGAGGAGGGTAATGATCTTCGCTTGGCCATGTTCCAACACAATGGCTCTGGTGACCTGTGAAGGGTAAAGTTCACCGGGTACTCAGGCAACCGTAAGTACTTCCGTCCTCTCAGGCAGAGGGTAGGCCTACCTCAACGCACAATCCCGTAGTCTGATGAAGCCGAACTGACCGCTTCAACTCATGATGTGATAAGCCCGCGCGAATTTCTGCAGTTTCGGAGTATCAATTTCAACGATAAAATCTGTTTTCACTTGTTTTCGAATCCGTTCACACAAATGAAATCCCGGTCCTGAAAACAAACAGCTTTAATTCACAAACTTATGTAGCACAGTAGGGTATGAAAACCCAGTTCCAGTAAAAAAAAACTTACCTCTGTACCAGCATGACTCACAGAATGTCCCACATCAGCTGAGGCTGAGTGAAGATGACGAGTACAGACTGGTAAAAAGATGCTGTGAATTGCATTCCAGATACACTCTGAGCTGAGAAGCAATCCAGACAAGCCACCCACCCCCCTGCTTGTTTAGTTAGGTCCCCCACCACAACACAGACACGCGTGGCGGGCACTCAACAGTCACTAATGATGAGGATGGAAAGGCAGTGAGTGAAACAGGGAGCGTGGCGGAAGGGAGAGAGCATCAACAGGCTCGTGCCGGCTGATTGCATCTCTTCAGTTCCAGACACAGGAACCCTGCCCCAGCACGTCTATCAAAGTGTTAATAAGAACCTACGGATTTCTACGCTGCCATCAAAGAGACTGCCTGAAGTTCAGGGAAGCCCTCTGCTTCTGTGAAGACTTCCAGAGTCAATATCAGTAGACGCGAGGAAAACAGTCACAGCAGTCCGTATGACTTCCAGAGAATAACGACAAAGACTACTGATACTGACGCATTCAATAAGTTCCCTAGAAACAGATATGGAAAATAACAGTATTCCAGGATAGCCTGTCGTTTATTAAACGGAGATGATTACAAAATACGAACTCGCAGAGAAAACATGCTCAAGAATATTTTTAATGTTAAGAACACTCACATTCGTAGTCTCATAACCATATGAACACACCTTTTCTTCCAGTATTCCAAATCCCCTCTTTCAAAATAGGAGATAATCAAAGAACACAACATACACGCGGCAAAACGCCCACAAATCGTTAATTCCTTTTGAAAGAGTTTGATGTTAGAAAAGAATAACACACACGGCTTCAGACGAACATACTTTGTCTAATATATCCCACGCCTTTATTATCATTTTCTGTCTTCACAAAGGAAGACACAGGGATGATGAAGCGGAGATCATTAACAACACAAATACCTGAACAGTCTTATTTTCTTTTAAAGCTGTAGACGCGCGATAAAAAAAAAATTCACACACAGGTAAACCTCAGAAGAAAGAGAGTACTTTTACCCCAGGTTGAAATCGGGCAGGCGTGCGAGGATCACTTTACCTTCCAGAGCTGTGTTCCAAGATTTTTTTCCACCAAAAGAGAAGACACTACAAAAAACTTTAGAGGTGAGAAGTAAAAGCAAAAAAGAAAAAAAAATATATCACAGTGCACACACAGCCCGTTGATGATAGCCTTTTTTCTTTTTTTTCTTTTTTTTTCTTCTTTTTTTTTGGCACGCCAAACTCTGGAACACAAAGCTAGCGCTTCAGCACCGTACGGACACACACACACAGAGACTCAAGCCTGCCCTCTTCGCTGCACAAGTCTTTCGCCAAGTACCTGCACAAGCAACGGATTTACCAGGTTCCTTATCTTCTTTCTCCCTGTGTCTCTCTGTCTCTCAATCTGTCCCACCTCTCTCTTCTCTCTCTCTCTCTCTCTCTCTCTCTCTCTCTCTTTCTTTTGTCTCAGCACCCTTTCTCTCTCTCTCTTCTCTCTTCTCAGTGCTAGGCCTAAAGCTGAGAACGCACGCACACACAGACACGCGCGAGATTTCAGGCGTAAAGACTGGCAGGCTGTTGCTGCTGTTCAGTGTTGGGAAGCGCCCACAGCTTGCTTCGTCTGCTTCTCGCGTGCATCGACTCTCAAATCACACAATTTAGCAGATGTTAGGTTTCGGTCGGTACAGTCTCTCCTTGTGTGTTGTGCTGTGTGTGTGTTGTGTGTGTATGTGTGTGTGTTGTGTTGTGTGTGTATGTGTGTGTGTGTGTGGTGTTGTGTGTGTGTGTGTGTGTGTGTGTGTGTGTGTTGTGTGTGTGTGTGTGTGTGTGTGTGTGTGTGTGT
>CM060306.1:56592061-56597061 GCA_030674185.1 Monoplex corrugatus | reverse complement strand
TGCCTGTCTCTGTCTGTCTCTCTGTGTCTGTTTGCTTGTCTCTGTCTGTCTGTCTGTTGCTCTCTCTGTCTCTCTGTCTCTGTCTGTCTATGTCTCTCTTCTGTCTGTCTTCTCTCTCTCTCTCTTCTCTCTCCCCCTGTTTTCTCTCTGTCTGTCTGTTGGTCAGTCTGTCTGTCTGTATGTCTGTATTTCTGTCTTGTCTGTCTGTCTGTCTGTCTGTCTCTCCCTTCCCCTCTCTCTCACTCCCTCTCTCTCTTCCCTCTCCTAATCGTAGACTCCAGTTTTATTGCACAACGCACAATGCTTGTGTGTCAGTTGTCAAGAATGGCTGCACTGTTTGATTGTGACACAGAAACATAATTTCCCTTACATAGATTGAACGATACATTAGACCAACGGTGATTTGTTATGATGATGTAAGGTTATCTCTTTGCTCTGTTTGCCTCAGTCAGACAACCTACATGTGTTATGCTCTTGGCAATAACCTTTTGACTCCCTCACCCTATTCACCAACTTACTGCAGGAAGCTGGTGGATAGGGTGGGGGAGTCAAAGGGTTATGTTTTTTGTGCTTTGATAGCATGGTTGATAATGCAGGATACAGGTGGACAGGGTGCAGAAGTCAAAGGGTTAAGTTCTTGCTTTATTAGCATGGTTGATAATGCAGGATGCTGGTGGATAGGGTGAAGGAGTCAAAGGGTTAAGTTTTTGTTTTGGTAGCATGGTTGACAATATAGGATGCTGGTGGACAGGGTGCAGGAGTCAAAGAGTTAAACTTGATGTAACGATGCTCACGTGCTGAATCATAACGGTGAAAAAAACAGTTTACGAGACTGCAAAGCTGAACCGCACAACGCACAACGCTTACGTGTCAGTTGTCATGAACGACTGCACTGTTTGATTGTGACACAGAAACATACTTTCCCTTGCATAGAGTGAACGATACACTAGACCAGTGATGATTTGTTATGATGATGTACGGTTATCTCTTTGCTCTGTTTGCCTCAGTCAGACAACCTACATGCGTTATGCTCTTGGCTATAATCTTTTGACTCCTACAACCTGTCCAACAAATGCTAAAAACGTAACCCTTTGACTCCCTCACCCTATTCACCAACTTACTGCAGGAAGCTGGTGGATAGGGTGGGGGAGTCAAAGGGTTATTTTTTTTTGCTTTGGTAGCATGGTTGATAATGCAGGATACAGGTGGACAGGGTGCAGAAGTCAAACGGTTAAGTTCTTGCTTTACTAGCATGGTTGATAATGCAGGATGCTGGTGGATAGGGTGAAGGAGTCAAAGGGTTAAGTTTTTGTTTTGGTAGCATGGTTGACAATATAGGATGCTGGTGGACAGGGTGCAGAAGTCAAAGGGTTAATTTCTTTCTTTACTAGCATGGTTGATAATGCAGGATGCTGGTGGATAGGGTGAAGGAGTCAAAGGGTTAAGTTTTTGTTTTTGGTAGCATGGTTGACAATATAGGATGCTGGTGGACAGGGTGCAGGAGTCAAAGAGTTAAACTTGCTGTAACGATGCTCACGTGCTGAATCATAACGATGAAAAAACAATTTACGAGACTGAACCCGCACAACGCACAGCGCTTACGTGTCACTTGTCAAGAATGGCTGCACTGTTTGATTGTGACACAGAAACATACTTTCCCTTACATAGAGTGAACGATGCACTAGACCAGTGATGATTTGGCATGATGATGTAAGGTTTTCTCTTTGCAATGTTTGCCCCACTCAGACAACCTACATGTGTTATGCTCTTGGCTATAATCTTTTGACTCCTACGCTTACTATCATAATAATTGCCTGGAGTTAGCCAGGCCCAAGAGATACAGACACCTGCGGTGTTGGTCGAACACTTAAGCAACACACTCAAAGGCACATCCGTCAGTGGACAAAACTCGACTGAATGGTCCCTGACTTCTCAATGAGCCCAAAGCCGGCTCAACTCTGGATAGGAGCTTGACAGGGTCGAAAATTCCCTGCAGGAAGCTGGTGGATAGGGTGAGGGAGTCAAGTTCAGATTACTTATAGCCCAGCCAACTGCTAGAGCCATAGCAGGGTGAGGGAATCAAAGGGTTACGTTTTTGCTTTGATAGCAATGGTTGACAGTATAGGGTGCTGGTGGACAGGGTGCGGGAGTCAAAGGGTTAATACCATTACTGGCCAGTTGCTCTATACATTGTCCCTTCATCTGTTTCTTTCCTTAATGTTCATTCCTTCTTTTGCAGCTTTTGATTCTTCTCTTGAATTGAAATGTTTTCGATGCGATACCGTGGATTGTACAGAAACAAATAGAGAAAAAAAAAAATATATATATATATACAAAAAGTAGTATGTACACCAACGATTAAACTTATTGTATTTTGTCACGTTGGATTTGTCATACTTTGTTCAGTCTTCTCTCCCCGGGATAGTGTGTCGCCTGTGCGCAGTGTCACCTTGTATTTCTTTGCATCCCTTGTAAATGGAATTATCAAGAGAATATTCACTGGGACAACTCTTTTGTTGCCCTGTGATATTTAACGTGTTGTGAGTCCATGTTGTATGCGTGATCGTGGTTGATCATCTCATCAAAAAAAAAAAAAAAAAAAAAAAAACGTGTATCACCTAGCACATTAATTACTTAATATTTGTTGGATGTAAGTTGGGAGGAAGGGGGGAGGGAGCAGGAGGCACGGAGACAAATCCATATCACATCCGTGGTTTGATCCTAGGTCTCTCACGTTTTCTGGTAGATATGTTAACCACGAGGCCACAGATTCCACAAAAGTGTGCACACGTGATCCAAAACAAGCGTGACCGCCCGCGTTCAAATAAACAGGAATCAGAAAGAACCGCACACGAAAACAGAATCAAAACGTGTATTTGATATAGCGAGATAAGACAGGCACACATTTGGGGCCAATTGGCCTTTATCAAGTGAAAACTTAAGACAACAAAAAACAAACACAAAAACTATGGGGAAAAACAATCTTCCCTCTTCTCCTGCTTGACAGAACGACAGGGAAGTTAACACTTTGGGGAAAAACAATCTTCCCTCTTCTCCAGCTTGACAGAACGACAGGGAAGTTAACACTATGGAGAAAAACAATCTTCCCTCTTCTCCTGCTTGACAGAACGACAGGGAAGTTAACACTATGGAGAAAAAACAATCTTCCCTCTTCTCCTGCTTGACAGAACGACAGGGAAGTTAACACTATGGAGAAAAACAATCTTCCCTCTTCTCCTGCTTGAGAGAACGACAGGGAAGTTAACACTATGGGGAAAAACAATCTTCCCTCTTCTCCTAGTTGACAGAACGACAGGGAAGTTAACACTATGGGGAAAAAAAATCTTCCCTCTTCTCCTAGTTGACAGAACGACAGGGAAGTTAACACTATGGGGAAAAACAATCTTCCCTCTTCTCCTACTTGACAGAACGACAGGGAAGTTAACACAGTGGGGAAAAACAATCTTCCCTCTTCTCCTGCTTGACAGAACGACAGGGAAATTAACACTATGGGGAAAAAAAATCTTCCCTCTTCTCCTAGTTGACAGAACGACAGGAAAGTTAACACTATGGGGAAAAACAATCTTCCCTCTTCTCCTGCTTGACAGAACGACAGGGAAGTTAACACTATGGGGAAAAACAATCTTCCCTCTTCTCCTACTTGACAGAACGACAGGGAAGTTAACACTATGGGGAAAAACAATCTTCCCTCTTCTCCTGCTTGACAGAACGACAGGGAAGTTAACACTATGGGGAAAAACAATCTTCCCTCTTCTCCTGCTTGACAGAACGACAGGGAAGTTAACACTATGGAGAAAAACAATCTTCCCTCTTCTCCTAGTTGACAGAACGACAGGGAAGTTAACACTATGGGGAAAAACAATCTTCCCTCTTCTCCTACTTGACAGAACGACAGGAAAGTTAACACTATGGGGAAAAAACAATCTTCCCTCTTCTCCTAGTTGACAGAACGACAGGGAAGTTAACACTATGGGGAAAAACAATCTTCCCTCTTCTCCTAGTTGACAGAACGACAGGAAAGTTAACACTATGGGGAAAAACAATCTTCCCTCTTCTCCTAGTTGACAGAACGACAGGGAAGTTAACACTATGGGGAAAAACAATCTTCCCTCTTCTCCTACTTGACACAACGACAGGAAAGTTAATACTATGGGGAAAAACAATCTTCCCTCTTCTCCTAGTTGACAGAACGACAGGGAAGTTAACACTATGGGGAAAAACAATCTTCCCTCTTCTCCTGCTTGACAGAACGACAGGGAAGTTAACACTATGGGGAAAACAATCTTCCCTCTTCTCCTAGTTGACAGAACGACAGGAAAGTTAACACTATAGGGAAAAACAATCTTCCCTCTTCTCTTGCTTGACAGAACGACAGGGAAGTTAACACTATGGGGAAAAAACAATCTTCCCTCTTCTCCTGCTTGACAGAACGACAGGGAAGTTAACACTATGGGGAAAAAACAATCTTCCCTCTTCTCCTGCTTGACACAACGACAGGGAAGTTAACACTATAGGGAAAAACAATCTTCCCTCTTCTCCTAGTTGACAGAACGACAGGGAAGTTAACACTATGGGAAAAACAATCTTCCCTCTTCTACTGCTTGACAGAACGACAGGGAAGTTAACATGTTTTTCCACCAGTTTTTGTGTTTGTCATTTGTTGTTACTTGTACTTTTGAAATTACGTTTGGCAAAGGCCAATTTGCCGAAAGTTTGTGTCTGTCCTATTTTGTTATATCAAACTCGCGTTCTGATTCTATTTTCGTGTTTTTCAGATTCCTGTGTCATACATATTATGATATATTTTTCATGACAATTATGTAAAGTGTATGCATTGTGTTTATTGTATTGATACTGTACAATGTGTTGGTACAGACCATACAACCGGAATAAATGTCTTATGATTAAGAGCGTGCATCATTGTGCACGGATATTGTGGAATACTTAATAGAACTAGAACGTGTGTGTCTGTGTGTGTC
>CM060306.1:56579561-56584561 GCA_030674185.1 Monoplex corrugatus | reverse complement strand
AATATTTACCATTTTCATGGTAAGCTTATTGTGAGTATGTTGGCTTACACTTACCTTGCATTTCAGCGTATTAAAACTTCGTACGTAAAATGAATTAACATCACCTAAGTCACCTGTCACCTGTCGGCGTCACCGGGAACAGTGTTGGCCGCTGCACATGATGTCCTCACAAGTTGCCTCCAGCACTCTCGATCTTGGCTAAGTCTGACCACCTCCTGGAGTTTCCTGCCACTGATGTTTGTGATGTTTCTAGCAAGTGATGCAGGTGGCCGTCCTCTGTTTCTCTTTCCTTCCACTTTACCTTGGAGGACAGTGGACATCAAGTCTGTTCTCTCATTACGGATTGCGTGTCCAACATATTTCAGTCTCCTCCGTTGTATGAGTACTAGGAGCTTGCGTGTAGTACCCAACTCATTCAGTATGCTTTCATTTGAGCGCCTATCCGTCCATTTGACCCTCAGCAGTCTTCGGTAAAACCACAGCTCTGCTGCTTCCACTCGTCTTTCATCCTCTTTCTTCATTGTCCATGCCTCGCAGCCGTATAACATCACTGGCCAGACAAGACATTTTAAGAGTTTTATCTTAAGGTCTGCTGTTATGCTGTGGTCTTTCCAAATATTGTTCAATTGAACCATACTGTTCTTGGCCATTCCAATTCTCATCTTTATGTCTTTTGAGCATGTTCCATCGTGTGTCTTGACTGAACCTAAATATTTAAAGTCCTTGACATTTTCTAGAGGGACTTGGTTTAGCATGATCTGGTCCTGTCTAGTGTTATATTTGCCTGCAACATGCATAACCTTTATCACATAAGTAGTACTATCTATATCCACTGAGCATTAACAGAAAACGAAACTACACGTTTTGACATGCAGTGACAGATTACCTTCGATTTCGCATTGAGTGATATTTCCATCGAAAATGAATTTGCTGCTTCTTCGGGTATCTTTTCGTGACGTTCTTGCACGTTATGCTGAGTTTGTTCTTCCTTACTCTTTCACTCCCTCTTTCCCTTCCTATCAGATATCCGCTGAAAGCTGTGAAAAGGATGAGGGATTGAAAAGGTTAGGAAGATGTATAATGTCGATGGATAAACACAGGGGCATGATACCGACAGTTGGTGGATAGGGTGAGATGGCGAATGGTTTAGAAAGCTGTAGAATACTGATGGGTAGGATTACGTATAATGTATGAGGCTGTTGGATAGGGTTAGGCAGTGAAAGAGTTAGGAATCGGGAAGCTGGGAGATAAGGCGAGAGAGCGAAGGGTTAGAAGATTGCAGGATTCTGGCAAATAGAATGTGAGGAAGCTAAGAAGCTGCAGATGCTGATAGATAGGATGAGGTAGTTATATAGGAAGCTTGTAGGGCAAAGGTCATATGCTATGATGATTTGGCTCTTTTGTTGATCACGTTACATATGTAGCTTCAGTGCATACACAGTGTATTCAGATGCGGAATCGGCATCTTGAGAATCTGAAACTTTAGAAGGAAGCCGGTTGATACAGTAAGGGAGTGAAAAAGTTAGGAAGCATTAATAAACTGAAGATTAGGATGAGAGAGTCCAAGGGCAGGATTGCTGGGGATGGGATAAAGTCAAAGGATTAGGAGGCTGCAAGAAGAGAGTCAAAGGGTTTAGAAGCTGCTGGATACTGGTGGATAGGGTAAGGGAATGAAATAGGAAACTGTAAGATATTGTCGGAGAGAGTAAGAGACGAAAGAATTAGGAAGCTGGTGGGTAGGTTGGAGTGAAAAGATTAGGAAGTCATTGGATGCTGGTGAAGAGGTTGACACCGTAAAATGTTAATTACCTCTTGAAGGAGGCTATGGGGTAGGGTGAGGGAGTGAAAGGTTAATTGATACCAAGTATACAAATGATGGTGGGTCTGTCTGTTAGATTAGACAATGGATGCGTCTGGTCAAGGACTCAGCAGCATGTGAAACAGAGTTGCCTATGGCTAAACATGCGATTCTTGAGCGGTAGTCCTTGACATAGCTGATGGCTGTGGCTGGATGGTCACTGCCGTAGGTTTCTGTCTCTCTCTTCTATCAGCCACCATTGAGTTCGTTTCTAATCTGCAGTGGTGCTGCCTGCACGTACAGCTTGTCGCCAGACACAGCGATTTGCAGCTGTCTCTTCCCAGAAGACTTCTGGTCATATTTGGAAACGTCCCTAAATGGCAGAGATAGACGGCCTCTTGGCTAGAATCCCGCAGTGACCTCTGCGTACAAGATATCTTTTGGGATACGGCCATCATGCATACGGTGGACATGATCAAACCAGCACAGTTGTGGTTGTGTGAAAAGCACATACATGCACACAATCCTTTCCAGGAAATGTCCTTGAACCAGTGTAAACACCGTAGGTGGAAGCTTTTCAGACATTGCTATTTAGGTGTGTATGTTGTCCAGCTCTCGGTGCTGTAGAGGAAAGTACTCAGTATACAGACTGTCTACACTCCGGTCCTGGGGCTGTGATGATCTATCTATTTTCCCACACTTTTCTTGGACAGCTTGGCTATAGCGGCGACAACTTTTCCTTTCTGTCTGTTGAGCTCGACAGACAGGTTGCTGGGGACTGTCGATCCTCGGTCGGTGAATTCGTTATACTACTTGGATGGTGTAACTACTGATGCTGATACTGGGATCTTCGCTGACGTTCTACCCCATGATTTCTGTGGTCCTCAGAGTAATGATAAGGCCAAACTCTTGACAAGCATGAGCTAGGGAGGTGACTAGCCTCCAGAAACCAGGCTGTGTGTGTAATGTCAAGGCAGCAGCACCAACGAAATTATCTCCTGGATTATGACCTGACACACTTTGGTGTTTGCTCTGAAGCCTGCAAGGTTGAAGAGCTTGCCGTTGGACTAGTGTGTAGGTACCCGTATAATCTGACATCGGATGCTCTGCAAGCAAACGACGGTACGAGAGAGAAGATCCCGAAGAACGTCTGAGCAAAGACGCAGCCCTGCTTCTGTCCGCTTTGAATGGGAAATAGCTGCAAGTATGGTACGTCCAACTGCATTCTCTCCTGCACCCCCTGCATACCATCACGGAAGGAGACAATGAGGTTCTGAAACTGTGGTGGGTATTCAGTCTTCTCCAGGAGTGTGAAGAGGCTTCTTCTGCTAATCAAATCAAAAGGCTTTGGTCACGTCATTTAAAGAACGTGTAATGGTTGCCTCTGTTCCTGGCTCGTCACATGTAGCTGTTGTCTGTGTGAGAAGATCATGCTGATGGTGAATGTGTCTCCCAGAAACCACATTGGGACTCAGGGTAGACTCGGTCTGCTAGTTTTTGCAGCCTCTTCAGAACAACTTGGGCAAAGACCTTGCAGAGCCGTAAAATACCTCTAGAATGTAATTATTTCAGTTGCTGCGGTCTCCCTCATTTTAACGGCGTTGCAGTCTTTGCATCTCGTTTGCCTTGGGAAACGGATCTCTCCTCACAACACACATGGAGATGGCTCAGGGGCACTGGTTTGGCACACTAACTAAATGATGTCAGCAGGAATGCTGCTTTCTCTGGTGCCTTGCCATGATCAAATAAGTCATGATCTTGCTGAGGTCATCCTCTGTCGGGATAGGTCTACTCACTAATGACGGGCAAGGTATGGGTGCTGGCAAGGGCTGACTCAGTAATCACCTTCTCAGTGGAGTACATGGTGTGGTAATGTTTGGCCCACCTCCCCATCTGCTCGGCACGATCTTTGATGACTTCACCGTCCTTGGTCTTCAGCGGAGCGATCTTGCCAGTAGTGGGCCTAAAGCTTTCGTCATCCTGTCATACATGCCTGGCATGTTGCCACTTTTGGCACACGATTGGGTGGTCTGACACAGGATCTGCCTGTAGTCGTTCGCGCAGCACCTAGCCTTTCGTTGGGCGGTGTTTCTTGCTGTTTTCAGTACACCGAGATTTTTTTTTTCCAGATGGGTCTCTTTTGTAGTTGACCAGGCATACTCCTGGCATCGATGACAGATTCCATCTCAGATGAGAGATCTTCAAGTTGATCTGACTGTTTCTTTCCATCTTCCCTAAGGATGATGACTTAGTGGTGTTATAAATGATATCAGGAACGATTTGCCATCTCTTCTCCATGGCCGTGGCTGCATTTTCTTATGAAAACCTGTTCCAATCGGATATTGGATTTGTGTTCGAAGCTCTGTGCTGGCTGCCTTAAATAATGCTATTAAAGCGTGGGCATGCTTTCTGCTTGATGTGGTGGATCCTCTTCGTTTTCAGTCGGACCTTGCTGCACACCACGAAATGACTGTCGGCACTGTGGGTGATGCATGTGAGAAAAATACTGTCAGAGAGCTCATCCAATAATGATCATGTCAGCTTATGCCAATGTTCGGACCTTGAGTATCTCCAGGAGCCTTTATGGCAAGGCATGGTCTTGAAGAATGTGTTGGTGATGCACAAGCTAATGGAAGGAGCAGAACTACAACAGTCTTTGCCGTTGTTCATCTTGTCAAAGATGAAATGTCACGAATAGTCTGGCAGTACGCTGTGGTACGAGCTGATTCTAGCATTATACCAACCAGAACAATGTATAAAAATAGGAACTGAAAAAAAAACATCATTTGCATTTGTTTGATTTAGTATGTGTGTGTGTGTGTGTGTGTGTGTGTGTGTGTGTGTGTGTGTGTGTGTGTGTGTGTGTGTGTGTGTGTGTGTGTGTGTGTGTGTGTTGGTGTGTGTGTGTTGGTGTGTGTGAGAGAGAGACAGAGAGAGAGAGACAGACAGACAGACAGGAAAGAGCGAGACAGATAGATAAATATATAGATAGATAGATAGATAGATAGATAGACAGATGGACAGTTTTCAGTCGGGACCTTGGCTGCTCACCACGAAAGTGACTGTCGGCACGTGTGGGTGATGCATGTGAGGATAAATACTGTCAGAGAGCTCATCCAATAATGTCATGTAGCTTATGCAATGTTCGGACCTTGAGTATCTCCAAGGAGCTTTATGGCAAGGCATGCGTCTTGAAGAATGT
>CM060306.1:56560821-56563321 GCA_030674185.1 Monoplex corrugatus | reverse complement strand
ATTAATATATTAAAAATCACCTGTTCAACACAACAACATCAACAGCAGCAGTAGCAACCTCACTGTGTCTTACTCTACCTTGTCGCCGCTGCGATGAAAATCGATCATTATTCTCATGGTGAATGTCACATGTCAGCCTCATTTTTACCCTTTCTTTTTCAAGGTCTCAGTGACTTGGCAGTGCTGGTACTGTATGATGGATTCTCCATTTGCATCTCCGATAACACAGAGAGAGAGAGGAGAGAGAGAGAGAGAGAGAGAGAGAGAGAGAGGAGAGAGAGAGGAGAGAGAAGAGAGAGAGAGGTGAGAGAGAAGAGAGAGAGAAGAGAGAGAGAGAAAGAGAGAGGACAGGCAGACAGGCAGACAACAGACAAACATATAGACAGACAAACAAACAGACAGACAGACAGACAGACAGACAGGCAACAGACAGACAGACAGACAGAGACACTCGTAGAGGAAGAGAAGAGCGCGGTAGTCAAGTGGGTAAGATATCAGATTTCCAGTTGCAAAGATCTAGGATCGAGTCTGCCCAAGTACCTCCAGCCCGATGGATGGATAAAGGGTGGGGAATATTCTGATAAACTGGGTCAACAAAGTGTGCAGACCTGTTAATGCTTAACCGTCTTGGTGTTCATACGCACTCAAAGCATCAAGAACGCACACTAAGGATCCTGCAAATCAGTTCATGTATGTAGCTTTAGGAAACATGAAATCACCCAATATGTACACCTACCAGAAAAAACAAAACAAAAAACAAACAAAAAAACCGGAGTATGCAGAGTGTGCAGTGACATACTGTCTGCACAGTGTGGACAAAAACGACGATACACGTGCATCCGAGAAAAAATCTGGAACGTCGGAAAAAAACAGTAAGTTAGCAATCAGGCAGAGTTTTAAAATTGCAAACATGTGTCATTAACTTTCTGTTGAATTGTAGAATACAGGTCCCCTCACCTTTGTTTTGCTGTGTGGGCTTCATCAAGCTTGGTGAATTAGGAATGGTAGAAAATAGATAGATACATACATAATTAAAAAAATTAGATAATACTACAAATTCCTGATCTCAGGTGTTTCTTTTTTTTTTTTTTCTAGTACAAACATTCCAAACCTCGGCTGGCTAGAAATAGATCTCTCGTCTTTCCTGTCTGACTGCATTAGTTCGATTCTGGTTTAAGAAAATTGTTTGGTATTGTCTAGTCCATCTAGCTGAAAATGAGCATTTCTGTAGGGCAGGGAAAGGTAAAACATCGACAAAGATAAACCGAGAGAAAGTGACAGAAAAAGAAAGACAGAAAGAAGGAAAGAAAGAGAGAAGAGGGAAAAGAGAGAGAGAGGGAGATAGAGAGAGAGAGGCAGAGACAGAGACAGACATAGGCAGACAGAGACAGAGAGAGACAGATAGAAAGACACAAACAGAAGAGAGAGAGAGAGAGAGAGAGAGAGAGAGAGAGAGAGAGAGAGAGAGAGAGGACAGACAGACAGACAGACAAAGACAGAGACAGAGAGGCAGAGAGACACAGACAGGCAGACAGACAGACGACAGAGATAGAGACAGAGACAGACAATTTTGTAAAGAGGAGTGAAAATCAATCGAAAAGAATGATGACCCATTAAGGAAAGTATATTTCGCCACCTCTCTCCAAGTACACTGTAGTGCGATTATGGGACTAAATTTTCAGGTCACAAATTATAGCACAGACAGAAAGGAAAGATCACCACCGTCTGTCCAGAGAGCAGCAAGTGATTCTGATGACGCCCCACACCGGCCACAACAGATTCAACGCGCATTATGAACCGCAAGTTAAACTGACCCATCACCTATCTGACCTGCGGTCAAGGGGACCGCACAGCTGAACACATATTGGAGCAATGTACTCTCTGTCAAGTGGAGTGGTAAGGGGACATGGCCTGCTGGCTACGACGTCTCTGACCAACAAGCTTCATGGCAATCGACAAGAATGAAATAAAAACAAAAACAAAAAAACCGGCCACATTCTGTTCTATACATGTACGTAGCCTGGAGACGTCGAGCGAAAAATAACCTCAGTTCATCCGTCACATCCTCTACCCTCATCTATCTCCCAGCACCTTTTCATTACTCACAATACACCTTTGCTCTTTGGCTGGCTCTTTTTGGCAAAGCCGGAATGGTCAACGCCAGGGGCATATCCTTAGATTATGGGTGCGCATGCACTGATATGGGTACGTACTTTTCTTTTCCAGTTTTTTTTTTTTTTTTTCGAATCAGATGTTGTGTGCGTTTTGAAGTGGTTATAACCATTATATGGCTGTATGCAATAGGGTGGAGTTTAAACTATGTAAAAAAAAGTATATGAATAATAATGACAGAGCTCTCGATTCAAGAGCGTATTGTCTCGAGTTCCATCTCACTCAGCAAACACGAAAATGGTTTTGTTGGCTGCCCATCCTTATTCTCCAACTATACTGGAAGTGTCAGTTTAATGTTTTCATGTGTCCCGTTCTTACCCCCTTCCCC
>CM060306.1:56548321-56550821 GCA_030674185.1 Monoplex corrugatus | reverse complement strand
TGTAACTCTTCTGTCAGCATGTTGTCAATAGGCAGCAGTTCTTATTTAATACACTTATTCACTTTTTCCCTTCAGTTGTATTTCGTCGTTCACACACACTCTGTTTTTTTTGCGAGTAGTTCATTAATTTATCTTGCCTGGTCAGTTAAGAAGAAAGAAAAGAAGCTGATAATGATAGTAATGAAAGGGAAGAAGAGGAGAAAAAGAGGCGGAAAGGAATAGAAGAAGAAAAAGAGACAAAAAAATAAAGGAAGAGACTTTATGTTGCTCACATTAGTGGGTTGCAATGAACATCATCTTCCTATATCTGTTAAAAAATGTGGGGCTTTGAGATCTATTCCCCATGCACTCTTAGTTAAATTATAATAACACCTTCATCATATCTCTCATCTTTATGAAATGACCCCAGATTGAACTTCTCATTTCTGAACGTTTGAATTTTGAACACCTGTTGAATTTAATGTATCCTCTTCGAAGTGATGTTATCCATTACAGTTGTAGATGACCTGGACTGAGAGCAGGGGTGGGGGCCCAGGGTGTTAATGCCCACATTCTGTTTGAAGGAGATAAATGGAAGCTGGAAAAAGGGCTGAAATCTTGTACCTGGTAGGGCCCATGGATCTCGTTCATGAAAGGTTGGCAACAGGTCAGTCAAGGTGTTGAAGATGGGGGTGATAACAGCCGAGTTTCCAGGTGAAAGTTACCGAAATGCACTGGCAATGAATGATATTTAGCGTGCGCAGCCAGAAGGCACATGGGTCCCAGTTGTTACTCGTTTGTCGTCCACTTACGAAGGACTTGACGTTTAGTTTGAATTTCTAACTGAGGAGAAATGTCGAGGCCTCTATGGGGAGCGACTCTGGAACGCCGAGTTTAGTTATTGGCAGGCGAATGTCTTAACCATTCTGCTGAAAGATCAAAAGTTAAGTGAAAAGTTGTAAATTATTCTATATCATGGTTATTTACATCATGGATTGATCGGTTACTCGTTGATGTTACGTATGTTTTTAATTAACGACGTTAAAATGGTCATATGGTTATATTTTATGATAGGGAGCTTTTAAAATGCCCACATGGCAACTTTGAAGGCGATAATGGAGACTTGGAACGGACTTTGAAATACTGTACTTAATAGGGCCCATGTATCTTTTGCTGCCATGATAGGAGGGCAACAGGTCAGTCGAGGTTGGAGCCTGGTTGTGATAACGATCATGGATGTTTTTATGTGACATACATCGAAATATACGTGCAGTGAGCGAGCAGGTGGAACAGAGGTGATGGCTGAGTGAGAGAGGGCGAAAAGAGTATGTTGATGATCGATTAAGCAGTCGGCAATTGGAAGGGAGGTGATAAAGACGGCTGTCACCGAATCATTAAGAATTTAGTGACAAGGTCCGGGGGCTCTTTCGGTATCAATAGTATCCCCACTTCTGGAAATTCTGTGCTAGAAAATTTCCTCTTTTCTGTCACTCTCTTTGTTTCAGCCTGGTTCCTTTGCTTTCTGTCATTTCTATCTATCATTTTCTGCCTTAATGGTCCATTCACCCATGTCTGTTCGGTAAGGTTTATGTACTTTTTCTTGGGATTGATAATTGGGTGCGTGTATTAGGTGCATTTTTTGGCTCTAGGGAAGTGAGATATGCGGAAGCGGTTTTAGGTAGTCTGCCTGTTTTTATATGTTTTGGTGTCCTTATGTATGCTTATACATGTATTTGTATTCAGGTGTGTTTTTTAAATCTCCCCTGTGCGATAAATTGGACAGAGTGGTCAACGCCAGGGGCATGTCCTTAGATTATGTGCGTGAATTCAATGATATGTATGCTTAATTTTTTTTTTTTTTTTTTTTTTTTTTTTTTTTTTTTTTTTTTTTTTTTTTTTTCCTGTTGGAGGTTTTTGTATGTTTTGAGGCGGTTATGGCCGTGATGTGGCTGTACGAAGTCAGCTGGGCTTTAAACAAGAATAACAATAATAATGATAGTGACAAGGTCATAAAATATATTATATACTGAGGGTAGTTCAGTGTGGCTTTATAGATGCCTATAATGTATTGAGTTACCAGGTAGGCCACAGTCTTATTCTATGCTGGGATCAATACCAGCTGATGTCATTGCTGTCTGACACTGCACTGATTGAGAAGTAAGCTATACGGTCATAAACCATTCTATGCTGTGGTTAACAGCAGGAAATGTCATTAATGATATTTGAACAGCTGAGTGTTGAGTGGTTGCCGATATCATAGTATCTTTGAATGATGGAGTTGTAAGTGGTATAGCTCTTGTGTTCAGATCAATCCTTTCTGGTATAATATGTGAATAAAACCAAATTTTACATTGTTATATTTTTGTATATTTTAGTCGATACTGCATGATCTTAACAATAACACTATTACACCTATGGATATTCCTAGTCTATTAAGCCCTATGTGTGAAAAAAGACAAAAGCCATATTACGAAAATGTATTATTATTATTATTATTATTATTATTATTATTATTATTATT
>CM060306.1:56533321-56540821 GCA_030674185.1 Monoplex corrugatus | reverse complement strand
GTTGTGTTAGTTATGTTGTGTATGTGTTAGTGTTGTTTGTGTTTGTTGTGTTGTGTTGTGTTGTGTTGTGTTGTGTTGTGTTGTGTTGTGTTGTGTTGTGTTGTGTTGTGTTGTGTTGTGTTGTGTTGTTCCTTACCGTGCTGTGTCGTGCTTGTGCCATGCTAAGCCGTGCCGTGCCGTGATGTGCCATGTTGTGCCATGTTGTGTCATGTTGTGTTGTATTGCTGTGTGTTGTGTTATATTACATCACATCACATGGCATCACGTTGCATGACCACATTACATCAAATCGCATCACATCACATCACACCCACCACATCACATCACATCACATCACATCACATCACATCACACCATCAATCAATCACATCACATCACATCACATGATACTGTATTATATTGTATTCGGGTCAGTTTTGATATATTCATGTTATAAGTAATGAATCATACCTTGTACTCAAAGTATTTTAAAAGTTGTTTTCAAGGAAAGGACATAGGCATTACATTACTATGCAAAGCAAACTTAAAATCACATCAAAAGACTTGAGCTCGAGCAGACATGTAAGTCACCAGTATTTACAGAAAACTATCTCTCTCTCTCTCTCCCTCCTCTCCCTTCTCTCTCCCTCTCTCTCTCCCTCTCTCTCCCTCTCTCTCTCTCTCTCTCTCCTCTCCCCTCTCTCTCTCTCCTCTCTCTCTCTCTCGTGATTCATATATAGAAAGAACAAGGCAGGAGAGGGAAACAACAGGTGTTGCTGGCGTGAGTGTGTGTGAGGGTGAGAGAGAGAGAGAAGGGAGAGAAGGAGAGAGAGAGAGAGACAGACAGACAGACAGACAGACAGGGAATGAACGGATAGAGCAGAAGTAAGTAAACAGTAGTTCAGCGTACTGGACAAGAATAACACAGTAAATATTTGCAAGTTACCCTTGATAGACATGATGTGTACGTTACATTATGCAATAGTGTTTGGTTTGTGAGATGTGTTTGGGTGGTGTGTGTGTGTGGTGTGTGAGAGGGGTGAGAGAGAGAGAGAGAGAGAGAGAGAGAGAGAGAGAGAGAGAGAGAGAGAGAGAAGAGAGAGAGGACAGCAGACTGACAGACAGACAGACAGGACAGACAGACAGATAGATAACTGGATAGTAGCCAGCAAGCTAGATGTAAAATACAGTATGATTCCAGCGTTACTGTCACAATAGGAATAAAGGACACAGATAAATAATTCCTGCAAGTTACCCTTGAATTAGTATTTCATGTTATGTTGTGTCACGTTACATTATGCAATAATGTGTGTTTGTGTGTGTTTTGTGATGTATGTGTGTGTGTGTGTGTGTGTGTGTGTGTGTGTGTTGTGTGGTGGGTGTGTGTGTGTTGGGTGTGTGTGTGTGTGTGTGTGTGTGTGTGTGTGTGTGTGTGTGTGTGGTGTGTGTGTGTGTGTGTGTGTGATGTGTGTGTGTGTGTGTGTGTTGTGTGTGTGTGGTGTGTGTGTGTGTGTGTGTGTGTGTGTGTGTGTGTGTGTGTGTGTTGCGTGTGTGTTATGTGTGTGTGTGTGTGGTGTTGTGTGTGTTTGTGATGTGTGTGTGTGTGTGTGTGTGTGTATGTGTGTGTGTGTGTGTGTGTGTGTGTGTTTTGTGTGTGTGTGGTGTGTATGTGTGTGTGTGTGTGTGTGTGTGTGTGTGTGTGTGTGTGTGTGTGTTGTGTGTGTGGTGTGTGGTGTGTGTTGTGTGGGCGTCGCTTGCTTGCTTGTGTTTCACCGTCACCAGTCCCAACAAAAGCTTTTCATTCATGATTGGGAAACCCAGAACCAACCAACCAATCCTACGTTAACTCTTTGACTCTCTCAGCCTATCGACTAGAATCCTGTTTTGTCAACAAAGACAGAAAAACAAAAATGTAACCCTTTGTCTCCCTCACCCCATCTACCAGCTTCCTGCAAGAATTTAACCCTTTGGCTGCCTCGCACTATCGACCGGCTTCCTGCAGGTGTAGCGTCTGTGTGTGAGGGAGGTGTTTGTATGTGTGTGAGGTGAAGGAGTCAAAGGGTTATTTTTTTTTTGCAGGGTGATGAATAGGTGTTCAGGGGTCAAAGGGTTAAGTAACAGACTCTCCTCCTCTGTTGGCAATGTTGATTGCGTTGTTCTTAGTCATTTTCTTTTATTCTGTTTACACTTTCTTCTCTCTCTTTTCATGCGGCTGTTCTAAACCTATGTACTTTTATTCATTTACACTCCCGGCTCCCACCCACAGAGACGGGGGTTCTCGCACGTGCGTTTGTGTGGGCTCGTCAGTTCGTGAGCTTATCCACTGGCTTGCGTAGGTGCACACATGCGTGCATGTGTACGATTGGGGAGTGGGAAGGGAGATTATTCCGAGGGGTGGACGTTATCTCACTGATGGATGGGTTTATACAAAGATTAGGCGGTTTGGCCCTTACGGCTAATGATTGCACTTTCAACCAAGCATTTAAAATGTTTTACCAGTCGTAGTCCATGAAAATGTGATAGACCTTTTAACATTTTTACCAGCCAGTTAGTTAGTTATTTAATTAGTTAGATATTTAGTTAGTTGGTTGGTTGGTTGGTTGGTTGGTTAGTTGGTTGGCTGCCTGTGCTGGCTGGCTGGGCTGGCTGGCTGGCTGGCTTGTTGGTTGGTTGGTTGGTTTCTTCCCATGGGGATGCCGTGGGCTCTTTCAGTATAAATAGTATCCCCACCTTCTGGAAATTCTGTGCTAGAACTTTCCTTTGTTATTTTATCTTTATTTCTACCCATGCACTACGATTTTTTTTTCTCACAAAAAATGTGTGTGTGTGTGTGTGTGTGTGTGTGTGTGTGTGTGTGTGTGTGTGTGTGTGTGTGTGTGTGTGTGGTGTGTGTGTGTGTGTGTGTGTGTGTGTGTGTGTCTGTGTCTGTGTCTGTGTCTGTGTGTGTCTGTGTGCGTGTGTGTAATTGTGTGTGTGTGTGTGTCTGTGTAAATGTCACGACTGTCGTCATGCAATGGATTATCACAGCAAGAAAAAAGTTTACTCTTTTATTTAAGAAAAGTCAAGGGAAATAAATCGGCTCACCATCCTCAGTAAATGATTTCATTCAGAGGCTTTTTGTAGGTCGAAATGGAAGTTCTCATGATCTCAGAAATAATAATTACACATCTGACCAGTAAATGATTTAGTTCAAAGAATTTCTTTTTGAAATGAACTTCCCAAGATCTACAAAAATAAACAATACACACAATAGGAATACTCACATCACAAAGCCCCATTTTTTTCCACTTACAAACACAAAAACTGTTTCACAACTGGATAATCAAAACCACACTACAAAACAATTTTCTTCAACACAACATCCTGTTTCAGTTTTCACTTGTCTGTGTGGGCAACATTTTAGAGTTATGAAGGTTTCAACCTCAGAGTTGTTCTAACAAAAACGTCTTGCAAGCGATATTGTCTTCCTTATAGAGAGCGTACAGCGGTCTAAGAAAACTGTTATGAAACTCTTCACCAATTGAACCAATCAGTCACACAGACACAGACACAGACACAGACACAGACACAGACACACACAGAATCACACAACACACAGACACACAGACACACAGACACACACACACACACACACCACACACACACACACACACACACACACACACACACACACACAATCACACACACAAACCATCACTCCTTCACACACACACACACACACACACAATCACACACACACACGCATGCACTGCGCGCACACACACACACACACACACACACACACACACACACACATTACTGCCATGACTGCCAACAGAGTCCAAGATCCATCGACAGTTGTGTGCTGTCTAGCACCAGGCAGAACAGACAGGCCATAAACACGTTCTGACTCTTCAGAATCATTTAGCTCTCTGACTTTCACCATTCAGATTCACCGTTCTCTAACACAGGTTTTAAAAAACAACAAACTGCTAACTGGAAAGGTCACTACACATTACGCTTGAGGGATTTGACTCAGGTCACACCCCCCCTGCTTTTTGATATTTATGGTTTTGTCTGGTTTTTGTTGTTGGTTATTTGTTTGTTTTACTCGTTCTCTCTGTTGTCTACTCGTTCTCTCTGTCTGTTTACTCTCTCTCTCTCTCTCTCTCTCTCTCTCTCTCTCTCTCTTATCTCTCTCTCTTTCTCCTCTCTCTCTTTCTTTATTCTTCTCTCTCTCTCTTTTCTCTCTCTCTGCTCTCCCTCCCTTCCCCTCCCTCTCTCTCTCCTTTTCTCTCTCCAAGTTCATCTTCTTTCTCAGTCAACTGGCGCCAAGCAGACAAGTTACAGAAGTACCCTCTTGAGTGCAGTGGTCTAGTGAGTGTGATTTTATGTGTTTCTCCATCTATTCTACCATCCTTGCTTTCACAGACTATGACATGTACTACTGGAGTGTACCCAACAATTTGTAGTACTTGATCTAGGCAACAGTGTTTCGATTTACCGTTACTAGATGGTTAGCATCACCACTACCACCGCATACAAAGGAGAAGTGTGGCATAATGCTTCAGACGCTCCCTTGTCAATGACTAAACTCGAGGCTCCAGGGTTCGCTCCCCGTAGAGGCCTCAACTTTTCTCTTCACTCTGACTAGAAAATCGAAACTGAACGTCTAGTCCTTCGGAAGGTAGAAAAACGAGTCGAATCCGTGTCGCTTCTGGCTGCGCACGCTAAAGATCCCACGGCAGTTGAAAATCGTAAAGAGTAGGGCGTTGCCCGGTTGCCTTGGTATGAAACATTGAAGAGATAGTTGATTACCCAGGTCCCACCCCTTGAAGACCAAATAGCCTTTTGCCTTTCTTATGTCTTGTTTCAAAAAAAAAATATGAATTGAACATGAATTTGAAGCAAGAAAGAGGGGATGGGTGCCGCCCTCGTGGTGCTGGCCCCGGGAAAAGTTGAAGTCTCTGCCACCTCACTACCCTACGACCCAAGGATTATGGAACAATGTAGGTAGGACCTTAGGACGTGGCCAGCTCGTGGGTTTATGTGCAGGTTTAAAGCTTGTGCCGTGATCATTCTGGATCTTTTCCTTCCCATGGAACCTGTGACGTTAATGCATATGGAATTCATTCCGAGCGCGAAGACGTCAACTTGAGAAATTGACATGGAAATGGAAATGGAAACCACATACAACAACAGTGCCTTTGGGACATGCTGGACATGGGAAACCTTTAGTTACGTAACATATCTCTTTCTTAATGTCTTTGTTTGGTCTAATCGGAGCGAACTGCCATCGTTGAAGTCAATGATAACAAGGATTACACAGAAACAAAATGAGAACGCGAATATAACACTAAAAACAAGAAATCAAGACAGTGAGAACAAGGATTACACAGAACTTAAAAGAGAACGCGAATTTAACACTGAAAATACAAGACACGCAAACGGTTTTTCCACTAACTGGCCTTTTTGTCAAATTGAACACAAATAGCAATAAAGAATAAATACACAGAACGTAGATAGGAAAATCGCAGCAAGTCTTTCCTGATGATCATTTCGTCTGTTGAGCAAAACATCAAAGAACTTGCGGCTGCCCCCCCCCCCCCACCATATCTCCACACACACACACACACACACACACACACACACACACACACACACACACACACACATACTACATATATACACACACAACACACAACACACACACACACACACACACACACACACACACACACACACACACACACACACAACACAACAATTTGTATTATCCTTTGTCTTTTGGTATGCTTGACAAAGCCGTTACTACTAACATATAATTATTATTTATTTATCTATATTATTTAATTATTTTTTATTTATTTTTATTTATTTATTTACAAGCTTTATTTACTATATTTACTTTTTTATTTATTATTTATTATATTTATTATTTTTTTTTTATTTATTTATCTACATTTATTTATTATTATTATATCTGTTTATTTATTCATCTATATATCATTTATTTGTTTATTTATTCTATCATTTAGTTATGTATTTATTCATGTATTTATGCATGATTCATGTGTTTATGTATTTATTTATTTATTATTTATTTATTTATTCACTTATCAAATTCGTTTTCTCCTTCTATTTTTCTGTGTTTCTCTTTTTTGTTTTGTTTTTGTTTTGTTTTGTTTTTTGTTTGCTTGTTTATTAGTCTTGTTTTTCTTCCCACGCTTTGTGTGTTTGATTTGAGTGTATTTTAATAAATCATCTCTTGTTGTATTTGTGCACTTTTGATGAATGTATTTCAATCTTTTATGTTTGTAAGCTTTTATCATACGTACATGTAGAATAGCAAGGAATGACAGTAGTGCTCATCCACTAGAACCGTATGTTACCATCCTTGAGTAATAGAGTGCTCTTCATGTCTCAAGTTTCGACTTTCTGTTTGTCTCTTTCGTGCATTATTGATTTATCAATGCTTTTTCTTTTCGACATATTTCTGTCTTCATCTACTTTTTTTGAGTTGGATAGATGATCATGTAAATCAGTAACTTCTTCGATTGGAAAATAATGTGTAATTGCCATTGTTATTCTCTCTCTTGTGTCTCTCTCTCTGTGTCTCTCTCTCTCTATCTCTCTCTTCTCTCTCTCTCTCTCTCTTCTCTCTCTCTCTCTCTCTCTTTCTCTCTTATCTCTCTCTGCCTTCTCTCTTTCTCTCTCTCTCTTCTCTCTCTCTCTGTCTCTCTGTCTTTCTCTCTCTCTGTCCGTCTGTCTGTCTATCTCTTCTTTCTCTCTGTCTCTCTCTCTGTCTCTCTCTGTCTCTGCTCTGTCGTCTGTCTTCTCTCTCTCTCTTCTTCTTCTTCTTCTCTCTCTCTCTCTCTCTCCTCTCTCTCTCTCTCTCTCTCTCTCTCTCTCTCTCTCTCTCTGTCGGTGCCTGTCTTCAACCCTTTCGATCTTTTTTTTTTTTTTTCTAACCATGTTATAGCTCACCTACCTCCTACCCTTTACATTCCCTCCGTCTCCAAATTGCATGAACACTCATGTCCTGACTCTGCCTATCTCTCCTTCCTGGGACATACGACTAAGTAAATTAAGGCTGGCAGACACCAAAGTAAACGTATATACGATTTTATGTATACGTAGAGAGAGGCTGAAATGACTTAAGGGAAAATACACATTACTGCTGTTTTAAGGCGATAGTGTCGGCAGGCTGACTGCAAAGACTCGAAAGAAACAGACTGATAGATGGTGAAGTGGGTTACGGGGAAGTCAGTAATATTCAAGTTATAATGGTATGGTTCATAGTAGGCTGGTTGTGGTCTTCCATCATCCCTGGCTGTGTTTAATCTTATGTTTAGTGTTGGTGACATGGACTCCGTTACACTTTATCAGCAACATTTATTGGACATTTTTACGAGGAAAGAGAGATTAGAGCACCTAGTCACAACAGGAAAGTTGGAGGGCAGAAGAACACCAGGTAGACCCAAGGAGAAAATACTGGACGGACTTGCAGGGTGGCTGAGGACAGAGACAGTGTAATATGCA
>CM060306.1:56510821-56528321 GCA_030674185.1 Monoplex corrugatus | reverse complement strand
GCCGGTGGTTTGTGTGAGTGAGTGAGTGTGTGTGTGTTTGTGTTTGTGTGTGTGTGTGTGTGTGTGTGTGTGTGTGGTGTGTGTTTGTGTGTGTTGTTGTGTTGGTGTGTGTTGTGCGTGTGTTGTGTGCACGCGGTGTGTGTGTGTGTGTGTGTGTGTGTGTGTGTGGTGGTGCGTGTGTGTGTGTGTGTGTGCGTGTGTGTGTGGCGCGCGCGCGTGTGTGTGTGTGTGTGTGTGCGTGCGTGCGTGCGTGCGTGTGTGTGGTGTGTGTGTGTGTGTGTGTGTGTGTGTGCGTATGTGTGTGTGTGTATGTGTGTGTGTGCGCGTGTGTGTGTGTATGTGTGTGAATGCGCACGCGTGCGCGCGCGAGCGTGTGTGGTTTGTGCTTTTCTGTCTGCCTGTGACACTGATATGTGAACAAGATTTCTCAGTTCTTTAAGGGTAAGATGTTAGCGACGTATTGGTCAAAACATGTGGACTCTTGATTAGTCATGAAAGTGTCCATTTACGAAGTTATGGCTCGGTGGTCAAAATCAAACAGACCAAAATGTTACTGGAATCAGCCATTTTGAACAGTCGCGAATGCATAGGATTTAGAAACCAAAGCGCCAAGATTAAGGTCACACAGATCAAGAGATGCTTACAATCAACACTCCTTGGAGCAGGCGCATGAACAACACTTTCTCATAAACTGCTATCAGTACGTAAACAAATGTGATTTTACTGTTGTTTCAGTCTACCTCAATATACGCCAGTTTTCTTTACCCGAATATTTTTTTTATCCAAAGTCCCAGTGACCTTGAGAAGTTGTACAAAACTTGGAATGTCTGTAATAACATTGGTGTAAACAGGAAGATCAATGAAATGGCTTGACTCTCTTCTCAGACAGAAGTGATGGTACCAGACAGCTTGCCACACACACTGTGCTTTGAAACCATAACATTCCTTTTTTTATACGTTATTTCGCTGCCTCTGTCTGTCTGTCTGTCAGTCAGTCTGTCTGTCTGTCTGTCTGTCTGTCTGCCTCTCTCTCTATCACACACACAACACACACACACACACACACACACACACACACACACACACACACACACATACACACACACACACACACACACACACACACACACCACACACTCACACACATACACACACAGTCTCTCTATCACTCTGTCTCTCCCTCCCCCTCTCATCCACTCTTTCCCTTGCTCTCTCCCTTTCACTCACACTCTCTGTCATTCTGTCTGTTTTTCTGTCTGTCTCTGTCTCTAACTGTCTGTCTGTCTGCCTCACTCTGTCTCTCTTTCCCTCTCTATTTCTCTCCCTCTTTCCCCCTCCCTCACTCTTCTCTCTCTCTCTCTCTCTATCTCGTTCTCTCTCTCGTTCTCTTCTCTCTGTCTCTGTCTGTGTCTGTCTTCTCTCTCTCTCTCTCTTCTCTCTTTCTCTCTCTCTCTCGCTCTCTGTCTCTCTCAATCAGTCAATCAAAGCACCACCAACCCCATATTCATCCAATCGAAGTTCCAACTGCCAGGAAGACCATCCTAGCCAGTAATAATGTTTTCTTTGAATGGTAGGGTTTCGAACCCACTCCTTCAATTAATATGTATTTACTTTGGACGATGTCAGCCTGGCTGTAGTGCTTTCTTACAGAGTTGACGTGTCTCCGGAACCAACCGAGGAGTGGTTGAGACACGCGTCTCGGGGTATGAATAATGAGGGTTTAAAATCAAGGCACCGATACCGTCTAAAAACTGAATTCAACTGGGCAAGCATGATAGATGGCATCAGACAACGTACTCCATAGACGCCATTCTCTTAAATCATCAATATCTGCTTGTTTTCTTGCCAATCTTAGCACCGTCATAGCAAACGTTGGCCTACATGACTTTTTATTTTTTTCTGTTTTTATTATTTTCTTAATTAAGGATCATCACACTCAGGGAGGTTACCTTTGTGCTCACCTTTTTTTTTTTTTTCCGTTCCCATTTTCTACATCATCTTTAATGGCCACAGAAGCTGGCACAGTTTTGTTTTTTTACAATCCGATGATGATATTGTCGATGAGGATAATAATCATGATGCTATGAAATTCCGATTAGAACTGAGACTGCGTGACAGTGCTGTACTCTACGCTTACTATCATAATATATCCTGGCGTCAACAGGGTGCGAGAGATGCAGACACCTGCAGTGCTGGTCAGAAGATGTGAGCAACACCCTCAATGTCGCATCCGTGAAGTGGATGGGACTCGACTTTGTGGTCTCAGTCTTCCCAATGATCCCACAGCACGCCCAACTCTGGGTGGGAGTCGTTGTAGGCCCCTCGGTCATGGCTGACCAGGTAAAGTACATCCTTAAATTAATGTCTAGATGGGCTTCTGCTTGGTCTAGCACGTGCTGGACTGTACAGACCATGCGAGAGACATCTCTGTCGCAGCGGTCGCATGTAGCCGATCTGCCTGTTGACCATTAAATAGAGCCGGTTAGAGCCGAAAAATCCCACATTGATATAGTTTTGAAGGACTGAGGGATTCGAACCACAACTCCAGTCGTAGTTCGTTGCGTTAACCACTACATCATACGACTGTAACTTATGACTTTACTTCGTAGTTTGAGAGAGATAATTGAACTAAGTCCATAGTCCTGTCATTTAATCCTCATAACTGTTTATTCTGTAGCGTAAGCACCACATAACTTACATACCTAAGTTTAGTCTGCTTGTGGCTTGAGAGCAGAGCGAGACAAGGCATCGATATTTCTAGAAGTTCGTAGACGTGATGTTACTAGCTTACTAGATTACATCCTTTGCTCCAACCCCATCCACCCCCACCCCCAGTCTTCCTTTTCTCCATTTTTCCTTAAAAGAAAGCAATAATATTTATTTTGCTTTAAGTCATTCCACCATCTCTCTCCATAAAGTCCATTTACTCGGAAGTCTGCCAGCCCGACTGTACTACTTCCTTAATTTACTGTATTGACGTGTCTGTCTCTGGGACTGGCCAAACAGAAGGATGGGTGGGTGGCTCGGGTCGGGACAGGAATAATGGAGGTTTGAGAGAAGAAGCACAAGCAGAAAGGAAGAATCAAAACAAAGAGAGGACGGGGACGAGCAGTCTACGTGTCGAATTGGTTAACGAAACGGACAACGCCCTTGGAGGTTGTGGATTCAAACCTCCGTCCTTGAAAATATGTATTGTCAGATTTTGATGTTTCCTGTCCAGAACAGAAGCTGTTATCGGAAGGCTGGGACCATACAGTTGACTTTCGCTCTTCCGTTTTCCTGGCTGAGTTCAATTTAACTTTGATATAATATGAAAGACTTTCTTTCGTAAAAGTAACTTCATGGCACAAGCAACATTTATAGGACATTTTATGAGGCAAGAGAAATTAAGCATCTAGTCACAACAAGAAAGCTGCAGGGTAAAAGAGGAAAAGAGTACCAGTAAACCCAGGGAGAAAATATTGGGCAGAATTGAGAAATGGCTGAGGACAGAGAGGGTGGGAGATGTACTTGCAGCGACAAGGGATAGGTTATTATGGAGGGCCATGATCGCTAACGCCATGCGGAAGGGCACATGATGTTGATGTGCGGATTTCATGGAAGCAGTTATATAAATGGTGAAATTACTTCTGGGAAAAAACACAACAAAACAACAATACGTTTTCTTGCTTGGTTTGATTTTTGCTGCTCCTTCTTCTGCCACGCTTCCGTGCCATACCCTAATGCCGTTTACATCAGCTGTCCAACATATTTCCAGACCTACCGGACCCAAAGTCACTATGAGTGCAGGGCTTGAAGGGCCACAACAACACTATAACGCGTCCACAAAGTGGTTGAGATTCCATTGTGTAGTCTCAGTGAAGCCCCATAGCTTGCTCAACTCTGATAAAAGCCGGTTGAAGCCGAAAAATCCCACAACGTTTTTTTTTTTTTTTTTCGGACTAATGGAGGTTCGAATCCAGACATCCCAGTTGGAAGTCCATGGGCTGACCATATCCCCACGTTAAATGGTAACATTAGGATACTAAAGGGAAAGAGCACATTTAGTACACTATTACCCCTAATACTCCCTGAGCTGAATTGGACCTCGAGAGGCACAGACCTCTTAATTTCGTTCCACTTTCTTAGATATCAAAATATATACATATATGTATATGGGAAAGAGTGCCGAAAATAGCAAAATAACGTTGTGGATCTGAGGAGATGGTGTCTGATAGGCTGCTCATCTTCCATCATCGCAGCTGAATTGTACTGGAGTTTTAAAACAGCGTGGGTGTCTGATCGTTCCATCAGCTTTGACTCTGAAGTGTGTGTCTTTATTATGATGATAAAATAGTTCACAAAAAAACTATATAATATCTGGGTTTTAAGTGAATGAGTGAGTGACTGAGAGAGAGAGAGAAAGAGAGAGAGAGGGAGGGAGGGATGGAGGGAGAAGGGGGGCAGACAGACTCACAGACACACAGACACACAGACAGAGAAATGAAAGTCAACTATGCCAGACACAGTGACCATTAAGTTTGTTTCATACACTCTCAGTTGAGTTCTTTTAACATCCGGTACTGATTTTCTGCCTCTCTCGGTTGTGCTTCTAGCACAGTCAAAGTGAATTAACATTTGTGTACACACGAACGAACGAGTCAGACAATGAGCAATGATGCGCGCCTTTTGGCAAAGTGCTTTAGAAAATGTTTGGGCATGCACATTACTTTGTGTTTTGTTTTCCTGTGTATTCTGTATTTTTTTCTTTCATTAAAACCTTTCTCTCAGTTTCTTTCTTTCATTTTCTTCTGTCTATACCTTTCATGCATTCATTCATTCATTTATTCTTTCTTTCTTTCTTTCTTTCTTTCTTTTTTTCATTTTCTCCTCCTCCTCCTCCTCCCTCCTCCTCCTCCTCCTCCTCCTTCTTCTTCTTCTTCTTCTTCTTCTTCTTCTTCTTCTTCTTCTTCTTCTTCTTCTTCTTCTTCTTCTTCTTCTTCTTCTTCTTCTTCTTCTTCTTCTTCTTCTTCTTCTTCTTCTTCTTCTTCTTCTTCTTCTTCTTCTTCTTTCTTCTTCTTCTTCTTCTTCTTCTTCTTCTTCTTCTTCTTCTTCTTCTTCTTCTTCTTCTTCTTCTTCTTCTTCTTCTTCTTCTTCTTCTTCTTCTTCTTCTTCTTCTTCTTCTTCTTCTTCTTTTCTCTTCTTCTTCTTCTTCTTCTTCTTCTTCTTCTTCTTCTTCTCTTCTTCTTCTTCTTCTTCTTCTTCTTCTTCTCTTCTTCTTCTTCTTCTTCTTCTTCTTCTTCTTCTTCTTCTTCTTCTTCTTCTTCTTCTTCTTCTTCTTCTTCTTCTTCTTCTTCTTCTTCTTCTTCATCTTCTTCTCTCTTCTTCTTCTTCTTCTCTTCTTCTTCTTCTTCTTCTTCTCTTCTTCTTCTTCTTCTTCTTCTTCTTCTTCTTATCTTCTTCTTCTTCTTCGTTCTTCTTCTTCTTCTTCTTCATTCTTCGCAATTCTTCTTCTTCTTCTTCTTCGCAATTCTTCTTTCTTCTTCTTCTTCGTCAATTCTTCCAATTCTTCTTCGATTCTTCTTCGCAATTCTCTTCTTCTTCTTCTTTCTTCTTTCTTCTTCTTCTTCTCTTCTTCTTCTGCAATCTTCGCAATCTTCTTCTTCTTCTTCTTCTTCTTCTTCTTCTTCTTCTTCTTCTTCTTCTTCTTCGCAATTCTTCTGCTTCGCAATTCTCTTCTTCTTCT
The DNA here is from genome assembly GCA_030674185.1 of Monoplex corrugatus. NCBI lineage: Eukaryota > Metazoa > Mollusca > Gastropoda > Littorinimorpha > Ranellidae > Monoplex > Monoplex corrugatus. The sequence goes on along the minus strand of CM060306.1, from coordinate 56,522,596 downwards.
CATTTCTCTTCTTCTTCTTCTTCGCAATTCTTCTTCGCAATTCTTCTTCGCAATTCTTCTTCTTTCGCAATTCTTCTTCTTCTTCTTCGCAATTCTTCTTCGTCATTCTTCTTCTTCCATTCTTCTTCTTCTTCTTCTTCTTCTTCTTCTCTTCTTCTTCTTCTTCTTCTTCTTCTTCTTCTTCTTCTCTTCTCTTCTTCAATTCTTCTTCTTCGCATTCTTCTTCTTCTTCTTCTTCTTCTTCTTCTTCTCTTCTTCTTCTTCTTCTCTTCTTCTTCTTCTTCGCATTCTTCTTCTTCTTCGCATTCTTCTTCTTCGCATTCTTCTTCTTCTTCGCATTCTTCTTTCTTCTTCGCATTCTTCGCAATTCTTCTTCTTCTCGCATTCTTCTTCTTCTTCGCATTCTTCTTCTTCTTCGCATTCTTCTTCTTCTTCGCATTCTTCTTCTTCTTCGCATTCTTCTTCTTCTTCTTCTTCGCATTCTTCTTTCTTTCTTTCTTTCTTTCTTTCTTTCTTCTTATTCGTCATCATCATCATCTTCGTCATCATCATCATCTTCTTCTTCTTCATCTTCTTCTTCTTGTTTTAATTTATTGTTTTAACAAAAAGACATCCTCATAGTTAATCTTTTCGGATGCCAATGAGCTCTGCTGATTGGAAATGATTTTTTTATCTTTTTCCCACTCGTTCATTTATCGAAGATTCTGTTATGCAGATTGTCCCTGCAACACTGAGAGGTTACGGTTGGAAGTGTGTCCAAGAGGGATTCAGCGCACTCGGACAGTTCCATATACGCTAATTCCAAATATATCAGCAGTTATCTGACAGAGTCCCGAACCTGCGTAAAACTCTATGCGCTGGCCAAGTCTTGAAATGGGGAGGTTGGACGGATCTACGAAAGACAAAGCTGATGTTACCATAATGACAGAGACATAACGTGTAGCGAACAGGGCAGTTTTTAGATGTGGCGGCCTGGGATTGAACTCAATATAGCAGACCTTGAGTCCTCGGCTCTGCTGAAAGAACCAACCAATCTGCTATAAGTCAGGTCGTAGAGGAGACAGACTAAACACTGAGTGAGCGGTACTTGCAAACCAGGACATAGATTGCGTGCGTGCGAGATGAGACAGCCCCAGAGAGCTGTTTGAGAGTCTGTGTGGATGAAATGAACATTTTGTTTCAAATTGCTCTTTGGGCTTTCCTTTAAGTGTACGATAAGTTTCTAAGTGAAATTCTAGCTGTGAAAGTCATGATGTTTAACAATGTATGGTGAAACTGTTCGGCAATGCTTCACTGAAATTATCAACACTTGGCAGTTTTTGCACTGCCACCACAACGTAACCACAACATTTTGTCAACGTTCTGAAGCTTACGATGTAAACTTTCAAGTGCAACACAGAGAAATTCGAATGAACGCATTAAAACATTCACAAGAGACATCCATAAGGATTGCTAAGATGACATTAAACATTATCCAACTTTTCCTGTTTTCTTGAAACAAAGAGTTACGCACATGTGACATTTCAATTGAACAACATCTCTTACAGTTTTTGTCTTAAAGATTTCATTTGTGGATATACATGACGTGATATCTCGAAAAACGGATATATGTTCTCTTTTGAGATGGCGGGTCACATTCTCTCTCTCTCTCTCTCTCTCTCTCTCTCTCTCTCTCTCTCTCTCTCTCTCTCTCTCTCTCTCTTCTCTCTCTGTCCTCTCTCTCTCTTTCTCTTGTCTCTCTCTCTTGTCTCTCTTTCTCTGTGTCTCTCGTCTCTGTCTCTCTCTCTCTGTCTCTGTCTCTCTCTGTCTCTCTCTCTCTCTGTCTCTCTCTCTCTCTGTCTCTCTCTGTCTCAGTCTCTCTCTCTCTCTCTGTCTCTCTCTCTCCCTCTCTCTGTCTCTCTCTCTCTGTCTCTGTCTCTCTCTGTCTCTCTGTCTCTCTGTCTCTCTCTCTGTCTGTCTGTCTGTCTGTCTGTCTCTCTCTCTCTCTCTCTCTCTCTCTCTCTCTCTTAGAAGCATTTTAGACTTGGAAAGATAATCATGGGCTTGGCGTTAGGCTGCCATCTCCTTATGCAAATTAAACTTGAAGTTGTTTTTGACATGGTGTTAGCCCTAATGTGGTTCTAGTGGTCGGCTGGGCATTAAGCAGTATGAATTCTTCTGTGTCTGTTTGTCTGTCTCTGCTTGTCCATTTGTCTGTCTGTCTGTCTGTTTGTCTGTTTGTCACACACACACACACACACACACACACACACACACACACACACACACACACACCACACACCGCACACACACCCGCACACACACACACACATAACACACACTATAATCATAGTCATCATCATTATCACCATCATCGACATCATGATGACATAACTTTGTGGTTGATATTTAACAGCTAAAATAAAAGCAGACTGAATCTGCTGCAATAATGACTAAACAAAGCTGATGGTGGTTACTATTCACTCACTAACCTCCCCCCCCCCATCCCCCACCTCCCTGAAAAACGTAGTACACAGTGTTTCATGTTCTTTCTTTAATAATATACGCGTGTCCCCTGTTATGTGCTAAGTACGATGTAAACACATTAAAAACAAGTTTGAGGAAAAAAGAGGATGGACTGTACAGGCTATGCAGCAATCCTCATGCTCGCATGGTCTTGGACAAACAAATGGAGCAACGTAACACATTTCTGGAAAATTCACGTTGGAACAGCCATTCAGACAACATTCAAGCATCCACCAACAAAAGATGTAAGAATTCTACCTCAGTAACATTTACTAAAAAAAAAAATATGATACTTTTCGGACATGATAGAAATTTTAGGTAAGACAAAAATTATTCGACATGTTTCTATTGCAAGCAAAATCCTATATTTTTTTTTTATTTTTTTTATAAGCAAATGCATACACGTTATTCCACAGCTTCGTTTTTAATCATGGGACACTTTAGAAACTGTGTATGGCACGGATATATACGTACCATTTAGAAAGATGGCTTGTAATTCATTAAATGCCAACGGTTTTTCTACAAAGCGCCAGTTGAAATAACGTAACTGCCTTAACATAACCATTGCATGTATGAAACATTTCAGTTTTTGTTTAGTTGCGGTTTTCTTAGAGCAGCAGCAATATGATATGTATGTATGTATGCAGTTGTGTATGTATGTATTATGAATGTATGTATGTATGTATGATGTATGTGCATGTATGTATGTATGTATGTTGTATGTATGTATGTATGTATGTAGTGTGTGTATGTATGTATGTATGTATGTATGTATGTGTGTATGTATGTATGTATGTATGTATGTATGTATGTATGTGTGTATGTATGTATGTATGTGTATGTATATTATGTATGTATGTGTATGTATATGTATGTGATGTATGTATGTATGTATATATGTATGTATGTATGCATGTATGTTGTATGTATGTATGATGTATGTATGTATGTATGTATGTATGTATGTATGTGTTATGTATGTTGTATGTATGATGTATGTATGTATGTATGTGTGTATGTATGTAGTATGCATGTATAGTATGTATGTATGTATGTAGTATGTAATGTATGTATGATGATGTATGTATGTATGTAATGATATATGTAAGTGATTGTGTAGTATGTATAGATATATATGATAATATGTGATGATATTATCATATATGTATGTATGACATGCATGTATTATGTATGTATGTATTATGCATGTATGTATATACGTATGTATTATGCATGTATGTATTATGTATCATGCATGTATTAACTGTGTATGTATGTATGAGTATGCATGTATGTATGCTATGTACTTGTTTCATATGTATGTATGTTGGAAAGTAGTAGTGTGTCATGAAAATGTATGATGACATTAGTATTGTATATATGTTGTTTTATGGGGTAGCAGATATGTTTGAATGTAGTACGAGTTGCATGAAAAGATGTAGTAGCTTCATGTATGTGATATGTATGTATTATGTATGTATATTATGTATGTATGTGCGATTGTCTTCATATGTTCAAAATATGCTTTATGATAGTTATAACGATAACAATAACTACAGTAATAGTAATAATGATAGCAATGAAAATATTAACAGCTACAATAAATAATAATAATAATAATAATAATAATAATAATAATAATAATAATAATAATAATAATAATAATAATAAATAATAATAATAATAATAAAAATAATAATAATAATAATAATAATAATAATGATAATACAATAATAATAATAATAGTAATAATATAATGATATAATAATATAATAATAATCGTGATCATCATTATCATCATCATCATCATCATCATCATCATCATCATCATCATCATCATCATCATCATCATCATCATTTATCTTAAACAATCGTGTGTCCAACAATCCTGGACAACAGAGCTCCGAAGACACACAGACCTTGTGGAATGCTGATGGTCTTGTGCAATACTGCTTTGAGCGGCGTGAGGTGTTGGGGAGGGGGAAAGTAGGGAATGAGGGACAGGGTCGAGGGGAAAAAAATGGCCTGATCGAGTGACCACCTCAAGCGTTTGTCCATATATGTGTACATGGGGAGCAGATACTGGTTTGAGATGAGAGAGTTAGAGAAAGAGAGAGAGAGAGAGAGAGAGAGAGAGAGAGAGAGAGAGAGGAAGGGAGAGAAAAAGAGAGAGAGACAGTATGTGTGTGAGTGTGTGTGTGTGTGTGTGTGTGCGTGCGTTTGGGTGTGTACATATGTCTGTGTGTGTGTATGTGTGTGGTATGTGTGTATGTTTGTGTATGTGCGTGCGTGTGTGCACGCATGTGTATATTGTGTGCGTGCGTGCGTGCATACGTGCGCGCGCGTGCGCGTGTGTGTGTGTGTGGCAACAGAGTGAGATAAATAAACCAAGCAAGACTATAGACTCAAAAATATTTTTTTTTAAAAACTGCTTAACTGTGAGGCATTGGCCTTTACGTAAAAGTAGACTACGTTTTAGTTAAGACGAAGACGCACAGAAAGCCAGAGACAGACAGACAGACAGACATACAACACTGCACACAGCAGGAAAGATTGCACACATCCATACAGAGAGAAGCGAAATGAAAGGGCACGGAAACCACAAAGACAGAAACACAGCACATCACAGACAAACCACGTTTCCTAAACCCAATTGCAATTCCCAACAGATTCACAGTGGGGGGGGGGGGGGGGGGGGGGGGGATAGACTACAGTCCCGGTAGCACCCAACCAGACCATTCATTTTAGCACGTAGACTTTTCTGAAGCTTAGCAGTAACAAAAGATCACAAACTAGCAGTTACCACCAATATAGGGTGGAAGAGGACGTATGTAATTCAAACGGTCGATCAGTAGGGATGTGTACGAGACCTTGAATTCTGTCAGGGGGTTAGCGTTTATGAAAGTAGTGCCTGCTTCCTGTATAAACACCACTGCTTTACCTTTCCCGACACGGAACAAGGCCAGGAACCCACTGACAGCTGGGTGTATAGAAAGTTTCGGGCATTTTTACACAGCCAGACTCAAAACGTGTGCAATCAGATTGGAAATATGGCGCTCTACATCTACACCAGCTAAGTCTCCACTGTTGGCTCGTCTGGGTTACTGGCTGTTTCAGAGAGAAAGATTATGGAACTTCCCATGTTCTTCTTTATATCTATGCGTGTGTTTGTGTGCGTATGTATGTTTGTGTGTGTGTGTGTGTGTGTGTGTGTGTGTGTGTGTGTGTGTGTGTTTGTGTGTGTGTTGTGTGTGTGTGTGTGTGTGTGTGTGTGTGTGTGTGTGTGTGTGTAAAGGGAGGGAGAGAGAGAGAGAAAGAAAGTGAGTCAATGAGTACGTGTGTGTGTTTGTGTGGTGTGGTGTGTGTGTGTGTGAGAGAGAGAGAGAGAGAGAGAGAGAGAGAGAAACAGAGAGACAGAAACAGACAGAGAGACAGAGACAGAGAGAAAGAGAGAAAGAGGGAGATAGAAAGAGAGACAGACAGACAGAGAGGATGGGGAAAGAATGCGAGAAGGATATATTTAGATGGACAATCATCTGGTTAGCAGCTAGCTAGACACACAGGAAGGGATGATAAAAATAAAAAAAAGACCCTAAGGAACAAAAAGACAGAAACAGACAGAAACACAACACAACGCAGACAAACCACATTGTCTAAACCCAATTTCAATTCCCAACAGATTAACATCAGGGGAAAGACTACAGTCCCCTAACACCCAACCAGACCAGTTCAGCACGAAGCACTGTCTGAAGCATGACAGTGACAAAAGATCACAAACTGGCAGTTAGGCCTACCACCAGTATAGGGCAGAAGAGGAAGTCTGTAATCCGAATGGTCGATCAGCATGGATGTGTAAGAGACCTTGAATTCTGTCAGGGGGATTAGCGTTATGAAAGTGGTGCCTGCTTTCTGTACACCACTGCTTTACCTTTACAGACTCTGAAAAGGTCTGGAACCCACTGATGACTGGGTGTATTGATAGCAGCCAGTAGTTTTATACAGCCAGACTCGAAGGTGTGCAATCAGACTGGACGTCAGGCGCTCTACATCTACACCAGGAGGTCTGCACTGTTGGCCCATCTGGATTACTGACTGTTTCAGGGAGAAAGATGATATAACTTCTCATACCTCTCTAATATCTTTGTGTTTGTGTGTGGGCGCGTGCGCGTGCGTGTGTCTATGGGAGATAGGAGAGAGAGAGAGAGAGAGAGAGAGAGAGAGAGAAAGAGAGGAGGGTGAGTAAGTGAATGAGGTGTGAGTGGATGAGTGAGTGAGTGAGAGAGAGAGACACACACAGACAGACAGAGAGAGAGAGAGAGAGAGAGAGAGAGAGAGAGAGAGAGAGAGAGAGAAAGACACAGAGAGACAGAATGAGGGAGGGCGACACAGAGACGGACAATCATAGGGTTAGCTGCCACCTAGACACACAGGAAGAGATAAAAAAAACAAAACCTCTGGTACAAAAAGACAGAAACAGACAGAAACACAACACAACGCAGACAAACCACATTGTCTAAACCCTATTTCAATTCCCAACAGATTAACGTCAGAGGAAAGACTACAGTCCCCTAACACCCAACCAGACCAGTTCAGCACGTAGCACTGTCTGAAGCTTGACAGTAACAAAAGATCACAAACTAGCAGTTCCCACCAACACAGGACATAGTCTTTCGCGTGACCTGAATAGTTGTTGTGTATGGTGGTGCTTGAGACAACAAATACCCTTAGGCTTAGCGTTGTAGAGGTGGTGCCTTGTCTCCTCTACTTTGATGCTTTACCTTCCCCAACACTGAACGATGTGAGATGGCCAGTGACTGCAGGTTGAACTGAGGTCTGCAGGCAGCGAGTTTTCTTGAGCTAGAGTTAAACCTGTGCAGTGTCAATCTTGAAGTTGATAGTTTTTTACACGATCAAAGTTTATGAGACAAACGAGCAAGCAAAAAGCAAATAAAACCAAAACCAAAAACAAAACAAACTCCAAAAACAGTTGCTCAAAACTGTAACCATCTATTATTATTTGGACAAACGAAGTATGTGTAAGTTTTCTTTGTAAAACAAATAGATAAATCAGACAGGAGTTTATTGTCAAAACAGACTGGTCTTCACAAATTATGTCAGTGTGGACAGAGTTTAAATAAGACCACAAAATTCCTCGTTATTAAGTTAGAAAAGTTTTTGTGGTTTTACTCTTAAGTCACTTTTTTATGAATGTTGTTTCACATAGGCAGCAGAAACGTAATATCAAAGAAAATCATGTGTGAAAAATCTAGTTGTCAGGAAATAAATACACACATTAAAAACAAAACTGAAGAAGGGGCATTGTATTGGATCAGTAAGCTATTCTCACGAAGAGTAGTTCAAATTTCATAATAGCAAATTCTATATGACATACTTTCGCACAGGTGCGGTAAACAAATGGCATTTAATGGTGTCTGCGTTGGATCAAATTTTTACCCAGCATGAAACGATTATCACCTTAAACAGCAAGTGGAACCATGACATCATTGTGAAGGCAACAAGACAACTGAGAGGAGAGAGGGGGAATTGATAACGAGTAAACTGGTGGTAGTTTACTAATGTTGTTCAAAAGTGTCATCATCATCATCGTCAGGTGCCCTGCCGCATGGCGTTGGCGACCATGGACTTCCAACCATCTATCTCTCTCGTTGCCCCTAGCATCTTCCCCATCCTCCTCATCCCCAGCCACTCTGTAAGTCCGTCCAGAATTCTCTCCCTGGGTCTACCTGGTGCTCTCTTTTGGTTTAAACAAAACTGTATTCAAGAAAAGAAGAGTCATAAATACAGCAAAGCATGGGCAGGGCATCAAGCAATGGCTTATGTTAGCCCTCCCCAAAAACAATTGACACACTATTGGCTCTCTTTCCCTCCAGCTTTCAAAAGTGTGCTTGTTTTAATTCTATATTATTGCCAATGTCTGCTTTATTGATTATAAGTTACCTGATGAGAGATACAGTGAATGTATTTCAAGATTTACCGTAACGCCCACAGTGCAGTTTTGCAGCATTCCAAGCAAATCGTGCACATGTACATACATAAAGATAACATTGTTCTTTTCTAATTCAAACTTTAGTGCACTTTTGCAGCATCCCCCCCTCCCCCCAAATAAAAAGAAAAAAAGAAAAAAAAAACAAAAACCTGTGCATATAAATACGTGTAGATAATGTTGTTCTTTTCTTTATTCAAACTTCAGTTTTCTGGCGCAAAGCCCCAGCCCCCCTAAAAAGCGACATTAACTGTTTCACTCCCTCCTGCAGGAAGCTGGTGAATAGGACAACGAAGTAGAATGTGAAGTACACTGGCTGGTGGCACTGACCTGTACGGTGGAAGAGAAATTAGGAAGAAAAACTGAATGACCTTGTCTTTGGCTTCCTCACTGTCTGTCTCCGTGAGTGCGTGTGTGTGTTGTTTTTGGTTGTGGTGTGTGTGTGTGTGTGTGTGTGTGTGTGTTGTGTGTGTGTGTGTGTGTGTGTGTGTGTGTGGTGTGTGTGTGAGTGTGTGTGTGTGTTGTGTGTGTGTGTGTGTGTATGTGTGTGTGCTGTATGTGTGTGTGTGTGTTGTGTGTGTATGTGTTGTGTTGTGGTGTGTATGTGTGTGTGCATGTATGTTGTGTGTGTGGTGTGTGTGTGTGTGTGTAGTGTGTGTGTGTGTGTGTGTATGTGTGTGTGTGATGTGTTGTGTGTGTGTGTGTGTGTGTGTGTGTGTGTGTGTGTGTGTGTGTGTGTGTGTGTGTGTGTTGTGTTGTGTATGTGTGTGTGTGTGTGTGTGTGTACATGGAAGATGTTGCGAAGATAGTGATCAGTGTGGACTACTCTGTTTGTTGGCAGGTTTGGACAGAGATGATTCCAGTGTTGAGTATGTGGTGTGAGAGGTGGTGGTTTGGTGATTGGTGAGTGGTGGGGACTGGGTGTTAGTAATATGTATGTATATAAAAGTTATGTCTGTTGTGCTGGACATTTTATATTTATATAACTTTTTTTTAATAAATATACGGGTACAACACACACACACACACCACCACACACACAACACACACACACACACACACACACACACACACACACACACACACACACACCACGCACGCACACACACACACACCACACACACACACACACACACACACACACGCACGCACACACATACACACACACGCACACACACACGCACCACACACACACACCACACACACACACACACACACACACACACACACACACACACCACGCACGCACGCAAACACACAACAAACATACACACAAACAAACAACATAACACATTTTGATTAAGAACATGTAACATCTTAGATGGATTGAGAAGGTTGGCACCAATAAAGTAACTGCTAGAGAAAAAATTAACGTTCTGAGATTCGAGTTTAATTAATGTAGAGACGGATTGTGTTGAAAGCGAAAGGCAATGAGTTTCCAGATTTTAAGAGTAGAGAATTTTTAAAAAAAAAATCTTCCGCCATGGTTTAGGGACACGGAAAGTTCTTGTATCAAGGGCGGAACAGAGAGATCGAGATGGAACATAGAACTGGGACATTTTTTAAAAGTATCAGAAAGAGGTTTTAGAAATCACTTGATAACAGAGATAAACATCTTTATACTTGACATGTTGTTCGATGAGTAGCCAGTGCAACACCTGAAAAAGAGGTGTGCAGAAATGATGACTGTTTTGCTTTAATAATCAGGTTATCGGCATAGTTTTGAACTTGCTGTAGAGGTCTGAGAAGTGCGTAGGGAATGGCAGTAATCTAATCTAGACAAAATGCATGCATTAACTAGTGTTTTGGTTGCCTCAAGAGTGCTGTAGTGGTGTATAAAGTTGATTCGTCTACCTTCAGAGAATGCAGCTTGACACATTTTGATGATGTGCTGTTGAATAGAAAGATCTTTCTCGATGGACGTGAGACATAATCAGAAAACGGAATGGTAGAGTTTCTGGAAGCAATGGTGGAAGGCAGGATGTAGAATCAACGGATGGAGGAAGGATTCTAAAAGCTCCGGTCTTTTTGTCGTTTAATTTTACTTGATTTTCAAACATCCAGGGTTTCATTTCTGTCATACAACCTTCAAGAGCTTGAATCGCATGGTTGTAGTCTGACAGAGTATTAAGCGTGGATGAGTTGGGTATCACCAGCATACATCTTATGGTGGACAGAGTACATATCACAGAGTATGAACAGAAGAGGGCCATAAAACAGAGCCTTAGGGAACACAGAAATCGAGAACTGTATCCGAGGATCTGTTTCCGCCAACAAGGACAATTTCTTTCTTTCGAAAAATACGATCCAAACCAGCTGAGAGCAGTCATTTTTTTATTCATTTTTTTATTTTTTTAGACGGGAGAGGGCATTTCGTGACCTATTTATCAAAAGCAGCTGAGAGGTCCAAAAGTAGGATCTTTGTCTTGATCTGGAGGAAAGACAAGAGGTGAGAGACTGTAGCAGGCTTGGGCATAGTAAAGAGCAGGTGATCTGTGCTTGTGAAAGATTCAGTGAATTCTCCAGATCATTCTTGGTGATCAGTGTTATTCTCCAAACTCATATGGGCTCACATATCAGACTTTCAGTAGAGCATGGAAAACGAGCTGTTAGGAGAACTTACCACACTCGACTGTAGTGCTGCATAGTCTATGTCTTCGGTAGGCGTACATATGGGCATTTCGTGTCTCATATATCACTGGACACAGATATTTAATGTGGACATTTTATGTTCTGCATGCACATACACACAAGAGGGTTGTAGACTATCGTAGGTCTGGACACATGGTGACATTGGGACTAAATGAGGTCTCCATCCTCCAAATCTTGCCGAACAGAGATATCCAGGCAAATCTGAACCAAGGACTTTCAAACTAGAAGTCTGACGTTTATCCAAGTGACCATTGCGCCCGTACCATTAGTAAGTACAAAAGCCAGACAAATCCACTTTACACGGTTGACAACGAAGCACAAAACCGTATGACATCAAATGAATGAGAAAGTCCCAGAGAAGATGATCTGTATCAGATCCACTACACCCATATCTAAGGTCTGGGCAGACGTTAAACGCCGAGAGAAGAAAGATTTCGGAAAGATTGAGAGGGATGAGGAGATAGCGGGTTTTCTTTCTAGGACGTTCAAACAATGTCTGACTTTCACTATTTAAGACTCACCACTTGAGACTCTTGTTGCGGCAATCATGAATTGGGACATAGAAAGCTTGCCCAATGACGGTGGGTGGTAAATTTGAAAAATTTTTTCATGAA
>CM060306.1:56493321-56508321 GCA_030674185.1 Monoplex corrugatus | reverse complement strand
TCTATTCACTAAAGTGATTTTAGACAAAAACAACAACAACAACAAAAAAGGGGGGGGGTGAAGAGAATATTTGAAAATTGTCAATTTTGAACTTGAGAAAAGATGATCCAGAAAACAACTGTTTTGAAGAGGGGAAGGTAAAACTAACAAATAATGTTACCATAATTAACGATTTAAACAAACTAAAACAAAATTGATAAATATATGGAAGAAACGAAGAAAAAAAACAACAACTATAATTGACTAACCATAACAGTGAACAAGTGAAATAACATTTTAAGATAATTCGCTATAGGACTTTTTGACAGGCTAACAAAAAATTCATACAGTAATGATGATGAGGCAAATATATCAGAAACTGTACTCATAGATAGTGTTGGAATATGTCGTTTTACTTAACGCAAGAAAGAATATGACTATGTGTTATCTTCTTTCCACACAGACATACTATGTTCTTGGTGTATTTTGTTTTGAATACATCAAGTTTCCATCTATATAATATATAAGGGATTGTATAATTCTGCTGGCATGAAGCTGCTTAAGTATTTTGCTAACTTCAAAGTTCATGTGACATTTATCATACTTTTTCTGTTTTAATTGGAACTGCTTCCAGACGTAGTTGTCTACTAAAGTGTAATTCTCGTGCAACGAGAGAGAAAGCTGGATATTGTTTGAATCTGGTGAGTTATTAGCTCCCCGTTTGGCAGCCCTGTCAACTTTATCATTATAACGAAAAGAACTATGAGAAGGTATCCAGCAGAAAGTAATATCAGTGCCTCTTAAAGATAAATTATGAATCAAGTGACTAATGTCCAGAATCATTTCTGATCTTGTTTGTAATTTTGATAATTCAAGAGCCTGAAGTACTGATTTTGAATCAACGCAAAAAAGTGTTTGAAAAATTGTCCTAGAAGACTTATCATAAAGTTTAAAGCCATTAATATTGCAAAGAGTTCAGCTGTAAAGATAGATTTATCAAGTCCTATGTAGAAAGATTTTTCAATTTTGAGAGCAGGTATTAAAAACGCTGAGCCTGCTTTTCTTTCAATTACTGATCCATCAGTGTAAATTTTCAAATGATCGGAATATAAGTCGTCTATATGACATTTAACCTGACTTGCCAGTAAGTTTATATTGTCTCCTTTTTTAAATTAGTGTGATGTACGTCAAATTGTGCTCTTTGGAGTTCCCAACTGGGTACTGGCGAAAAGGAAGGTCTTATAGATACAGGATCTACGTGTAGATCAATTCCTGAACCTTTCATGACGTCAGATGTGTATGTTGCAAGAGTGACCTGTGAAGATATTGATTTAGCTCTTTTTGGAAAGTCGGTATCTGATCTCAGTTTAATTTCTGTTTCAGAGATGTTTTCTACGGTGGTGTGTCTTAACAAAAATTTAGTAGAAGCGACTTTCCTTTGCTCATCAAGTGGCAACAGTTTGATTTCATTATATGTGCGAAGACAGGAAGCATGCATTGGAAGACCCAGTGCAAGTTTGAAACCTTTACAATCTATGCTCTGCAGTTTTTTCAGTAAGTGTTTCGGTGCACTGAAGATTTCTTGGGCATAGGTTAATTTACATCTAACAAGCGATTTACAAAGATGAACAAGTGTTGATGAATCTTGACTCCATGCCTGTTTGCGAACTATTTTTAAGAAATTTAAACTTTTTTGAGCTTTGGTTAATAAGTATTCAATATGCTGATTCCAAGATAATTTTGCCGTAAGAAGAACTAAGAATTTAATTGACTCATTAAACTGAAGAAGAGTATCTCCCAGTTTGAAAGTGGGAATATTTACTGGGTTAGCTCCATTATTAAATAAAACTATTTTCGATTTTTCCAGGGATAGATGTAACCCATTTTCTACCATGTATCGTGCTATTTTATCAAGTTTTAATTGGTAGCATTTGCGTGTATAATTAATACAGCGCAAAGGAGTTTTCCTTTTCATATTTATTTGCATCCACATGCATATAAATCATCAGCATATTGAGCTAAAACTACATGCTTAGATACTTTACTGGGTAAGTCATGCATTAATATCATGAAAAGAAGGGGAGCTATAACGGATCCCTGAGGGATACCCATTTCAAGAATTCGTTTCGTGGAATATACATTTTCAATCCTCGTTTGAAATACTCTGTTTTCTAAGAAACACTTAACATAGTCAAAAATGTGACCTGTCAGCCCAATACTTTTAAATTTAAATAACAATCTGGAGTGCCACACTTGATCGTATGCTTTCGTTATATCAAAAAATGTAGCTAAAACACATTGACGTCTTGCAAATTGTTGTTTTATGTTAGTAGTTAGCTGTGTTAGGATTTCTACTGGTGACTGCCTTTTTCGAAATCCTGCCTGATTTACTGGTATTATTTTATTGTTTTCACAATAGTGCATCAGTCTCTTTAAGATTATTTTCTCCATTAGTTTACATACGTGTGATGTTAATGCAATTGGCCTGTAGTTTTTTCAGATCGGTATTACATTTACCTGATTTTAGTACAGGAACCACTATTGTTTCTTTCCAGTTGTTGGGCATTTTCCCACTATTCCAGCATTTTTTGAATATTTCATGTAGCAAAATTATAAAATGTTCTGGTAAATTTTTCAGCATCTCATTGGAAATTGCATCTAGTCCAACTGACGTTTTTTTTTACTTGGAAGGGACTGAATGGCATCTTTTAATTCTTGAAGTGTGAGTGATGCATTTATGTAGTGAGTATTGTCAGAGGCAGGATCCTTATATACATCTTTCTTTTCTTCTCGTTCCCTATAGTCTCTACTAGTGACAGGAAGTCCTTCTACACGACAGGTCTCAGCAAACACGTCTGCAAAAGCTTCTGCTTTTTCCAGTGAGCTAGGAAAAGGGTTATTTTCTAGCTTTACTGGAATTGATGGCAACTTAATCCCGTTTTTCATTAATTTTAGTTTTTCCCAAATCTTTATCATGTCTTTGTGGTCATTTACTTCACATTTACAAAAAGACGTCCAGTGTTGTTATTTGGCTTGCTCTATGATTCTGTTACACTTAAATGTTGGCACTTTTCATGAAAAGTGTGTGTGTGTGTATGTGTGTGTGTGTGTGTGTGTGTGTGTGTGTGTGTGTGTGCGGGCGTGTGTGTGTATCTCTCTCTTCTCTCTCCTCTCTCTCTTTTTCTATCTCTCCCCTTTATCTCTCTCTCTCTCTCTTTGTGTGTACGTGTGTGTGTGTGTGTGTGTGTGTGTGTGTGTGTGTGTGTGTGTGTGTGTGTGTGTGTGTGTGTGTGTGTGTGTGTGTGTGTGTGTATGTGTGTGTGTGTGTGTGTGTGTGTGTGTGTGTGTGTGTGTGTGTGCGTGCGTGTGGTATCATAACTAACACTAGTGACAGTCTCCATATCAGACAACTACATCTCTTGTATACCATTACCACCAGACCATTCTCTTATAATCGCTGGCAGCGAGGCACAAAACCCGGTGACATCAAATGAATGAGAACCATCCAACAGGACTGGTCTGTGTTTGAATGACTCTACTCCCACTCCAGTTTTTAAGTGGACCGGATGGCTGTCGTAAGAGAACAATGGGCTCAGGATCTGATGTCTCAAGTTCAATCCCAGTCCAGCCCCAACAACATAAATACTGGCCTAGTTGATGCCCGTCTTGATGTTCCAATCATTCTAGTGTCGGTGGGGTGGGGTAGGGGTGGGGGTGGGGGTGGAGTGGGATCAGTTTACTGTCTCATAACTCTTGTCTCCCCCCTCCCCCCACTCCCTGCACTTCATGAAAGCTGTATTTACTTGTGCTTCTTTCTTTTTTTTATTTTTTTATTCAATGTCTGTAATTGAATTCTTATCCTTTACAAAAATATTCATTATCATGACTATTGTTGTTAGGTTGTTATTGTTCGTGTTGCTATTATTGTTATTCGTAGTACTTTCTCTTAGATTGATAATTGGGTACATGGATTCAGCGATTTTTTGGCTCTAGGGAAATGAGATATGCGGAAGCAACTTAGGGTAAGTTAGGCTCAATTTTATATATGTTTTAGTGTCCTTAATTGTATTTAAATATGTAATAAGTTTTTTTTTAATTTCTTGTGTGATAAACTGGACGGTGTGGTCAACGCCAGGGGCATCTCCTGAGATTATGTGCACGAATGCATTGGGATGTGTACTTAATTTTCTTCTTTTTTTTTTCTATTGAAGTATTGTTTATGTTTTGAAATGAGCCCTGATATGGCTCCTCGCAGTTGGCTGGGCTTTAAACAAAAATAACACTAACCGTAACTAGTTTTTAATGTTGGGGGCTGCTAATGAACCCGAACTATCAGATCTCAAGTCTACAGCTTTAACAAATGAACTAACCAGCCTGTGGAAACGGCTAAAAAAGTGATGGTTATCCGAACAGAAGGCTCATTACTAACACTTTAGCCAGACAAAATGAAACGTTCTATCACTTACTCCCATCAGAACAGATAGCAAAAACGTGAAGTGTACTGCGACTAAACCTCTGCAATGCATTCTAGATGGCCAAGAAGTAAATTATACCATAACTGACATAACTGCCAAACGGTCTTCCAGAGCAACTGGCAAACAAGGCAGACAACCATTGACTGAAAATTGAATGAAAGAACGTTCGGTAAGTAGTGGTCTTTGTTTTGAGTGGACTATCATTATTATGTATGATCTCGGCTATCAGGACAGGAACAGAAGAGTTCTGCATTCTCTCTCTCTCTCTCTCTCTCTCTCTCTCTCTCTCTCTCTCTCTCTCTCTCTCTCTCTCTCTCTCTCTCTCTCTCTCTCTCTGTCTCTCATCTCTCTCTCTCTCTCTCTCCTGTCTCTCTCTCTCTGTCTCTCTCTCTCTCTCTCTCTCTGTCTCTCTCTCTCTCTTTCTCTGTCTCTCTTCTCTCTCTGTCTCTCTCTCTCTCTCTGTCTTCTCTCTCTCTCTCTCTCTCTCTCTCTCTCTCTCTCCTCTCTCTCTCTCTCTCTCTCCGTACTGCTCCATTTTCTACGCTATTTCAATGCCCACTGATTCAAGTCTCTTACATCGAGAACATAACCAACGTCAATGGCCTAAATATTCAAGAAATTGTCCACAAAAGTCAAGATAGAATGGCCTGGAGGGAGATGGTGATGTCAAAATGGGCAGCAGCTAACACCGAACCCGGTAACGTCGACAGGTGAGACAGGTGAGATTCAATTACCTTTTTTCACTATTCTACGATGGTCCACAACGGTTCGGACGATTATTATAATGCTGTGATGTTCCAATCTGGATCGTGATATGGCTGTCAGGTACATTTCCTCTCACAGTATATCCTAGTGTTAAGTGTGATGTTGGTCATGAAATTTGAGCTGGGAGCTCAATGACTCATCCGTTATATGAGTGAGACTAGGCTATGTCTTGGCAGTCGTCCCAGTGAGCCCATAGGACGCTCATATGTGTGCTGGAGCTAGTTAGGGCCAGTAATTACCACGATATTGTTTTGTTATCAATGTTTGGATCCAGAATAAGGAGTAATGATTTCACCGTTATTGTATTACAAGCTGATTAATATTCAACCCGTTGACTCCCGCACTCTATCCACCAACTGCAAGAACTTAACCCTTTGACTCCCTCACTCTATAGGGTGAGGGAATCAATCGGGCGGATTTGGCTTTTTTCTACGTAGTTGGATTTATAGGATTTTGCTCCGGTAGTTAAAGTGAGTTTCTATATACATGGATTCATCAAGAAACAATCCAGGATTATTTGCAGATGTTCTGAAGGTTATAATGCAGTCCGATTCACCCATGGTCTTTGAGGCTACTTTTCAGATTTGTTTTTGTGCCTATGCACAGGAATTTTTTGTTCGTGTACGTTCAGTTTGTTTGCTTTCATCCAGTCGGCTGTGGTCTCAATGGCATTTTTGATTTCTCTAGGGGAGCTTGAGGAGTCTCTAGGGAAGTAGATCAATACATTCTTAAATAGAAAGTGAAGAGAATAGGCCCCAGAACAGAACCATGTGTGACATTACTTTTCAACAAAGACGGAACAGACGTAATGTCACCGGTGACTACAGTGAGTTGGACGAGAAAGGTTTATAACCAAATCTCTCAAACATAATTTCAGTGAGGCCAAAAGTGGATGACAATCTTCTATGGAAAGCTGTTGAAAAATCTGATAATGACAGAACGGGCACTTTTTTATTATTTGAAATCTTGAGATGATCATTAATGACTTTTAAGAAAGCTGTCTGTGTACTGTAGGATTTACGAAGCTAACTGAAATCAGTCAATAAGTTTATCTATGTTGGGTTCCAAGGAACTCATCACCTATATAATTATCTACGAGAAGATGGTACGCTGAAGGACCTTGATCAAAAATGGAAGTTTGAAAATTGACTAATAGTAATTTGGATTATCAGGATCTGGACTGAACTTTTTGAGCAGAAGGTTTACTATGGATATATGAAAATGTGATGCCATATATTCGATTTTTTTTTGCGGTGTATTAGTGAGTGCGTATACGCAAAATAATTCATAATAACCTAAGGCTATCAAACGGTTTCCGAACTACTATTGAATTTCTGTGGCACGACACCTTTGTTAGAAAAAAAAACATAATAATTTCAGTTACAATTGGATACATTTCTTAGATACAGTAAAAAAATCAAACAAAAAAGAAAAACAGAAGAAGAGAGGCAGGAATATGGTTAAGAATGCAGGATTTCTTTCTTAGGCATTACAATGATAACTTGTGTCAGTTATGATTAGTTGAAATGATTTACATGGGATGCCGGCAGAAGGGGCAGACATGAAGAATCACAGACGAAGATAACATTTCTTATCCATTCTATTTTCTCTCTGACATACACGTTGAATTTCTAAGGATGAATTTGGGTGGAATACTTTTTGAATATTCACAAACGAATATTTGAACAACAGCAATAGGGACAAACACAATCACAACAGGAATGACAATAATACTAATGATGAAGAATATGTTGATGATAATGACAATAACAATGATAGCAATCATGATGACGATAACAATGATAATAAAGATGATGAAGATGGTGACGACGACGACAATGATGGCAATGACGATGATGATGATATGGTGTGATGATAGTTATGACAACAACAACAGCAACAACAACAACAACAACAGCAACAACAACAACAACAACAAAAACTATGTATGATAAGAAACAGTGTCATAAACAGCTGATGTGAATGACTGTTTTAATCCACAAATTGTTGTTAAAAAGTTTTCTATAGTGTACACACTATTGCATGCACATATCTTAAGCACCACTGTACACTTCAGAAATCCACAATTAATCCTTGTCGTTCCGTTCCAGACAACAACAACAACATTTACAATACCACCAACATCAGCAATAACAACAACAACAACAAAACCTGCCCACTTTTAACTTGGGCTGATCACTGTAATCTATCTGCATGTCATACTACTAGTCCACGAAATATATCCATCGGCCAAGCCTGTTAAATGTATCACACTTGCAGCAAACTGTGCAGAAACAAATTCTGCTGCCACAATGATCTTCGTATTCTGCCATTAGAATAGTACAGTTACACAACGAAGAAAAAAACAACAACAAGCAAACAAACAAACAAACAAAAAGACGAAAAAGATGATAAAGATGATCTATTCATGATAATATTGTATAGGTACACACTTTTCCGTCCAGAAATATATATCAACAATATCAATTAAAAATGTAGACAGATAGTTAAGCACATGAAAAAAAAAATGAATACAAATACATAACATACATGTATATAAAATAAGTAAATAGATGTTCATTCCATGATAGTGTTGTGTATGTACACATTTTTCGTTTATAAATATACATTAACAATAGTAATAGAAACATAGATACATGATTAAGTAAATGAAAAAAAAAAAGAATGCAAATACACAACATGCAAGTATATATATATATATATATATATATATATATATATATATATATACATATATATATATATATATATATATATATATATATATATTACCTCTCCTCTCTCTCTCTCTCTCTATATATATATATATATATATATATAATGTATGTATGTATATATATATAATATATATAATATATATACACATATGTAAGTAAATATATAAACAAGCAGACCTACTCAATTGAAATCAGCCAAAGTCATGCAAAACCAACCTTCCTCTCACAGTGCATTCTCCTTTTACTCTGGCTCACCTCTAGTGCAGGTCAAGTGATCTTGAAGTGGTTTTCCCCCAGTTGTTTTGTTCAGTTGGGTGGAAGTGGAGTGTGTAAGGATAGCATGTGGTAGTCAGGTTGCAGATGAGGATGAAAGAGGGTGGAGTAAGATGAATCATAAGAAACTGTTCAAAAGGGAATGATTAAGTCAGAACTTATTTATTTGACATTTCGCAAAGTAGCAAACAAATAAATCCCAAGAAGACAAGCTAGGCTGAGCGTTCACGCCTGCATGTTAGCACTATCCATTTCTATTTTGTATTATAACACACAGACACACACACAAACACACACACGCGCGCGCCACACACACACACACAAACACACACACACACACACACACACACACACACACACACACACACACACACGCACGCACGCACGCACACACACACACAAACACCACACACAAACACACACACACAAACACACACACACACACACACACAAACACAACACACACACACACACAAACACACAAACACACACACACACACACACACCACACGCATGCACGCACGCACGCACACACACACACACAAACACACACAAACACACACAACACACACAAAAACACTCACACAAACACAAACACACACACGCACACGCACATTCTGATTAAAATTCCACATTGTTTAACTGATCTCCAAAGGCTTATGCCGTGAATATAACTACCAATAACGTCATCACCCTAAAAGCTACTGATTTATTATTAGAGTGTCTATCCTGTCATTGTCTAAACACTCTGTTTTTCATAGTTGTTTTGATACATTTGAAATCCTATTGATAAAACGTTTGCGAAACACACATCAAAGGAAGGGGGAACAAACTCATGGATGGAAGATTTGGTGATGTGGAAACAGTACTGCGTGATCTGCACTTGGTGTTTATACTTCTAGGGAGTCAGCGAGTGTATTCTCGAGTCAAAGAATCTGCACGTGCGACATAAGAAATACGCACGTGTCCGGGTCGTATCTTCAATCACATAACTCGAGCTTTCAAACAGTCATCTTAACAGCTCCATTGATGGTGCCGTTATTGTTTTTTTTTTTTTTTTCTTTTTAGCAGGCAAACAAAGAAACAAAACAAACAAAACAAGAATTAATTTTAACAAGAAGAAAACATACTCCAATATTAATTTTGTCCCAATTAAAAACTAATTTTGAATCTTTTGTTACCATCTATTATGTTGAAAGCTTTCTTTTTACGTAATTCCATCACAGAAATGGGCACGCCCCATTCCATATCTTATTGCAGCAGTTTCTTCTTATGTAGATTAAATGCTAAACCCAGAGTCTATAGGGATTTAGAAGAGTGCTCAGGTTTTGATTTTGATGTTTGTGCACGTGGGTGACATACAGTACCCGCCTAAAGTCAAGAAGAATTAATGGAACTTAATGAAACCTTCAAACCCTGGGGAGCTATACGATGCTTCATTTTTAACGATGTTGAACTAAACGTCAACCGTGGCCTGGTAAAGCCCAAACGGTTTTCAGTGCTCATTAGAGATTCCAGACATACAAAGAATCCTGCAGGTGTAAGGTAGACGGATAAGTAAAATCAGAAGGAAGATATGGGATGGCCTAAGCTACGTATATACGTAAAAGACATGCAGACATAAACTGAGAGAGTTCTAAAATAAAATATTGTGAACGTGTGTGGTGAGTTAGATCTGAACTACTTCTGTGAATAAGATATACTGCTATATTTTGAATGACATCTATGCCCCCAAATGAAACAATTTAGAATATTTATCATCAGAACAACGACAAAATAGCAACGGCAGCAACACTGTTTAACCAATAAACTAAACAAGCAAAATGAACAACCGGCCAACCAAGCAATCAAAACGCCTACTGGCGAGTAAACAAACACTAACAGCAATTCTCATCAACAAACCAAGCAACCAACGAATGAAAAAAACAAGAATTAAACCAAGGAACAAACGAACTGACTGACTGATCAATCGACTAACTATACCAATCAACTGACTAAAGTATAAACTGGCTAGCTCACTGACAAGTACGATCATAGTCTAACTAAATAATGGTTTAGCTATCTTACCAATTAATACATTGACAACAGCAACAATATCAACAACAACAACAACAACAACGACGACGACGACGACGACAACGACGACGACGACATTCAACAAAGGAAAAATGAATAATAGGAAAGGAACAAAAGAATGATGAATTAGAACATAATAATCAGGTAAGCCATATGCACACTTCAGTCATCTCATCATCACCATCATCAAGTGCCCTGCCGCATGGCGTTGGCGATCATGGCCCTCCATATGTACCTCTCCCTTGTTGCCCCAAGCATATCTTCCACCCTCTCTGTCCTCAGCCACTCAGCATAATCCAGTACTGTAAAATACTTTTCTTCTTTTCGAGAAGAAGATAACAATGCCCTGGTTACTCTCTCGTGTGCCATCAAACAAGTCATTGGGCATCAATATCTTAGGGGATGGCAAAAAGAAAAGAAGAGAGTGGGCAGAGCATCCAGAAGGTGGGTTTGGGAGACATAATGTTGGGGAATTAATTTGGGTGAAAGCTTGACACTTCACAAATTAGCAAACGGAAAATAAGTTCTCTCGAGACAAGGACAGATTAAGGTCTCGCTTGTGTGTTTGTTCTGTCATTTTCTCTTTGATCAAACACAACAAAATCCTGATTAAAATTCCTGTTCAGAATGCTTATTGTAGTATTTTCTGTTCCTTCAAACACACGTGATCATGAAACATGATAAATATTCCTCTGCGTTGAACTAATTAGAAATGATTTGTGACAAATGATACAAGCGGCTTGTAATAATGGCCTGAACAGCTTCGACTTAATCAGATACATTACGTTTCAGGTTTCTTTCATTCTCTCTCACTCTCTGTCTCTGTCTCTCTGTCTCTGTCTCTGTCCTCTGTCCTCTCTCTGTCTCTGTCTGTGTCTCTGTCTGTCTGTCTGTCTTCTCTCTCTCTCTCTGTCTCTCTCCCTCTCTCTTTCTCTCTCTGTCCGTCTGTCTGTTTGTCTGTCTCTTTCTATCTGTCTCTGCTCTCTCTCTCTGTCTCTGACTCTCTCTCTCTCTTCTCGTTTTCTACCTGTCTCCGTCTCTTCTGTTTGTCTGCCTCTGTCTCTCTCTCTGTTTCTCTCTGTTTCTCTCTGTCTCTCATGTCTCTCTGTCTCTCTCTGTCTCTCTGTCTCTCTTTCTCTGTCTGTCTGTCTCTCTGTCTCTATGAGTGTGTATGTGTGTGTGTGTGTGTGTGTGTGTGTGTATGTGTGTGTGTGTGTGTGTGTGTGTGTGTGTGTATGTGTGTGTGTGTGTGTGTGTGTGTGTGTGTGTGTGTGTGTGTGTGTGTGTGTGTGTGTGTGTGTGTGTGTGTGTGTGTGTGTGTGTGTGTGTGTGTGTGTGTGTGTGTGGGGTGTGTGTGTGTAGTTTAACACATTCGTGTTTTTTTTTCTTTGTGATTGCTTGGTACAGATGAGATAAATAAAATGCCTCCCTTAAACATGTTTACTAAACATTCACAGAAACAGGACGAAACATACGATGGGTTAATTAAACACATGCAGAGAAAACAGCATAGAGTGATTTGCACGAGTTTCTGAGTTTGTAAGAGTCAAGAAGTGTACTACCACGCCTAAATATATGCATGAACAACATCAAAACGCTGTATGAATTGATATAACATGGTCTTTCAACTTTCCAGCATCTGACAGAACCATCTGAATGGCTCGGCAGGGTAGTTGGTGAATGATCAAGCTGGACTGTTAGAAAGAAACATGCTATAGAACTAGTGTTCATTTATCGTACTATGCTCTGTTTGTTAACTTGATTCTCAGCGTTAACGTGAACAGTTTCAGATCCATACTCTTAAATTTGTCCAGAAGTATACCTCCTTTTTAGGCAAAAACAGGTAAACCCAGGCGTATTGAGATATGTCAGTATACAGCTTGGGGCAAATGTTATATCTAGATAGTCATGGGAAATCGTCTTTTTAAAGAAAAGCCTATAACTAATGTACTCAACATAATAATCAGACTTTATACTTTTATGCATTTTGATTGTTTTGTTTCTTTGTTTGAAATAGATTTTTGAGTAGAATACTTTCAAGATGGGTGGGTTTGAGACGAAAAAAAAGCTCTTTTAAGTGCAATGATTATTACAATAATGTATTAGATGAGCTGGTGCACATGCAAGCAAGTAGATGCTGACAGCATTGTAGACATTTACAGGCAAGGAATAACCTTTCATAAGCAGTCTTGAAAACTATCAGACCAGTGTTTAGGGATCTGTCCAAGACAAGAGTTGTTGGGTAAGTGTTTAGAGAGCTACACTGAAAATGCCAATGAGAACCTCAACAGTTTGACGTGAAAAATATAGCCCGAAAACAACAACAACAACAACAACAACAACAACAACAACAAAACCAAAGGACTTACAGTTGCCAACACTATAGAAGCGACACTATAGTAGGTATGGCTGTGTGTGCTGTGTGTGTTTACGGTGATGGTGTCAACAATCATGGAGAAGCAAGGCAAGCCAGTGGATTTGTTCACCGGACAATTCCTGACAGAGAGACAATTCGCATTCTGACTGCACAACTTCAACCACACAAGACCACAAAGGAATATAGGAGGAGAAGGAAATCTCCCAAGATTTAGAAGAGAAGAGCTGACAGAAATGATAGGATTTCGTCACCAGGCCGGGGTGCACTAACTTCAACAAGATATGTTGCAGCTTGTTTTTTCTTACTACAGTTTCTTTTGTTCTGAAAAAAAAAGAAGATATTTTCAGCAGTTATGGATATCTTGACCTTTAGCTTTTTTTTCTTTAAAAGTAGAGGGCATGACATTTGGTGTGGTCTTTATGCATACACGAATTAGAGATGGAACATGCGTCTCAGTCAAGGATGCTGCTTTGATTTTATGGGATATTTAATTAATTAATTATTTATTTATTTATTTATTTATTTATTTATTTATTTATTTATTTATTTATTTATTTATTTATTTATTTATTTATTCATTCAATTAATCAATTTATTTATTTATTTATCTAGTATTTATTTATTTATTTATTTATTCACTTATTCATTAATATATTTATCTATTTACCTATTTGTTTACTAATTAGTTTGTTTATTGTCAGGGATACTTCTTTAATGAAAAACCAGTATTGAAATTGTGTGAAGGTCGAAAAGTATGATGAAGAATGAGCTTTTAGTGCTTCGTAATCAACATAACTGTTTCTGAAAGGATCATCGCACTTATGGGACTTCCTTGGTGTTCAACTCCGTCTACCCCCCCCCCCCCCACCTCATCCCCATCCCCACACCTACCATATTTTCTACACCACCCTCATGGCCACAGAAGCCAGCACAGTTTTTCCCATGCGTTGAAGATGGTGACGATGAGAACGATTATCGTGATGTTGAAGTTCCATCTAGGACTGAGACTGCGTGACATGGCTGTATAATATGCTTACTATCATAATAATATTATATCCTGGCTGGTGTCAACCAGGTCCGAGAGAAACAGACACCCGCGATGTTGATCAGAAACAGAATAGATTCGACTGTTATGGTCTCAGTCTTCCCAGTGAGCACATAACGCACTCAGCTTCGGGTAAGTGGTAGTTGAAGCCGAAAAATCCCACAATGGTTATTGAAGAGGCTGATGGAAATTCGAACCCACAACCTTCCAGTCGGAAGTCCGCTGTCCTAACCACTATACCAAGGCGACTGGTTTAAATTATATACGCAACATTCACACGTCTCATTCGAACTGGAGTGGAGAAAGATAGATTACAAAGGTATGTTACTACATGAATGGTGCGTATATGTTAAAGAACATTTACGAATAACATTCATTCTACACTACTAGATCTAAACGGTGATATATTGCAAAACTACATTGTATACACTACATATCCACCAAACGTTATTGGAATCAGACGATAGTAACTCTGTTTATGAAAACAATAATTCCAATACTTGTATCTAAAATGTAGTGATGCCTTAATGTCGTAGCTTCAGATTTGTAAACGATGTCAGAATTTGATGCGTTTAGCCGTACACGTACTGAATGTATGTCAAATGCAGCAGTCTTGACTTCAATTTTCTGGGGATCGGGAAGGTGTGGGGATGGGTGTAAAGAGTGTTGGAGAGGGAGTCAGAAGGAAACGTTCAAGGATTGATTAAAAACAGAAACTTGTCTTTTCACGAATCAGCAATCGGAATAAGCCCTTTCAAGACAGATGGCATAAACATGCCTACCGCTATGTTTCACGATAATTCTCTTACTTTTGATTGGGTCTAGATGGGTTAAGCAATGCGTGGACAGGCCCCCATTGCTCGATGACATGATTTTTGAGTGGTGTCGGGAGCTTGGGAGGTGATTGTCCAGACCGTGGCGAGGCACTGTTGCTCTGGGTCCCATCTGCATCCTCGTGGTGTTTCGTGTTAACATTGGTAACACGATAGGTCTTCTCCTTCAAGCACACCAGAAGACCCAGCAACATTCCACTCCATTCACTCATTTGTACAGGCTGATACTTCCAGTCTAGATGAAGACAGTGTAGATTAATACTTCCTGTCCGACGAGCCGCTCACTGTGGCTCGGCACGGTTCGTCACTTTGTACTTGGGTTTCTTCCCCATTTGACGACATACAAATGCATGACGGCAGATAACGACAGTCGGATACTTCCTTTTCCTTTTTAGCCATTTTGCTTTGTCATTCCATGTGTTTTCTTTGTGCGTGCGCC
>CM060306.1:56448321-56450821 GCA_030674185.1 Monoplex corrugatus | reverse complement strand
TTCAATACCTCTCTTTTAGGCACTTCATTTTTTTTTTGTCTGGGTGACGTTGATCATAGTGCTTTCCTTCTAAACGTGTGTTTTCTCACGTCCCCAACAATGCACACCTTTGGCCAAAAAAAAATGTTAATGATCCTCCGGTAGAGAGCTGAGAAATCGTTGTCAATATTTTTTATCACATGGACACACAGACACACTGAGGCCAAACAGACACATACGCAGATATTACACAGAGGCACACAAAACACACAGAGAAAAACACACAGACACACAGCACACACACACACACACACAACACACACACACACACACACACACACACACACACACACACACACACACACACACACACACAACGCCATGCACCTTAAGTGATATATAAAACAACATGTCTCTTCTTTTAAAAGAAAAAAAAAGGACATGAAAATGATTTTTTTTAATTACTAGATGCTGGAAATCAGAGAGAAAAGGTGAGGAAGGAGGAGTCGAAAAAGGGGTAAGAAAGAGTGACAGTGAGAGGAGGGAAGGCAATAAATAAATAAAACAAAACACTTACCTGGATACCCGAATATACCAGTGCACGTAATATGAAACAGAAAAGAAATATAAACATGGTTACAATACTGGATCCAATGTGTAATGGTTAGAGTCAGTGAGAGTAAAACAGACAGAAGAAAAAAAGAGAGACAGACATACAGACAAAAACGTCAAGCCAGCCAGCCAAACAGACAGACAGGCAGGCAGAGCAGACAGACAGACAGACAGGCAGGCAGACAGGAGGAGGAGAGGGAGGAGAGGAGAGAGAGAGAGGAAAGGAGAGAGGAGAGACAGGGAGAGAGGAGAGCAGGAGGAGAGGAGGGGGAGGCAGAGAGAAAGAGAGGAAGAAGAGGCAGGCAGAGAGAGAGAGGAGAGAGAGAAAGAGAGAGAGGAGAAGACGAGAGAGAGAAGAGAGAGAAGAGAGGGAGATGAGAGAGAGAGAAGAGAGAGAGAATAGAGAGAGAGAGAGAGAAGAGGAGAAGAGAGGAGAGAACGAGAGAGAGAGAGAGAGAGAAGAGAGAGAGAGTAGGGAGAGAGAGAAAGAGAGGAGAGAGAGAAAGAGGGAGAGAAGAGAGAAAGTGGGAGAAAGAGAGAGAGAGAGAGAGAGAGAGAGAGAGAGAGAGAAGAGAGAGAGAGAGAGAGAGAGAGAGAGAAAGAGAGAGAGAGAGAAGAAAGACAGAAGAAGACATAGAGAGAGAGACAAGACAGAGAAAGAGAGAGACAGAGAGAGAGAGAGAGAGAGAGAGAGAGAGAGAAAACAACACAACACAGAGACAGAGAGACAGATATATATGAATATAATATATATATAATATAATAAGAGAGAGAGAGAGATAGAGAGAGAGAGAAGAGAGAGAAGAGACAGAGAAGAGAAGAAAACAGAGAGAGAGAGAGAGACAACAGAGAGAGAGAGAGAGAAAAGAGAGAGAGAGAGAGAGAGAGAGAGAAGAGAGA
Organism: Monoplex corrugatus; assembly: GCA_030674185.1. Taxonomy (NCBI): domain Eukaryota; kingdom Metazoa; phylum Mollusca; class Gastropoda; order Littorinimorpha; family Ranellidae; genus Monoplex; species Monoplex corrugatus. The sequence continues at coordinate 56,449,330 of CM060306.1, read as the reverse complement.
GAGAGAGAGAGAGAGAGAGAGAGAGAGAGAGAGAGTATGAGGTTCGATTAAAAAGAATAGAAATCAATATTTTACGAAAATCAAAGCTCTGTAGAGAGAAAAAATAAATTAGAAATGTCATTACTGTTACATAGGGTTTTTATTCTGGTCTCCCAGTTTATTTCACGCTAGTTCATTCGGTTTCATCAGCTCGTCATGAGACTATTTGTGTACGTTCATCATTTCATTCCTTTTCTAGTTCACTTGATTCCTCAGTTGTTTTGTTACTCAGCCTTTTATGACATGGAAAAAAGGCAACAGAGCATGGTGCCTTGCTCATTGAAACCTATGAAGTTCAGTCACATCATGAAGATTTCATATAGATTTGGGAATTTTGCTGTGGTATCAAAACTGAATTCCTGTAAATGCAATGCAACGTATACGTATGAATGACACACCACACACAATAATACATATGTATATATATATATATTATATATATATATATATTATATATATATATATAATATATATATATATATATATATACATATATATATATATATATTTATATATATATATATATATATATATATATAGTAGAGAGAGAGAGAGAGAAGAGAGAGAAGAAAGAAGAAAAGACAGAAGAGGAGAGAGAAGTGAGAGAAGAGAGAGAGAGAGAGAGAGAAAGAAAGACATACACACCCATACACCACGCGCACACACACGTGCACATACCACACAACGCACACATAACCACGTAACATCACACCACACGTACACATACAGCACACACACACAGCCACACGCACACACACACACAACACACACACAACCACACAACACAACACAAGCACATACACCACACACAATACACACAAACACACACACACACACAAACACACAAACACACACGCACAAACACACACACATGCACACACACACACACCACAGACACCACACACACAACACACACACCACACACACACATGCACACCACACAAGACACATACGCGCGCATATGCACAAG
>CM060306.1:56440821-56443321 GCA_030674185.1 Monoplex corrugatus | reverse complement strand
CCATCATCACAGACTTGATGGTGTTGAATAACTTCCTTGGAGTATGTTATTGTCTCTTTAGACTGTTTGTTTATTCATTTATTACAGTTGATGGCGAAGACGTGGAAGACAACTGTATATTTGTTTGAATCACTGACTTACAGGAAGAGTATATTGACAGTTTCCTCGTTTGTAGATACATTGTTTGATTTTCCTTAAAAAAAAAAGTAACATACTCCTGATAATGTTTCGTTGTACTGTATTTATCGAATTCAAGCTTTTAAACGATGATGATGTCTGTTCACCAATACTGTTCTCATGCGCCATGCTGTATGGCATCGGAGACCATGGCCCTCCATACGAATCTGTCTTTTTTTGCTGCAACTTTATCTGCTACACTTTCTGTCCCCATTCACTCTGAAAAATCTATTGCCTCCATTGGTCCACCTGACAATCATCTTCCCTCTAGCTTTTCTGTTGTGTCTAGGTGCTCAAATGTTTCTTACCTCATAAACTGGCCTGAAAATGTTGCTTGTCTTTTCCAGGTCGTCTTCATTAATATTCTTTTTTGTGTTTGCTTTTATCAATATTGTCTCGTTTGTTTTCTTTTCTGTCAGTGGAACTCTTAACATTCTTCTTAGAAACCGTATTCAGCTACTTCAATTTTGTTCTCACTTTGCTTGAAAATTGTCCGATTTCGCACCCGTACAACAGTATTTGTTTTATATCATATAACAGTGAATAACTCTCTTCCTGGTGTCAGTTGATAGGCATCTGTTGGTAAAAATGCTTTTGATTTTCTTGAATGTTGTTTCAGCTTGGCGTATTCTGCTGGATATTTCTAATGTGCATCTGCCGTCAGGTGAGATGACTGTTCCCAGATATTTGAAATTATTGAGTTGTCTCAATGTTGTGCTATTTGCTTTTTATTTTACACGAAGATATTTCTTCTTTTATATTCTATCCACACTATTTTGTAAGTCAGTTTTTTTTTCTATAATCAGAACGGTGTCATCTGCATAACGAAGATTGTTTATAATTTTTGTTGTTTATCATTTTCCTCAAACCTTTCGCCCAGAGCATTCTTCTATATTCGTTATGGTGGTTTCTCTGTACAGTGAAAAAAAATCTCGTGAGCAAACACATCCCTACCTAACCAATCTTTTGATTTTTCGAAAAGAGCTTATATGATTTTCTACTCTCATTGCTGCTGTTTGTTGACTGTACATATTCCTAATTATTCTGAGATCTTTTCCATCAATATTGAACTTTCCATTTGGTTGATTAATTCTTCGTGTCTTACCCAACCAAGAGCCGTGGTATAAAAAAACAAAATATGAATATAAATCCTTCTTTAACTCAATTGCTCTTTCTGTGAGAGTTCCTAGAGAATACATTGCATTAAGTGTTTCTTGCCCTTCAACAAATGTACATTGTTTTTTTTCTGCTATTTCTGTTTTGATTCTCTATATGATTATTCTCAATATAACATTTGTCACATGATCATTAAGCTGATTGTACGATGGAGTTTGCATTCTATATCCCCTGCCGTCTTTGGAGATGCAATGAAAATTGACTTTGACGTGCCTTTAAGGATTTTTCTGGAGGCATGAATTTAATTTAGGATAACTGTTAAATTTTCAATACCAAATTCCTGTAGAAACTCCATCATTTTTATAGTATTATTGTCTAGTCCTGGGCTTTTCTATGGTTAATCCCGTTCATCGCTGCTCTAATTCAATGTTTCATTATTGGCTGCTCTTTAAAGTTCTTTCTAATGGTGTGTTCCTCCCTTCTGTCATCGTCAAGAAGGTCTTCAACGAATTCTCATCTATTTAAACCTTCCCATCATATGATTATGATCACTGTTACAGCCTGCACCTGGTAATGTTTTTTGCTATGAGTAAAGAGTTTTAATCTCTCATATATCAGGATGTAAAAAAAAATGGTTTCTTCTGCTGTCCCCTGGATTTGTCCAGGTTCACTTTCTTCGATTAGGTTGCTCAAACCAAGCGTTTTCTATTATGAATCCATTTACATATGCCCACTCATCACGTTTCTGTTCCCTTTCAATTCACATAGGTCCAATTACGTGATCTACTTTTTCCTGCCCCACTCCAGCATTAAAATATTGCGTTGTAACTGTAACCTCCTGTGATTTACATTGCACTGAACATTCAGTGTGTCTGATTTTACATGGAAGCTGTCAAATGTTTTCATTGCTTGAGGATGTTGATGCATATACTTGTAGAATGTTAGTATCTCATGGCTTGCCCTCCAATCGATCTTTTAGAAAGCGGTATGGTATAACCCAGTATCCTTTGATAAACTTTGTTTTGTCATTGTGCATTATGATGCCTACCCCTCTTCCTTGTGTGTCCCCACCAGAACATAAAAGTCTTTGCTTGCCAGATGTTACCATACCTGCTCCGTTCCATTTCACATCTCCTAGCCCTAAAATATCAATGTCCAATCTTTCCATCTATGCAAGCATATTTACATTTTCTAGTTTTACCCTCTG
>CM060306.1:56428321-56435821 GCA_030674185.1 Monoplex corrugatus | reverse complement strand
CTTGCTGTGGCTCGAAAACCGAAGTTCAAATTCATGGTCGAAGCAATTTCTCCTCGCTAGAAGTCTCATCATCATGTGCCCTGCCGCGTGGCGTTGGCGATCATGGCCACCATGCAAATTATCCTTGTCGTTGCATGTACATCTTCAACAGTCTCTGTTTCCACCCAATGCTCAAATCCGTCATTTTTTCCCCCTGGGTCTACCTGTTCTCTTTCTTTTTCCTCCAACGTTTATGTTTTGACTAGGTGCTCAAATTTATCTTGCCTCATAAAATGTCCTATAATGTAGCTTGTCTTTTCCCAATCTTCTTCAGTAATGTGCTTTTTGTGTCTGCCTCCTTTAAGACTGTCTCGTTTGTTTTCTTTGCTGTCAATGGAACTCTGTAACATTCTTCTTGGAAACCACATTTCCTCCGCATCAATCTTTCTCTGACTTTGCGTGTTGACTATCTTGTAGAATACCCCCCCCCCCCCGCCCTGCTGTCCTTTCAGATGCGCGCATGTAATTATTCCCCTTAGAAGTTTTTTGTTGCTGTTGATATGTTTGTATTGCCAATACTACAGCAGACAACCAGAGGTTGAATGACAACAGCAATGATTATTTATAGGCAATTGCGTCTTGCGGTAACTCTTGACCGGCGGGGTAATTGTGTAACACAGATCAAGCAGGGACAGGCTTTACACTTGACTCCCGGGATCAGCGACAGAAGGAAGGGAGGGAGGAAGAGAGGGGAGAGAGAGAAGAGGAGAGAGAGAGAGGAGAGAGAGAGAGAGACAGACAGACGAGACAGAAGACTAGAGAAAGACAGAGAGATAGAGAGAAAGACAGAGCAGAGACAGAGAGACAGAGAGGCAGAGACATGAGACAGAGAAGAAAGAGACAGAGACAGAGACAGAGACAAAGAGAGAGCACTACAGAGCACAGAGACAGAACAACAGACCAGAGACAGGAGAGAGAAGAGACAGAGAAGCGAGAGAGAGAGAGAACAGACAGACAGACAGACAGACAGACAGAGAAAGAGAGAGACATAGACAGAGAAAAGTATTCAAAATCTTGACACATTGGTATAATAGCAACACTGTAAAAGAAACATCCTTACTTTGCCCTGGCCCAATTTTCATTACAAAAACTATCCTCAGCATTAATTGATCTTTTATATTTGTATTGATCAGCACATCGGAGTTTCTGAGGCCGCTTGGCACATGAGAGGTCGTGGATCCATTGTGGCCGTGATGTCTACATGTTTGATCAATGACCTTGTTGTCAAATAGAGGACGGCGACCCGTGAAATTAAAAGGCAACGAGATTTGTTAACATCACAGGCATCATAGACGATGTCTTGTAAGTAATGTAAGGTTTGAACCGTTTGTATCAGAAAGATAAAACTGAAAGAACGTGCAAAACTATTTCCCTATCTATCTATCTATCTATCTATCTATCTATCTATCTATCTATCTAATCTATCTATCTATCTATTATCTATCCATCTATCTATCTATCTATCTATTTATCTATATAATCTATCTATCTATCTATCTATCTATTATTATATATCTATCTATATATCTATCTATCATCTATATATCTATCTATCTACTATCTATCTATCTATCTATCCATCTATCTTCGTCTATCTATCTATCTATCTATCTTTCTATCTATCTATCTATCATCTATCTTCTATCTATCTTTCTATCTATCTATCTATTATATCTATCTATTATATACTATCTATCTATCTATCTATCTATATATCTATCTATCTATCTATCTACTATAATACATATCATAATATACAACATACATACATACATAACATATACATCATACATACATACATACTACTACATACATACATACATACATACAATACATACATACAACATACATACTACATACATACATACATACATACATACATACATGACAGACAGACAGACAGACAGACATGCAGACATATAGATATGACTTAATAAAACACTATAACTGAACGTCTAATAAAGAGGACAACGGAGACATGTAATTCATACAAAGTCAAATATGACTTCACAAAGACTGAAGGAGAAAAAAAGAGGACGTGTCTCTTTGCTTCTCTCTGTCTCTTCTTCTCTCTTTCTCTTTTCTCTCGTTCTGTTCTATCTGTCTGTCTCTGTATCTGTCTCTATCTGTCTGTCTGTCTGTTGTCTGTCTTTTGTCTTCATCTTCTTCTCTTCCTCTCTCTCTCTTAGGTCACCTTGGATTTCTTTCTTTATGTGACTGTGGCTGCTGTCGCTGTGACAGACTGACAAATAGACAGACAGACAGACAAAGAAGCAGACACATACAAATCTAACAGAGAGACATATAAACACATAGAGAAACCGACAGACAGACAAGTAAACCAATCGTAGACTGATTCGCCCATTCAGCAATAAATCGCTCCTGGCACCCAATAAACGCCAATGCTGGTGTCAGCCTTGTCCAGTCGATGAGCTGTCATTTTACCAAGCGCATTTTACGCGCGACGATGACGATGACGACGACGAGATGATGATGATGATGGTGATGGTGCTGATGATGGATGATAGTGAAATGCTGATGTTGATGTAGTATGATGATGATTGAATGGCGATGGGGTGATGATGCTTTTGGTGTTCTAAGTCGTGGATACCGTCTTTACAAAAGACCGGTCTGTTATAATGATTGTTATGGCTAAGTGTGATTGCTAGTGTAGCGATGATCATAATCTAATGATCGTGTGGACAGACGATTTTTATATCATCAGAATTTTTATAATGTTGTTATGATATCAGTATGATGATGCTAGTGAAGAGATGATATGAATGATAATGATGATGGTGGTGACGATGACGACGATGATGATGATGATGATGATGATGAGATGATGATGATGATGAGATATGATGATGACGGATGGTATGACTGAGAGATGATGATGATGACGACGATGATGATGATGACCGGGGCGACCGCGACGAGTTACGGGTGGTGCGAGTAGTAATGGTGGTGGCAGTAGCGTCGTTGATGCTGAGTTTGATATTGTTGTTTGTGACATTTCCACTGCTGCTACTACTGTTGATTTTTTCTGATGTTGTTGTTATTGCTGTTATCGGTATTTGCCCGTACTGTTACCGTTATTCTTCTTCTTGTGTCGCTCTTCCTCTTCTTGTTTTTTATACCCGCTATTATCACTGCACAGTCCTGACTGGCGGAGAGAAGAGCATTCACACTTCCAACAAGTCGTGCATGGGTTTGGACGATTGTGAGTTAGGCCCAGGGGACTTGCTATATGCCTGAGGTCACCAGCCCAGCCATCCGTGAATGGGTACTTTATTGTTATGGTTATTTTTATCTAAAGCCCAGCCGACTGCGTAGACCCATATCAGGGCTATAACCGTTTCAAAACGTACACAATAAACCGTTTCAAAACATGCAGACCATTTAAACAGGAAAAAAAAAAAAAAAGGGGGGCAGAATAGTAAGTACACACATTAATATTCTCGCGCACATAATCTAAGGAGGTGCCCCTGGCGTTGACCACTCCGTCTGAATTATCACGCAAGGGATTTAGAAAACATACCTGAATACAAATAGAAATATAGCTATATACACTAAAACGTGTATAACAAATTAAATTACCTAAAAAAATGTTTCTACATATCTCGTTTTCCTAAAGCCAAAAACTCACTTAATCCATGTACAGAATTATCAATTCTAAGAGAAAGTAGGTAAGACTTCATCGAACACATACAGGTGAATGGACCAGCAAGGCAGAACATGATAGGAAAAAATGACAGAAAGCAAAGGCCGGGACAAGGCAGAAACAAAGAGAGTGAGAGAAAAGAGGAAATTTCTAGCATATAATTTCGAGAAGGTGGGGATAATATTTATACTGTAGACCCCGTTACCCCCACGGAGGACAATAGGAACCTAACCATGCTCGAGGTTAAGGAAGGTAAAGCATCGAGAGAGAGAGAGGAGATGGGTTTGTCCCCACATATTGCTGGCCCTGAGAAAAGTTGAAGTCACTACCACCCCACTCCTTCATGACTGCAGGATTATGGGAAAAGCCTTTACATTTTTTTTTTCACTGTTTCCGATCGACCAGAGAGAAGTGTGCGCGCGCGCGCGCGCGCGCGCGCGCGCGTGTGTGTGTGTGTGTGTGTGTGTGTGTGTGTGTGTGTGTGTGTGTGTGTGTGTGTGTGTGTCTGTGTGTGTGTCTGTGTGTGTGAGTGTGTGTGTAGGGGGGTTGCGTGTGCGTGTGTGTGTGTGTGTGTGTGTATACGTGTGTGTGCGCGTGTGTGTGTGTGTGTTTGTGGGGTGTGTGTGTGCGCGCGCGGGCGTATGTCTGTATTATATATATATATATATATATATATATATATATATATATATATATGTATATGTATATATATATATATATATATATATATATATATGTGTGTGTGTGTGTGTGTGTGTGTGTGTGTGTGTGTGTGTGTGCGTGCGTGTGTGTGTGTGTTTCTTTTTGTTTGTTTGTTTGTTTGTTTTACTCTCTGTGTGTGTGTGTGTGTGTGTGTGTGTGTGTGTGTGTGTGTGTGTGTGTGTGTGTGTGTGTGTGTGTGTGTGTGTGTTGTGTGTGTGTGTTGTGTGTGTGTGTGTGTGTGTGTGTGTGTGTGTGTGTGTGTGTGTGTGTGTGTGTGTGTGTGTGTGTGTGTGTGTGTGTGTTTGAAATGGAGATCGTTTCATACCGACCAGAAAAAAAGGACTCTGTGGGCGTGCGTGTATATGCGTATGTGTATACGTAGTGTGCGTGTATGCGTATGTATGTGTGTTTGTATGTGTATGTATTAGTGTATATATATTAGTGTATTCATATTTTTGTTTGTGACTGTGTTTGTACTTGTGTATGTGACAAGAATGTGTTAGCAAGGTATTCCCCAGCTGTTTCTGGGTGGCTCTTCACTAAAATGGAATCAAAGTATGGACAGACCAAAACGTTGCGACTGCACAAGTTTGGAAGACATGGTACCAAGATGAAGGTCACACGGAGCAGAGAAGTGCCTAAGACCAGAACTTTATGAGGAGACTGTGTGAGGAACATATGTGAGCAGCACTTTCTCAGGAACTGGTTACAATATATCAAACATGTTTTCGCTATTGTCACAGCTTACCATTGTTCTCGCTTCACGTTAAGTCTTCTCTAGTCTGATGATTTTTCGAGGTCACAGTGACCTATGAAAAGTACAAACTGTGGGTTTTCCGGTGGCCGGCAAAAACGTTCTCATTACAGAAAGAGAGACTGTCATAATGGTTTGACCATCAAACAATATGCCAGCGAGGTTTTGTCAGATGCTTGTAAGTGGCCCTTCATTAAGTTTTGATCAATGGTGTGAACTGTTGGAAAGTCGCGAGCACGTAACTCAGTCACTCTTAACAACAACAATATCGATAGCAATAATATCACAACAAGAAAACCAACACGCATTATAATTTAAGTACAACTCTAAACAACAAAGTGCTGTTGATTGTGTTCGAAAGTCACGATGCAATGGGGATGGAATATTTTCTTTTTTTATTCGATTCAATGGAAAGAAAAGCAGTAAATAAATAGGTAAATGAAATTAAAAAAAAAAAGAAAGAATAGATAAATAAGCAACCAAATAAATGGAAGAATGAATAATAAATGAATAAATAAATAAATAAACAAACAAACAAATGATTTAATAAATAAATAAATGAATAAACAACTTAAAATCAAAGAAAGAAAAAACTGGTTACTGTAGTGCTGTTGTTGTTGTTGCTTCCATTCCCACAATTTTAATTTTTATCAACATTATCATCGTCTTAGTCGTCGACGTCGTTGTTGTCGTCATCGTCGTTGCTGTTGTCGTTGTTGCCGTTGTAAACGCTGTCCCGCTCTCTGTCAATTATTGCTGCGGCTGGAAGGCACGAGGTAACTCATTTCATTGTAGTGTCATTCTTCTTGTTGTTATTGTTGTTGCAGCTGCCAATATTGTTTTTGTTATGATCATTGTCATTGTTGTCGTTGTTGCTGTAACTGTATATGTGTCTGTATCTGCGTGTGTGTCTGTCAATAAGTGCAGCCGAAGTGTACTAGGTAACTCGGTCATTGTGGCCCCATACAGCTCTGATCGATAGTTAAACTCAATAACCCACAGCCACAGAACACGTTCGCGGTAAACACAGCCTACTTCGTGCACAAAAATGCACACATAAAAAAGCGAAAAGGGACAAATGAAGAGACAGAAAAAAAATGTAGGGAAAAAATGCTTGTTGAAGTAGAAAGATTGAAACAGAAATGAAAAGAAGAAAATAAAATTAAAAAAAATAAAGAAAAAAAAACAGTGAAAAGCAGTCAGAAAGAAGGAACACACACACACACACACACACACACACACACACACACACACCACACACACACACACACACACACACACACACACACACACCACCACAAGAAGACAGAGAGAGAGAGAGAGAGAGAGAGAGAGAGAGAGAGAGAGAGAGAGAGAGAGAGAGAGAGAGAGAGCAAACAAGAAGAAACGAAGGAAGAAAAGAGAGGGGTGGGGATGAAGACAGGAGGAAGGGAGGCGGAACACAGAGAGAGAGAGAGAGAGAGAGAGAGAGAGAGAGAGAGAGAGAGAAGCGAGAGAGAGCAAGAGAGAGAGAGAGAGCCAGAGCCAGCCAGCCAGCCAGCCAGCCAGACAGAAACACAGACAGAAACACAGACAGAAACACAGACAATAGGGGAAAAGGTGGTGGGATAAAGACAGAGACAGAAAGAGATGTGTGTTAGAAAGAAAACCAAGAGAACAGAAAGAGAAAAATCGCAGAAAAAAAGACAGCAGAGTAAAGACAAAAAAAAAAGACGAAGTGAAACACAGCAACGCGAGAGAGAGAGAGAGAGAGAGAGAGAGAGAGAGAGAGAGAGAGAGAGAGAGAGAGAGAGAGAAGAGAGAGAGAGAGAGAGAGAGAAAGATGAGAGGGGGAGAGACAGACAGACAGACAGACAGACAGACACACAGACATATAGATAGACAGACAGACAGAGACTGACAGAAAAAAAAGTGGTGAAACAGAGACAGGGAGAGACAGAGACAGACAGAACGAAAGAGACAGGTAAAAGAAATAATGTATTGATTATGTTGTTTTGATGACAATACATGTCTTTGTGATTTTGTTTGATTTTTTTTTTCTAAGAAAACAGAGCAAGAAAAATATCTATGACAAACATTAGGGAAAAGTGGGGGAAAAAAACTCTCAGCGAGGCTGACATTTTGTTATTTTCTGCGATCTAGAGCAACGGATATTGTTTTCGAGAAATATAATTAACCTGATTCAGTTTTAGAAGCGACTAACATCTGCAGACACGCTAAGCTCGCCAACCGCCTTATACGCCCTCTCTGTATACAATAATAATAATATTAATACTAATACTACCTCTTCTTCTTCTTTACTACTACTACTTCTACTACTACTACTCAGCAAAATTAGTAC
>CM060306.1:56369735-56377235 GCA_030674185.1 Monoplex corrugatus | reverse complement strand
TTTGAAATATTTTAATGTAGGTACAGTTTTAGTGTTGTTTGTAACAGAAATTAACAATGGATCTTGTATATTGCATAACATAATTATCCGATATTTCAAGCGTAACTTGTTTACTGCACATGATACGTTGTCGGTTTTCCTCTCTTTAGCCTTTCTTCTGGTGTCCAGTGAAGTACAGTCCGTGCATATTATCATGCGGGCTCTCCTCGTCTGATGAGCCTAATCGATCCCCAATGTTTTTTACCATTATGATATAGTGTCCATAGTCTTTTGACTGCACTGGACAAGTATTTATTGGCTGGACATAGTGTTGGGACAGAAGGTTCACATGATTCTTTGGAGGTTCGGAAAATTGATAGTATGGTTAGGTCATTTTTCTTATTTTATCACCCTCCAGCAGGTTGAGTTGTAAGAGGGCGGACAGAAAATAGCTATGGCACGGGGGACAATCTGTAAGGGTCTATCTGCTTACAACACACAAAGTGTTATCAGCAGTGATTTATTAGAGACACATGACGAATCTTCGACTGTGAGCAAAGATGTTACGAGTTTTAGAGCTTACAAATAACAGTTTTGTGGAACTGGTGATCAAGGATAGGATTTTCGGTTGATTATGGAAGATATACATGTTGATCTGAAAACGTCATCTTGCATTTGATTAATGATAGCACGGTTTATGGGTAATCAAGATGAACATTTCATAATAAAAAACAAGAGTCTGGGTCATCAAGAGTTTTTCAACTATTTAAAGACGAATCTGCATACATTTTCGAAATAGTAGCAAAACAAAACAATGTAACCGATTAAAACATGCATGACCCAGCTTGGGGTCACTGGCATGAAATAAGTTTTAAAAATATGACACTAAACATCCCACCCCCTCACCAGTCAAAAAAAAAAAAAAAAAAAAAAACGGACCTACCCACAGCCGAATGTTTATCTACTTAAGCAACACTCTCAGACACGACAAATGAGTTGGCAGTGACATCAAGAACCATCTCAGCAAAGTCAAAAACATCTTCATAACGCTGAAAGAAGTGTGAAGGTCCCCACCCCCCTCCCCCTATCCGACAAACAGCATCAACATCAAACCACAACTGGACTACATATATGTCCTTTCAACACTGTTTTTACAGCTCAGAATGCTGGGAGGTGACAGAAAGAGACCTTACCAAAATATCAACCTTCCACACGAAGAACGCCCGAAGGGTCAATGCAAATCTTCTGGCCCAATACAATCCCCAACCAACAATTATTTGCCCAATGCAATCAAGAGAACATGGGCGCTCATCATCATCATCATGTGTGTCTTGCCGCATGGAGTTGGCGATCATGGCCCTCCATATGATTCTATCCTTTGTCGCAGCAAGCACTTCTTCTCCCACCCTATCTGTCTTCATCCACTGCGCAAGTTCGTCCAATATTGTCTTCCTACGTCTATCTGGTGCTTTTTCTCCCTCCAGCTTTCCTGTTGTGACTAGGTGGTCTTATTTCTCTGGTCTCATTAAATGTCCTACAAATTCTGCTTGTCTTTTCTTATTCTTCTTCATTAATGTTCTTTTTGTTTCTGACTCTTCAAGACTGTCTCGTTTGTTTTCTTTGATGTCCATTGAACTCTTAACATTCTTCTTAGAAACCACATTTCAGCTGCCTCAATCTCGTTCTGACTTGATGTGTTCACAAGGGCACTATCATCATCAAAAGACGATGGAGAAGGACTGGCTACATCATCCCTTAAGAGCAGGATGACATCACCCGGATTGTCTTTCGCTGGTAACCAGAAGAAAGGTGTAAAAGAGGAATAGCGAAGAACGTCTGATGATGAATGGCGGGAGAAGACTTTAGGCCCCGGAACACATTGGGCTGTATACACAGATCCTGTCCCAGAAAAGAATAGCAGAATCTTTATGGTTTGACCATCTTGCTTAATATTATTAAATAACTAAATAAAGCTTAAGGAGGTTTTTATTTATTATTTTTATCTTAGGAATGTGCCCATTTTACTTATTTTTTGGGGGTGGTGGTGGTTGGAGTAGGGGGGGGGGGGGGGCGCTTGGGCAGTAAACTGATTATGTAAGAGTATACGTCATTGTACCTTTTTCTCACTTATGACATGATCAGTTAAAGCAGGCCTATATGTACATTTATTTTCTACGATTAACACTGGCTGAATATAGCCCTGTCACCATCTGGGATTAATTGACTGACTGCATTGAATAACTCCCTCCTCTTAGAAAAACGTCGACAGTCTCCGTATGGCGAATTGTCAGTTGAACTTTTTTGTCTGTTGGTCGTCCTGTGAACATATAGTGTGTGTGTGTGTGTGTGTGTGTGTGTGTGTGTGTGTGTGTGTGTGTGTGTGTGTGTGTGTGTGTGTGTGTGTGTGTGTGTGTGTGTGTGTGTGTGTGTGTGGTGTGTGTGTGTGTGTGTGTGTGTGTCGTTGTTGTTGCTTGATTTCGTCTTTTACTTAAGTGATTTAGAGGGGATAAATGATGGGGATGATGGGGGGGGGGGGGGGGGTGGTGTGGTGGGGTGGTGTAACAGGTAGGACGTAAAAAAAAGTTTAAAAAGGAATTGGGCAGGAATCTTAAAAAAAAGAAAAGAATGAACAAAGAAAATGAAACAATAAAGTAAACAAGTAACATTGATCAAGGAACAGAGAAAAAAAATCGAACATAAAAAACAAACTAACACAACAAAACTTAATAATAAAAATTTAAAAAAATCCCAATAAAGTTAAAGTAACGCATTAACAGGACTGTGAACTAATGATTCTGAAATTCTAACTAACAAACTTGATCCGATAAAATTTTCTAAATGCGTTTCAAGAATATTTCTTGGTAAACATTTTGGTAAAAAAGGAACGAAGCTTTTGCAGTAAAAAAAACAGTGATACAATGTGAACTGTTCGCCCAAATACATAACTTTTTACAATATTTTGTTTCAAAGCGTTCAGTTGAATGCGAAAACAAATCAGCAACAATATCTCAAATGATACATAGAAGGAATACTGCAATTTTTTACATACATTTTGAACTGAAGTTTGATTACTTTTTTGTGACACAAACTGTTTCATTTAAATGTTCATGAAATCGAATCCATGATGCTAATTCGAGCAGTTGTAAGCTTCTTTTACGAGGTGTATAACATGTAATTCTATGATTTCAGAATTGGGGCCCTGATTTAGCTGCTCTGTCAACTACTTGTTGCCATGAAGACCAACATGAGAAGGCACCCAGCATAAATTGATTCTCGTACCATTACTCTTTAAACAATGTATTAAGATGATTTGCCTCAATAATTAAATCAGGTCTTGTGTCGTATAAAAGACGTAAGGCATATAATACAGATTTTGATCAACAAAGAGAACTACTTTGAATGACAAGGCGAAGGCTATTAAATAATGCAACGCTTGATTACAACAGCGACCAATTCGCTGTAAATATGATAATTTGCCCCAATGAAAAATGACTTTTTAATGTTAAATTTTGGAACATAAAAGCTGCTCCACCTTTATTTCTAAGACTGACCATCGGTAAAAATGTGGAAGGTGGGTACGGTATTTTTCATCGATGTGTTCACAAGCTGTGGATATCGAAATGTTGACGTTTATCATTTTTAACTCTTATAATCAGATCAAAAGGGCATTTAGCATTTCACATGTAGGGATAGGCGTTGTCGTTGGTTTCTCAGCAATTTCATCCATATTTATGTTGGACTGTTTGATCAGTCCAGATATGTAAGTTGCGGCTGTAATTTGTGATGAAATGTTTTTTGCTCGTTTTGGAAAGTCACATCAGACCTGATCTTAATTTCTTGCTCACAAAATTATCCTTTGTGAAGTAGTTCTAACTGCAAACTTTGCTGTAGCTACTCACGATGGTTGTTAAGGTAGAATTCCAGCAACTTTGTACGTTTCCAGAGTAGAAGCATGAGTGGACACCTAGGCAATTTTAAACTTTTGCAGTCAAGCTCTGATCTTTTTAGTAAATATTTGGGTGCATGAAGAAAACTTCTTGCGCTAGGATAATTTAGACTGACCAGCGCTGTTGACAGATGAATCAGTACATTTGTATCCATTCCCCAGGGTAATTGCTTATTATCTTTAGAAAATTTAAGGCTTTTTCGAGCTTTTGTTAAATATAATCAAAATGGACATTCCAGCTTAATTTGGACGTGATTAAACTCCCAGAAATTTTACGAAACCTGTTTGTAATTAACACTTCACCAAGCAATTTGAAATAGGCAAGTTATTTGAGTTACCACCAGAATCAAACAGCATCATGTTAGTTTTTTCTGCTGACAACGACAGCCATTTTCTAACATATAGTTTCCAAGATTATCAAGATCAATTGATACAACTTCCTATGTAATTTCGCGTTCTCTGTGGAGTTGTCTTTTTTAAAGTGATATTCATCCAATGCATATATCATCAGCGTACTGTCAAAACAACACGATTTGAAGAGCTTTAGGAAGATCCTGTATAAGGATATTAAATAAAAGGTGCTATCACTGAACCTTGTGGAATTCCCATGTCGAAGCATCGTGAAGAAGAATAACTAGCTTCCCACTCTTGCCTGAATAGTTCTATTAGGCTAAAAAAGATTTAATGTAATTGAACATATTGCCCGATAAACCAACAGATTTAGCTTGAACAATAAACGTTATGCCAAACTTGATCGTAAGCTTTTTTCACATCAAAGAAAGTAGCTAAAACACTTTTTCTGCGGGCAAACTTTTTTGATTGAGTGTAAGTTTAACTAGGTGCTCAACTGCGGATCTCCTTTTCTAAAACCTGCCTGATTTACTGGAATAACGTTATTTTTATCACAGTATGTAAAAGTCTGTTTAAGACCAATCTTTCCATAGTTTGCTTGTTGGGACGTTAAAGCAATAGGTCTGTAACTGTTTTTATCGTTTTTCGATTTTCCTGTTTTTAAGTATTGGTATAACAAAGACTTTGCCAAATTGTGGCACAGTTCCAGTAACCCAGCATTTCTGCAAAATTTTGTGTAGAAAATAAGGTAGTTTTCAGGAAGATGTTTAATCATTTCAGTCGAAACTGCATCAACACCTACCGAACTCTTTTGTTGTGTAGAGACGAGTAGTGTTTTTTTAGCTCTTCTAAGGTGATTGGAGAATTAAACCAGAGATCATTCTGAGGTACTGGATCAGTGTATATGGGTTGTAATCTCCATTTCTCTGTAGTGTTTGCAGTCAGGAGATAAACCTTCACTTTACTGTTTTTGGCGAAAGATTCCACAAAAGTTTCTGCTTTGTCCATGTCTGAAGGAAATGTGTTACATGTTTCAATCATTATCGGACACCTAGGTAAGTTGTTTCATTTTCGTCCAGACTTTATGGAAATCTTTGAAATCTGAAATTTCTTTTGTGCAGAATGATGCCCAATAATCTTTCTTTGCTTCAGCAATGATTTTGTTACATTGGATGTTAGCTTTTTTCATTTCGACATGATCCTCAGGTTTCCGGCTTTTGATGTAGATTTTGAATTTCTCCCTTTTATATTGAACTGCTTTCTCACATGCCTCTGTCCACCAAACATTACCCAATCGATTATTTGATCTAGAAGATTTGAGTTTCGGAATCGATAGGTCTGCAGCGGCTAAAATTGACTCTTGGAATTTAGAAAACATAATGTCTACATTTTCACTTTCATAATGTCTGTAATCTTGATTAGCTAGAGCAGTTCGAAATAAGGACCAGTCAGAACGCTTGTAATTATATTTTGGAATAATTTCAGGAGAGCTGTCTTTCATCCTGATGTTTTTGTCAGTTATGGTTATGATGATAGGTAGGTGATCGCTTCCCAAAGTGTCTCTGTGAGTTTCCCAGGTACAGGATGGTGCTAATTCTGGTGAGATTAGAGACAAATCGATGGCTGTCGCCCTGTGTTTGGAAACATCAGGGATCCTAGTGACACTACCATCATTTAGAAGGTAAAGCGAACTATCAACGATATTTTCTACCAAACGATTGCTCGTAACAGTAGAACAGTTCTTTTCCCAAAATGGGGAGTGGGAATTAAAGTCTCCACCTATTAGCCATTTACCACGCTGCTGATCTTGGATAGTGCGCAGCCATTCTGTGTTGTGGTCATTTGGACCTGTTGGTAGGTAGACTGACAAAACGTTAATGTTTAGAGAATTGCTTAATTGGACAGTGGCAGCACAAGCATGCAAATCTTCGCTTGATTTCAAAACTGGGGAAGTAAGTAAGCAGTATTGTAACTCTTTGAGTATATAAATCGCGGTGGATACCTTCTTCCCGTGATTCCCACATTCATAGACTGGAGGATAATAATAATTGGGGAAATTGGGAAGCTTGGTAGCGACAACATTCATCGACTGTAGAATCAAAATTTCACACCTATTTGATGCTAGGAAATGCTCCAAGTAAGCCGAATTGGTGGAAAGGGATCTACAATTCCATTGCAAAAACTTGACTTGGGATTGTTTTCGCATTGCTGATATTGGTTAATCTCCAACTTTCTATTAACTGTTATTTATGGTCGATAATAATGAATACTTTGATTTTCTGTGTCCAGGAGAACTGGACAGAAAGAAAATTACGTAATTACTTAGACTACGAAGTAAAGAAAACAAAATTGTAGCAAAATCAATAAAAAGAAAATTACATAGTCCAACGTACGAATAACTTATAAAGGTGATAATAGATTACAAGGGATAACAAATAACCAAAAATCAAAATAATGGCATTCACGTCTTCAAATGTACAAAGTGTATAGTCTGACCGAGTCTTGATAGTCGGACTAAAACCTAGTTATTGTTTATTTTCAGCAGAAGACATGTCAGAGATGACGAGGAAAAAGTCCTGTGACATGAACATTAAGTATTGTATATGTAATACTGTTATTTCAAAACAAATTATACGGCCACCATGGTGTGTAGTTGTCAAAAGGGTGGTACTGTCCTCTGGAGAATCTGGAAGGGTGTAGCTGTGATGATCTTGATCTTGATGTTCTCCTTGGAGTCTCCCAAAATAGGTCTCGAATGTGTCTTCCAAGATTTCCTGCAATGATGCTACTTCCTCTGGTGGTGGGGTGAATGTCGTCTTTTAGAAATTGTTGAGTGGTACGAAGGTTCTCATGTGATACAAAAGAAATATTTTTCATATCAACAAGTTCAGCAGATAGAAAAGCGTTGAACAGATTTCGTTGAACCTCCATTCGGGCCTGCCGTACAGGGGCAACCTTACTAACGACTAGTTTAGATTTTGGATGTTCTTGTGCTATTTGTTTTATGCCTGAAGCGAGATGTTTAGTTGTTGCAGGGAGATCTTTGCTGTTCAATTCATGCACACCACAGTGAAAAACAATACAGTCTGCTGAATCATCAAATTTGGAAAAGGCCATATCTAATGAGCTTTTAATGTTATGAGGGTCGTTCACAGGGCACGAGTCTCCTTCAAAACCGTAAGATCGTCCCAGTCTTCTTGAGTTGACACCTTTCAACACAGAGT
>CM060306.1:56359735-56362235 GCA_030674185.1 Monoplex corrugatus | reverse complement strand
GGTTGTGTGTGTGGTGTGTGTGTGTGTGGAGAGAGACAGAGAGAGAAGAGAAGACAGACAGAGAGAGACAGCAGACAGAGAGAAGAGAGAGAGAGGAGAGAGAGAGAGATGAGCACAAAGAGATGAGGAGAGAGGAGAGGAGAAGGTGACACTAAAGTTAGTGCTGGTGTAGTAACAATGTACTACTAGTGTTTGTAGAACTATGCATTAATTATACTGTTATTGATGTAATGTTGCTGTTGCAGTAGAATAGATGCGTCAATGTATCACACACACACACACACACACACAACACACACACACACACACACACACACACACACACACACACACACACACACACACACACACACACACACACACACACACACACACACACACACACATCACACAGCACACACACACACACACACCACACAGAAAAAAGACGACGAGATACAACAGAAGACGAGAGAAAAGAGAGAGAGAGAGAGAGGAGGGAGAGAGACAGAGGGGGAGAGACAGAGAAGACGGACACACAGACACACACACACAACACACACACACGCACACACAATCACACACACACGGCACACGCAACGCGTTCATCACACACACATACCATACGCGTTCATTCACACACACACACACTACACACACACACACACACACACACACACACACCACGCACCACGCAGCACGCACACGCACAGCACCACGCACGCACACCACACACACACACACACACACACACACACACACCACACACAGAGGCGTGGGGTGGTTAGTGGGGAAGGCGAAACATTACTCAGTTATTTCCTTCCACTCGATTCTCACGATTGTCCAGATTTGCAATGATCCCGACACGATCACAACGTCTGGCAACAGTGCCAAATTAATTGCTAACGGCCACCACATCTTTTACATCTGACTTCATTCCCTTAGTGGAAAGTAACTTTGGTCATTAATCCAATCCGTAGGAGTACTTTGAAGTACTTTGAAGAACGAAAGTCCAGTCAGTCAAAATGGAAATGTGACCATATCAATCTGGGCTCAGACGCCACATGATGCCATGCCAGACAACGAGACAATCCTTGGTTTATGTTCGACATTCACTTGACTGGCCAGCGGTTGAAAAGTAATTTCGTTTATCTTTAATTTCAAGAAATTTCATTATACTCAATTTGCTGGAGGCAGTATTTACCAGCACTTTTTTTGTATTCCCACACATCATTTTTAAAACAGAATGCTGACGGTAGAACCACTGTTTCGTCAGGACATTTGAAATACCAATATCCACAGACACAGACATTGAAAGAAGGCACGCCAAATGAATTGGTGTTTGTTTCAAGAAATATTCGCCATCGTACTTGGACCGTTCATGATGTGCTCAGTCACTCGGTGAAGTGTAGCTTGAGATAGCAATCAAAGGTAACAATTCCACAGATGAAAATCCAATCACCCTAAAAAACGAGGAAATGTGACCGGTGCTGTACCCTCACACACCAACATAATGTCGGATAGCTCGGCCGTCTGTTGTTTATTTCATCTTTCGCCCGTACTGAAGCTCTTTTCTGTTTCTTTAATACCCTACACATTTCGCCTGTACTAAAATCTCGAAAGAGAAAAGCTACTTTAATTTTCTAAGTCTCTTCATATTGTTTAGTAATTAGCTGGTGCCAAAGATGTGACTGTTATACAACCTGTAAAATCCTAACAGCTATAAACACAGTATGAATTGGAATTCAGATTTGGTTCAAGAAGGATTACTCTTGAGCCGAGATTTTATTCTGAGCCATCGAAATTTGCCAGTAAAGGCCAATGATTATCATCGAGTCTTTAGAACGAAACCTTATAAGCTGGTGAGTGAAAGCAGGAGGGGAATAATACTTACTCTTGTAATTTTCCTTTTTTAACAGTAAAAATAACCATATGAAAGACACTTAAATGACTGCTAATCAGGCAGTTACATGTGGTTTGATCGGAGTCAAACCCTACATGAACCCTCTTCCTCTTGCTATCCCAGGCATACACACACAACACAACACAGACACACAGACACACACAGACACACAGCACCAACACACACAACACACACAACACACAACACACAAGACAACACACACACAACACACGCACACACACAGACACACAGACACACAGACACACAGAACACACACACACACACACACACACACACAAACAACACAACACACAGACACACACACACAAGACACACACAACACACAACAACACACACACACAACACACAACACACAACACACAACACACAGACACACACACACACACAACACATACACACAAGACACACAGAACAACACAGACACACACACACACACACACCACACACACACACACACACACACACACACACACAACACACACACACACACACACACACACACACACACACACACAAACCTCACTGTGAGTTTTCAAACTGCAAGTTAACATCTTACTTTCATTTTCACATATCCGTCTAGGTCTGTGTTTTACATTT
>CM060306.1:56352235-56354735 GCA_030674185.1 Monoplex corrugatus | reverse complement strand
TGTTTGACCCCTAAGTCGTCAATATGTCATTCATTTGCCAGTCTGTCTGTCTTTTTATCTGTCTGTTGGATTGTATGTCTGCTGGTATGTGTGTCTTTTTATCTGTTTGTCATATTGTCTAAATGTCTGCCGGTCTGTGTGTCTTTTTATCTGTATGTTTTATTGTCTGTATATCTGCCGCTCTGTGTGTCTTTATCTGTTTGTCTTATTGTCTGTATATCTGTCGTCTCTGTCTCTTTTATCTGTATGTCTTATTGCCTGTATGTCTGCCGGTCTGTGTGTCTTTTTATCTGTCTGTCAGATTGTCTGTATGTCTGTCGGTCTGTCTGTCTTTTTATATGTCTGTCAGATTGTATGTATGTCTGCCGGTCTGTCTGTCTTTTTATCTGTTGTCAGATTGTCTGTATGTCAGCGGTCTGTCGTAGTCTGTTTCTGTCCTGTCCGTTTCTCTTTTGAACAAGACCTGGATCGTTTTTACTTATCGTCTCTGAGTCTTCATATGTGTTGTATGCGAGTGGGTGGCGTGTTGTACAGACACGTAGGACCTCACACACTCACCCTCACATAGCAACAACTCCTAAACATGATCATCAGCATCAGCAGCGACAACGCGATGATGTTCAATGCATAATGCACGCATGCACGCACGTACACGCTTACAAACGCTGGACTTACCTTTCATGACCGTGATGCCGCTGTCGTGAGTACCTCTGTGCCAATTCTGCCCGCGCAAGATGCCCACTATAATCCATCAGGGCCCTTTCGTTAGTTTAAACAGCCACCGACTAGAATGGGTCGTTTAGCGATTAAGGACGTCCTTTTGTCTCAGGGGTTTATTTATTAAATTATTGGCTCATTTATTTATTGGTTCAATTATTTATTGATTTATGTATTTGTTCATTCATTTTATTTATTTGCTTATTTATTTCTTCAGTTTGTTTCTTTATTTTGTTCATTTATCGATTTGTTTATTTATTTATCCGTTTTTTTTTTTCCTCTTTTATTCATTTGTAGATCCGTACTGTGATGTCACTCGGCATTTTTTCTCTTCGGCTCAATCTGCACACGACACTTAATACGGTACACGCGAGCAGTTGAAAGAAAAAAAAAAAAGGATTAAGCATAACTCTCTGAAATCTATATCTTTTTGTTTGTTTGCTTGATTGTTTGTTTGTTTGTCTTTTTCTTTGTTTATTCATTTATTTTATTATTATGTACTTATCTGTCTTTTTTGTTATTGATTCGTTTTCTTCAGCGGTTCAAGATGAAGAAGTGTGAGTTCTTAGTAATGCAACATTTATTCTCGAAGTGTTTCCTGACTCTGTATTTTAACGTCTGAACGATAACTAGAACATATTGCACACTTCTATATTAGGTTGTGTGCCAATGCCGTATGTCCTTGCTTGTTGCCACTCACCGAGTCGACTTCTGTCACTGTTGTTATACTTATACAATCATTCCTTGAGTATGAGCCTTGACTTGCAAAGTCATTATAAGCTTTGAATATTACGCAGTGTTTTTTTGTTTTTTTTTACCCAGTATTGGGTTGTTGGATTGTAATATTACTGGATCATTCAACTGTACATTGCATGTGATGTTGGTTTAAGTTTTATATCAACCGCTTTCTCTTTGATCGTCAACGACGACAATGACACTGTGTTTGGTGTCTTTTGACATTTCGTGAACAGCAGACTGTCAAGCTCATTGCAGTCTTTAAAACTAAAACACAATTTGTTCTGATTGTGGCGCTTTGTACATAACACTATACTACGATAACAGATGCTTGTCCAGGAGGATCTATACTACGATAACAGATGCTTGTCCAGGAGGATCTATACAATGATAACATATGCTTGTCCATGAGGATCTATAGTACGATAACAGATGCTTGTCCATGATGATCTATACAACGATAACAGCTGCTTGTCCAGAGGATCTATAGTACGATAACAGCTGCTTGTCCAGGAGGATCTATAGTACGATAACAGATGCTTGTCCAGGAGGATCTATACTACGATAACAGATGCTTGTCCAGGAGGATCTATATACGATAACAGATGTTGTCCAGGAGGATCTATATACATAACAGATGTTTCAGAGACTATATACGATAACAGATGCTTGTCCAGGAGGATCTATACACGATAACAGATGCTTGTCCAGGAGGACTATATACATAAATTTGGGAGCTATGCGATAACAGATGTTGTCCAGGAGGATCTATAGTACGATAACAGATGCTTGTCCAGGAGGATCTAACAACGATAAAATGTGTCCAGAGATAACCGCGTCACCTTTTCGTTACTCTCGACTACAGCACATGCTGTTACTTCGTATCTTGAAAATGAAATAATAAATTGAATAAATTGAATATTTCACAGAAGAATGTTCTGCATGATTCACAATAGTACAGAAAATACAGCCTAATCTCAAATGAGTCAGTTTTTTTTGTTTATTTGTTTGTTTGTTTGTTGTTTGTTTTTGTAACATGAGCTATGAT
>CM060306.1:56344735-56347235 GCA_030674185.1 Monoplex corrugatus | reverse complement strand
TTTGAGTGTTAGTAGAAATAATAAAAGTAGTAGAGTAGTGGTAGTAGTAGTAGTAGTAGTAGCAGGAGGAGGAGAAGCAGGAGGAGGAGGAGAAGGAGGATCAATATCATCATCATTATCATCATCATCATCAGCAGCAGCAGCAGCATCACATCACATCATCATCATTCTTTCTTCTTCTTCTTCTTCTTCTTCTTCTTCTTCTTCTTCTTCTTCTTCTTTCTTCTTCTTCTTCTTCTTCTTCTTCTTCTCTTCTTCTTTTTCATTATTGTTGTTATTAGGATTATCATCATCGTTACATTAAAATATTCATTGTCATTAGTAGTTTTGTCATATCACTGTCAGCAATATGTCATTTTATAGTCTCTTATTTCGTGTATCGATTGTTGGCTTTGTCTATTTCCTGTCAGGAAACATTTTATGAATGAAATGACGACGTATCAACCATACACAGATATATGAAGGAGTGAACAGAGAAAGAAAACGAGACAGAAAAAAAAAAAAAACGACAAGAGAGAGAGAGAGAGAGAGAGAGAGAGAGAGAGAGAGAGAGAGAGAGAGAGAGAGAGAGAGAGAGAGAGAGAGAGAGAGACGACAGAACAGACAGACAGAGACAGTCAGAAAGAGAAAAGAGAGGGGAGAGAGAGGGGGGGTGGAGAGAGAGAGAGAGGGGGTGAGAGAGAGAGAGAGAGAGAGAGAGAGAGAGAGAGGTGGAATGGGTGGAGAAGGAGGCAGATACAAGTACACATACACTCATACATAGATACAGACGAATAGAAAGGACAGAGGGGGTAAGGGTATGAAGATTGAGGAATCTGTAAAAAGAAAGGCGATGCAACGAATTCTGCACACAATGATAACCACACTCACCAATACATATGCGAAGCCCACGCCATGTTTGTGGTGGACAACTGCCCAAGGGCTGGTTTTCCCGGCTGCCAACAGGTTTTTGATATTGCCGGTCAATGCAATAACGCTGCAGACAAGGCAGAAGGTGGTGAAAGATTAGGGAGGAGAAAAGGAATCATCCACGGTGCTCAAGAGCTTGCGAAATACTTCACGGAAAGCTTAACATCTTCCCGCATGGTGTGTGGGATGCAATAATGTACAGTGACGAGGATTTCACGAGCTTTTGTTTTAAGAAAAAAAAAGAACATTTTCTTTGCCACAATTTCAACAGTTTTTCATCTCCTTGATCGACGTATAAACACTTCAGTTGTTTTGTGTTGTTGTTGTGTTGTTTTGTTTGTTTGTTTTGTTTTGTTTTTGTCAGCAGAATGCAATGCTGGTAGTCAAAATAAAATAAAGAAAACAGCAAAGTACTATTTCTCGAGTGTTTTCGTTCTTGTGTGCTGCTTCTGATATCTCACAACGATAGAAAGTCTAGATGTAAGTGGAATACATTTCTTCTGTCTCCTCTTCTCTTCTTTCAGTGATGCTGTGCAAAATCAACGCCAACACAACCGGTTTCATGACCTTCGAGATTTTCAGTTTTCTTTCATTTAGAACATCTTCACTGCGCTGTTGACTTAATTCTCATGTAATTTCGTTATCTTTTACGCGGTCTCGCGATGTGTACTGCATGCATCTGCCGACAAATTAAACACTAAAAC
The DNA here is from genome assembly GCA_030674185.1 of Monoplex corrugatus. NCBI lineage: Eukaryota > Metazoa > Mollusca > Gastropoda > Littorinimorpha > Ranellidae > Monoplex > Monoplex corrugatus. Next base: position 56,345,622 of record CM060306.1, on the reverse strand, counting down.
TAAAGAACTGTAAAGTAGGTCCTTGGTGAAAAAAAGAAACATTCGTTATTAGACAAATCAGGCATTTCCATCGACTCATGGTTCACGAAAAGAGCTTTTCGAAGATGGGTATAGTTATGGCCCAATGTATGACACGATCTCGATCATTCAAGATTCACACTGCAGTCCACATATTTTTTATCATCTTTTTCTTTCTCTCTTCGTATCTGTCTTGAACTATCCACACATGTATTCAGCGAGAGGGAAAAGGGCACAACCAAACCTAGGATAGGAGACAGTTTTGTCGCGGGACCAACTTTTCTGAGGTGAAAATAACAAGTATAGGACGCTCCGTGATATTGTAACAGTTCAATACAGCTTTTTTTTTCACCAAAAAAAAAAAAAAAAAATGTTCCAAAGTCAGTCAAGATGCAGGTCATTTAGAGATGTGAATCACACGTTACAGTGTTTGCTCTCTCTCTCTCTCTAGAGCTCTAACCACCAACACTCAAATCCACAACCAGAGAGAAACTAACCAAGGGAGGCAAACAGAGCTGCTATCGACTAGGGTTATCTCAGAGTTCACCACTCTTGCCCAATTCGCATGGCGAGCATAAGGATGTTCCATGAAGCACGCTGGAGATAAGAAAAGGCTGTCTCGTCAAACTGTTGGTGACAAGAAGTCGTTATCAGGATGCCAGCCTGACTTCAGCTGTGCCAGATCTTTCGCTGATGTCAAGGACACTTCCTGCATGCATCGTCAGGACTATTTCTGGAAACTGTCCTAGCATTTTTATTTACGCTCTTCTCCCCTTTGTTTCTATGCTTCTTTTTCTGTTCTAACTGTCACCTGGATGGCTGCTCGTTTGATTTTATTGGAGCTTTTTCTTTTTTGTTTTGTTTGTTTC
>CM060306.1:56337235-56339735 GCA_030674185.1 Monoplex corrugatus | reverse complement strand
TTTCAGATATATTCTTCGTTCAATGCACGACGCAAACATTGCGCTTAATTAAACAAACGGTGCGGGTTTTATAACCTTCTAACTGGTCCCTGGAGTGATGTGATAGTGTTACTGATCTTCCCAGACGCCGCTGGCGATAAATGATGTGTTTTGCACTGCTGAGTACGTTTCAGGAGGTCCGAATCTCTGCCGAGTGTAAGAACATTCCAGTCTACACACTGTGTGCAACGGGAAAGTTTCTGGAAATAGATGAAGATTGATATGGCGGAATTGATCAAGTCAACACTAGACACGTCTTAAACGAGGTAGCGAAGAACCCTGTTTTGTAAAGGAAATTGAAAACATTAAACACACACACACGCACACACACACACACACACACACAACACACACACACACACACCCACACACACACACACACACACAACACACACACACACACACACATATACACACACATACACACACACACTCACATATATAGACACACACACACACACACAGATACAAACACACATGGATACACATACACACGCCACACACCAACACACACACACACACACACACACACACACACACACACACACACACACACCACACACACACACACACACACACACACACACACACACACACACACAACACACACACACACACACACACACACACACACACACACACACACACTACAAACACCCATACACAACACACCACACACACACACACACAACACACACACACACACACACACACACACACACACACACACACACACACACACACACACAACACCACACACACCTACGATCATTACATATACTCTTCTTTTTTTTCTGTGCTCGGTTTCTTTCTGCATGAACGCTGGGAGTACTATGTGTTGAGACTGAAAACAAGCCAAGTCTTGAAGATTCCAGCCACAACATTTAGAATATTGGACACACTTAAGTAAGCCATCAATCTCAAACCCCACAGGATTACACAGAGTACTTTCAAACAGAATCTCAGAGTTAGCGATGAGATACAGAAGAAGTATAGGCTGACGACCCGAACACTCATGGACGAGGCGGAAGGAAGATGGATGGTTGCCTATTAAAAGGGGTCTGGGGCACCACTTCCAGTCTTAGCCTTTCCTCGCTAAGATTTATGATCCCTTTATTTAGCACCGTCCTTTGGAGTTCGTTAACCCCTCCACCCCACCCCCTCCCCTATCTTATCTTCCTGCAGGAAGCTTGTGAATGTGATGAGAGTGTGAAAGGGTTAACCAAAGCATTACGTGAGAGAGGTATTTTTTTATCGTTGGAATCTTACTTCGTGTAGGCAGTTTCAAATATCACTCTCTTGAGTTATTAATTTAAGCATTAGATACCGGATATGGGGGTAAATGGTCGTTGAGATGGTATTTGGTCTGGCCAACTTTCTCTACACCTGTTTCTCTCTGTTTCTGACTCTCTTGTCTGTCTCTCCGCCTTTTCCTTCTCTCTCTCTCTCTCTTCTCTCTCTCTCTCTCTCTCTCTCTCTCTCTCTCTCTCTCTCTCACTCTCTCTCTCTCTCCTCTCTCTCTCTCTCTCTCTCTCTCTCTCTCTCTCTCTCTCTCTCTCTCTCTCTCTCTCCATACATGCATACATACATACACACATGCATAAATGCATCGCATGCATACATAGTTACATACATATATACATACACATAGATCCCCCCCCCCCACACACACACACACACACACACACACACACACACACACACACACACATATATAATATATATATATATATTATTAGTATGATTTATATAGATATGTTTATTATGTGTGTGTGTGTGTGTGTGTGTGTGTGTGTGTGTGTGTGTGTGTGTGTGTGTGTGTGTGTGTGTGTGTGACCTCCCACCACGAAATCAGTCTTAACTCGCAGTCAGTCGAACAGCACTAGTAGCTGAAAAGGTGACTGAGGGTCTATGTGGGCTGTTTTGACTTTTTCTCAATGCAGAAATCACAGGCAGTTATCCCTGTTCAGCGTTTGATCAAAACGTGTATTATTGTAGATGCTGTTATTGTTGTTGTCATGTTTGCTGCTGCTGCTGTTGTTGTTGTTGTTGTTGTTGTTTGTTGTTGTTGTTATTATTGGTGGTGGTGATGGTGGTGGTGGTGGTGGTGGTAGTAGTGGCGTTCTAGTTCTTGTTGTAATGGCTGCGTGGTTATGGGGTTGTTTCCATCAAAAGCTAGGGTCAAAGATGTGCTAGCCGAGAGATAGAGAGAAGAGAGAGGAGAGAGAAGAGAGAGAGAGAGAGAGAGAGAGAAGAGAGAGAGAGAGAGAGAAGAGAGAGAAGAGAGAGAGGAGAGAGGAGAGAGAGAGAGAGAAACGAGAGAGACAGAAGAGGTACACACAGAGGAGAGGAGAGAAATCATAAGGACTAAGGCTAGAACTTATTGCAGTCATTTCTAGATAATGGACCGAAATAATCAAACATAGAGGAATGTTTTCATTACACTATAATTTTTTTTTTA
>CM060306.1:56319735-56332235 GCA_030674185.1 Monoplex corrugatus | reverse complement strand
CATACCAACACACCAACACAGAGCACACACACACACACACACACACACACACACACACACACACACACACACACACACACACACACACACACACACACACACATGTACAAGGCAAAGCAAAACTACACAACACAGCAGAACACTGCACAACACATCGCAAACACAAGACAACACAGAACAAGCACAGCACAAACACAAACAACAACACACAACACAACACAACACAAACACAACACAACACCACAACACAAACAACACAACACAACACACAAAAACAACACAACACAACAAAAACAAAACAACACACAACAACAACAACAACAACAACAACAACAACAACAACAACACGTCCACTTTCCTCAGCCACAATCGACGACGTTCATTCAGACTGCAGATGCCAGTCCCACCCACAGACTTCTTAAAGAGGACTGTGGTCCTACCACTAAGCCAGACCGACCATCAGAACTCAGCACAGGGATGGAAACATTTCACCCTTTGACATCCGCACTCTATCTACAAGCGGGCCCCAGTAGCGCAGTTGGTTCGAGCATCGGATTCACATGGCGATGGTTGTGGGTTCGAATCCCTGAGTGTGCTACATTAAAACTGATCTTCTCACTGTCCCATCTTAACATCATTGTTGTCTGGTGGTGTCAGTGCAATATTAGATGAATCCCCCCCCCCCCCTTCCCTGTGATGGTTATCCCGTCGGCCATATCGCCTGAGGTGGGTGTCGATGTAAAAACTGGACGAAATCAATCAATCAAAACCCTATATACTAACTGCATAAACTTGACCTTTCACTTCCTCACCATGCAGGAAGCTGTGGATAGGGTGAAGGAGTTCAGAAGGTTAAGTTTTTGCTTTGCTAGCATGGCTAACAATGCAGGATGCTGGTGGACAGGCTGCGGGAGTTAAAAGGTTAATTAATGAAGGTTCTAAGCTCGTGTCCTTGATAAGGAAGCTGCCGTCTTCACCTGATTCTCCAGGTGGTAATACTATCCACCTCAGACATGGGTTACCATCCTTTCTGTCCATCTCCAGCTAAATTGGGATTCTGTTCCTAAGAGTTCCTTAGCCTTTGACTCGTGTTCTAGCTTAGTTAGTTGTCTTTTCTTTTTTCTATATCTGGGCCAAGTCAGGTTCTCTCTGTTTACAGTCAGATTTGCAGTATGTGTGTATGTGTCTGCAACCAGCCACATCATGGTTTCTATTATTTGTAAACGCATTTTGAATTTGGTTTTACGCTCAGATCAAAATGTAATAGTGCAATTAATGCAGTTCTCTTTTATCACAGAGAGGGAGAGAGAAGGAAAAGAAGAGAGGAGAAGAGGAGGAGAAGACAGAAGAGACGAGCAGAGAGGAGAGGAGAGCAGACGACAGAGGAGAGACGAGAGACAGGACAGACAGACAGAGAGAGAGACAGAGAGAGAGACAGAGAGAGACAAGAGAGAGAGCAGAGAGAGAGAGACAGAGAGAGAGAGACAAAGAGAGAGAGAGACAGAGAGAGCAGAGAGAAGAGAAGAGAGGAGAGAGAGAGAGAGGAGAGAGAGAGAGAGAGAGAGAGAGAGAGAATTAAAGAGACAGAGAAGGACGACAGAGAGACGAGAAGACAGGAATTAAGCACACACACACAACACACACGCCACCACGCACCACCACCACCACACACACACACACACACACACACACACACACACACACACACACACACACACACACACACACCATTACACACAGAACCTACTGAAAGACACACGAAACCACCACATCTGAAGCTAACAAAACTCCCAAGGAAACAGAAAATAGCCACCTTAATTAAAGATACACAAAAATCTGTGTATTTTCTGTCTTAATCAGATCGTATTATCCTGAAACTTCCGTCATCATGCCATCCGTCTGACCTGTTGCCGACTGTACATAGTTTGTTAACAAAACCCACGATATAAACACATAGATTGGCAACTCAGTCTACGTCCGTGACATTATAGCTTTAGCGCCAATTGCTGCTTGTCTGTGGGATAAAATCTTTCAAACTTCAAAATGTATTGGTACGAGTTAAAGATTATTCCAAGGTTATTCCTTGGCAAATACCAATTTGTAATGTAGCAATGATCTTCTCCATTACACGTTTTTGACTCAGATGGGAAAGTTATTTTTTCTTGCTTTGTTCGTTTGTGTGTGTGTGTGTTGTGTGTGTGTGTGTGTGTGTGTGTGTGTGTGTGGTGTGTGTGTGTGTGTGTGTGTGTGTGTGTGTGTGTGTATGTGTGTGTGTGTGTTTTGTATGTGTGTGTGTGGTGTGTGTGTGTGTATGTGTGTTGCTGTGTGTGTGTGTGTGTGTGTGTCGCGTGTGTGTGGATGTGTGTGTGTGTGATGTGTGGGCGTGTTTAGTGTGTTGTGTGTGTGTTATGCATGTATGTGTGTGTGTCTGTGTGTTTTCTGTGTGTCTCTGTGTGATGTGTTTGCGTCAGTTGTGCGTCTGGTTTTTGTATGTTTGGTGGTTGTGTGTGAGTTTGTCTTGTGTGTTTTGTGTGACGTCTGTTGTGTGTTTTGCTGTTGTGTGTGTTTGTTGTTCTGTGTGCGTGTGTTGTTTGTGTGTGTGTGTGTGTGTGTGTGTGGTGTGTGTGTGTGTGTGTGTGTGTGTGTGTGTGTGTGTGTGTGTGTGTGTGTGTGGTGTGTGGTGTGTGTGTGTGTGTGTGTGTGTGTATGTGTGTGTGTGTGTGTGTGTGTGTGTGTGTGTGTGTGTGTGTGTGTGTGTGTGTGTGTGTGTGTGTGTGTGTGTGTGTGTGTGTGTGGTGTGTGTTTTGTGTGTTGTGTGTGTTGACTCCTACATTTTCGTTTTCAGTATCGGTACTCCATTCCTTTCGTTTCTTTTTGCTTCTTTGTTTGTTTCTTTCTTTATATTTTCCAGCCGCAAAGTCGTCATTCAGATACTTTGTGGCTTGCTCACATATTCTACTGCTCTAAAACACAAACATGCAACAAAACTGGATTAAAATGTGTTGAATGACACTGCAACACTGTACAGCTTTGTATGTTTGAAATGCCTCGTGGTGTAACTGAGGTGAAAGAGAGAAAGAACTGGTTTTCTGTCTCTGTGAAGACTTATGGCATCTTGATGTTGATTTAAGAGCCAGGTAATGACTTACCCAAGTTGTACTTCTGTTAAACATCTTTACGTATACATCAGAGGACATTAATAGGCTTAGAGAAAATTACAGTAAAAGAGAAAGATTGCCGAGTGAATGCAGAAATCTGTTTTTCACAAAACAAATAAAACAAAAACAAAACAAAAACAAACAAACTATCACTCCGATTACTTGAACGGATAAACACAACACAACACACACACACACACACACACACACACACAACACACACACACACACACACACACACACACACACACACATTCACACACACACACACACACACAATCACACAACACACACACCAACACACACACACACACACACAACACAGACATTCACACACCACACACACACACACACACACACACACACACACACACATATATATATATATATATATATATATATATATATATATATATATATATATGTATATATTATGTATATATATATAATACATATATATATATATACATTATGTATATATATATATTATATACATATATATATATTATATTATATATATATATACATATATATATATATATATATATTATATATATATATATATATATACAGAGAGAGAGAGAGAGAGAGAGAGAGAGAGAGAGAGGAGAGAGAGAGAGAGAGAGAGAGAGAGAGAGAGAGAGAGAGAGAGAGAGAGAGAGAGAGAGAGAGAGAGAGAATACCAACCTTCTGGAAATACTGTTCTAGAAATTTCCTCTTTTCTGTCACTCTCTTTGTTTCTGCCTTGCTCCCTTGCTTTCTATCACCTCTGTCTACCATTTTCCGTCTTGCTGGTCCATTCATCTGTATGTGCTCTACACAGCCTTCCATACTTCCTTTTAGGATTGACAATTGGGTGCATGTATTACGTGCATTTTGGCTGTAAGCAAATGTGAAGTGCAGAACGGTTTTAGGTAATTTAGACCCGTTTGCACGCGTATAATGTCCTTAGTTATATTTATATTTGTATTCAGGTTTTATTTTTCAAATCCCTTGGTGACAAAGTGAACGGAATTGTCAGCACCAGGGGTATATCCTTAGATGTGTGCGCGAATGCATTGATGGGTATACTTGATTTTCCTTTTCAGTTCTATGTTGTTGTTTTTTGAGTGATGTATGATGTACATTTTGAAATGGTCATAGCCCTGGTATGGCTATATGCAGTCTACTGGGCTTTAAACAGCAATAACAATACCAATAGCAATAAGAGTGAAATTATATCTGTGGATTAATAAAGATAAAAATTGAATTGAACTGAATTGTGAATTCACAAATTTATTTTGTGATGCTGCAAGATTCTACTAGCAAAACGACGTGCTTTAAAACAAATGAATAAAGAAATAAATGAACACAAACAGTTTGCTGCAGCTTGGGAAAGCACCCTGCAGAGAATCCCTTAGCCTGGTGTCTTGTCATTTTCTGTTAGCGCCTGTGGCACTGGACACGCCAAGACGTTTATTGGAATTAGTATTGTGACGCTATTCCTGGTCTGCTGTGCTGTGTGTGTGTGTGTGTGTGTGTGTGTGTGTGTGTGTGTGTGTGTGTGTGTGTGTGTGTGTGTGTGTGTGTGTGTGTGTGTGTGTGTGTGTGTGTGTGTGTGTGTTTGTCTGTTGTATGCATGCGTGTGTGCGTGCCTGACGATTGCAGTTTTCTTTTTAAATTCAAATTAGAAACAAAGGAGATTGGCTCTTCGACAGAAGAGTGTGTGTGTGTGGTGTGTGTGTGTGTGTGTGTGTGTGTGTGTGTGTGTGTGTGTGTGTGTGTGTTGTGTGTGTGTGTGTGTGTGTGTGTGTGTGTGTGTGTGTGTGTGTGTGTGTGCGTTGTGTTGTATGTGTGTGTGTGTGTGTGTGTGTGTGTGTGTGTGTGTGTGTGCTTTGTGTATGTTGTGTGGTGTGTGTGTGTGTGTGTGTGTGTGTGTGTGTGTGTGTGTGTGTGTGTGAGTGTGTGTGTTGTGTGTGTGTTGTGTGTGGGTGTGGTGTGTGTGTGTGTGTGTGAATGCTCATGCGCTCAGGCACGTGCAACAAAGTATTCATGTGTGTGCATGTGAGTTTGCTTGCACTCTCATGTGTGTTCGAGTGTGCAGAAGAAATATTTGTTCTTGACAAGCAGGTCGGAATGTGTGATGGGAGAGAGAGAGAGGAGAGAGAGAGAGAGAGAGAGAGGAGAGAGAGAGAGAGAGAGAGAGAGACAGAGAGAGAGAGAGAAGAGAGAGAGGGGGGCAGGACAGGCAGAGACAGAGACAAGAGAGAAGAGCGAGAAAGAGGAGAGAGGGGGGGGGGGGGGGGGGGGCAGACAGGCAGACAGACAGACAGAGAGAGAAGAGCGTGAAGAGAGACAGTAGGAGAGGAAGAGAGGAGACAGAGAAGAGAGAGAAGAGAGAGAGAGAGGGGAGGAGAAGAGAGAGAGAGAGAGAGAGAAGAAGAGAGAGAATAGAGAGAGAGAGAGGAGAGAGAGGAGAGAGAGAGAGAGAGAGAGAGAGAGAGAAAGAGAGGTACAGAGAGACAAAGAGACAGAGACAGGAAAAAGAGACAGAGAGATACCGAAAGATAGAGGCGGAGAGGGTGTTGGACCCAATTTGATAATGTCACGATATGTCAGTCATGCCCATGAGCATTTGAAAAAAAAAAGAAAAAAAAAAAGGTTATTTTCTTGACAATCAAGAGAAATCATCTTCGCATAGACCTACAAGAAAAGGGTCAACCACTTCAACCTTTGTCCTTACACACGGAGCTGTGGCTCAGCATATATAAGGCGATCGGCAGTGAGCTGGAAAACGTGATATAGAGTAACCCTTTGGTCTCTTTCACTCTTTCATTGATCCTGGTCTTCATTGGTTTGCCTCTTGCTTCAGACCCATATACCTCCTATATAAACTATGTGTGTGTGGTGTGTGTGTGTGTTGTGAGTGTGCGTGTGTGTGACCTGCTAGCACGAAATCAGTCTTAACTAGCATTTTTGGCATTTTGAGATATACATATCACTGGAAAGTGTACATTCTGCTGAATATGTTGGTACTTGAATAAAGCTTGTACTCAAAAAAATGTAGAAGTTATGTATGTTTAATGTCATTGAGTTGTAGGACGGCCATTTTGAGAAAACAGCCTCTAAAGTTTTTATGTACTCTCCTACACATTTTCCTTAAATTTCTTTATTTGGTGGCTTTGACCCATTTGTTTCTAATTTTGGCTGTCATTATTTGAAAGGTGCACCGAAGAGCTTTCTGTCAGTATATTACATGTGCGGGTACTGTACAGGTTACGGTTCATAATAAGAGACAAAATGTAGGTGCTTTTGGTAGGAAATTGCGATCTCTCTTCTGCGATCAGTGCATTAAAATACCATTTTAAATTGTTTAAAAATATTTTTTTTTCCAAAACAAATTTCTGTGGGGGATAGATTATGGTCTACAGAAATCAATTTTGAGAAAAATTCAAAACACCCCAGATAGACCCTCAGTACCTTTTCAGATCCTTGTGACTGACTGCGAGTTAAGATGATTTCGTGGTGGGAGGTCACACACACACACACACACACCAACACACAAACACACCACACACAACACACACACACACACAACATCATATATATATATATATATATATATATATATATATTGCAGTTTTTTTATTTGTTTGTTTGTTTGTTTATTTGTTTGTTTGTTTGTTTTGTTTTGTTTTTGGTGAGATCATCACATTTCTGAATACTCTGATGGTAGATATGCTGGTGGATTGATGTTTCCACCTGACTTCCCTGACACATTAACACGCCTTTCACGTTAATTCAGTAGCAAGAAACACCACGAGGGTGCGGATGGGACCTGGAGTACCAGTGCCTCGCCACTCTCAGAAATATAGTGGGTATTTGGGTTGAGTTCCTCCTATTAAGAATGCAGAGAACTACGCTTCTTAACGTTGTAATTTTGTTAGGTTAGCTTGCAATATAAAAGTGGGATTTGTCCTCCTCTGGACTTTTTTTCAAATCGTTAAATGCCACAAGTATTGAATAAATAAAAACTTAATGTGACAATGTATTGATTGTTTTGTTGCAAAATGGACGGATTTTCATTCTTCTTTGCACATGGCGGAGATGTTGTTTGTAGCATTCATGACGTGCGATTTCTCTTCGTGTTGTATGCCTCACTCTGACAAACAATACGCATACTGTCTTTGACTTTGATGGTGTCATAGTTGACCAACAAGAAGATCACTGATAAGAAAAATTAGAAAAAGACAGGCAACATTTATAGGTCATTTTATGAAAGGGGAATTAGAGCACCTGGTCACAACAGGAAAACTGGGGGAAAGACAGCACAGGTAGACCCAGGAGAAAATATTGGACGGTTACAGGGTTGTTGAGGACAGAGAGGGTGGAACATGTGCTTGTGACAACAAGGGATAGATACACATGGAGGGCCATGATGGCCAGCGCCATGCGGCAGGGCACTTGATGATGATGATAGTTGACCAGTTGCTGTATATTATGTGCCACTTTACTTGTTTATTTCTGTTTTACTTCATTCCCTCTTTATTGCACGTTTGAGTCTTCTTTTAGAATGACATGTGTGCTTGATGTTGTATAACAAATGATAATGAGCATTGTAAAGAGGGAAAAAAAAAAAAGATTTTATTTTAAGAAAAAAAAAAGTAATATGACTAGAAACTTTGGCTAAATTTCTTTTCCAAGTAGTAGAATGAGAACGACGAAGCGCATATGAAATTGATTTTTTGTTGGTGACAATGTTGAAAAACTAACTGCAGGGGACAACAGCTACAGAATTCCCAGTAAGACGGCTCTGTTTTGTAAATCCGTAAAATGGCCCAACAGAAAATGCAGCCAAAGCATCAATGTGACAAGGTAGTGAGGATCAAACCCCAATTAACCCAAACGCTTATTGTCGGATTTTATCGGTTTTGAAAGACCCCTATCCAAAGATGAGCGTGTAAATTGCTCGTTTGGAAAACTGATGCCACACAACAGAATCTCATCCGCTTTAGGTATGCTTAATTGAAGGTGTTGCTCATACTTACTGATCACCACCGCAGCTGCCTGCATGTTTCTGGCATTGTTGACGCTGGAATACGTTATGACTGTAAGCGTAGAGAACAGCCCTGCTACGAAGTCTCAAGTGAAAATGGAACGTCATAGCATCATCACTATTACATCATTTTTCATCTTCATAGCATTGTGAACACATGTGCACTGCTGTCACAGTGACCCCAGTTTGGGTGGGTTTAAAGCTGAAATGAGTATTGTGGAGGTCGATGGGTTTAGAGTTGAAATGAGTATTGTGGAGGTCATGGGTTAGGTTAATGGGTAGTGTGGAACGAGGGTTTAGAGTTGAATGGGCAGTGTGGAGGTCGATGGTGGTTTGATGGAAAATGGTTGGAGTTAGTGAATGGAGTCGATGGGTTTAGAGTTGGAATGGCAGTCGATGGGTTTGGAGTTCGAATGGAGTCGATGGGTTTGGTGTTGGAATGGAGTCGATGGTTTGGAGTTGGAATGGGAGTCGAAGGTTTGGAGTTGGAATGGAGTCGATGGGTTTGGAGTTGGAATGGAGTCGAGGATTTGGAGTTGGAATGGAGTCGAATAGGTTTGGAGTTGGAATGGAGTCGACAGGGTTTGGAGTTGGAATGGAGTCGATGGTTTGGAGTTGGAATGGAGTCGATGGGTTTGGAGTTGGAATGGAGTCGCTGGTTTGGAGTTGGAATGGAGTCGAATGTTTGGAGTTGGAATGGAGTCGATGGGTTTGGAGTTGGAATGGAGTCGATGGGTTTGGAGTTGGAATGGGAGTCGATGGGTTATGGAAGGGGGAATCAGGAGTCTGAGTGGGATGGTGGAGTGGAATCAACGGGTTAAGGGGAGTGGGCGGTGGCTGTGAGAATCGTGGGTTAAGTGGAGTGGGCGGTGTGAGAATCGATGGGTTTAGAGTCGGTGAGGGCGGTGTGAGAGTCGATGGGTTTAGAGTCGGTGAGGCGGTGTGAGAGTCGATGGGTTTAGAGGTTCGGTTGAGGGTGGTTGAATGTAGAATCGATGGGTTTAGAGTCGGTGAGGACGGTGTGAGAAGTCAATGGGTTTAGAGTCTGGAATGGCGGTGTGAGAATCGATGGGTTTAGAGTTGAGATGGCGGTGTGAGAATCAATGGGTTTAGAGTGTGAATGGGCGGTGTGAGAATCGATGGGTTTAGAGTGAGTGGGCGGTGTGAGAATCATGGGTTTAGAGTTAGGAGAGGGCGGTGTGAGAATCGATGGGTTAGAGTCGTGAGGACGGTGTGAGAATCGATGGGTTTAGAGTAGAATGGCGGTGTGAGAGTCGATGGGTTTAGAGTTGAAGGGCGGTGTGAGAATCGATGGGTTTAGAGTTGGAGGGCGTGTGAGATCAAATGGGTTTAGTGTCGGTGAGGGCGGTGTGAGAATCGATGGGTTTAGAGTTAGATTGGCGGTGTGAGAATCGATGGGTTTAGAGTGTGATGGGCGGTGTGAGAATCGATGGGTTTAGAGTTAGAATGGCGGTGTGAGAATCGATGGGTTAGAGTGTGAGGGCGGTGTGAGAATCGATGGTTTAGAGTTGGGATGGCGGTGTGAGAATCGATGGGTTAGAGTTGAATGGCGGTGTGAGAATCGATGGGTTTAGAGTTAGAATGGGCAGGTGTGAGAATCGATGGGTTAGTGTTAGGATGGGCGGTGTGAGAATCGATGGGTTTAGAGTTAGAATGGCGGTGTGATAATCGATGGGTTTAGAGTTGAATGGGCGTGTGAGAATCGATGGGTTTAGAGTTGGAATCAGTGGTGGCGTTGGGTCGATGTGGTTTTAGAGTTGGAGTGGGTGGCGTGGGGGGGGGGGGGGGTAGTGACAAAAGAAAGGTGTAGACGAAAGGGAAAAAACAAAACAAAATAAAAAAAAATTTCACAGCTTTCAACATAATGAAAACTCTGTCAGTTATACCATCAGGTAGAGTCAACTTCCGAATGTATAGAGGCTCTTTAAGTGTAGTTTGTTGGGCAGTCGGTGGTTTGTCCCTTCGCTTCAAGGTCTTTGCTCAGATCTGACAACCACAGTGTGACCACAGCATGCCTGAATCAATAAACAATCATGTGGCTTTTCACGTTCCCAGGAAATAGCATTAAGGAAGCGAACTTTTCAAGCAAACGAAGAATTAATTCGAAAGTCTCAAAAATTGCAAAGCCATTCTGACAATCTTCTTTCCTATCCTTCCACCCACATATTGTTTATATATTTGATTATTTATTTTTTTACCCTTTGAAATTGTGTCAACTTCATATCAGCTCTCTGTGCATTCGTGATTTTGTATTGCAATTGTATCATTATCCAAAATGATCTATCGGATAGACACACACAGACAGGCAGGCACAGTCGTACACACGTACACACGCGCGTGCACACACACACACCGCACACACACACACACACACACACACACACACACACACACACACACACACACACACAGAGGCACACATACACATACAGAGACACACAGATACACACACAACACACACACACACACACACACACACACACACACACACACACACACACACACACACACACACACACACCACACCACGCCCCAACAAGCTCACACATTCAAGCACACGCACATACACAAAGAGAGAGAGAGAGAGAGAGAGAGAGAGAGAGAGAGAGAGAGAGAGAGAGAGAGAGAGAGAGAGAGAGAGAAAAAGAGAGAGAGAGAGAGAGAAAGAGAGAGAGAGAGAGAGAAGAGAGAGAGAGAGAGAGAGAGAGAGAGAGAGAGAGAGAGAGAGAGAGAGAGAGAGAGAGAGAGAGAGAGAGGAGAGAGCCCAAGTCACCAATCAGAATGATTTTTTTAAAAATCACCTTTCTTCCCCCCTCCCCTTTTTTTGCGGGGTGGGGGGTTCACCCCACCCCACCCCACCCCAGCCTTTGCTTTCGTTCTTCCAATCCTTTTGTTTTCTTCTTTTCTTCCATAGTTTGTTTGCTCCTCATAGGAAGATTGAATATTTTTAATCAACAACTACATTGACATTCTTGTCATTAAAGACCGTTTGTACTGAAGCCCGAGGGAGAGAAATGGCAAGCCCTCTGCAGCTCTGCTGATTTCATGTTAACCTTTGGACCTACAAAGCAAAAGTAAAAAGAAGACTTTCCATCAAATCTCAGTGTGTAGGTGCTGGTACATAAAATGATCAAGCCATAGCAGCAATCCTCTTGCGATGAAATGTATGTTATGTTAAACCCCGTTTTGTCGCAGCCTAATTGTCTCACTCTACAAAGGGAACGCTCCAAGAGACTTAGTGAGCTGGTACTGGTTTATATCATCACTTAAGAAGTTTCCCTTGAGTGTCCAGCATGCGGCCGCCTGAAGTGCATCAGATTTGGGCTTGAGATCCCACATGAAGGTACACAAATAAAGCGCTAGTTTGGATTTTATCGACCAAGATAGTCGACCAAATAAGATGCACAAGTGAAGTATGTAGTCAGATTATGCCGATAACTTCTGTGTAAGTGATGCAACTCGAGGCAGAGGACGGCTATAAAACATAGATTACAAAAACTGATGCAACGACGGATAGACAGACAGCTGGACAGACAGCTGGACAGAGACAAACAGACAGACAAAAGACAGACAGACAGACAGACAGACAATATGCTTTCACGAAAACAAGCGAGCATTCAAATCCACAGTGAAAGTGACCGCCCTCTTCCGGCAGATAGGAAGCAGAAAACAAATTGCAGTAGAATCATAACGCATATATAAAACACACACAACACACACACCACACCACACACCCCACACACACACACACACACACACACACACACACACACACACAGACACACACATACACACACACACAAACAAACAAACAAACAAACAACAACAACACACACACACACACAACACACACAACACACACACACAAACAAACAAACAAACAAACTTACACACACATAACACACACACACAAACAAACAAAACTTGCACACACACACACACACAACACACACACCACATACACACACACACACCAACACACACACAGACACACACACACACAACACACACACAACACAACACACACCACACACACACACACACAACACAACACAAACATACACACACAACAAAACAACTACAACAGACACACACAGACACAAACACACACACACACACACACACCACACACACACACACACACACACACACACACACACACACACACACACACACACACACACACACGACAATACTGGTGTCACGGGGCAATTTAAATCGATCCCGTTGGCTATCCTAGCATGCGCACTATTTGAATTTGTTTGATTTTCATCAACAGATCTGTC
>CM060306.1:56299735-56304735 GCA_030674185.1 Monoplex corrugatus | reverse complement strand
TTATAAAAGAAAATATAGTTAGAAGAAATGGATCACTAAATGTAAACAAACACAATACCATACTCTGGGGATGAAGTTATGGGTGTGTATGTTTTGCCACCAACTTGTGATATGACTCATACAAAAGCACAGTCATCCATAAATAAACACGATGAATGTGATGACTTGCTGCAGGAATGTTGGTTCGGAGGTGAGAAGTATACATAAACGTTGAAATGCCACAATCTGCGAATGAAGATAATGGAAGTGTATGTTTGGCACCAAACTATGCTATGGCACACTAGTCTACATTATTTATAAATATATAGGATAATATGCCGAATTACTGTAGGAATGCCATTTGAAAGGTGAGAAGTGAGCAAAATATAAACAAACAAAAAATAATCAGACTTGGAATGACGATATATAACACTAATGTAAAACGCTACCCATTCAGCTAGCATAGAAGCAGATACAAAGTACAAAAACAGTAAGCTTAGAACACTCCTTTAAAGGGGTAATCTGAGCTTACACTGTTTTTGTACTTTGTATCTGCTTCTGTGCTAGCTGAATGGGTAACGCAAACTGTGTTAGCATAGAGATCATACGCCGAAGGTTACAAAACGACCAAACCCTCCACCAACGTACATCTCTCACAGTGGACGACGTATGTGAACTCTTGTCCTGCTGCCTCACCACCACCTACTTCACCTTCCAAGGTGAATTCTACCAACAAAAAGAAGGAGCAGCCATGGGCCCCCCAGTAAGCCCAATAGTAGCCAACCTGTTCATGGAGGATTTTGAAGAGAAAGCATTGGCTTCTTTCCACTCCCCACCACGATACTGGGGGCGCTACGTAGACGACACCATGACTATCCTCCCCCAGCAACTGGTCGAACAGTTCACAGAACATCTGAACAACCAACACCCAGCCATCAAATTCACGAGGGAAGTGGAACAGAACAACTCCATAGCCATGCTGGACACCCTCATCACCAGAACTGATGGCATTCTATCCTTCTCGGTCTACCGTAAACCAACTCATACGGACCAATATTTACAGTTCGACAGCCACCAGCCCCTTGAACACAAACTGGGAGTGATTCGAACCCTTACCCACAGAGCTAACACCATATGCAGTACCCAAGAGGCAAAAGACAAGGAGACAAACCACCTGAAAAAAGTGCTCACCATCTCGGGCTACAAAAAGTGGGCCTGGAACAGCCCGGGAGGCAGGAAATCCAACACCGCATCCCAACAGCCAGTGAAACAACACCAGCGCAAGGGACACATCACCATCCCATACGTAGGAGGTGTGAGTGACGCTCTGTCCAGAAAGATCAGAAAACTGGGGGTGGCTGTACATTCCAAACCTTCCAACACCATACGCAGCCAGCTGGTCACCCCCAAGGACAAAACCAGCAAACTCGACAAAGCTGGCATTATATACAGAATAGACTGCCAGGACTGTAACCAACATTATGTCGGTGAAACTGAACGCCCCCTTCAGAAGAGACTAACAGAACACAAGAGGGACTCTTCTCCAGTAGGAGCTCACCTACACGCCGAAAAACATCAATTCAGTGCGGACAATGTCAACATCCTGGACAGAGAAAATAAGTGGTTCCAGCGAGGAGTCAAGGAGGCCATCTACATCGCAGCCACCAACCCCCCGCTCAACAGGGACCGGGGCCGTTACACCCTGCCCCCGGTGTACCATTCTCTGATTCGATCTCGTGAACTGGGTTCATCCCATGTTCGCGAGATCTGAGTAGAGATTCACGCAGACAGCATTAGAGCGCTGACGAAGATGGCGAGAACGCCATCGAAAGCTACGGAACTGTGAGTAGCGATGTTTACACTGTTGGGAGACCTTGTTCTTCAAAATTGGTAGCATTATGTGTTAGATTTGACAAGTACAATATGGGAGATAATTCTCAAGAGTTATGTCCTTTGATTAATATTATAAAAATTCTCCCTACTTCCCTCTTATTTCTTAATGTAAAATGGTTTTTGTTTCAAGTTTTCAACTGATGAGGCTTGTCAACCATCAGTGATATCTGGGCAACACAACTTTGAGAACTGAAATTCGTGATGGTGTGCCATCTTCATTCATTTCTGTCTTCGGTATTTAATGAAAACAGTATTTTTTACAAGACATAAGAGTTTACTTCATTTAGACATCATTCAAAAGGATTTCTTTGGATTTCTATTATAGTTACTGGATTTTTGTTATAGTCACAAATAATTATATAAATTCCTCTCTATTTCGTATTATCTAATAACATAACTGAAAATTAACAACACATAAGGAAACCATTTTTGTTTAGGCATGAATGCATTCTCATTCGCGCGTACGTATGTACATTACTGTTTGAAGTATTGAACTAAGAGATTGCCTGAGGTCAAATGAGCTATAAGCATCATGGAATACTAATCATTTTTTTTTTTAAAAAGACCTACACAATTTGCTACTTAATCCGAAAAGAAAATAAATTTCTGGGGATATCAATACACAAAATCTCCAAAACTGAACACACACACACACACACACACACACACACACACACACACACACACACACACACACACAACATACACACACACACACACACACACACACATACACACACACACGTACACATACACGCACACACACACACACACATACACACACGCACACACACACACACACACACACACACACACACACACACACACACACACACACACACACACACACATACATACATACACATAAGCACACAACATCTACTCGTTTCTACATGTTGTACGTGAACATGTTGCCATAGAAGCAGTTTCTTTTCAAAGATTGTTCCCCATTTTGGTGAGTCAGGCCAGTTCACAACTTTTACACCCTGGAGATAAAGCACAGTATATGTTTACGGGCAGAGAGAGAGAGAGAGAGAGAGAGAGAGGAGAGAGAGAGAGAGAGAGAGAGAGAGAGAGAGAGAGAGAGAGAGAGAGAGAGAGAGAGAGATGGATGAAATGATATGAAACCTTATTGTCCAACGGTTTACACAATACACACAGGGATGATGTCTTTGAGCCCCCATCTCAGGGCAAACCCCTACACACAGGTTGATTTACATCTCTGACGTTGCTAATCTACAGAGAAAGAGAGTGAGAGGTAGAGACACACACAGAAAGAAAACCTGACACCGGATGACATCTCGTGACTGATAAGATTTATAGTAGGTATACAATTTGAATCCTGCTCGGTGCAGGCATCAAGTGTCAAATTTTCGAGCAAAGTGCAATTTATGTTTGACGTCTAGCATTAGAAATGAAGAAAACATAAAAGAAAGGGAGGAGGAGAGAGAGAGAGAGAGAGAGAGAGGAGAGAGAGAGAGAGAGAGAGAGGAGAGACAAGAGACAGAGACAGACAGGGACAGACAGAGACAGAGGAACAGAGACGTAGAGACAGACAGAGACAGAGGGAGACAGAGACATAGAGAGACAGAGAAGAAGAAGAAGAAGAAGAAGAAGAAGAAGAAAGAAGAAGAAGAAGAAGAAGAAGAAGAAGAAGAAGAAGAAGAAGAAGAAGAAGAAGAAGAAGAAGAAGAAGAAGAAGAAGAAGAAGAAGAAGAAGAAGAAGAAGAAGAATGCGAAGAAGAAGAAGAAAGAAGAAGACGACGACAGTCAAGCGATCCTGACGCTTTTTTTTAAAGCACATAGAATTGGAATGCATATTTCTCAGGTTCATTGTAACCTTGACGTGAAACGAGGGCAGTCGCAGACCGTTGCAGGAGGAAAGAGATTGTAAATATTGTCCAACATTTCACAGAAAGGGTTGCTCAGACATGTCCTTTAAAGAGTGCTGTTTTAGGCAGCACGTTATTGAATCTGCATGACCTTGACCCTGGCGCCTTGATTTCCAAACTCATGCATTCGCGACCCCTACACGGTCTTCACCTTTATCCAAACGTGGTAAACATCCATCTATCGCTGAGAAAATCTTGTCAGCATTTGTTTTTTTTTTTTTTGGTCGAGAACACACAGATTATCACACAGACAACTCACCCTGGTCGATATGAAAACAAGCTCCCCTTTTCAGAAAAAAAAAGGAAACTGAAGAAGAAAAATCAAACCAAGGTGTAGAAAATGTCATTTGGTTAAATTAGGGGTGGGTAAATCACCAAGGAAGAAGAGGATATATCCTCACTGAATGTAAGTCAACAACAGTGACACTCATCACAAGGAATTTCAACTAAAACTTATAAAAAGGGTGTGATTTTCGCCGTTCACGCAAATGGCCTTTTCCGTTTCTTCATTTCGTGTCTTTTGAATTATGTACATTTATGGTGAGACACCGTAATGAATGAATCTTTTTTTATGGTTATAATATCATATCAAGAAATTTCAATGTCATTATTGTTCAGCCTGTTTCTTGATTTTTTGTTTTTTTATGTGTGTTGAGGAACGCATAACAAAACACAACACACAAAAACAACAAATATAATAATAATAATAATAATAATAATAATAATAATAATAATAATAATAATAATAATAATTAATAATAATAATATATATATTAATAATAAATAATAATAATAATAATAATAACAATAAATAATGTTATTATTACAACAACAAATAGTAATACTACCACTACTACTAATTTTCTTCTTCTTCTTCTTCTTCTTCTTTCTTTCTTCTTCATCTTTTTATTGTTTCTTTTTTTTTTTCTTTTTGTTTTTCATTACTTTTCTTATTATTATCTACTTCATTATTCTTATATTTTATTTTGTTTTTGTTGTTGTGTGTGTATTTTAATATTGTATTATTATCATGTTATATCTTGTTTGGTCGTCGTCATGATGATGACGATATGCGATGATGACGATGACGATGATGATGATGTGATTGATGATGATGATGATTGATGATGATGTGATGATGATGATGTGTGTGATGTGATATGATGAAGTTGTGTGTTGTTGTGTTGTTGGTAGTGTAAGTGTGCTCATGTTCATGTTGTTGCTGCTGTTTCTGTT
>CM060306.1:56269735-56289735 GCA_030674185.1 Monoplex corrugatus | reverse complement strand
CTACCAGGCGCAAACTGCAACAGTGACCACGATCCTGTAGTGGGAAGGTTTAGGCTGAAATTGAGAAAAAGGAAACATACCAAAAGCAACATCATACTAAACCTTGGACTCTTAATATCATTCTGACTCTGTTTTGTTTAGTGATATGTGCATGTTTTGACGGTTGATTTGTTTTAGTGCTGCTGAACACAAATGGCTGCAGCGACAATCAAACACACAAATTAACACATGAATATGCGAACACTTTTAAAACAGAAAATCTTTTTCATATCATAATGATAATTTGGAAAATTACAGTTTAAATACACTACTATATGTGGGTAAACATTCAGTAACATCTATACATAATTGTTAAGGAAATTTCAGCAGTGAAGTTCGTATCTGCACTGGATTTTCTCAAAACAGAATTTAGTAGGATACGGTGCGTAAATCCCTTTAACTCAGCCATTAACTGCATGTCAAATTTCAAAATGGTTTGCACCATTAGTCAGATGCATTTTTGTTTTTGTTTTTTTTCTTTCAGATACAGCAACATTAAAGTTTATTGTTTGGAAGCTTGCGACTCATTCCATGCAGGAAAATCACAAACATTCATGGGGAATGCCAGAAGTCTACCCATAAATCCTACTTGTTAGCGAAATCTTGAGACTGTATCTAACTCAATAATGTTATGTGCTTTAAGTTTGTGCACGAACCCTAAGTGCTTTCCTTGTGAACGCCAATTATTGGAACCATCTATACACATAAAAAATGCCCCCTCAGCAGACTCTCACTTAACCCTTTAACTCTCGCACCCTGTGCACCAGCATCCTGCATTGCCACCGATGCTAGCAAAGCAAAACCTTAACCCTTTGATTCCCTCACCCTATCCACCAGCTTCCTGCAGGAAGCTGGAGGATAGGGTGAGGGAATCAAAGGGTCAAGTTTTTGCAGTTAGTGGATAGGGTACGGGAGTCAAAGGGTTAATGGAAATCCCTTGTCGTTTCTAGAGAAATCCCCAGTATTACCATACCAATTTGGTCGGCTAACCTACTCACACACACATAGACTAAACCTTTCAATGGGCGGCCGCTAGTGGGTATTGCTATGTTTGGACCAGGTGATCCTTTATTTAGCAGAGGGTTGTCAAAATGGTGAAAGTAACAGCCAGTCAACGGTGTGAAGTGGTTAGCGCAATGGACCCAGTGTCGTGGGTATATATGGTTGATTATCGTGGTCGAGAAAGTCCTACCTAGCACTTTACTTGTGTACCCTTTATATGGGATCTCAGGCCAATGTCTCATGCACACAGGCGGCCGCATGCTGGACACTCAATGAAACACTCGCAGAGTTGGTTTTGGCCTTTATTGCTACACGCTTTTCCACTTGGCTGCTTCGTCTTTCATTTTCATAAGCTTATGTTTCCTTGCGAATAGCTTGCCTTCATTCAGACCTGTCTGTTGCCATGGTCTCCTGTTGTTCTTCATCAACGTCACATTTCTGGAGGTATTTTTTTTCTGGAGGTCGTGGATGCCCAGAATTGACTTTGGGCTCAGGAAAGACTGAGGTTACATTGTTTAATCTCATTCACTTTACAGACGCATCGAGTCTCTCTTGAGGGCGGAACAAGAAAGACAACAACAGCAACGACAACAACAACAATGATGGCAGCAATAACAACAACATTTTGTGCGTGTGGCCTCTATGTCGCTCACAGAGTTTGTGTTGTCTGGAGTCTATTCTAAAAGGGATTCATCGCACTTGAACAGTTCCATACGCGCTGCACCCACATGTGCCAACAGTTATCTGGAAGACTCGTGATATTGCTATTGTTATTGTTATTTTTGTTTAAATCCCAGCCGACTGCACAGAGCCATATCAGAGCTATAACCGTTTCAAAACATACACAATACTTCAACAGGAAAAAAAAGGGATGGGGTGGGGTGGAAAGAAAATTAAGTACACATATCAATTTACTGGCATACATAATTTATAGAGATGTCCCTGGTGTTGACCTCTACGTCCAATTTATCACACAGGGGATTTGAAAACATAGCTGAATACAAATTTTAAAACGTATAAAAACTTGCCTAAATTACCTAAAATTGCTTCTGCATATCACATTTCCCTAGAGAGCAAAAAACGCTCTTAATACATGTATCCAGTTTCCAATCCTCAGAAAAAAAAAATACTTAAGACTTTATCGAACACATACAGCTGAATGAACCATCAAGGCAGAAAATGATAAGAAGAAAGAACAAAGCAAAGGAACATGGCAGAATCAAAAAGAGTGATAGAAAAGAGGAAATTTCTAGCACAGAATTTCCAGAAAGTGGGTATACTATTTGTACTGAAAGATCCCCCCACATCCCGGCATTCTCACGGGGGGGGGGGGGGGGTGAGGGGGGACCCTACGTATGGGCAAAGTTTTGAAGTACGGGAAGGGGAAAAGGGACCTATGAAACATTGACACCACCAGAATGATTGGAGCATTGAGATGAGCAGCGAACAAGCCAACTTTTTTATTGAGGGATGTGATCAAAACTTGCGGCATGAAATCTTGAGCCCTCGGTTCCGTTCAAAGAGCCAGCCAGACAGCGTAAAAACCTGTGGTTCAGATAGCTATAAACAGGTTACCTGATCTATGCAGTGTTGGGAGAAAGATCAAACAAGAAGAAACGGGAATGAGCCTTAGCCTTCATAAAAATTGGCAAGGATTAGGTGGGGGGGGGGGGGGGTGGGAGAAATCCTTTCTTTCTGGACTACCAGCTTCTTCTTTCTTCTGTCTGCAACATATACAAAACGCAGCTGCTCGTCGCGTCCTCAGAAAGAGAAAAAGTTTGATCATGCTAATTCTCTCCTTCGCTCTCTGCACTGGTTGCCTGTTTTGAACAGAACTGAACATAAGCTGTTTGCCTGGTGTTACAAATTTATTCATCAGTGTGCTCCACCATACCTTTGTGACAACATCAATGGTCATATACGCGAACTCGCCTCGTGCGCTCAGCTTCAGATGGTCTTTCTCCTCAGGTTCCTGATTTAAACTATCGACTGTCGGCCAGCTTTTCTTTTGCTGTTTCAGGACCATCTGACTGGAATGAACTTCCATTCTCCCTTCGTCTGTCACCCACTCTCTCTGCTTTTAAATCCAATTTCAAAACCCACTTCTTTTCATGACAGTGAATTCTGCAAATGCCACTTTCCATCTGTTTAATTGTTTGTTTGCTTGGGTTTTTTCCCCCGCATGTTGTAAGGTGGTCTGTCTTGATCACATGAGTGCCTAGCGCGTGGGTGTAATTCGATTTGAATTGTGCAGATTTGGCGCCATGTTATTATTATTATTATTATTATATTATTATTATAATTATTATTATATAATTATTATTATTATCATCATCATTATTATTACTATCATTATTATTATTATATATTATTATTATTATTATTATTATTATTATTATTATTACTATTATTATTATTATTATTATTATATATTATTATTATTATTATATTATTATTATTATTTATTATTATCTATTATTATTATATTATTATTATTATTATAACTATTATTATTATATTATCATTATTATTATTATTATCATTATTATTATTATTATTATTATTATTATTACTCTCATTATTATTGCAGCTATCACCCTACTTCTCTGAGTAGGTCTGTCTGTCCCAGAGTCAAGGGATAAACCGTCACATTAAGAGCGCGGTGCCAATCAAGTTCACTGATCTGAACCGATAAAAGGCATCAACAACCGTTTGTCTAAAGGCATGCAAGTTTCATAAGTTACATTGCCCCCCCCCCCCCCCCATCCCCATCTCACCCCCCCCCCCCACCTTCCCCATATCAAGACCTCCACCCACACATAAGATTTAGCGCAGGAGCAAAGTCGGTCAGATAACTACAAGGAGCATGGCTGGAGCATGTACGGAATTGCCCGAGTATGACGAATCCACTGTTGAACCAACGCCGAACGCAATGTCTAAACATTGAACCAAAATCACATCTGGAATACTTCAAGGCGCAGTAACTTTCCGATCATATCAGCCCCGAGGTCTGAGCAAAGAGTTGCGGCCCGTGGCTGTGTCCTGAGACCATGTTTCCATTAGCAGTAATTCAGCATCGCGCACAAATCTGTTAGGTGTGTCCTCGGGCATAGTGAGCTGATCGTAGTAGCCTTCCGACTAAATTAACCCTTTGAGACTCCTGCACCCTGTCCACCAACTGCAAAAAAAAAAAAATGAAAATCAACTTTTTGACTCCCTCACTCTATGGATAAGGTGAGGGAGTCAAAGGTTAATTTTTTTTTTTTGCTTTGCTAGCAGGATTGACAATACAGGATGCTAGTGGACAGCGTACGGGAGTCAAAGGGTTGGGTTTGTGGTTTGCTAGCATGATTGACAATGTAGGATTGCTAGTGGACAGGGTACGGCAGTCAAAAGGTCAATCCCAACTGTGTGTGAGCAGTAGATGGCACTCCAGTGGTGTTGTATCTACTACCCATATAACTCTTAGCAATACTTCAAGCATTGCACGAAAATTCTGTAAGTTATGTCTCCGGGCATAGTTAGTTTTCGGATACGGGCTTGTGGTACTTCATCTCCGTTTATGGGGAATCCTTTTAATCGGAGCAGTCTTTTTGCATTGTTTACTGGCAGCCAGACTCTTGGTCAACGGACAAGCGTTTTTCAGCTGCTTTGCAATGGAGCTTTGCATTGAAGCATGGGTCATAAGCCTTAAGGACACTGGTACTTATTTCTTATTGTTTATTTAGGAATTTAAGACTTGCCAAGATTACGTAGTAAGATGGCAGGGCTTGTAGGTTTATCAAAAAAAAAAAAATGATAATATAAAAAAAACACTTAATATATCTGTGCGCACGTGCGTGTACACACACACACACACACACACACACACACACACACACACACACACACACACACACACACACACACACACATAGGCACGCACACACGCATGCACGCATGCATACACACACACCACACACACACCCAAGCGCGCGTGCGATGCACACACATGCACACACGCACTCTCTCACTACACACACACACACACACACACACACACACACAACACACACACACACACACACACACATACGATGCGCACACACGCACACACGGACACACACACACACACACACACACACACACACACACACATACACACACCACCACGCACAGCACACACACACACGCGCACAGACACACACATACACCGTCTAATATCACTTATAGTGAAAAGACGTTAAATCAGCACATTAACCTTCCCTCACCACCATGTATAACTCAGAAGCAGAAGGTTGAAGACGTACATCAACCAATATTTTATTGATATGTGCAACATCTTTCCAGAACTTCCTGTTGAATGTGTTCAAAGACAAATCATAAACAAACGTTTAATTTTGCTATTTACGAGAACAACAGGTAGACCCAGGGAGAAAATACTGGACGGACTTGCAGAGTGGCTGAAGACAACGAGGGTGGAAGAGATGCTTGAGGCAACAAGAGATAGAGACAGATGGAAGTCCATCATCTTCAACGCCATGCGGCAAGGCACCTGATGATGATGATGTATTCACTACTACTACTACTACACTACTACTACTACTACTACTACTACTACTACTACTACTACTACTACTACTACTACTATCTACTACTACTACTACTACTATACTACTACTACTTACTATATTGTCGCTGCTGCGCTGCTGCTGCTACTACTACTACTGCTGCTGATAATAATAATACTAATAATAATAAAATAATAATAATAATAATAATAATAATAATAACATAATAATAATGAAATAATATAATAATGTAATAGTAATATAATAATAATAATAATAATTAATAATATAATACTAATACTAATAATAATAATAATAATAATAATAATAATAATAATATATACTACAACTATAATAATAATAATAATAATAATAATAATAATAATAATAATAAAATAATAATTGTGGCAGCACTCTTTCTAGTTAAGTTCGTTAAATCCGCCCTCCCTCTATTTCTGGCATTAGTCCTAACAGCAACATGCGCATTCGACCAAAAGACAATCTAAACGTCTTCGAAGAGAAGAGACGGGACCAAGATGCAAGGAATTAGTCAAAATGTGAAAATGTTAACTTGACGTCACACCAACATGTGAGTGCCTTGTGTACGTGTTCCCATTGCCAAACTGCCTGCCAACAGTAGTGTCTGACGAAGTGGTGGTGATGTTGCATTGTGCGTCATTATCAGTCGGCGATCTGTTCTCGCCTTTTTACCTGTTGGCTCAAGTGGTTAGAAAACTAAACTTGATAGCACAGCGTGAGGGTTTAAACCTTAGCCGGACCACTTTATGTCATCATCATCATCATCATCATCATCATCATCATCATCATCATCATCATCATTGTTATCCTATCATCATCTTATCATCATCCATCTTCATCATCATCATCTCATGTATCATTATTAGTAGTATAGTCTCAGTAAGTGAGTAGTATATCCCACGTTGTGGATGCCAGTGGGTATTATTCAGAATAAGTTAAAGTATCTTAACCCCTTTCTGGAAATTCTGTGCAAGAAATGTCCTCTTTTCTGGCACTACTGTTTTGTTGTTTGTTGTTGTTGTTTTCTTCCTCCTTTGCATCCTATCATTTTTTCTGTAATTGTACTGCCTTGATGGTCCATTCACCTTATGTGCTCGATACAGTTTTCGTACTTTCTTTAGGATTGATAGCTGGGTACATGAGTTCAGTGCATGTTTGGTTCTAGGAAAATGAGATATGGAAAAGCTATTTTAGGTAATCTAGGCGCATTTTATATAGGTTTTCATGTTCTTAGTTATATTCAAATCTATATTCGGTATATATGTTTTTTTAATCCCTTGCTCGGTAAGTTGGCGGATTGGTCAATGCTAGGGGCATTTCGTTAGATTATGTGCGCAAACGCATCGATATGTGTACCTTTCTTTTCCCTTGTTTTGCCTGTTGAAGTATTGTGTATGCTTTAAATGGTTATAGCCCTGATATGGCTCTAAGCAGTCGGCTGGGCTTTAAACAAAAATAACAATAACAATAACTTCTTTTTTTTTCTTATCATTCTTACAGGTTTGCCTGTTTCTATGCCGATGTAGTCTTTGACTCAAGATCTGATAGCGACAGTTCAGTCTAAGACTGTAACATAGAGAAAAAAAATATATAACATTGTTCATCGGAATGCTACCATCATTGTGGTAGTCTGAACTTAGTGTTTTATGGAATCCGTTTTCCCATTCTTTTTTTCCTATTGCAAGACGTGTCAGTGCACACCATTTTGTGAAGGCTCAAGATATCTACAAGATAATTACTGGCAAGTTTGGGTAGAGCGCATATCGAATCGCCCGAATGTATGAATTCTTCCTCAACAATCTGCAAACTTAACAGCACTGGGCTGAACTTGTCAAAATCAAGAATAACAAAACCACAATAAATTTGCACATAATCGCGATTCTTGTCCAAAAATTCCCAACGCGCCTGATGACAGTCACGTCCAATGCCAAAACGCCCGAAGAAAGATGTGAGATGTGATGAGCTTTCTGTTTCCACGTAACACCTCAATCATCCACAATATATCCGAAAAGCCGATTTAACATTCAAAGGTTCACATCTCTGTCGCCATAAGAGGATTTCCAGGTCGCAGTAACTGGGTAATGTTTTACTGGAACTGAAAACCTACTTCCTGATCAGTCGTCGTGGCACAGTGGTTAACGCAAAGAACTAACGACTGAAAGGTTGGGTGGGTGTTCGAATCTTTTCAGTCTTATTAATGCCACTGCTAGGATTTTCCCCCTTTCGGGCTCTATCAAGACTTGAGAGGCTCTATGGACTCGTTGGGAAGACTGGAACCACACAGTCCAATATCATACACTTCATGGATGCTTCTTAGATGAGTTGCTCAAATCTTCCTGACTAACACAGGTATACTGTACCTACTCTCAGTCCTACTTGATGCCAGAGTATGCTATAAAGTAAGCGTAAAGTACAACCTGCCACGCAGCCTCAGCTCAAAATGGAACTCTATAGCATTATGATCATCATTCACATCTCATCATCATCTTATCATAGTGGGGGAAAATGTTCCAGAGTCTGTGGCCACTAAAATGGTGCACAAATGGAACAGAACAAAAGAAAAGAAAGAAAGAAAGAAGAAAACAGAAGACAAAACATACGCACGCACACACGCACCACACACACACACACACACACACACACACACACACACACACACAACACACACACACACACACACATACTAACATCACACACACACACACACACACACACACACACACAACACACACAACAACAACAACAACAACAACACACACACACAACACACACACACACACACACACACACACACACACACACACACACACACACACACACACACACACACACACACACACCACACACACACACACACACACACACACACACACACACACACACACACACACACACCACCCTGCCACCTGATTTTGTCAGAACGTATCCTGGTTGCCCCTCCAAAAAGAAACAGTGTTCGTATGGTGAGGGCATCTTTTTAACAAAAGAAGGAGAATGAAAAAAGTGTTGCTTCAGACAACCCTTCCAATTTCCTTGTCTGCCAGCCAGATGGTAAACATTATTTTGGCGGTCAAAACACCTGATTAACGTTAAACAAATAAGCCCCTTTCTCCTGGGATTTTTGCAGCAGCAAAGTTGTATGCAGTCGCACGCAAGAACACACAGGCGCACGCATGCACGTGTACATGTAAGCACGCGCACGATCAAAATTATACGCACGCATACTGCATTGTTCTCATTGAAAAAAAAAAAAAGCTGTGCAAGTTATTGGCAAGAAGACACGTGCCCACGCATGCGTGTGTATACGCATGCGCGTGAAAGGTCATACATATATATATATATATATATATATATATATATATATATATATATATATATATATATATATATATATTGTAGCTGGATTATATGTATAGACAGTTTATATATATGTATATAATATATATATATATATACATATCAATATATATATATATATATATATATATATATATATACATATAATGTATATACAATACATACACACGCTCTATACACATATACACGCTGCACGCAAGCGCGTACAAAATATATCTATTCTCTTTCTGTTCTTCACTTCTCCATTCTTTCTATGTCTCTTGCGCCTAGCGTGTGCACTTTCACCACACAGACACAGACACACAGACCACAGACACACAGACACAAGACATAGAATACACAGACACACGTACACGTACACTTACATACACAAAGAGAAGAGAGAGAGAGAGAGAGAGAAGAGAGAGAGAGAGAGAGAGAGAGATAGTGGGTGTTGGTGTGTGTAGAGAGAGAGAGAGAGATAGTGCGTGGTGTGTTGTGTGTGTGTGTGTAGAGAGAGAGAGAGAGAGAGGAGAGAGAGAGAGAGAGAGAGAGAGAGAGAGAGAGAGAGAGAGAGAGAGAGACAAAAAACAGACAGACTGACAGACAGAAAACAGACATACGGACAGACGCACCATAACCAGTATCTTTGCCACAACCACCATTACCACCACCACGATCACCACCACTACACCACGCACACACACCTCACACCAACCCCCAACCCACAATCCCCACCACCCCCCCCAACCACCCCCCCCCCCCACCACACACAACACCACCACCGTGATGGCAACTAGCCCAAAGTTGAATGTTTGACCAAGATTAGTTCAGAGGAACCAATACGGAACAACCAGCAGTTGGCGGCAAAAAGAATTTAAGAAAGCCTACATTAGCACGCACATGTCACACCCAATCTTCATCACCAGCACAAGGTTAATCGGACCTGTCAGTAGTTGTGTTTGTTCAAACTGCTCACTGACTAAACTGCATAAAAAGGCCAGTCTCTTAACCCTTTGCCTTCTGCACACTGTCCACCAACATCGTACATTGTTAACCATGCTAGCAAAACAAAAACTTAACCCTTTGACTCCCTCACCCTATCCACCAGCTTCCTGCAGGAGCTGGTGGAAAGGGTGAGTGAGTCAAAGGATTACGTTTTTTTTTTTTTTTTGCAATTGGTGGATAGGGTGCGAGAGTCAAAGAGTTAAACAAAGAAAGAGAGCTCAAACTGTGCATAACAGAGTCGTTTTCTTAACGCCTTGAAGACTTCCTAGCACTTTCCTTGTAGCTAAGGATACGAATTTGTGTCTACTTTATTTTGAAATATTTCGTGCAATACTTACCCGAAAAATAAATCGATCTATTTTTTAGACGAATTTGTTTTCTGACAGCAACAAATTACACATGTGACTAAAAGTTTATTCTGAACAATGGGCGTGTATCCGAAATATGAATAGTGTTTGTTTTCAGCCTTAACCACAGAAATGTTATAAAAGTACATTATAATTTATTTGATTTAAACCTTAACCTCACGTATCCAAATGTTAGACCATTTTGTTTAGACTTAAAACACCCAAGGCTATACTCACGTCTAAATATACCATCCATATTTGGTCAAAATCCATTGATAGGCGACCTAGGAATCATTTCCCACACTTGGAATCTAGTTTTGTGTGATTCTGTTGTTTTTTTTTTTTTTTTTTTTTTCTTCTTCTTTAATTTGAAGAGGTCTCAAGGAAAGCATACAATGGGTATGATAAAAACTGTAATAAAGCATAAAAAGATGATTTCATTTTAACGATCAATAGCTTGCATAAAAAATCATTAAAGACAATCCAGATTTTTTTTCCCGAGGTAATTGCGACTTTCAGCGAAATCGAGGTTCAGTGAAACTTGACGTGAATCGACGACATGGTATAGTACGACAAAAGTGAAAACTGATTTAAGATATTGTGAAATTTAAAAACAAACAAACAAACAAAAAAAGGAATCTCTTCACTCACCTTCCTGAAAAAGTAAGACACGTTTTGGTCTGTCTGACCTTAACCTTCTATGTTGTAGCATTATCTTCCACACATAATGTCTCCGCGACTGTCAATAGTCCACATCTTTGACCGGCCTTTGATAAATGTCCGTCCATAAAGAGTTAAAAAAAAATATCTCCCCTTATTATTTTTCCACAGACAAACTGATAGACACACAGAAACAAATGCAACACAAACACACAACACACAAACACCGACACACACACACACACACACACACAACACACACACACACACACACACACACACACACACACACACACACACACACACACACACACACACACACACACACACACACACACACACACACACACACACACACACACAACACAACACAACACACACACAAACACACATATCTTCTGTCGTCGATATGAGAGTGGCTCCATTTTTAAGGGAGATTGAAAAAAAAAAGGTTTATCGTGATTGATTATCCGTTATTCATCAAAGACGCATGACGCCTGTATAATGTTGCCCAAACAATCAATCAACGGCGCGGACACACACAGAAATCTAAAGCATTTTGCGTTTAGTCACGTTTTTCACTGGTGCTGTCATCTAACCCCTCTCCACCCCATCTGAAATGAAGACATGGTTTATGTGGCTATGAACTATAATGTGCAGTGAGTTGTGGTTTTCGATATGAAATGATCAAACACAGGATGTGCCCAGGAAAAAAAAAGGACAATGAAACTTGCAGAATGAAATAAAAGTTAACCACTTCACAGTACACTCGAAATTGGTTAAATTCAGTCCTTAAGAAAAACAAAAAGAAAAACAGCAACAGAACATGCCATGGTACCATAGATCAAATAAATTCACAATTTAGACAACCCGAGAAGGAAAGGGGTATTGGAGCACCTGGTCACAACAGGAAAGCTGGAGGGAAAGAGAGCACCAGGTAGACCCAGGGAAAAAAACTATTGGATGGACTTGCAGAGTGGTTGAGGACAGAGAGGGATAGAAACATATGGAGGGCCATGATCGCCAACGCCATGCGGCAAGGCACTTGATGATGACGATGAGACAACCCTAGTCCTGATTATAGATCACGCAGGAAGGTATAAAAGCAACCCTGAGATACGTTGAAAATAATCTTTGTGCCAGAGCTTGCCGAAATCCATCAACACAGCTGAGAAATTATTGCTGACAAAGCGCGTTTCTCAGTATCGACATGACATAATATCCCCTCAAAAGGGAATGAACAATGCCAGAATCACTTTGCTATAACTTGCAGTGTTATGTCTTTTCTCTTACGCTTGTGTGTGTGTGTGTGTGTGTGTGTGTGTATGTGCGTGCGTGCGTGTGTGTGTGTGTGTGTGTGTGTGTGTGTGTGTGTGTGTGTGTGTGTGTGTGTGTGTGTGTGTGTGTGTGTGTTGTGTTGTGTTGTGTTGTGTGTGTGTGTGTGTGTGTGTGTATATATATATATATATATATATATAACTAAAACACGTAAGCAACCCTTCTCAACAACTTACAGGTATATATTTATGTTTTTTATCAAACCTGTGAACCCTTCAGGAATGGCAAAAAGCGTAAACGTAGAAGTAAAATTCCTAGGTCAAGGTCACACGAACCAATACAATGTCTACTGACCTTTAGAAATGCAAAATCTAGATTTTATGGATCTTTTTTTTACTTAATAAAATTAGTTTTTTTTTTCTGTTTTTTTTTTTCACCATGGTTGTGTTGTTATTTCTTTGTTTCGCTCTTCTTCCGTTCTGCTTCTTCGATGTTTTCCTCTCGGATGTTATTTTCTATTCGACTTGGGGCCATTTTTCTGACAGTTGAATTCCCTCTGCGGGGTATCTGTGAAGGAGAAGTAATTGTTTCCATCGCCCCGTCGACGGCAAGATGTATGGAGCGAGGGGTGTACTGTCATTCAAACATAGCACTCTCTTCACACACACACACACACACACACACACACACACACACACACACACACACACACACACACAACACACACACACACACACACACACACACCACACACACACACCCCACACACACAACACAGAGACACAGACCACACACACACACCACACACACACACACACACAAATACACACACACACACACACACACACACACAGACACACACACACACACAAATACACACACATACACAAACATCACACACACACAAACACACATACACAACTACACAAACACACAGACACACACACACACGCGCGCGCAACACACACACACACCCAAATACACACACATACACAAAAAACACACACACAAACTCCACAACTACAGAATATACCAAACACACCAGAACAAACTAAACACACGTCCGCGCAACACACAACCAACAACAACGACCTAACAACACAAATCACACAGACTTCACTACAACAAATACATCACACAGCACCACACTCACCTCCACTTCATTCCCCGCACACGACTGACCATCGACACAACACACTCCACGAAGCACAATAATGCACCATTTCCCCACACGCACGACGCACAACCACACAACATACACTCACTTCACCACACCACACACACACACACACACACACACACACATACACACTTCACACACACACACACACACACACACACACACACACACACACACACGCACGCACCACACACACACACACAACACACCACACACACACACAACACACACACACACACACACACACAAAACAACTTACTACCCTATACTTCCTTACACTGGTACCAGCAACAATGACGAGATCGTTACCCGGAATTTTGAAGATATGCATGGCTCAGAAATGAACCAGTACAAGGAAACAGGCCTGATGTTTGTGTTGTTTTTTTCTGTGTTTTGTTTCGCTTTGTTTTTTTTTTTTTGTTTTTTTTTATCAGACATTCCCTCCTCATAATTAGGTAAATGATGTTGATATTAAAACGGGACATAGAACGGATCATTCTTTGATATTAAACCAAAATATATAACGGATTGTTTCATGGTGATTTTAGAATTTTAAGATTGGGGAAAGAGACTAAAACGATATACATTTTCGAAATGTAATTCTTCTTTTTGAGAGATAAAACATTTGTAAGTGAAATTTGATAATATAGTTAGATAGTTGTTGAATAGTAGTGGACTTCATATTAAAGAAAACCTAAGTGAAATTGATAATATAGCTAAGATTGTTGTTGAAGAGTAGCGGACAACTAAGGAATGATATAGCTAAGATCGTTGTTGAAGATACGCGCATCATATTATAAAGAAAACCTACATACCATACCAAAGTCAGAAATTCAGTTCGTTGTTTCGGATCATCTTTTTTTAAAGACACGCTTTCGATGAAAACAAGTACGAAACAATTTTATATGCAACGATGTTAAAACATATACAATGACGGAGAAGAGAGCTTACTAAATACCAGAATTCAGGATCTAGAAGCTTAACAAGTTTGCCACATGAGGAAAGAAAAAACAAATCAAGAGAACGATACCCCCCATGGGATGCCGTGACTCTTTCAGTATGAATGGTATCCGCACCTTCTGGAAATTCTTTGCTAGAAATTTCATCTTCTCTGTCACTCTCTTTTTTCTGCCTTGTTCCTTTGCTGTCATTTCTTCGTATCACTTTTTGCCTTGCTGGTCATTCATCTGTATGTGTTCGATAAAGTCTTACGTACTTTCTCTCTAGTAACTGGGTACATGTGTTAAGTTCATTTTTGACTCTAAAGAAATCAGATACGCGGAAGCAATTTTAGGTAATTTAGGCCCATATTTTGTACATATTTTAATGTCCATAGTTATGTTTAAATATTTTGTATTCAGGTATGTTTTTAAATCCCACTGTGTGATAAATTGGACGGAGTGGTCAACGCCAGGGGCATCTCCTTAGACTATGTGCACGAATGCATTGATATGTGTATTCAAATTATTCCTTTTTTTCTTCAATTAAGTATTGTGTTGTTTTGAAAGGGATATAACTACGATATGGCTCTACGCAGACGGCAGGGCTTTAAACAAAAATAACAATAACAGACAACGATAAACAACAGTCAGTGTTACTAAGAGACATACAAACGCTGGAAGTACTACTTTTCTCTAAAGCCAGATGGGTTGCAGATGGGGGGAGGGGGCATACTACTTCTGTAGATGTTAATCCAGTTTTACACCTATCTTTTTGAAATTTTGCAGCTTAGATTTTTTCCACATGAGGTGTGTCAGTATTGTTAAATATAATCTGTTCAGTCACATTACATGTAAGGTTTATGATTACGTAACGGCAACAAAACATGCTGATCATCATAATCATATCATCATCATCATCATCATCATCAAGTGCCTTGCCACATGGTGTTGGCGACCATGGCCTTCCATCTGTTTCTATCCCTTCTTGCCGCAAGCACATCCTCCACCCTCTCCGTCTTCAGACATCTGCAAGTCCGTCCAATATATTTTTTCCCTGGGTCTAACTGGTGCTCTCTTTCCCTCCAGCTTTCCTGTTGTGACCAGGTGCTCCTTTCCTCATAAAATAGCCTATAAATGTTGCCTATCTTTTCATAATGTTCCTTATGAATGATCTTGTATCTGCCTCCATCTAGACTGTCTCGTTTGTTTTCTTTGATGTCCATGGAACTCTCAACATTCTTCTTAGAAACATCTCGGCTGCCTCAATTTTGTTCTGGCTTTGTAAACATTCCGATAATATTGTGAAATGTGTTTATTTGCTCGATATGTTTTGTCTAATTTTTGTTCCACAAAACAAAACAAACAAAACAGATGAATGACTTTAAAAACATATTAATGCGAATAAATGAATGTAAAAAAAACGAAAAATGATTAGCGGCTTCTCCCTGTCTCAGCGTCGTTATCGCCCCTTGAGAAACCAACACACTTGTTTCATTATTCATATTGTCAACACGGCTGTTTTTTTTTTTTTCTCTCCTGTGACCTGTTGGGCTCTTCTCTCTGGAGGGAACGGGTCACCCGTCACAGTACTGTGTCATTTCTTTTCACAAATCTCACATGTTGTATTTCGGACCAAACAGTTCATTTTATCAAATAAAAATGTATTTAAAAAGTACAAGAATAAACAGCACTGCATCATTGACAAAGCAAGAATAATAAGTGGAACAACAGACGATCAAACAAAAGCGAGGGAAAAAAAAGAACAAAATAGATAGGAGAAAGAAAAATATTGTGTGTGTGTGTGTGTGTGTGTGTGTGTGTGTGTGTGTGTGTGGTGTGTGTGTGTGAGAGAGAGAGAGAGAGAGAGAGAGAGAAGAGAGAGAGAGAGAGAATCAGTAAACAAACAAGAAAGACAAATGGACAAAATGACGGACGGACAGACATATAAATAAAGAAAAGAACCTCCAGAAAATATACAGCGAGAAGAGAGAGAGAGAGAGAGAGAGAGAGAGAGAGAGAGGGGGGGGGGGGAGGGATGGAGGGAGAGACGCACACTGTTACAGACAAAGAGAGACAAACAGAAACAAAGATACAGGCATAGACAAAGACAGAGGAGTTTCAATCAATATGAAGACACAGTGTCAACATTCCTACTCTAACATTTGAAGTTCTTTCTGTTTTACAATCTTGAGTAAAGCAGACAAACAAACAAACAAAAATGATTTCGTTTCAATATTCAGTCCATAGTTTATGATTGTAACAATGAATCGGTCATTCAATGAATAATTCAATCAGTGACATACTTTGATCTGACATCATAGGCGCTAGCGCCTATCAACGTATCATATGAATAGATATCTTACTGTCCGAATAACACAGACATCTGCAGTCTATTTTTTTAAGCTGTCCTATGGCTTTAAACTTATAGCGCGTGAAACCGTGCGTATGTAGCGTTCGGTGCATGTAGGTGCTTTATCTTCTTCAAGGTTGGGCAGAGTAAAGCAGTGAGTAAATGGACTAAAACAACAAAAATCAAATCGAAAAGAAACGCACTTCCCATAACACTGAGGCAGTAGCGCAGTGTGATAGTAGAGACACAAACTTCTTCTCAGGACTAGCATAATAAGGGCTTGCCAATGTTCTCTCTTTTCGTTCGTTTACCTTTCCTTAGCTTTGACAAAAGTCAAATACCCAATCACGAACAGGCAGATTGGAAGCCACAGGACACATACAGTTTCAGGGATGTAATTCCAACATGTACTCGCTCATGCAGGTTTACCTCTACACCAACAAGGCTCGGTAACCAGGGCTAGTAACCTCCCTCTGAAACGTCAGCATAGTATATCAAGCTTTCAATCACCTAACTCTTCAAGGAGTATAGAGTTTGGGAGTTTGTTCAAGAAGGATTCACTGCACTCCGAAGACTTTATAT
The DNA here is from genome assembly GCA_030674185.1 of Monoplex corrugatus. Taxonomy (NCBI): domain Eukaryota; kingdom Metazoa; phylum Mollusca; class Gastropoda; order Littorinimorpha; family Ranellidae; genus Monoplex; species Monoplex corrugatus. The sequence goes on along the minus strand of CM060306.1, from coordinate 56,272,423 downwards.
GTGACCTCCCACCACCAATTCAGTCTTAACTCGAAGTCAGTCGAACAGCACTAGGAGCTGGAAAGGTGACCGAGGTCTTTCTGGGGTGTTGACTTTTCTCAAAATTGATTTCTGTGGACTATAGTCTATCCCCCACATAATTTGTTGAAAAAAAAATCTTTAATCAATTAGAAATGGTACTTTAATGCACTGATCGTAGCAAACGAACGCAATTTCTTACCAAAAGTACCTATTTTTGTCTCTAATTGCAAACCGTAACATGTACAGAACTCTACATGTAATATACTGACAGAAAGCTCTTTGGTGCACCTTTGGGATTATGACAGGTAAAATCAGAAACAAACTGGGTCAAAGCTACCAAATTAACAAATGTAAGGAACATATGTAGGAGAGTACATAAAAGCTTTAGAGGCCGTTTTCTCAAAATGGCCATCATGCAACTTAATGACTTTAAACATATGTAACTTCCATATTTTTTTTAGCATAAACTTCATTCAAGTAACAAAATAATCAGCAGAATGTACACTTTCCACAGATATGTGTATCTCAAAATACACAACATGCTAGTAAAGACTGTAAAAACAAAAAAAATATGACCGCTGGATTTCTTTAGGGTAAAACATAAAACATTGAAAAGTAGTTTGTTTGTGAAAGATCCTTTGGAGTAATATAAGCACAACGTTTCGAGCCCCAGGCTCTTTATCAAGTGAATGAAAAGTGGTAAATGAAAGCGACATGGAAAATAAAAGTGACGTGGAAAATGAAATGACGTGAAATAATAAGAATGAAAGAGCAGTACTGGTGGGGGTGGGGGTGGGGGGGGGGGGGGGAGAGGGGGAAACAGTAGGGTTTAGTAGGACTTTAGCCTACCACTTTTCATTCACTTGATAAAGAGCCTGGGGCTCGAAACGTTGTGCTTATATTACTCCAAAGGATCTTTCACAAACAAACTACTTTTCAATGCTGGTAAAGACTGATTTCGTGCAGGGAGGTCACATATGCATTCCACCCAAATCTGTCAGCAAAATACTTTGCGGTGGCAAGGCCTAGAAACGGGGAAGAAGGATGAGGGGCCTTTGAAACATTAAACTGACACAAACCAGAATGATATAAACATTGCTATGGGCAGCAAACAGGCCAGTTTTTAATGTTGCTGGCTGGGACTGAACTCAAGATATCAGACCCCGAGTCCATGGATCTGCCAACTGGCCCGCAAGCCCTCATTATTCAAGGTGCTTAGTGTTGTGGGGCAGCCTTTACTTTGTTTGAATCAGAAATGTCAGACATTCGCGTTTCGGTAGAGCAGGTGCTTTTTTCATCAAATTTAAATTCGGAGTTGACGTTGACACCTACCCAAGCTGATATGGCCGACAGAACGGTGATAAGGGAACTCGTGGCTGTAGATATGTGTCTGCCCAACTCAGGTGTGTCTCCGTCTGTAGTCTGTCTGTCTGTATGTCTGTTTGTCTGTCTGTCTGTCTGCCTCTCTCTCCTTTTCTTGTCTTTCTCCCTCTGTCTCTGTCTCTCTCTCTCTTTCTCTTTCTGTCTGTCTGTCTGTCTCTGCCTGTCTTTCTGTGTCCCTGTCTCTGTCTCTCTCTATCTCTGTCTCTGTGTCTGTGTCTCTGTTTCTGTCTGTCTGTCTGTCTCTGTCTGTCTGTCTGTATTGTCTCGCAAAATATAACAATCGTACGATTACATTTTAAGCTGATATTTATTTATGTGAACACACAGAAACGATGTCGTTAATATTTTAGCATCGCATCTCTGTAAATCATTTACACTATCTATGTTTGTTTTGTTTTAAAGTGTACCTACAATGCGCATGTAAATATCGTTTGTGAATGATACGCGTGTGTTGCATATCAATATGAAACATTGTTTTTGTTTGTTTGTTTGTTTGTTTGTTTTGGTTTGTTTGTTTGTCCATCTCAATGTCTCCCTTCCTCCCTTGCTCCCCCCCCTCTCTCTCTCTCTCTCTTTCTCCAGCACTCTGTCTTTCTCTGAGTGAGAAGCACACATAGTTATTTTTCTGTCTTGTTGCTTTTTTCCCTTATTCAAATTTTTCCATGGATTAAATGCTGATATGTCTAACAATGTATAATAATAGATTCGGGCATTTCTTTTCATCAAAATGTGCGATAATTATGAATATTTTTTCAATACAAATATATTTTCCTCATGTGCCTTATCTCATTCCCAACAAACGTCAACTATCAACAAGTCGAAATATCAGCCAGAAGAAGAAAAAGAAGAAGAAGAAGAAGAAGTGTCTGTCTGTCTGTCTGTCTGTCTGTCTGTCTGTCTGTCTGTCTGTCTCTCTCTCTCTCTCTGTCTCTCTCTGTCTCTCTCTCTCTCTCTCTCTCTCTCTGTCTCTCTCTCTGTCTCTCTCTGTCTCTCTCTGTCTCCCTCTGTCTCTCTGCTCTCTGTCTCTCTCTCTCTCTCCTCTCTCTCTCTCTCTCTCTCTCTCTCTCTCATGCACTCAACGTCCCACCCTCCGCCCAACTACAGGTACATCTTACTCCAACTATGTCTTTCACACACATAACGCAAACGCGCCAAAAAGTACACACACGCGCGCGCGCGCGCACAAACACACACACACACACACACACACACAACACACACACACACATACACACGCACACACACACCACACACACACACACACATACACACTATCACACGCCA
>CM060306.1:56232235-56264735 GCA_030674185.1 Monoplex corrugatus | reverse complement strand
TGGGGCAGCACGGATAGTAGACTCACATATCGCTTACCAACACGAATCAAAACTCGCGTTGCCTCGATACACACACAGCACGTGACCCGGAGACTCCCGCGGAATGCGCGTCCGTCATGTGTACCTGGGATGATGATGGCTCATCACTGTGAGGTCGGTCCCACCATCCAGATGCTGTCAGTCAGTCAGTCAGACTCTCCCATCTCTGTGCACTTTGTCTGAACACGTAACATTGGCACTAACGTTGGCACTTGCCAGGCATAGGGGGGCTAGAAGATGAGAGAGGAAAGAAGTGGTTAGGGGTAAGGGGAGAGGGTACGGGGTGGGTTTGCGGTTTACTGGGATCTGTTCTTACACAACAGACTTTTGCTAGCGAATAGACCTCGCAATGAAGACAAAACCTTCACAGTTAAAAAAAAAAAAAAAAAAAAAAGAAAAAAAAAAACTCGAGGAAAAAAAGGACAGCAGATGGAGGAGGATAGCCCCTCAAAACTGAGCTCGAACAACAGGAAGCAAAATTGTAGACAAAAAAACTTCTTTGAGAGAAGAAAAGACTCCCCGCCTCCCAAAAATAAACTTAAACCGCAGTCAGCACTTGCTTTTGCAACAAGCACTCTCCGATTGCGTAACGTTCAAAGCAAAAACGGGGGGTTAGGTAGGGTACAGTAACGGCTGACAAGCTAACCAGCAAAACGCACAGAGACGTGAAGTGACAAGGAAACCTCTTTATGTTTGCATGAAGGGGCTGCATCGCAGCTGGAAAGACCCACACAGGCTTGGTAAGGGAAGGGGCTGGGACGGTACAGAGGGGCCAGCAGACAGAACGAGAGAGAAGGGGGATGGCGAGGGTTGGGGGGGGGAGGGAAGGGGAGGAGGGAGGAGGGCTCCATACAAAACTGCCAAGCAAACCTTTCTCACGTGCTCGAAGGCAAAGGGAGGCCACTGCGACCGCCTCTGACTGTTGCCTCTTACCTGCGCCTGCTCTAAAAGTTGGTTGGCGGTACAGAGTCAAAGAAAGGTATAAGCTTCGCTGTGTGTGTGTGTGTGTGTGTGTGTGTGTGTGTGTGTGTGTGTGTGTGTGTGTGTGTGTGTGTGTGTGTGTGTGTGTGTGTGTGTGTGTGCGGGGAGGGGGGGTAGTAAAGGGGTGAACGCGGATTGGCGATATGGGAGTAGGGTAGGGGCAGAGTGGAAGGAGGTGATGGAAGTTTTTTTGAGAGTATGGAGGGTGCAAAGGGAAAAGCAGCAGTACAATAAGTTATTTAAGTAGCAGTTTTTTTGTTGTTGATATTCAAACATCACCAATGGGGAAGGACTCCTATCGGAAGATGTACCATTTGCATTCACAGCAATGGCTATTTCGATATTGTCTTCTTAAGAAACTGTACACGGAGTGACTGATTCGTTTGCTACATTCACTCATATTGTTATAAAAGCGAGAGCAACTGGGATTTGGTCACATGCATTCGCGCACAGTCGGTAAGAAGAACATGCGGTTGAACAACTATGCAACCAGTAACTGTTTCAAAACTCTTACATCCACTTCATTCTTTTCATGTATACATAAACTGACCTGATCCCTCGAGAATAGTAAAGACAGATTTAAGGTAAGGGAAGCAGCATGTTCATCGTGGAAAGCACTGAACAGTAATATATGATCGAGAGTTTCATGCAGGAGCTTTCAGATATAATATTCATATTCTCATTTAAGCTATGCCTTATGATGTTCAGCAAGATGCACAAAGACAAAATCAACAGAAATGTACATCTCCGATAACACCATCTCTGTCTTTGTTGATGAAGACCCGCTAGAAACATCGACTAACGGTACAGTTCTGTACAAAGTCATGTGCTAGCTATTTTTAGTTACAAAGTTGAACTTGAGCTATTTTCGGAGCATCGCTTCCCATGCCCGCTGTACTCCTGGTGGCATATCTATCGTAGATGATAACAATATCAACAATATCGCTGCACAGCCTTAACCCTTTGACTCCCTCACCCAGTTTACCAGCTTCATCCAGATTCCAGGACGTGGGAGTCTTAGGGTTAACCCTCTGGCGCCTGCACCATGTCCACCAGCATCCCGCATGGCCTACCATACTAGCAAAGCAAAAACTTAACCGTTTGACTTTATCACCCTATCCACCAGCTCCTACAGACAGTAGGTGGATAGGGTGAGAGAGTCAAAAGGTTAAGTTTTTGCAGTGGGTTGATAGTGTCTGGGAGTGTTAGGGTTAAGAGTGGAGTCAGGCGGTGCGAATGATGCAGCCCTTACGGCGCAGTCTGTGGTCTGATTCTTCCCTCAAAAAGCTGTGGCCATAACTGTCAGTCGTCATTTCTCATGGCGAAGTTAACACACAGTTCAGGTGCAATGCAGAATGCACCGTGATGTCTGTAGCAGGTGAGGGCAAATATGCACAGGTATACACGCTCGTGGAAACACACAGGCACAGACACATAGACACAGACACACAGACACACATATGCACACAACACAACACACACAGACACAGACCACACGCACACGCACACGCACACGCACACGCACACACAGCAACACCACAGAAGATAGATAGAGAGAGAGAGAAGAGAGGAGAGAGAGAGAGAGAGAGAGAGAGAGGAGAGAGAGAGAGAGAGAGAGAGAGAGAAAGATTTAAGCACGAACACAACATGCATGCAAACTTTCGTGCGATGGAATTTTCCGATATATGTGTTTGCGCAAATATTGACAAAAGAGGAGAAGAGAGAAAAAAACAAGAGAGAGAGAGAAGAGAGATAGAGGAGAAAGAGAGAGAGAGAGGAAGAGAAAGAGAGAGAGAGAGAGAGAGAGAGAAAGAGAGAGGAGAGAGAGAGAAAGGAGAGAGAGAGAGAGGGGGGGGGGATCCAATATTGAACTAGATCTTAGAACTAGGATTAAAAGGTCTGTTTACAAAGTGAGACTGATTGGAAAGTCCAGCTCCAAAAATATGTATGGAACAGGAGTTTAATTTGATATCCATTTGCTATTTCAAGGAAATATTCATCAAGCTTTTGTTTACTGCTGACTTGATGCTTTCGGGTATTCATTTCAAAGATTTGCTTCAGAAAAGAAGACGTTTGCATTAGATGTGTCTAATCTTAGTATTGAAATATTAAGATCAATTCGTGAGTTTTCAATATTTCTGTTCAGTGTTCGAGATAGATATGTGTACACCTTTGTGCATTTCTACATTTTGTTGTACATGCATTGATTTGCAAGGACTGTTTCTACTTCTCTTTCCATTTTTTAGTTTGTGACTAAGGAGCTGTCAACTATTATTTTTTTTCTGCTCTTTCGGGTAAGGATTTTTTTTCAAAATTAAAATGTTACTGCAGCCATCCCATACTGTTGGTGCACAGTCAATATGAAAACTAATACATAGGAATTGTAAACGTGTGTTTTTGCGTCAGTGTCGATAAAATATAAAAATCTGAGTAAAATCTGAACAGTGTGATCAACGTGGTCTTTCCATGTGTGTGGTAGTTTGTTTGTTTGTTTGTTTGCTTGTTTTTTGTTTGTTTTTGTCCGTATCCACAACTGGATGATACAAAATAAACTACAGTTACATGGTGATAAAACTGAAGCCATTTTCGAAGGCACCCAAAACAAGCATGCTTCTATTACACTGAATACCATTCAGAAAGGTGACAACCTCATCCTTCTCTCTGATTCTGTCAAAAAACCTGGGTGTGACCTTGGACAACACTCTTTCAATGTAGAAGTTTCTGACCCAAACCTTCCAATCATGCTGCTATCAGATTCGGTGCATTGGTTACATTCAAAAATATTTTTCAACTGAGGCTGCATTTAAGCTTGTGACAGCTTTTTGTTTTTGTTTTTTGTTTTTTTTGTTTTTGTTGATTTACTACAACGCTGTCCTTTCTGGATTGCAGCTTCTTCTTTCCTCTGTCTGCAACACATACAAAACTTAGCTGAACGTCATGTCTTCAGAACGAAAAGAAGTATATCATGTCAGCCCTCTCCTTCGCTGTCTACGCTGGTTGCCTGTTTTGAACGGCACTGAATATAAGCTGGATACCTTGTGTTTCAAAGTTTTCACCAGCCTGCCCCATCATACATTTGTGACAACATCAATATTTATACACCAACTCGCACAGCAGAAATAGCCAGCAGAATCGGCCAAGGTAAAACAGCATTCGAAAGAAAACGAAAAGTGTTCTTACCAACAAGAGAGAGAGACAGAGACAGAGACAGAGAGACAGAGACAGAGAGACAGAGACAGAGAGACAGACAGGCAGACAGGCAGACAGAACAGAGACAGAAAAAGAGAGAGAAAGAGACAGAGAGACAGAAAGACAGAGAGAGAGGACGAGAGAGAACGAGGGAGACAGAGAGACACAGAGAGAGACAGAGAAAGAAACAGAGACAGAAACAGAGACAGAGATGGAAAGACAGACAGAGAGAAGAAGAAGAGAGAGAGAGAGAGAGAGAGAGAGAGAGAGAGAGAGAGAGAGAGAGAGAAAAGAGAGTAGGCCATTTGATCTTAATTTATCTGCATGCATACCACTCTGTTCCTCTGTCTTTCTCTTTCTATCTCTCTCTCCGTCTCTGTCTCTCTTCTCTGTCTCTGTGTCTCTCTGTCTCTGTCTGTCTGCCTGTCTATATGTTTGTCTGTCTCTCTCTCTCTCAGTCTCTCTCTCTCTCCCTCTCTCTCCTCTCTCTCTCTCTCTCTCTCTCTTCTCTCTCTCTCTCTCCCTCCCCTCTCCGAGTGTGTGTCTGTCTCTCTTTATCTCTCTTTCTCTAATATAATTTTGTAAATAGCTTACCATAAACATGCTGCATTTCTGTTGTCATTCATTTAAATGTTATTGCTCTTTTATAATGATTATACACAAATGAACATAAACACACAGACATATGCTTGCAAATGCACGTGCACACATACATTCATATACATACATTCATATACGCACATATACTCGAATATGTGTAAATATTTTCATGCGATTTTGAGATTGCTTGTATTTGTCGTTGTTGCTGTTGTTTTCATATTTGTATGTTATCTTTGTTTCATTTATAGGCCATTTTATGAGGAAGGGGGATTTGGAGCACCTGCTCACAACGGGAAAGCTGGAGGGAAATGAGAGGGCTGGGATGAGCAGGGTAGGGGAGATGCTGGGAAACGGATAGCAGAGTGGCTGGGAGATGGGAGGGTTGGGAGATGCTGCTCCACAACGAGAGATAAGTGGTTGAGTCCAGTACCAAACCCCAAATGCGGACAGGACACACTGAAGATAGACACGTACACCACCACACACACCAAAACCGCACACACACACTCACATAACACACACAATGCACCACAGACCACATAATGCACACACACACAGATCACACACACACACAGATCACACACACACACACAGATGCACACACACACACACACATAGATGCACACACACACACACACACACACACACACACACACACACACACACACACACACACACACACACACACACACACACACACACACACACACACACACACACACATACGCACACTCGCATACACATTCACACACACCGCGCGACACATTCGCATGTCTTGAAGATCGGATGTCTCATTTCTTCTATTTTTTTTTTTTCTTCTCTCTCTCTCTCTCCTCTCTCTCTCTCTCTCTCTCTCTCTCTCTCTCTCTCTCTCTCTCTCTCTCTGTTATGTCTGTCTGTCTCTGTCTCTTCTCTGTCTCTGTCTCTGTCTCTTCTCTCTCTCTCTCTCTCTCCTCTCTCTCTCTCTCTCTCTCTCTCTCTTCTCTCTCTCTCTCTCTCTCCCTGTCTGTTTCCAATTCCCCGTATCTCTCTCTTGCCCCACCCCCCTCCCCGTCTGCCTCTCTCTCTCTCTCTCTCTGTCTCTATTTCTGTGCTTTCTGAAAGTAAGCTTGAAATAAAGCAGCAATCATTCTTGGCATATGTCTGGCAGAACCGAGATTTCTGTGTCTAGTTCTTTCTATTGGGACCAGAGCCACAGTCAGTGCTGCCTTTCATAGAGAGAATTTCAACAGTATTGCGCCGTAAACGTTGATGTGCTGTACAACGTAGTGTTATTTTCTCATGTTTGAGAAGTCGTTGGAGAGCGAATATGGAAATCCTGAGCTTCTCTTAGGGACACAAATCCAATGACGTGTGTGCCCTTCTCGTCTCTCTCTTGCTTTTTTCATTATAATGTTAGAGCTGACATGTCTTTTTTCTGTGTTTTTTTTTATTTTTAATGGTTCCTTTCCTTTCGTCTTTGTTGTTGTTGTTTTATTTTTCTTTTATTGTTGTTTATTTCATGCCTGTAATCTATATTTTCTTATTGTTGTCTTTTCTACTATTGCTATTTTTCAATCTTTTTATTATGAGCAAACATTATATGTATATTATTACTGCCACTGCCACTATTCTTGTTACGATATTAGGGTGTTGTTGTGTTTTGTTGTTTATGTTGTCGTTGTTGGGTATTGACATATGCATTTGCTTTACATGTGTTTGTCGTTGTCTTCAATGCTTTCATTAAGCCAATCGACATACAAAATTAATATTTTATCATAATTGATTTTTTTTTTTGTTTTGACATGATGTGTGTTGTGGTACATCTGTTTTCATGGCAGTGTTAACACGATTCCTTCCAACTTCCCCACCCCATCCTTTTTGTTGTATTTTAATTGTTTCTTTCCTCTCTTCTATCCCTTTCAGATGTGCTAGTGTGTGTGTTGGAGGGGGGAGGGACTAGGAGTGGGAATAAGTATAATTTACCACTAGGCATAGGGCCGACTGGGGGAAAAAATGAACTAATTAATGTAAAGCGCAGTGAGTCTTTACCTATGTGTAGGAGAATACAGTTGATGACAAATAATACCAATGGCATCAGCACTGACATTACCATAGACAACAAGAAACTTGAGACCGTCCATAGATTTAAATATCTGGGAGCTATAGTATCAGATGAAGGATCAAAGCCCGAAGTACTTTCCAGGATTGCCCAGACCACAGCTGCAATGACCAAGCTAAAAGTCATCTGGAACGACAAGAATATCGCAATCGGCTCCAAGATCAGACTGATGCGTTCCCTGGTCATGTCAATATTTTTGTATGCATGCGAAACATGGACCATAACAGCAGACATTGAATGAAGGATACAGGCAATGGAGATGAGATGCTTCCGCAAACTCCTTGGTATCTCGTACAAAGATCATATAACCAATAAGGAAGTGAAAACCCGAATCGAAAACGCCATCGGGCCGTATGAAGACCTCCTGACCTCATTGAAAAGACGCAAACTGAGGTGGTACGGGCACGTCACACGATCATCTGGACTGGCCAAGACCGTCTTGCAGGGAACAGTTCAGGGAGGGAGACGAAGAGGCAGACAGAGAAAAAGATGGGAAGACAATATCAGAGAGTGGACTGGCCTTGAATGGAATATCATTCTGCGGAAAGCTGAGGACCGTGAGGAGTGGAGGAAGTTGGTTGCAAAATCTCCAGTGGTGCCCCAACGGTCAACCAGACTACGGGACTGATGATGATGATGATGAGGAGAATAGCGCTATATAAAAGTGATTTATTATTATTGTTACTATTATTGTTCTTTTTGCTGTTTTTTCTCTTTTTTCCCTTTTTTGTGTAATATGGTTCTATTATATGTGTAGAGTACCAAGGACTAGCTGTACGACAGATCCAGTCTGATTTAATGCCACTATTCTAAAGCCATGATGTGTTTTGAATTTACAAGTCTGAAGTTTGCGTCTTTTCTCTCTCTCTCTGTCCCTAACAAGGGACAGGCACCCACTTACAGCGGGGTCGACAGTAAAAGTGCAATGAAGCCAGGACACAGACCTGGTCCCCTATCCAGTTATCTTACTTCATTTTAAAACTATGTTTGAGTTTTTGAAGAGAAATAAATAAAGGCATCCTCAGGCGGACGAAACAAAGACAAAACCAAAACCAACAATGAAACAAATATTGCACAGTGATGATGCGTTTTCTTAATATAAAAATAAAACTGAATTTCAAAAATCAATTCGCGAAAAGAGTGATCGTATAACAGTCTGTGAGACGCTGTCTTGCTGATGCTGCAAATGTGTGTTTCTAAAGATAGGTAAAGGCAAAACAGGAGCGAAGTTAGGATTTCTGTGTGTGCACATAGTGTACATGGTGGAGGTGTCGCTTAAGGGATTGTCTCCCTGGGTTTTTTTTTCAAAAATGACTGGCAAGCACTAGTTAAGAGATATTGGTGTGTATGTGTATGTGTGTGTGTGTGTTGTGTGTGTGTGTGTGTGTGTGTGTGTGTGTGTGTGTGTTGTGTGTGTGTGTGTGTGTGTGTGTGTGGTGTGGTGGTGTGTGTGTTGAGTTTATGTGTGTGTTTAGTTGTGTATATGTGTGTGTGTTTACGTGTGCGTGCGTATATTTGTGTGTGTGTGCTCACGTGCGTGTGTGTGTGTGTGTGTGTGTGTGTGTGTGTGTGTGTGTGTGTGTGTGTGTGTGTGTATGTGTGTGTGTGTGTGTGTGCTTGTGGATATACATGCACATACATACCACTACCACCTAGTTACACAAATAAAAAAAAAGAAGAAAAAGAAAACAGTGAGAGGAAACCCAGACGAAAAAAGAAAAACAGGAAGAAGGAAAACAAAAAGGAGAACAACAAAAATAAGAACAATTCGAAAAAAAAAATCACACGAACAAAAAGAAAAGACAAAGGAGTGGGAGGACAAAGAAAGACAGGATAAGAAGAAGGCAGAAATGGAGAAGTAGAATTTACAAAAAGCAGAGAATAAAGGAGGAGGAGGAATAGGAGAAGAAGTAGAAGAAGAAGAAGTAGAAGAAGAAGAAGAAATAGAAATAGAAGGAGAAGAAGAAGTAGAAGAAGAGAAGAAGAAGAAGAAGAAGAAAAGGAAGAAGAAGAAGAAGAAGAATGCAAGAAGAATGCGAAGAAGAATGCGAAGAAGAAGAAGAAGAATGCGAAGAAGAAGAATGCGAAGAAGAAGAGAGAAGAAGAAGAAGAAGAAGAAGAAGAAGAAGAAGAAGAAGAAGAAGAAGAAGAAGAAGAAGAAGAAGAAGAAGAAGAAGAAGAAGAAGAAGAAGAAAAGAAGAAGAAGAAGAAGAAGAAGAAGAAGAAGAAAAGAAAGAAGAAGAAGAAGAAGAAGAAGAAGAAGAAGAAGAAGAAGAAGAAGAAGAAGAAGAAAAGAAGAAGAAAGAAAAAGAAGAAGAAGAAGGAAAAGAAGAAAAAACAAATGTTCTCGTTTTCCCCCCATGTACCTTTTCTTTGAGTTTGATAGATTTACAAACATATAAGAAGGAAAATACTTGACTGGATGTAAATTAAAGAAAACCAACAAACAAACTTCAAAGTATGCTGTGAATGAAAGAAATACATTATTAACCCTTTCACTCTGGCAGCCTGTCCATAAGCTGCAAAAAAATAACCCTTTCACTCCCTAACCCTACATGTACACACACGCAGACACACATACACACACACACACACACACACACACACACACACACACACACACACACACACGCATACACGCACACTTCACACACACACACACACACACACACACACACACACACACACACACACACACACATACACGCGCGCACAAAACGAAACAACCACACACCTGTTCACGGTTTGTCTTTGTAAAGAAACAGAATGGAAGCGCTTCATTTTTCAACGAGAGAAAAAAAAAAATCGTTAAAATGGCCAGACTCTATCTCTCTCTCTCTCTCTCCTCTCTCTCTCTCTCTCTCTTTTCTCTCTCTCTCTCTCTCTCTCTCTCTCTCTCTCTCTCTCTCTCTCTCTCTCTCTTCTCTCTCTCTCTCTCCTCTCTCTCTCTCTGCCTTTCTTTAGTTTTACAGCGTACAAGCAACGGGCGAACAGTACAGTTGGGTGATGCACTCAGGCAAGAGTTATTTTAACCCTTTGTCTGCACCCTCACCACCAGCATTCGGCATTGTCAGCCATACTTGCAAAACAAATACTTAACCTTTTGACTCCCTCACCCTAAACACAAGCTTCCTGCAGGAAGCTGGTGGATAGGGTGAGTAAGTCAAAGGTTTAAGCTTTTGCAATTGGGGTTGGAGGGTGGGATGCGGGTGTCAAAAGGTTAAACATTGTTTTTATCACACGCTAAAAGGAGTCTGTGGTGTTGGCACAAATCTCATCAAGTTTTGTGATGACTGGCTTAGACAAACACTGACAGTTGTATGCTTTAAGAACCCCCATTCCCCAGCGTTAATCAAGGACAAACGAGGTATGCAAATAAGTATTCAAATAAATCCGATTGTGATTCTGTTGACTTAAGTTTGTTTTTAACTCCCCTTCCTCCCGTCCCTCAAAGTCTCCTTCCTCCACTCCATCCATCCATCCATCCATACATCCGTCACATCGTTTAATATCACATTATGTGGATAGACATTACATGTAAATGAAATTGAACACACACACACACACACATACACACACACACACACACACACACACACACACACACACACACACACACACACACACACACACACACACACACACACACATACATACATACACGCGCGCACAAAACGAAACAACCACACACCTGTTCACATTTTGTCTTTGTAAAGAAACAGAATGGAAGTGCTTCATTTTTCAACGAGAAAAAGTTGGATCGTTAAAATGGCCGGAGGATTTTCCTCCCCACTCCCCACTCATCTCTCTCTCTCTCTCTCTCTTCTCTCTCTTTATCTATCCTCTCTCTCTCTCTATCTCTCTCCCCTCTCTTGTCTCTGTCTATGTCTCTGTCTTCTGTCTCTCTGTCTGTCTGTCTGTCTCTGTCCTGTCTCTGTCTCTCTGTCTCTCTGTCTCTCTGTCTCTCTGTCTCTCTGTCTCTCTCTGTCTCTCTCTGTCTCTCTCTCTCTCTCTCTCTCTCTCTCTCTCTCTCTCTCTCTCTCTCTCTCTGTGCCACCCTTTAGGTTTACAGCTTACAAAAAACGGGCGAACAGTACAGTTGGGTGATGCACTCAGGCAAAAGTTTAATTAACCCTCTGTCTCCTGCACTCTCTCCACTGGCATCCTATATTGTCAACCATACTAGCAAATCAAAAGCTTGACCTGTTGACTCCCTAATCCTATCCCACAGCTTACTGAAGGAATCTGATGGATAGGGTGAGGAAGTCAAAGGGTTAAGCTTTTGCAATTGGTGGGATGGGGTGCGGGAGTCAAAGGGTTAAACATTGTTTTCATCACACGCCAAAAGGGGTCTTGGCACGCATTTCATAAAGTTTGTGATGATTGACTGTGACAAACATTGACTGTGGTATGCTTTAACAACCCCGTTTCCCAGTTTTGAAAATTCCCCCGTGGGTCCCTTTTAGTATGAATAGTATCCCCACCTGGAAATTCTATGCTAGAAACTTTCTCTTTTCTTTCACTCTCTTTGCTTTTGCCTTCTTCTTCTGCTTTCTGTCATGTCTTCCTATCATTGCTGCCTTAATGGTCCAGTCACCTGTTTGTGTCCGATAAAGTATCACGTACTTTTTCTTACGATTGATAATTGGGTTATTTATTAAGCGCAGTTTTGGCTCTAGGGAGGTGAGATATGCGGGAGCAAATTTAGGCAATTTTTGCCCTTTGTTTTTGGGTGTCCCAGGGTATGCTTAAATTTGTATTGAGGTGTGCTTTTTTAAATCCCCTGTGCGATAAATTGGATGTGAGTTGTCAACGCCGGGGGCATGTCCTTAGATTATGTGCGCGAATATATTGGTATGTGTACTTATTTTTCTTTCCTTTTTGTTTATTCCTGTTGATGTTTTGTATGTTTTGAAGCAGTTATAGCCCTGATATGACTCTTCGCAGTCGGCTGGGCCTTAAACAACATAACAATAACAACAACAATCAAGGACATAAACGAAACATAGCAATCAAGATTAAAATAAATGCGTTTTCGATTCTGTTAACTTAGCTTGTTTCTATCTCTTCCTCCCTCCTTCCCCAAAGCCTCCTTCCTCCACTCCACCTTTGCTATATTGTTGTTGTGGTTGTTGCTGTTGCTATCTTTAAATCTTGGCTGATTCTATGACTGGTTATTCAGGATCCTTTTCCTGTCACATGGTATCTGTGGTGTTGTTGGTTCATATGGATTTTTCGTAAGAGCGGTGAGAAAGCCGGAACTCACTGTGTTTTGTTGTTGATTTACGCTGTTGCTTGATTTAAAGACAAATGGAGATTTTGGGTAGTGTGTGTGTGTGTGTGTGTGTGTGTGTGTGTGTGTGTGTGTGTGTGTGTGTGTGTGTGTGTGTGTATGTGTGTGTTTGTGTGTTTTGTGTGTGTGTGTTTGAGTGTGTATGTATGTATGTATGTATGTATGTATGTATGTATGTATGTATGTATGTATGTATGTATGTATGTGTATGTAAGTGTTTTCTATTTGTGCATGCATGTGTTTGTTAGTGTGTGTGTGTGTGTGTGTGTGTGTGTGTGTGTGTGTGTGTGTGAGAGAGAGAGAGAGAGAGAGAGAGAGAGAGAGAAAGAGACAGACAGACAGACATACAAAACAGAGAAAGAGAGACAGACAGACAGACAGACAGAGAGACAGAGAGAGTTCCTTATTTCTTTTAATGTCTTTTCTGCATGAGTGCTCTATGACAAACATGTATGGGTGGATGGGGAAGGGAGAGTGTGTGTTTGTGTGTTTGTGTGTTTGTGTGTGTGTGTGTGTGTGTGTGTGTGTGTGTGGTGTGTGTGTGTGTGAGTGTGTGTGTGTGTGTTTTGTGTGTGTGTATGTGTGTGTGTGTGTGTGTGTGTGTGTGTGTGTGTGTGTGTATGTGTGTGTGTGTGCGCGTGTGGTGTGTGTGTGTTTTGGTATACGAATGCGCACGTATATCTTTTGCAGTATACATTATTAAATACTATCTGAAAAAAAATCAGTGCATCAACGATGCTAACTTGAACAATTATTATAACAATTATCACAACGTTTTGGCACCATTGCTCCCATCTATCTTTTGTTTTCTTTCTGGTGATCTATCACGGAACAGAAAACGAGGAAAAGAAGGGTGTGATACACAAAGATGCATGGAAAGACTGTCAATCCTTCAGTTACGCGTTGTTTACGCGCACTATCATCATCATCAACATCATCATCATCATCATCATCATCACCATCACCATCATAATCATCATCATCATCATCATCATCATCGTCATCATGTGCTCTTCCGCGTGGCGTTGGCCATCATTGCCCTTCATACGAATATGTCCCTTGTCGCTGCAAGTACATCTCCCACACTCTCTTTTTTTAGCCACCCTGCAAGTCCGTCCAGTATTTTCTCCCTGGATCTACCTGGTGTTCTCTTTTCCTCCACTTTTTCTATTGCGACCAGGTGATCTCATTTTTCTTTCCTAATTGGCTGTTGCTTGTCTTTGTTCTGATTTTTTTTTATCAATGATCTTCTTGTGTCTGCCTCCTCCAAGTCTGCCTCGTTTGTTTTCTTCGCTGTCGATAGAACTCTCAACATTGTTCTTAGAAAACACATTTCAGTTGCCTCAATCTTATTCTTACTTTGCGTGTTGACTGCCCACACCTCACAACCGTACAAGAGTATCGGTTCTACATAACTCTCAAGAACTCTTTTCTTGATGTTAATTGATAGGCATTTGTTGATAACTATCACTATCACTATCACCTTGCCTTAACCTTCAGTGGAAGTGCCAAGAG
This sequence comes from Monoplex corrugatus, assembly GCA_030674185.1. Classification (NCBI taxonomy): domain Eukaryota; kingdom Metazoa; phylum Mollusca; class Gastropoda; order Littorinimorpha; family Ranellidae; genus Monoplex; species Monoplex corrugatus. The sequence goes on along the minus strand of CM060306.1, from coordinate 56,251,017 downwards.
CGAACGTTTGCTCTCATCTCATTCTATGTTCTCTATAGAGAGAAGATACCGAACAAGTGTTACACAGTTGGGCAGGGTTGGCACATCACATTGCAAGCTTCAGAAGAAGGCAACGCTGTTTCTATCACACGGGAAAAAGAACCGGTGCTCTTGGCGCAAACCAGTGGCCTTGGTACAAACGGGTGGTTTTGGTACAAACCGGTGGTGTTGGTGCAAACCGTAGGTCTTGACACAAACCGATGCTCTTGGAACAAACCGTTAGTCTTGGTACAAACCGGTTGTCTTGGTACAAAATGGTGGTCTTGGTACAAAATGTGGTCTTGGTACAAAATGTGGTCTTGGTACAAAATGGTGGTCTTGGTACAAAATGTGGTCTTGGTACAAAATGTGGTCTTGGTACAAAATGTGGTCTTGGTACAAAATGGTGGTCTTGGTACAAAATGTGGTCTTGGTACAAAATGTGGTCTTGGTACAAAATGTGGTCTTGGTACAAAATATGGTCTTGGTACAAAATGTGGTCTTGGTACAAAATGTGGTCTTGGTACAAAATGTGGTCTTGGTACAAAATGGTGGTCTTGGTACAAAATGTGGTCTTGGCGTAAAACTGTGGTCTTGGCATAAAGCGGTGATTTGGGCATAACATTGTGGTCTTGGCACAAAACTTTGGTCGTGGCACAAAACGGTGGTTTTGGCACGAAACTGTGCTCTTGGCACAAATGATGGTTTGGGCACAGAACATGTGGTCTTGGCAAAGAAGTGTGGCTTTGGCACAAAACTGTGGTCTTGGCACAAAACGGTTGTTTTTGGACGAAACTGTGCTCTTGGCACAAAATGGTGGTTTTGGCACAAAATATGGTCTTGGCAGAGAAGTGTGGTTTTGGCACAAACTGTGGTCTTGGCACAAACGGTGGTTTTGGCACAAAGCGGTGTTTTTGGCACAGATTGGTGGTCTTGGCACAAATCTTATGTTAGTTTGTGATTTCTGGTATCCAAAAAATGTAGCCGGGGGTCTTGGCAAAAATCTCAAATCAGTTTGTGATTTCTGGCACTGACAACGATTGGCGTTTATTTTTCTTACATTCCATCGCGTCTTCCTCGCCCCTGTCACTCGTGGGCTTGTTGGTTCTGTTCATAGAGCTATGGACCCAAGATGTGATGTCTCGAGTTCGATCCCAACCCGCATCATTAAAAACTGGCCTGTTTGGCGCCCATCTCAATATTTCTATCGTTGTGGTGGTGTCCGTTTAGTGTTTGATAGGTCCCCTCACCCCGTTTGCCCATTTCAACATCTTGCCAGCGCATAGGGTTTGACGCATGTTCAGGGCGTCTGTCGGATAATTGCCAGAAGTTTTGGGTGGAGCACATATGGAATGGACCGAGTGCGATGATTCCCTCTTAAACAAACTCCAAACTTTAAATAGCGAGACAGCAGCATGATGCATACAAACCTGTTACTTAAAAAACGAAACAAACAAAAAAACGTTTCTTCTCTCGTTTTCTCTCCTTACAGCTTTATTTCTTTTATTGTTGTTTAAAGCCCAGCCGACTGCACAGAGCCATATCAGGGCTTCTCCTTACAGCTATAGTTGCTAGAGTGTATAGAGAATAACGTTTAGCATCCATTGTGTTCTATTCACTGTCATTTTCCCCAGACGACACAGAACAGTTTTGTTTTAAAAAGCAGTGAAGGACGTACCTTCCGACGGATGTTTCTGCTGTCGTTCTTTACCTTTTATGCGTTGTTAAAATACAGCATCTGCCTAGTTGGTCTTATCTACACTTGGCGTGCAAAGAAAGAATTATTGCTCCTTGCTCATCTCCTTTTATCTATAGAAAGAAGAAAAGAAGTGAACAGTAGGGCAGTTTGATGGTGCATGTTGATAGATGTGACCATTGTCTCTATCATACATGAATGGGAGCTGGTGGTCTTGGTAGACTTCACATCAACTGGTGTTTTCTGCATTAAGAGTTACAGGGCATATTTTTTTATGTTCCATTATCTTGTCTTGTTTCCTGTCACTCAGTCATAGGACATGATTCATACAGATCTGCTATGTATTTTTTTCTCCCATTTAATTCATTGCTCTCTCCTTTTTCAACTATAGGAGATACGGTTGTATAGAGAACGAATTTAACATTCACTGCTTTCTTCACATGACCGTTTTGCAGACAGTGTAGAACAAAAGCTGAACAGCAGAGCTGGATGATATAATCCGATAACTGTTAACGCTGTTTTCATCACACTGGAAAATGGAGGCTGGTCTTGGCACAAACATCACGTCAGTTTGTGATTGCTGGCATTGACAGTTATTGGCATTACTTTTTTGTTGTAAGTCTCATTATCTCCTCCCCTTTCCTCGTCCTCTGTCGCTGAGCCAAAAGAAATGATTCATACAAATTAAATTTCCCATTGGCCTTTTCCTCCCGCTTCCCCACCCTCTGTCACTCAGCCAGAGGAAATGATTCATATTAATCTGTTACGTATTGTTTCGTCTATTTCTGTAGCGGTTTTCCCTTTTGTAGCTATAGTTACCAGGGGTGTATTTATACCGAACTTACAGTCCACTAATTCTTTTTTTTTTTTTTTCTAATTGCTATATGTTTTAGACAAAACAGAACAAGAGTTGAATGTCCTGGTCGGTACACTCAGACAGACGTTAACGTTATCTTCTTCACACGGGAAAAGTTGATGGCAATCTTGGCACAAATCTCATGTCAATTTAGTCTTGGCACAAATCTTATGTCAGTTTATAATCTCTGCCATCGATGAATTACTGGCATTTTTTTAAACATCGCAGTCCCCGTTATCCCATACCGAGTTTAACCACAGCAAGTGATCCATACAAATCTTATATGTATTGGTCATCTATTTCTTTTTCACTTGTATACTTTCAGCTGTATTTGATAAAATATGCAAAGAATCAGCTGTCTTTATCAGAGCAAATAATTCCAGCCAGACACCCCAGACCAAACGTGAAGAGCATCGTTGCATGTCAAACTCAGATGTTAACGCTGTCATGACAAAAACTCAGATGCCAATGCTGATATGTTGTCTTTTATTTTCTGTTTATGTACAATACCTATCATCTTTTTAACCTACAGTGTGCGTATATGCAAAGACTGAACTATATTCCTTTTCATTCCACTTTCTTTGTATCAAGAAGACACAGAAGACGTAGTGAGTAGCAGGGCTGGATGGTACATTCACATACAAGTTAATTCTGTTTCCATTACACTGGAAAAGGAGCATGTGGTTTGGCATACATTTGATCTAAGTTTCCGTTTTCTGAAATCAGTATAGACGTTTCATGTTGATTGATTGATTAATTGGTGGCTTTGTTGTTGTTTGTTTGTTTGTTTTTTTGCTTTTGTATTTTTAGAAATTCTACTCTCTAATTCAGCTAAAGGAGATGATTATGCAAATCAGTCTTGTGTCTGCATGTTTTTGATATGCTTTGTAACCATACAACACCTTTTCCAGGAGGATGGGATAAATTGGTGATTTTAGAAATTGCTATTTGAAGTGGAAGATAGATACAATCAAGATCAGTTGTCGAATAGCAAGCTTCATTTGTGTTATTACTAGAGTACATTATTACAAAATCCCACTGAAATTGTTTTACATCTACACCTTGCTGAAAAATACAGATCAATAAAGTGAGTTGCGGACACTCTACGCAGTGGATGGATCAGAGGTTCAGGTCACGAAGACTGTTTATTTTCTGCTACCTTTTATAATCTACTGTTTCACACATGATAAAATGTGACAGTATTGTTAGGAGCATGAGGGGAATCGAAACTAAGAATTTACATCACCTTTACGTTTCCATCAACCAGAAAGACGAGACGCTCGTTTCAATTCCCAGTCTGACCAAGAGAAAAGGGCGAGGCGAACCTCACATGTGCAGGACAAGCAAACGAGAGCGCCTTAACCTTGCTACCACCTTCCTCCCTTCCTAAAATATTGGCTAGCTCAATTGATGTAGTCTTGTGCCCAAGATCTGATACCTGGAGTTCAGTCCCAGCCTATGATATAAAAACATTGTACATGTATTTTGTCCATTTTCATGCTCAACTCATCCAGATGTGTCAGCTTAGTGTTTCCCCCTCCTCCGTCACATTCCACGATCTTGCCAGCTCATAGGATTTCGTGCAATGTCAAGAATTCACTGGCACAAACCTTATAGACGTTTGTGATTTGTGGCATGGACAGACAACGGCATTTCTGAAATATCTCAGCCTGCCACTGCCTATTCAGCCAGAGGAAAGGATTCATACAGATTAGTTATGCATTGGGTCAGCTGTTTGTTTGTTCTGTTGATCGGGATTGAATAGCGGAGTGGTTACAGAATATGTGACCTCTGTTTCTGCTCTTGCTGTTATTTCTACATCTGACACTACACAGCGATGTTACACATCGCTCAAAAAGAAGTCATCTCCCAGTCCTGTCATATTTTTTCCATGATCTGTTTGTTTGTTTGTATACGTTTTTTATAAGAGAAGAATACAGACATACGTACATACTTATGATATAAGCATTTATGCACCATTATCCTTAAAAACTGTCATGCAGATGTACAAAGTTTTACAAAAGTGCATTGCTTATGTTGCGAATCGCGTCAAGATTGTGCTACTAAAAGTGGAGTCAAACATTTTCAGTCAGTGCTCTATAGGAGAAATATTCAGTTTGAAATTTGGTGTGGTACATGTCCATATGTGACACACGTTTTTCTATATCGTACACATTTCTTCAAATATCTCCAGAATGAATTGATTTGTGGAATACACTCGTTATATCTATGACTTGGCTTGCAGCAACATTGATTAAATGATGAATTTGATTCCTGTTGCAGTTTTTAGAGTTGTGATATTGCTGTTTTCGTCTGTATACCCGTAGTTGTGATTGTCATTTTTGTACCTGTGGTTGTGATTGTTGTTTTTATAGCTGTAGGTCTGATTGTTGTTTTTATATCTGTAGTCTGATTGTTGTTTTTATAGCTGTAGTACTCATACAACGGAGGAAACTGAAATATGTTGGACACGCAATCCGTAATGAGAGAACAGACTTGATGTCCACTGTCCTCCAAGGTAAAGTGGAAGGAAAGAGAAACAGAGGACGGCCACCTGCATCACTTGCTAGAAACATCACAAACATCAGTGGCAAGAAACTCCAGGAGGTGGTCAGACTTAGCCAAGATCGAGAGTGCTGGAGGCAACTTGTGAGGACATCATGTGCAGCGGCCAACACTGTTCCCGGTGACGCCGACAGGTGAGACAGGTGAGGTCTGATTGTTGTTTTTATATCTGTAGTCTGATTGTTGTTTTTTATAGCTGTAGTCTGATTGTTGTTTTTTATAGCTGTAGGTCTGATTGTTGTTTTTATATCTGTAGTCTGATTGTTGTTTTTATATCTGTAGTTGTGATTGTTGTTTTTATAGCTGTAGGTCTGATTGTTGTTTTTATAGCTGTAGTCTGATTGTTGTTTTTATAGCTGTAGTTGTGATTGTTGTTTTTATAGCTGTAGGTCTGATTGTTGTTTTTATAGCTGTAGTCTGATTGTTGTTTTTATAGCTGTATGTCTGATTGTTGTTTTTATAGCTGTAGGTCTGATTGTTGTTTTTATAACTGTAGGTCTGATTGTTGTTTTTATAGCTGTAGTCTGATTGTTGTTTTTATAGCTGTAGTTGTGATTGCTGTTTTTATAGCTGTAGGTCTGATTGTTGTTTTTATAGCTGTAGTCTGATTGTTGTTTTTATAGCTGTAGTCTGATTGTTGTTTTTATAGCTGTAGTTGTGATTGTTGTTTTTATAGCTGTAGGTCTGATTGTTGTTTTTATAGCTGTAGTCTGATTGTTGTTTTTATAGCTGTAGTCTGATTGTTGTTTTTATAGCTGTAGTCTGATTGTTGTTTTTATAGCTGTAGTCTGATTGTTGTTTTTATAGCTGTAGTTGTGATTGTTGTTTTTATAGCTGTAGTCTGATTGTTGTTTTTATATCTGTAGTTGTGATTGTTGTTTTTATAGCTGTAGGTCTGATTGTTGTTTTTATAGCTGTAGTCTGATTGTTGTTTTTATAGCTGTAGTTGTGATTGTTGTTTTTATAGCTGTAGGTCTGATTGTTGTTTTTATAGCTGTAGTCTGATTGTTGTTTTTATAGCTGTAGTCTGATTGTTGTTTTTATAGCTGTAGTTGTGATTGTTGTTTTTATAGCTGTAGTCTGATTGTTGTTTTTATAGCTGTAGTCTGATTGTTGTTTTTATAGCTGTAGTTGTGATTGTTGATTTTATATGTGTAGGTCTGATTGTTGTTTTTATAGCTGTAGGTCTGATTGTTGTTTTTATAGCTGTAGGTCTGATTGTTGTTTTATTAGCTGTAGTTGTGATTGTTGTTTTATTAGCTGTAGTTGTGATTGTTGTTTCTATAACTGTAGGTCTGATTGTTGTTTTTATAGCTGTAGTCTGATTGTTGTTTTTATAGCTGTAGTTGTGATTGTTGATTTTATATGTGTAGGTCTGATTGTTGTTTTTATAGCTGTTGTCTGATTGTTGTTTTTATAGCTGTAGGTCTGATTGTTGTTTTTATAGCTGTAGGTCTGATTGTTGTTTTTATAGCTGTAGGTCTGATTGTTGTTTTTATAACTGTATGTCTGATTGTTGTTTTTATAACTGTATGTCTGATTGTTGTTTTTATAGCTGTAGTTATGATTGTTGTTTTATTAGCTGTATGTCTGATTGTTGTTTTTATAGCTGTAGGTCTGATTGTTGTTTTATTAGCTGTAGTTGTGATTGTTGTTTCTATAACTGTAGGTCTGATTGTTGTTTTTATAGCTGTATGTCTGATTGTTGTTTTTAAAGCTGTAGGTCTGATTGTTGTTTTTATAGCTGTAGGTCTGATTGTTGTTTTTATAGCTGTAGTTTGATTGTTGTTTTATTAGCTGTATGTCTGATTGTTGTTTTTATAGCTGTAGGTCTGATTGTTGTTTTTATTAGCTGTAGTTGTGATTGTTGTTTTATAACTGTAGGTCTGATTGTTGTTTTTATAGTGTATGTCTGATTGTTGTTTTTATCCCCGTAGTTGTGGTTGTTGTTTTTATAACTGTAGTTGTTATTCATGTTGTCTTTATAGCTGTAATTGTTGCTGTTTTTTTAATTGTAGTTGAGATTGTTGTTTTTATAACTGTAGTTATGATTGATGTTGTTTGTTTTTATCTGTAGTAGAGGTTATTGTTTTTATGGCTGTAGTTTTGATTTTTGTTGTTTATTTTAATGCCTGTAGTTGTTATTGTTGCTTTCATAGCTGTAGTTGTAATTGATGCTGTTTTCAAACTGTAGTTGTGATTGATGTTGTTGTTCTTATAGCTGTTGTTGTGATTGTTGTTGCTTTTATAGCTGTAGTTGTCATTGTTTCTTTCGTACCTGTAGTTGTAATGGTTGCTTTTTAACTGCAGTTGTGATTGCTGATGTTGCTATGACGTCTGTTGCTATTCTTATTTCTAATACAATCGTATACTATGCTTCATTTCAACGCAACAGGTACACACACTTTCTTTTAGTTGTTCCGCGTGTGCATAAGGTAAACCTGTTTAGTTTAGAGCCGTACGACCTAGAACAAGTGTTGAACTGTAAAGCTGCATGCAACACTCAAACAGATGTTATCACTGTTCCCATCATACAGGAAACGGAGCTGGTGGTCTTGGCACAAACCTTACATCAGTTTGTGGATTTCTGGCATTGACAGATCCTGGTATTTTTTGTTAATGCCCTCCTTCACAGTTCCGGCTTTTGCCGAAGGAACTGATTCATATAAAGCGTTATGCGTTAGTTTAGTATTGGTTACTTTGTTGATGGTGATAGGGTATTTACAGCATAATAGCTGGAATACTATTCGTGCTGTTGCTGTTTTTCGTGTGCTGATGTTTGTGTAGAAACTGCTGCTTCTACGTTTCCTATTTATACATGGTGGTGTATGTGTTGTAAAAGGTTAAAACGTCTAGTTAGGATGCTTAAAATTGCGGTCGAATCACGTGCCAGACAGGGAGACAGGGACTTTTGCCTCCCCCCCCCCCACCACACACCTACTCTACTAGATAGTTATGGTCTAGTTGTAAGCCTTCCAGATGAGGTGGTAAACTGTAGCCCCGTGTGAAGGACTCGCAGAGCATGCCAAATGTCCCATGACGACAAAGGAGTTGTTCCTGGCAATGTTTACGTAGATCTACCTCCATAGGGTAAACACGAAATGCACGTAAACAGGGGAAAGAATGGGGGCATGGGGAGAGGGGAGGAGGAAAGATTGCACTGTACTGCGGCCATGCTTTCTTCTCGGGTAAAGCAGCCCAAATTTCACATGGTGAATCCATTGCGACAGAAAGTAAATAAACTTGAATAGAGAAACATATGTCATTTTGTATGTTATGCCTTATTTAAACACGGCAACTGTTTTCTGTTTTCTGTATAAAACGTCTGTCTAAAGACAGAATTGTTCCTTCGCATCCGTATCATAGTTGGACGTCCCAGAAGAAGCCGTACACAACAGGGCTTGGTGGTATAGTCAGATGTGTGCTTTGTTTGGTGTTGATGAAAATATGTGCACATATATATTCAATAGCGACTTAAGAAGCCTTCTTAAGAATAATGATAAATAACAATTACAGTGTGTATATGGTGCCAAATCTTGACAATTCAAATCAAAGCGTCTCACGCACCATACACACGCATGCAATCAACGCAAACTAATTTACAATATGTGACCTCCCAGCACAAAATCAGTCCCAACTAGCATTTTGGGTGTTTTGAGATATGCATGTCACTGGAAAGTGTACATTCTGTTGATCATTTTGGTACTTGAATAAAGTTTGTACTCAAAATAAATGTAGACGTTATGTATGTTTAAAATCATTAAGTTGTATGACGGCCATTTTGAGAAAACGGCCTCTAAAGATTTGATGTACTCTCCTACACATTTTCCTTAAATTTCTTTGTTTGGTGGCTTTGATCCGGTTTGTTTCTAATTTTAGCAGTCTTTATCCGAAAGGTGCACCAAAGAGCTTTCTGTTACTATATTACATGTGGGGATTCTGTACAGGTTACGGTTCGCAATATGAGACAAAAATATATACTTTTGCTAAGGAATTGTGTTCTTTCTGCTACATGCAATGGATTAAAATACCATTTTTAATTGATTAATGATATTTTTTTCAAGAAAAATTATTTCCGTGGGGGATAGATTATAATCCACAGAAATCAGTTTTGAGAAAACGTCAAAACACCCTCGATAGACCCTCAGTCACCTTTTCAGCTCGTAGTGCTGTTCGACTGACTGCGAGTTAAGACTGAATTGGTGGTGGGAGGTCACATATACAAGAAAGACCTACACAAACTGACGAAAAGACATATTGTAGAATTTCTTATCAGGAGAAGAGGTGGTGAAACGTATCTTATAAGAACAAACTCGAAAAGAAATCGCTAAACGCCATCTCTTTTGCAAGGTATCTTAACACAAAGCACCAGATAGAAGAACATAATACAGAAACGAGGTTAAATTCACATATTTTTTTAGAAAGAAATGGCTACCACGTCTACACCTAGTTTCAAACAAATTTAATATGACTCCTAATATATCTAAGATTAATATACACCTTTTCTTAATGACCTACCCATGCTTGTTAAAAAAAAACTATCTTATACATTATTGACAGTCACAATACTTCATAATCGTAGAACCTTTGTTAAAGATGTCAATGTCTTGAATTGGATTTGAGTTTTAAATTATTGATACAAATGACGCTACTTGAAATAATATTGTTTGTTATTCTGTCTTGTTAAAAAATTATATGCCAACATCTTTTCCCCTCACCCCACCCCAACCCCTGAAAAACAGAAGAAAAAAAAAAACATTGGGAAGAAAATATCTTTGGACTTAGCATACAACTCACACATGTTTGTCATTTCTGTCATTGATTAACCATTAATTTGACGTCTTGACACTTCCTCTCAAAAGAAATCATTCCTATTCATCGATAACGTATTTTCACATAAGTACAGTCTGCTGCCATTTTTTCTGTTACTCATGGCTTTCTCTTTCCTATACTACTAGTGCTAACAACAACAGCAACTATCATCATCATCATCATCATCATCATCATCATCATCATCATCATCATCATCATCATCATCATATCGTCATCGTCACTATCATCATCATTGTCATCGTCATCGTCGTCGTCGTCTTCATCATCATCATCATCATTATCACCATCACCATCACCATCATCATCATCATCATCACCACCATCTTCTTCTTCTTCTTCTCATTATTTATCATCATCAGCATCAGCAGCAGCAGCAGCAGCAAGAGGAGGAAGAGCAGCAGCAACATGTTTATCATATTATTATTATTATTATCATTATCATTATTATTATTATTATTATTATTATTATTATTATTATTATTATTATTATTATCATCATTGTCATTGTTATTATTATTATATTATTATTGTTGTTGTTATTATTATTATTATTATTTTTATTGTTATTATTATTATTATTATTATTATTATATATTATTATTATTACTATTATTGAAAGTAGTGAGTATATAGAAGCATACGTTTCTGCCACAAACGCCAGATACTTTTTTTTTCCGCTTTGTCCTTCTCCTTTGCGGGCTGAGCGGCACGTTTGATGGTTTTGTGGACACAAGATCACATCTGCGTCGCAAGTTCAATCCAGTCTTGTAACATAAAGGTTGTCTTGTTTGCTGTCCGTCTTCAAAAGGCTCTGAAACATGCTGCTGGTGTCACTATTTCCTAGATTTCATTCTCCTTCATATTTCAAGATTTTGACAATGCATAGTGCACCAGGTAACCGCTGGCAAATTTGCTCGGAGCCAATATGGCATTGTCTGAGTGCTATCAATCCGTCTTGAACAAATGTTAAACCCCAATCTCCTTCTCCTCGTCTTTCAAATCTTCAGCATTTTTTTTTCTCCTCCCTCTTCTTCAATTGTTTTCTTCTTCTTTTTCTGCCTTGCTAAGAAATCTATTAAAAATGTATGTACACGCTCACATCCCCCCCCCACACACACGTTGTGTGTGTGTGTGTGTGTGTGTGTGTGTGTGTGGTGTGTGTGTGTGTGTGTGTGTATGTGTGTGTGTGTGTGTGTGTGTGGTGCGTGTATGTGTGTGTGTGTGTATGTGTGTGTGTGTGTGTGTGTGTGTGTGTGTGCGTGCGTGTATGTGTGTGTGTGTGTGTGTGCTTATTTTGCTTTTTCTTGTTAGTTGCTTCTGGTGGAAGTGGTGGTGCTGCTGGGGTGATGGTGATGATGGGTGCATGCGTGCGTGCGTGTGTGTGTGTGTGTGTGTGTGTGTGTGTGTGTGTGTGTGTGTGTGTGTGATGTGTGTGTCTGTGTATGAGTGTGTCTATGTGTTTCTCTCTCTCTCTCTCTCTCTCTCTCTCTCTCTCTCTCTCTCTCTCTCCTCTCTCTCTCTCTCTCTCTCTCTCTCTCTCTCTCCTCTTATGTGGAAACAATGTCGATAATGAAAAACACTTTTTATTCCAATGCCAAATTTTTGACACAATACGTGGAAAATGCAAAGTTTTTGAATCCGACATGGCCAAAAGACAAGATGTATCTATTTTGTCAACTGATGACGAAGTCATAATCAAATCAGTGGCACTATACATTGCGGAAGCACAAAAAATAAGACATAAACACTTACAAGCCCGACAATAGTGCTAGACAATATCATACTGGGATTAATTTAATCTCTTTTGACTGATGTGGGCTATATCACGTTAACTCCAAAAGAAGCCGCTTTATTATAGACTCTGTTTTGTAAAGAGCTGTTTTCATTTGCTTTATTTTGCTTTGTTTGCCGATAATTTAAGAGTAGCTAATAATATGAAAATAATGGTATATTTGTAGAATATGTTAGAAGTGGATATTGAAAGGGTATATAGACACTTAAGGGTCTACTATACATGTTAACAAAAACAAAAAAAACAAACAAGCCAAAAAACAAATAAATAAAAGGCATAGTGATGTCCCTTGTTAACAGAGTATTTTGGGGCAGTTATGTGAAGATTATATTATTATCACTAAATGTAAGGTTTGGGTGGTCTAGCCCAGATGTTTCATCATATTACAGTTTTGATGTGTGTGTGTGTGCGCACGAGCGCGCGCCCGCGTGTGAGCGTATATGGATGCGTGTGAGTGGGTGTGGTGTGTGAAAAAGATTTTGGTTTGTCTAAACCTAGACAAATTATTGGCCTGAATGTGGGAACACTGTTCTGATATTTTTTGTTGTTGTTTTCTTTGTATTATGTAGTAGTGGTAAAATGGATGATTGTTCATTATATATGATTTGAATATGTTCGACTGTTCAAGGAATGGATGTTCGATATTTTTTTTGATTATGTGTGAAGAATTTGCGCACATACAAAGAGTGGATTATGTGTCGCACTACTGGAAAATTGTTATCCCCCTTGTCAAAAGACCTTTTCGGTAATGACAATAAACAGTTTCAGTTTCAGTTTCAGTTTCTCTCTCTCTCTCTCTCTCTCTCTCTCTCTCTCTCTCTCTCTCTCTCTCTCTCCTCTCTCACTCTCTCTCTGTGTACGACAGAAAACCACGAAGACAGATATTACCATAGAAGACAAAAATGAAGACAGAAAACCAAGCAAACAAATGAACAGCAGACATGAAGAGAGACCCACAGACGGACAGGCAGGCGGACAGATAGCCAAACAGAAAACCAGAAAAGAAAACCAGCAATGTAGACAGACAGAAATGAACACAGAAAAACAGGAAGACAGACAGAACTGACAAATATAAAGCTAGAAAAAACAGCCACGAAAAAAAGATAGCCAGAAAAGCAAGCATATAGAAAAGATGGAGAGGGAAGACAGACAGGCAGACACACATATAATAGAGCTAGAGAGACAGACAGAATGTATGTTTATGCAAGCGCACGTTCGAAAGGATGCCGTGCTAATGAACCATTGAGCTTGTTCTTATTTCTTTTCATTGTAAAGAAAATATTGCTCGTGAAAGATGAAATGCATGGCCACTGCTCTTGGCAGAAAATATACAGGTTTGGGGATTTCTGGCACCCACATTTTCTATTTCATTTTTGTTTTTCTTTGTTTAGTTCTATTCTTATTTGTTTGTTTGTTTGTTTGTTTGTTTCTCGTGGTCTGATCCACTCTGTGATTGGAGAATGTTTCATATCAGCATGTTTGTCTGTGTTTGCTCTGTGTGTGTGTGTGTGTGTGTGTGTGTGTGTGTGTGTGTGTGTGTGTGTGTGTGTGTGTGTGTGTGTGTGTGTGTGTGTGTGTGGCTGTGTGTGTGTGTGTGTGTGTGCGTTTGTGTGTGCGTGTGTGTGTGTAGACGCCAGACTTCCATTCGGAAACTCTCAGGTTCGATCATTTTTAAGTACCGCCCATCTGGTGTGTAAAGGGTTTGGGATTTTCTGATCTTCCAGGTCACCTTAAGGGTAGACCTGTTAGTGCCTAATCCGATATGCATATTAAGATTCTGTATGCCACGCCTCTGTCCAGTGGTTTATGGAAGTTGAAAAAAAACATCTAGCTTGCTTGACAACAGAAGACAGAATATGCAGAATGTGCAGCAACATACTGCCTTCAGATTATAGGCGAAACAACATTCATACATGCATTCAAAAAAAAAAACAAAAAAACTTATCGCTTAAAAAGAATTCAGTCCTAGAACACAAGCAGTGATGCTTCACCTCTTACCTTGACTGGCTTTGGCAGAAAATTTGAAACAGAAATGATAGTTATGGGCCGAATGTATGAATAGAAAAAAATATACAGATCTTAATAAGTTAATAAACAGATAAATATACAGATAGACATATGAACAAATGAGAAAGAAAGAAAGGACAGAACGACAGACGGAAAGAATACAAGAAAGAAAGAAATAAAGAAAGACAGAAACAGAAAGAAAGAAAGAAAACAAAAAAAGACAGAAGAAAGAAAGAAAGAAAAAAGAAAGAAGAGACAGCAATGAAGACAGAAAAGCGATCAAGCATATGAAGAATCTTCTTCCTCTGATAGGCAGAAAGAAAGAAAGAAAGACAGAAGAAAAGAACGAACGAACGAACGAAAGAAAGAAAGAAATGAAAGTCGCTTTCGGATGACGCTTGTATTTGTCAGAGAGACACAGAGAAAGAGAGAGAAGAGAGAGAGAGAGAGAGAATGAGAGAGAGTTGAGAGAGAGAGATGTAGAGGGGGGGAGAGGGAGAGACAGACAGACAGACAGACAGAGACAGAGGGAGAGAGACAGAGAGAGAGAGAGAAAGAGGAAGAGACAGAGAGAGAAAGAGGGTAAAAAAAAGGTAGCTGAAGAAATGTAACAAAAATATTGTAATAACAGCGTCGTCTTGCTCTTTCAAAAACGAGATGGAAGAGAGAATAAACAGGAAAAAAGAAACAACCGAAAGAAAGAAAACAAATGTAAAAGGACAAAAATGACAGAAATGAAGAAAAGAAAGAAAGACAAATGTCACCGCCAACACACAGCTCAATAGATAAATCATGCTGATGCTTCTGCTCACCCTCTATTTGTAGAAGAACGAAAAGGAGGAGAAGAACGAGGAAGCGGGGGAGGAAGAGGACATGGAAGGGTAAAATGAACGAAAATTAGATTTATATGAAAATGAAAAAGAAGGAGGAGGAGGAGGAAGAAGAAGAAAAAGAAAAAGAAGGAAGAAGAAGAAAAAGAAAAAGAAGGAAGAAGTAAAAGACGGACAAGAAGAACAAGAAAAAGAGCAGAAGGAGGTAGAAAAAAGTGAAGAAAGAGAAGAAAATGAAGCGAAAGAAAAAACGGAGGAGAAAAAAGTTTCGTTGATAGGTGCTTGAAGAAGAAGAAGAAGAAGACACTGACGACGACGAAGAAGAACAACAACAACATAAAACACCAACACAACAACAACAACAACACCAACAACAACAACAGCCAACAACAACAACAGCAGCAGCAACAACACGAAAAGAAAAGAGACAGACAGGGAAGCAAAATTATTTTTTTAAAATCATGTTCACTCCGTGGTAAGATGGCAGGGAGCCGGGCGAGGGGATAGATGGGAGGTGTTTAAAGGAGGTTGTGAGACGAAAATAAACGACAGGTGTTTTGAAAATGTCCCTGCTTCAGGTTACATGAATATACGCACAAGGAGAAAGCATGGGTAGAAGCTTTTCTGAGCACACAAAGCGATCAAGCACACCTCCACCAGCACATCGAACATTGGATCCCTCATGACTGTGTTGAGTATACTGGACTCTCACCAGTCGTTCGTCATTGGTCTTTTCGGCTTCCAGACTTGAATAAAATACGATATGTTACGATCTGACGCAAATATGTTGTTTACGTCATAGCCTATGACGTCACGTATTTGCCAAGGATGTGACATCCATCCATCCATCTATCCCTCCCTCCATCCGTCCATCTATCCATCGCCTTCCGTCCGCCCGTCCGTCCGTCCGTCCGTCCGTCCGTCCGTCCATCCAGCCAGCCAGCCAGCCAACCAACAAAATTGGATATCATATAAGCAATTATCTCTGACTGAGAGGGAATCAGCCAGAAGAGTTATGTGTTCAGTCACGGCATACACACTTTTGAACAAACTAATCTGGCACCGACACACACATACTTCATGGGCAATACACGGTCAAAGGGAGAGCATACAAAGCAAGCACATAACCATCAGTCGCCGTGGTAAAGTAATTCACACGATGGACCATCAACTAGAGAGTTACTGGTTCGAATGCCCACCAAACTTGTGAAATCTTTGTTAGATTTTTCGGCTCCGACCGGTTCCTACCGAGAACAGAGTGTGCTGTGAGTTCGTTTGGAAGACTGGGACAACAAAGAAGAGATTCGTCCATTTCACGGATGCGTCAATGAGGATGTTCAAATGTCCTTGCACCGCAGGTGTCTGTACCTTTGAAGCCTGGTTGACGCTAGGATATATTATGATTGTAAGCGTAAGAGATCAGCCCTGTCACGCAGTCTCAATCCCATGTGGGATCCCATAGCATCACAATGATCATCCATAATCGTCATTGTCATCATTTGCATGATAGACAATTGATCCAACTTCTGTGGCCATTTAAGTACCGTAGAAAATGGAGTAGGAAAAAGCTGAAAACAAATAAAACAGTCTAAATACCATGATCCTTGAAAGAAAAATCAGCAAATTATAAGTTACTCGAAGAGAAACAGCTAAATGTGATGATCCTTGCAAAAAAAACAAACAACAGTAGCAGTCAAGTGATTTGATACCAAACGTTGCATATGAGAAATCAAAGTTTTGTTGTTGTTTTTTGTAGGATAAGAAGAGCCTTTAAGAGCGCAAAAGTGTGTTTTCGTACTGAAAGTCAAGATTTAATACGTCAACAAGTGAGTCACTTCACTGAGAAGTCAAAGATCAACAGTTCAGTCATGATGTTGATCAACACGTTCAGATGATGAATCAAAGTTTGTATATGTGATTGAGTCAACAATAATAGTGATGATCAACAATCACTATATGATGTTGATCAACATTCATATCATGATGGTTGAGTCAACAATTCACTATCATGATGGTTGAGTCAACAATTCAGTATGACGATGGTTGAGCATACAATTCAGGATCATGATGGTTGTAATCTACATTCAGTATCATATGGTTGAGTCAACAATTCAGTATGATCATAGATGGTTGAGTCAACAGTCAATCATGATGGTTGAGTCAACATTCATATCATGAGGGAGTTGAGTCAACAATCAGTACAGATGTTGATCTACATTCCTTCAGTATGACATGGTTGACAGACTCACAACACATTCAAGTATCATGATGGTTGAGTCAACAATTCACTGTCATGATGATTGAGTCAACAATTCAGTATCGTGATGGTTCAGTCAACAGTTCAGTATCATGATGGTTGATTCAACAATTCACTGTCATTACATTGAGTCTACAGTTTAACATCACGATGCTTGAGTCAACAGTGTACCATGATGGTTCAGTCAGCAATTCACTGTCATAATGGTTGAGTCAAACAGTTCAGTATCAGTGATGGTTGAGTCAGCAGTTGAGTAATCACGTGGTTGAGTAAACAATTCACTATCATTGGAATGGTGTTGAGTAAACCATTCAGTATCATGGTGGTTGAGTAAACAACTCAAAACCATGTACGGTAGAGTCAATAAATCACTATCACGATGGTTGACCATATTGTGACAGATTGGATAAACTGACTGAGTTGTTTTGGGTGTCGATGTTTCGTTAAAAACAAATTTCAGTTTGGATGCCATACTACGCAAGAATTAGATGAGTAAATAACGACATTTTTTTTTTGCAGATGTGCGACACTTTTTGTCCAATAAAGCCCGACATTTCAAATAAATCAACTTGTGTTTTTGTTTTAACTTTTTTTCTCTCTCACACCTAAACGCATGGCATACAGGGATTTACAAAGGGAAAAAACTCCCAGCATGCAGGGAATTGCATCGTACCTCTTCTTTCCTTGGTTCTGTCTTTGCCTGTTGAGTTTGTCTCTTTTAGAAGTGAGCAGTCTTCCGTAGACGTGCTTTTTGCACTAGTAATTTATGATAAAGCATAGGCAGCATAAGTTAGGTGAAACCTGAAAGCCTCGTTGCTGCATATGTAATATATTTGATTAAAATAATGGCAAACGTGGAAGTACTATCTCGTCAAAATCGATATGAAATTGAAAGTTTATTGATTTTTCAAGCAGTTGTAATGGTTTTAATGCGGATTTCTGACGACGGAAGGTAGCTGTTCTGATAGCGAAGTACATTTCAATACATTTTTTCTTGTAATGATCGAGGGTTTATATGTATAGACGCTAGAACCAGTCAATTTCATGCATGATTACGTTGACGGATTAATAACTGGGAGGACGTGAGTTCGAATCTCATCGATCCTGTCATGATCATCATTGTCGCTTGTTCGGCCCTTACCTGTTTCTGCCCAGACCTGAACCTGCTGTGTGTTCATTGGGACGTTGAGACGACACACTCGTGTTTTGTCTACACAGGGATGCGTCATTGAGGGTACTGCTCAAAGTTATTGACCAACACTGCAAGTGTCTGCATCTCGATGGCCTGGTTGACGCATTGATATATCATGAAAAGAAATGTAGAGCACAGACTCACGCGGTGTCTGTGTAGAACGGGACGTTATAGCATCATGAAGCAATCGTCCTACAATAAATATAGTGTTGTGAAGAGTTGTCCCGGTATATGTAAGTAAGAAAAGAAAAGAAAAAAAAGAAAAAATAGTCACGAGAAAGTAATTAGATAGAACCTCAAGATCTTGACAGTGTGTAACATGTATGCTCAGACTGCTAGTCTTTGCTTCCATCAGTTTGGGTCCTTTTTCGTCGCATACCATCTGCTGTATAAGTGCATCTAACAAATCTGAAATTGAAGTGTAAACCATTGTACATTTTCAGAAAAAAAATTGTCTCCTGAGCTTCATTCGATTATTTCACCTTCAGTCCCTGGCACTCGCACTGCTCCTTCCCTCAAGTAAGCACGTTCTGTCTGCTTGCCTTTCTGTCCCCAAATCTTTGCTTCTTTTCTTCTTCTTCTTCTTCTTCTTCTTCTTCTTCTTTT
Source organism: Monoplex corrugatus (assembly GCA_030674185.1). NCBI lineage: Eukaryota > Metazoa > Mollusca > Gastropoda > Littorinimorpha > Ranellidae > Monoplex > Monoplex corrugatus. The sequence goes on along the minus strand of CM060306.1, from coordinate 56,232,365 downwards.
CTTCTTTTCTTCTTTCTTCTGTTTCTTCTTCTTCTTCTTTTCTTCTTCTTCTTCTTCTTCTTCTTTTCTTCTTTTCTTCTTTTCTTCTTCTTCTTCTTCTTCTTCTTCTTCTTCTTCTTCTTCCTTTCTT
>CM060306.1:56212235-56222235 GCA_030674185.1 Monoplex corrugatus | reverse complement strand
TCAGGTATGTTTTTCAAATCACCACGTGCGATAAAATGGACGGAATGGTCAACGCCAGGGGCATCTCCTTACATGATGTGCTTATGTGCGCTAATGCATTGATATATATATATATTAATTTTATTTTCTTTTTTCCCATGTTGAATTAGTGTATATGTTTTGAACTGGATATGGCCCTGAAATGGCTCTGCGCAGTCAGCTGGGCTTCAGACAACATTAACAATAACAATAACAGTCAGTCAGTCAGTCAGTCAGTCAGCCAATCAGTTATTTATTCAGTCAGTCAGTCAGTCAGTCAGTCAGTCAGTCAGCCAGTCAGCCAGTCAGTCAGTCAGTCAGTCAGTCTTCTTGTGTATTAAATAGTTAGCTAATTAATTACTTTGATAGTTAGTCAGGCAGTGATTGAGTGAACGCGTGAATGAGTTTGTCAGGGAATCAGTTAGTTACTTAGCTGATAAGTGAGTTAGTTGGTTGTTTATTAGTCAATTGTTTGGTTGGTCGGCCAGTTGTTTGGCAGTCATTCAGACTGTCAGTCACTTATCTGGTTTCTGGTTGGTTAGCTGGTTTGATATTTGATTTTTTGGTTGGTTGGTCTGTCAGTCAGTAAGTCACTTAGATAAGTGAGTGACTAGTCACTTGGATAAGTGAGTAACTTGTTAGTGTGTTTTTGTATTACATTTTTAGCTCGGTAGTCATAAAAGAATTTATTCAGGTACGTCGTTGGTTAGAGAATTATCTATATGTCTGGTTACGTAGCTAGCAGGTTTGTTTATTAGTTTGTTGGTTATCAATATTTATTACCTTAACATTTAGTCAGTTAGTTAATTAGGTAGGCATGTAGGTAATGGTCAAATAGGTAATTAGACAGCTATGAATATGATTGTTTACTTCGTCAGGGACCTAGTCAGTCAGCTACTTAGCTGCTTACGATAACAAAATGGATAGTTAACCGCAGAGATTGGTAGTCTGCTGACCAATTAGTTAGTGAGATAGTTCGCTCTTAGTGATTTTGTAAGTTCTTCAGTTCCTTGAACGCTTTGTTATATATTTGCTTACTTAGTTGGTAAATTAGCAAGGTAGTTGTCAGTTTGTCAGGTAGTTACATAGTTAAATAGTTAATTACGATAGCTTTGTTATTAGTTACTTGATTAGAAAACAGGTTGAATACTTAATTAACTCGGTTTGTTAGCTCATCTGTTACTTATTCAATTTTGTAGATAACTGGTTTCGTTTAGATTCGCTAGCCATCTGGCTGACTAGTCAACAAGTTACTGATTAAATAATTTTTGGTTGGTATTTATCTATCTGGCACCCAGTTAGTGTTGTACTTTATTAGCTGGATAAGTTGTAAATTAGCAAATTAGTTTACTTAGTTTTATTCATTTTGTTTTCGTCTATATCCCAAGTTACACACCACACATTACATCACAAACATTTAGATAAAATCATTACAGCATCAGTATGTATAGCATCGTGACAGTTCTCACAGACTCCTTTTCCCTTCATGGCCTGATGTTATGGTGATCGAGTTTCAGTTCCATCTGCCTCTTCCATGCTTGAGGTGAATCTAAGACAAGGTCTTTTGGTGTCAGTGGCTCATGGGCACTGTCAATGGACGGCCGTGCTGCTGGTCTCATCACCTGGGTATCTCCACAGGTGGGTTGAGGGTAGCGTCAGACCAACTCCACTGAGGCGACGCAAAAGAAGTTGGGGCGGAAATAGTCTTATTTAGCTTTATAAAATTCGAATTTAGTATCACTTCACTTTTGTCTTCTAGTACCAAAGTTTTCCTCATCATTTTCGAATCACCTTTATATGCCGTTACGAGCACAGAACGATATGTCTTTTCTTCGTCTTCGTTTTTTTTTTCTTTTTTATGTTTTTTTTTTTTTTTTCAGTTTAGCTGAAGCACGTGGCTTGGACGATTTATGCTCTGTAAGGTAATTTGTGTTCTTTGAAAGCGTCTGCAGTTTTGCGCACACTGTGAAAGAGAAAAATTAGTGGCATTCGTTCAGCCTGTCTATGAAGGAATTCAGCTTTTCGTCATAAGAGAGTTACAACCATAACATCGTTTTCATGAGTCTATGGATATAAACTGGTGGAGATGGGGAAGGAAAAGATGGGGTGTCTTTACGTTTCCTGTTATACATCTTCTGGTGGCATTTCCTATCCTGTCTGTTGACTCTGGCATCTGTACACCGGCAGGTCATATTCAGGGCATGGCGTGCCATGCAGACCCTGTGTAGATTGAATGCAGGATATACATATTGTTTTTTTTTTCCCTGTCTGTCTATCTGCATCCATGTTAAAGACTGGTTATAAAGCGGCATTTATTTGCGGGAATTACCGCAGCATTGTGTCTCGTTTCATATGAAAAGAAAGCTAAGACAATCTCACATGTTTTCAGCTTCAGTTTGCAGATGGATCTTGATTCTATCGTGTTTATTAATCAATAAACTACTACTTAGGTTAGATAACAAAGAACTAACACTTGGGGTTTGGAAGTCCGTCACACACGTGTTTGTTTAAATAACGATCAACAGAGGTAAATATGCATAGTGTCTATTATGGGCTTGACTGTTAAGGTCTTTGTTGACATTTTTCGATAATTTTTATTAACACAATATCGAATGGGCAGCACTGGCATTCTACCCATGATTATGAATACTTGGTACTGCAATTCTGATGAGATACAGTTTATACATTGGTGCTAATCTGAACATATTGATGGTGACATGGTATGCCCAGTTAATAACCGTTTCGTGAGATTTTTTCTCCACGCACAATATTCTCAGTGCATGGGTAGTGAGTTGATGAAATAGCGTATAGGTAAGTCGACTTACCTTACGTACTTACAACATGCTGGCGCATACTGTTTCGTTTTTCTGTTCTTTCTTTGATCTTAACCAGTATGTTGTTTCGACATTCCAGTGTGATCTCAGGCGATCTCTGAAATACATAACAGGTGTATTCTCCAAAATACTTGCACTATATACCATGTTATCATCTTATGCTCTGTAGGCTAAACAGCATACCGAAAAAAAGCTTTTTCCATTGATGTTTAGCTCGTAATGGCGCTAACAGCTTGTTTAAATCATATTAGTCTTTCTGTTTACTTTTGTCTTTGTTGATTCTTTGACAGATGGCAAAAAATCTCAACGCTCTAAAACAAGGTAAGATCCTGCGTAACTCATCACATACAACTTTTATTTCCGTCCCATTTCCTACGCCACTTTAATGGCCACAGAAGCTGGAACAGTTTTTACGGTGCGATAGTGATGATATCGATGATATCATGATGCTATGGAGTTCCATCTAGGATTGAGATTGCGTGACAGGGCTGCACTGTACGCTCACTATCATAAATACATGCATATCCTGGCGTCAACTAAGCCCGAGAGATACAGACACCTAAGGTGCTGATTACAAAAATTTCAGCAATACCCTCAATGACGCGTCCATGAAGTGGAAGAGACTCGACCGTGTGATCTCAGTCTTCCCAATGAGCCCACAGCACGCCCAGCTCTGGGTAGGAGCCATTTAGAGCCGAAAAATCTTGCAAGGTTTTTGGAAGATACTGATGGAGATTCGAACCAACAACATTCCAGTCGGTGGTCCGTTGCGTTAACCACTACACCACGGCGACTGGTTATATAACTAAATATTATTGTTCATGTGTTTTTATCTCCCTGCCTGAATAGCTCTTCATGCACTATGCCCTCAATAATTCGCGTTTAGGCAGGTAGTACTAGTAACAGCAAACCTTTGACTTTCTCACGTTGGAAGTAAATTAGCAGAACGTTCACCTTTGCCTTTCTCTTTGACTTAGAAAAGGGAAGGTAAAGAAAATACAACAACAGCAACAACAAAAAACCCACCTGCGGCAGCAGCAACAACACCAATAACAACAAAAGCCAGTGCCAGCGCGCTTAAACGGGAGAGTGGAAGAATAGTCGGTATCTACTTCTTGTGTTTGTATTTTTTTTCGCCCTGTCGCACTTAAAACAACGGGTGATGGAGCGATCGCATTTCGGGTAGCTTGGGCCCAGGAGAAAAAGTACCGAGTTGAGCTGTGGTTTTTGGCACCGAAGACCTCATTTCTGGTTTCAGCAGGCGTGAGATGGGGAAAACACTTTGAAATGCTTCCTCCAGATTCGGCTGGTGCTGCCAACGTTTGCTGCAGTGTTCTCTTCCTTCTAATTTTTGTTTTCTTCTTCTGATGGTGTCGTTTCTTTTCCGATATTTTCTGCTATTTATTTTCCGTTTTGTCTTTCTGTTTATATTTTGTCTTCCTATCTTCTTGTTGTGCGTTGTGTGTGTGGTGTGTGTGTGTGGTTGTGTGTGTGTGTGTGTGTGTGTGTGTGTGTGTGTGTGTGTGTGTGTGTGTGTGTGTTGTGTGTGTGTGTGTGTGTGTGTGTGCGTGCGTGTGTGGTGTGCGTGTGTGTGTGTATTGTGTGTGTGTGTGTGTGTGTGTGGTGTGTGTGTTCAGTGTGTGTGTTATGTGTGTGTGTGTGTGTGTGTGTGTGTGTGTGTGTGTGTGTGTGTGTGTGTGTGTGTGTGTGTGTTTTTTCAAATGTATTTTGTTTTCTTTCTCCGTTCTTCCATTGTTTCTACTTGCTTAATGTTTCTTTCCATTTTGTTCACTTTTTGGTTGTTTTCCTTTATTCGTCCACTTTCCTCCGTCTTCCAAATCTATTCTATTCCTTTCTTCCGTATTTCTATTGTTTCTACCTACTTTATTTTCTTTCTCTCTTGTTTACTTTTGTCTATTTCCTTTATTCTTCTCTTTTCCTCAGTCTTCTGCCGTTTCTTTTCACATTTTTTTTATTTGTTTATTTGCTCTTTTCATCCCCCACCCACCCCTTTTTTTCGTCTTTACATTTTTTTCTTCTTAATTTGATTTCGTTTTCTCTTGTTTATTTTCACCTTTATTCCTCCTTTTCTTCCGTCCATCAATCTTTCCATTTGACTTTTGTTTTTTTTTCTTCCTTGTTTATTTTTCTTGTTTATTAATAATTCTTTCTTTCGTCCTTCCTTCAATCTTTCTTTGTTTATGTTCAGTATTTTTATGATTGTTTTCACTTTTTTCCTTTTTCTTCGTCTTTCCAGCGTTATTTGTTTGTTTGTTTGTTTTGTTTGTTTGTTTGTTTGTTTGTTTGTTTGTTTGTTTGTTTGTTTGTTTGTTTGTTTTTTTACCTTATTTTCATTTTTCCTTCTGTAGTTCTGTTCAGTCGTCTGCCGTTTGTTTATTGTTCCTTAGCTGTTGACACTTTGGCGTATTGTTGTGATAACGTCCTTATGTAGCTTGCAATCATTGGTTAATCTCTCGTTTTGAATAAGATTGTAAATTCATGTCAATAGATGGTGGCTCTAAGTGTGTGTGTGTGTGTGTGTGTGTGTGGTGTGTGCGTGCGTGCGTGCGGTTGTGTGTGTGTGTGTGTGTGTGTGGTGTGTGTGTGTGTGTGTGTTTGTGTGTGAGTGTGTGTGAGTGTGTGCGCGCGCGAGTTTGTGGTATGTATCTGTGTGTGTGTGTGTGTGTGTGTGTGTGTGTGTGTGTGTGGTGTGTGTGTATGTGTGTGTGTGTCGGTGAGTGTGTGTGTATGTGCGTGTGTATGTGTGTGTGTGCGTGTGTGTGTGTAAGTGTGTGTATGTGTGTGTGCGCGCGCGTGTGTGTGTGTGTATGAATTTATGTACGTAGATGTTGTTTCTGTGTTGTTGTTGTTGTTGTTGTCTGTTTGCCTATCTGATGATAAGCCTGTCTGTATCAAATAAAGTCAATTGTTTATGAATAAAGGTTCAACACAGTTGAATTTAAACCCCCTTTATGTTTCGCAGTAGTCAGTGCATAAGAGGAAATGGGCGTGGCTTGTTGCTGGGGGGACGGGGAGTGGGGGAGTGGGGGAGTGTGGGGAATGGGATGGTGTTGGTGTTGGGGAATAACCGATGTGCTTCCTCCCTTCACTTAGAAGGAAAAAAAAAAGAGAAATATAATTTCACTCCCACTAGTTTTTGTTTGTTTACTTTCTTGTAATTGATTGTTGTTTATAACTACAGACAGGCTCACAGACGGATGCGCGTAATTGTAACCGCCCTCTGAGGGATATAAAACGACGTTATTCCTTGTAAGAAATTGCAATATTGAGATAAAATGATATAAAGTGATAGAACATATTAACGATGATAAATAATTGTACGTAAACAAACAAACGCACATGTAAATTAACAAACAAAGGAATAAAAATCGATCAATCAGTCAATCAATCATGATGAATCAGTCAATCAATCAGTCAATCAATCAATCAATCAGGCAATCAATCAATCAATACAGCATGTATAAATTGAATCAATTAAAGAACACTGAAGCACTAAATTAAACATAAAACGACAATACACGATATAGAAAGAAGAAAAGCAACAACAACAACAACAACAACAGCAACAACAACAACAAAAACGGAAGAAAGAAGGAAAGTGATTAATAAGTAAGAAAGAAAAAGAAAAAAAAGAAAAAGAAAGGAAGAAAGAAAGAAAGAGACAGAAAGGAAGAAAAAGAAAGAAAGAAAGAAAGAAGAAAGAAGAAAGAAGAAAGAAAAAAAAGAGAAAGAAAGAAGAAGAAAGAGAGAAAGAAAGAAGAAAGAAAGAAAAAAGAAGAAGAAAGAAAGAAAGAAAGAAGAAAGAGAAAGAAAGAAAGAAGAAAGAAAGAAAGAAAGAAAGAAAGAAGAAAGAGAAGAAGAAAGAAAGAAAGAAAGAAAGAAAGAAAGAAAGAAAGAAAAGAAAGAAGAAGAAAGAAAGAAAGAAAGAAAGAAAGAAGAAAGAAAGAAAAAGAAAGAAAGAAAGAAAGAAAGAAAGAAAAGAAAGAAAGAAAGAAAGAAAGAAGAAATGAAAAAATAGAAAGATAGAAAGAGTTCTGAAAGAAAGATAAGAGAAAGAAAGAAAGAAAGAAAAAGATATAAAATCTATTTGTATACTAAACAGCGAGGTATCTTAACCAAACCTCGAAATATTATTCAGCTGTGTTTTTGTTATATTTTATTTTGATGTTGATTTTTCAAGGAATTAATAAAAAGATAAGGATAATCGTATTTGTATCTGATAAGACGTATCCTCTTACCCACACTCCTCTCCCTCCCATTTTCACTGTTTTTGTTTTTTTTTTTTTTTTTTTTTTTTTTTGCTGTTTTTGTAGTTGGTGATTGTTTTGTCCTCTTCCTCCACTCTTTCACCCTCTCGCTTCTTCCGTTTTCGTTCATATCACAGAGGAGGGTATTGTGTGTGTGTGTGTGTGTGTGTGATGTGTGTGTTGTGTGTGTGGTGTGTGTGTGTGTGTGTGTGTGTTTGTGTGTGTGTGTGTGAGTGTGTTATGTGTTTGTGTGTGTGGGTGTGTGGGGTATGTGTGTGTGTGTGTGTATGTGTGTCTGGTGTATGATGTATGGTGTGTTGTTGTGTGTTGTAGTGTGTGGGTGTGTGTGTGTGTGTATGAGAGACAGAGAAGAGAGAGAGAAAGAAAGAGAGAGGGAGGGAGAAAGAGAGAGAGGTGCCTCGGGTGTGCGTGTTTAAGAGCGAGCGAGCGAGGGAGAGCGAGAAAGAGAGAGAGAGAGAGGAGAGAGAGAGAGAGCGAGAAGAGAGAGAGAGAGAGAGAAGGGGAAGAGAGAGAAAAAAAGAAGAGAGAGAAAGAGAGAGAGAGAGAGAGAGAAGAGGAGAGTGATGTGTGTGAGCAACCATTTGATCCCCGCACTCTGTTCACCAGCATCCTGCATTGTGAATCATGCTAGCTAAGCAAACACGTAACCCTCTGATTCCCTTACCCTACCCACCATCTTCCTGCGGGAAGCTGGTGCATAGGGTGAGGGAGTCAAAAGTTAATTTAAGTTTTTTGCGGTTGGTTGACAGGGTGCGGGAGTCCAAAGGTATTAATCGAGTTGTAGTCAAATCTGTGGAGTGTTGCGTAGTCACGAAAGTACAACTTTGCAAGGTAAACCTTGTCGGTCAAAGTCAAAAGGATCCCACCCCCTCTGCTCCATAAAGAGTATTTAAACTGAAGGTGTGTGAACAGCACTTTCAGAGGAACTTGTGGAGATATGTGCAATGTGTTTTTCACTCTTCTGACAGTCTTGTCATTGCCCTCAATACACGTCAGATTTTATGTTAAAGGGGATGTTTTCAAGATCACAATGGACTGAATATGATAGGATATGTAGTCTCTGTATGATTTTACATAGTGTGTAAAAAGAAATATCATTTGACTATTATGTTTTTTTTTATTTAAATTTGTTTTTGTTTGTTTGTTTGTTTGTTTGTTTGCTCGTTTTGTTTTGTTTTCACTGTCTGACTGTCTGTACTTGTTTTCTTGTACTCCTGTTTAATAACTGTAAAATGTCTATAATACACGCGCGCGCGCGCACGCGCGCACACACACTACACACACACACACACACACACACACACACACACACACACACATACACACACACCACACAAACTACACATACGCACACACACACACACACACACACACACACACACACACAACACACACACACACACACACACACACACACGCACGCACACATACATATATATGTCATATATATATATATATATATAAAAACATATATATTATACACACACACACACACATGCACACATACATATATATATATATATATATATATATATATATATATATATACATATATATGTATGTGTGCGTGTGTGTGTGTGGTGTGTATGTGTGTGTGTGTGTGTGTGTGTGTGTGTGTATGTTTGTGTGTGTGTGTGTGTGTGTGTGTGTGTGTGTGTGTGTGTGTGTGTGTGTGTGTGTGTGTGTGTGTGTGTGTAACTGTGTATGGTTTCCGCATTTAAAATGGTATACTTGTATGCAAAATGAAGAATGAAACGTTTCCTTATCTTAATATCAGATGAATACATCAGATAACCTCTAAACCATACGTTCACAAAATCTCTTCTAGCATACAGGCTATTTCACAAAAACACATTGTGATTCAAACGACATCTTCTGTTGTTCGCCTTCTACATTTACACGGCTGTGGCCACATTTGACGATGTATGTGACTTTTATTTCCAAATTCTGCCAGCTTCCATCGGCCTTGGTGGTGGGATTAGTTGTAATATATCTTGCCTTTTATTACACAACATGATGGTGACGCAGTCGCCTTAATATATTCAAATACAGCACCGCAATTTACAGACTTGCTGTTATTAATAGACTGTCTGTTTTCCTTACCAAACGGTCTTTTATTTCTTTAGGAAACATTATAGTTTTAAATAGTTTTTTGAATTTCAGCTTAGAGATGAAGAATCATACCGACCATGCTTTTTCGAGTAACTCAACGAAAGAGTATTAGGAAATATTGAAAGAAATATATTCCATGCGTTGGTATTACTATCTGGTTTCATTTACCTATAATAAATAAAACACTCATACAGGTTCACATACATAATTTAGCAGGCTATTCAACATACGTATGGATAATCAGAAATACTAATCCAGTAGTTTGCGTACCGAACGAAACATGAAATCATTAATGTATATGAATACAATAGAATATACTTCACACCTGTACACTATGTCTATACCATGTTGGTAATATTGGCACAACAATACAAGGAAGCATGTTGATGCTGTCTATCCCAAAACGATACCTCTTTTAGCAATACACGGAGAGGTCCATCTCTGTATAATCATACGGTTCAATGACCTTCCAATCTCAAACCAGAACACTTTTTTCCCTGGCTTGAATAGAAACCGATCGAGTGTATGAAGAAATGACAACACCATTCTAATACTTTTTCTTTATAACAAAACTGTATTTTCACTTGTTTTATGATTGGGATGTAAACTGGACAAGCGTTTATTCAGACATAAGCGATTAATAGTCATGTATTTGTTTCAAGTATGATAACTATCCCTATATAGCAATTTGAAAAACAGAACATTTGTGTGTTTGATTTAATCGTTTTTAATTAAAGTAAATTCATA
>CM060306.1:56202235-56204735 GCA_030674185.1 Monoplex corrugatus | reverse complement strand
TAAATGTAAATAGTTACACAAAATTGATGAAACAAGATAGGCACCGATTTTCCTTCAAACGGCATTTGAAAAGCATGCACAGAAGATAATTAGTACAACAAAGATAACAGATTCATTTGAGTACAGAGTGGATGAAGACAGAGAGGATGGGAGATGTACGTGCAGCGACAGGAGATAGATTCATGTGGAGGGCCATGATCGCTAACGCCATGCGGCAAGGCACAAGATGATGATGATGATGATGATGATGATGATGATGATGATGATGATGATGATGATGATGATGATGATGATGATGATGAATGATGATGATGATGATGATGATGATGATGATGATGATGATGATGATGATGACGACGATGATGACGATGATGACGATGATGACGATGATGAAGGTCCAAAACCGAAGATCGGTAAACTTCCGTGGCAGGCTGATTCCATTCTTTGAAGTGGAGAAATTTCTTTCATAAATGTGGAGACATTTCTGACATAAAACCCATGTGTTTATGGTCGTTCTTTTTTTTTTTTTTTCTTTCTTTTTTTTTTTCCTTGAACGGTGATAATCACTTCGGATCATAGTATAACTGTTTTCTTTCGTTTAAAGTCTGTCTGTCTGTCTGTCTGTCTGTCTGTCTGTCTGTATGTCTTTTCTCTGTCTCTGTCTCTGTCTCTGTCTCTGTTTGTCTGTCTATCTGTCTGTCTGTCTATCTGTCTGTCTGTCTCCCTCCCTCCTCTCTCTTCTGTCTCTCTCTCTCTCTTCTCTCTCTCTCTATCTATCTATCTATCTATCTATCTATCTATCTATCTATATGTCTGTCTCAGTGCGTATGTTTCTCTGTCTCTCGGTTGTGTGCGTGTGTTTCTGTCTGTCTCTCTGTCTCTGTCTGTCTGTCTGTCTGTCTCTGTCTCTGTCGCTGTCTCTCTCTCTCTCTCGTTCTCTCTCTCCTCTCTTCTCCCTCCCTTTCTCTCTCTCTCTCTCTCTCTCTTCTCTGCTCTTCTCCTTTCTCTCTCTTCTCTGTCTGTCTGCTCTGTCTCTGTCTCTCTCTCTCTCTCTCTCTCTCTCTCTCTCTCTCTCCTCTCCTCTTTCTCTCTCTGCCTCTGCTTGTCTCTTCTCTCTTCTTTCTTCTCTCTCTCCTCTCTCTCTCTCACTAACTCTCTCTCTCTTGTCAAATTTTCCTGTGACAGAAGAACTCTCACTTTGACCTTACCAATAGACACGCTGTAGCAATGCCTAGTGCCAATTTCTCGAATACAAGAAAAAAAATCTCCGTGACAGATTTTGCGTGGGAGCAAATCTCGTCTGTTTCGTCTTAACTGGGACACAAACACGGAATGAGAATGGCCTGGGAAATCAGGCGATTCCATCCGAGACCCTCAAGAGAAAGCAAGGTGGAAGTGAATACTCAGCATTTGGAGTCAATAAGAGGTTTCAAATCTCATTGAAATGTACACGAGCTTCATCTAGTCAACACGATGTTTCTTCTGATTCTGCCTTCTTGGTTCCTTTCAACACAGAATCTCTGTTTGGATTTTCCATCCGTGTTTCTCACTTTTGTTTTGCTTCTGTTTGTATACCAGCTGATACTGCTATGATGGTAGTTACTTTTGCGGTGTTGATGATTTATTTGTTTGCCTGTTTTCATTTGTTTGTTTGTTTATTTATCAATTTTTATTTATCTTATTTGCGTGCTGTCGAAATACTGCTTGTCTAAACTTTTGCGTCTCCGTGTTGTCTCCCAAATAAAAAGCCCGCCAGAACGAAACAAAACGAAAATAACCGAACCGAAACGATACGAAAAAAAAAAAAAAAAGCAAAACTGGAATTAAAACTGAAAAGCGCCTGAACAAATTCCCTGTGAGCAAGAAGATGAAGACAAATAAATAAATGGTCATCTGACTTTATTTTCCTGAGGTCTCAGCCGCAACACCAAATATATCCTTCCTGTCATGGCCTTTCCTTTGCAGTAAGTAACAAATACTGTATGTTTCTAATATTTTGTGACCCGCATCTTGCCTACGTCTATGTTTGACACGCTACATTCAGTTTCGGCCACATCAGCGTTAGAAGGAATTTTGGTTTAAGGCTTTTGTTCTTTCTCTTTGTTGTTGATGATTGTGCTGCTCTCTTTGTCATTTGTTTGCTGTTCGAGGTAGTGTGGCAGCACTCAGATGTCTCCGTATCTATCAACATGGCAAAGTTCATATTATCCTTGGCACACGAAGAAGAAGAGGACGGAGAAAAAAAAATGAGTAAAGAGGATGAGGACGATAAAACTAAACGTGCCTCTGTGTTAAAAGTAAAAAAAAGAAAGAAAGAAAGAAAGAAACGAACAAACAAAGACAAAAGACAGACAGAAAGAAAGAAAGAAAGAAAGACAGATATAAAAAATAGAAAGAATGAAAGAAAGAAAGGAAAAGAATATATACGAAACTCGAGTGATGCTATATACGTTACATCACAAATATTGTATCAAGGAAGACCAAAAATACGTAACACAAA
>CM060306.1:56194735-56199735 GCA_030674185.1 Monoplex corrugatus | reverse complement strand
TCCTCTCTCCTCTTCTCTCTCTCTTCTCTCTCTGACTCTCTCTCTCCCCTCTCTGTCTTCTCTCACACACACACACTCTCTCTCTCTCGCTCTCTCTCTCGCTCTCTCTCGCTTTCACTCTCTCTCTCTCTCTGACTCTCTCTCTATCTCTCTTTCTCTCTCATTCTCATATTTCCCACCCCTGCCTCTCTGTCTGTCTGTCTGTCTGTTTGTTTGCCTCTCTCTCTGTCTGTCTGTCTGTCTTGTCTGTCTGTCTATATGTCTGTCTGTCTCTCTGTCTTCTCTCTCTCTCTCTCTCTCTCTCTCTCTCTCTCTCTCTCTCTCTCTCTCTTCTGGTTTTTTTATTTTTTTTTTTTAATTTTTTTTTTTACGAAGACAGTTTAGAAGAATGTGTCTTCGTATTTCATGTATAAGATTTAAGATTCGTGCATATCGGTAAACTAGTATAAAATAATTATCTTACATTTCACTGATAAGAAACAACGTCTTATACAAGTTTGCCGCCTTGCATTCCCAATGCTGTTTCAAATTGTACGTAAATATCCAAATGTATTTTCGCCGGGGCATAGCTAAGTAATACATATAGATCTATGCTGTTTTGTGTGGGGTGGTAGCCTTTATACGAATACATTTTAGTCTCATATGTGACCTCCCACCACGAAATCAGTCTTAACTCGCAGTCAGTCAAACAGCGCTAGGAGCTGAAAAGGTGACTGAGGGTCTATCTGGGGTGTTTTGACTTTTTCTCAAAATTGATTTCTGTGGACTACAATCTATCCCCCACAGAATTTTTTTTTTTCTTGAAAAAAAATTATTAATCAATTTAAATCGGTATTTTAATGCACTGGTCGCAGCAGAAAGAACGCAATTTCCTACCAAAAGTATATATTTTTATCTCTTATTATGAACCGTAACTTGTGTAGTACCCGCATATGTAGTAAGTATACTGATGGAAAGTTCTTTGGCGCACCTTTTCAGATAATGACAGCAAAAATTAGAAACAAACTGGTCAAAGCCACCAAATAAAGAAATTAAAGGAAACTGTGTTGGTTTAGAGGCCGTTTTCTTAAAATGGCCGTCATACAGCTTAATGACTTTAAACATACATAACTTCTACATTCTTTTAGTACAAGCTTTATTCAAGTACCAAAATAATCAGCAGAATGTACACTTTCCAGTGATATGTATGTCTCAAAATGCCCCAAATGCTAGTTAAGACTGATTTCGTGGTGGAGGGTCACATATTCTCTTTCCACCTATCTCAAACCCCGTCAGCATTTCTCTCCCCCTTCTCTCTTTTCTTTGCCCCCTCCTCCACCAACCCCCCTCGCCCTTTCCACCATGTAAGTCGAGTCAGCATCAGAACCAGCCACGAAATGGTCTGCTCCTACTGTTGGGTTTTGCGCAATGTTATTCTTGAAACGGTTCCAGTAGTTTGATCGGCACTGGCTTTTGTTCTGTCTTTCAAAGGGAATGTATATATTTTCCTTGTCACTACCACCCCATTCCCCGCCCGACCCCCGCCCTCTCTTCCTCTTCCCTAATCTTTCTTTCAGGCCGTCGGTGGTGTGATGATGGTACAGAGCGTTTTCGTGAAGGTAGCACGTTTTATCTTGGAAGATGTAAGCTGTTTGTGTTGGTGGTTGCCTTATTTTTTCTTTTTTTTTTTTTTTTTTGTCTAACGTGTCACCACCGTTTTCATTTTCCCTGGATCCCAAATAGCTGTGATGACAGACGGGCGTAAGTCTTTCTGCAAAATATACATGGTCCTTCCCTTCATCCATGTGTAGAGAGATTTTCCATTGTGTTTTACACTTTCTGGTATATGCTCACGGAGTCTGGAAAAAGGAAGGAAGGATTACCTGAGTTTTCAAAGCAAAGAAATAGAGAGCTTTAGAAGTTTTTTCCCCTTTAAGTGTTAAGCTGGAAAGGTTTTTCCTTTTCCTTTTTTTTTTTTCATCATCGTATTCAAGATTTTCTTTCAAACCCAGTTTTTTGGTCCCATTTCCCAAGCCCCACTAATGGCTTCAGAAGCTGACTTTTTTTTTTATAATAAAGTGATGATAATGTGGATGGGGACGACAATCATGATGCTGTAAATTACCATCTGAATGAGACTGCGTGACATGACTGTACTCTACGTTTACTATCATAACAATACTAGTGTCTGCCAACCCCTATAGAAAAGATGTACCTGGGGTGTTGGCCAGAAGATTTGAGCAACATCCTCAGTGACGCATCAGTGAAGTGCATGAGACTTGACAGTATGGTTCCAGTCTTCCCAGTGAGCCCATAGCCACTCAGCCCCAATTAGGAACCAGTTGGAGCCGAAAAATCCCACGATGATTTTGAAAGGATTGATGAGAAGCTGGACCGGAACTTGAGGTCTACTGAGCACTACTCTCTTTGTGCGTAATAAAAAGAATCAGTGAATGTCCTAATGAAGGTTGTGTGGGAATGAGATGGTAGGAACCTCAGTTTTAATGAGGGACAACACGCTGAGAGCGGTATTCATCAGTTCTAACTTCCTCTTTGTGAGTCACGGCACTTCATATTCAAGTTCTATAGATAGCGTCTCCGCCCTTGGAATAAAAGGGAAGGGGTTGGAGCTAAACAGCAAGAAGACTTAAGTATGAAATCCCCTCATGCAAAATAACAGCAAACGGCACAACCTTGAGACAAGTTGATAAGTTTAAATATCTGGGAATGATCATTTCACCAGACGGTAGATGCACATCAGAAATAGCCAGCAGAATCGGCCAAGCCAAAACATCATTCAAGAAGATGAAAAGCATTCTTAC
Organism: Monoplex corrugatus; assembly: GCA_030674185.1. Lineage (NCBI taxonomy): Eukaryota > Metazoa > Mollusca > Gastropoda > Littorinimorpha > Ranellidae > Monoplex > Monoplex corrugatus. The sequence goes on along the minus strand of CM060306.1, from coordinate 56,196,934 downwards.
CAATAAATGCCTATCAGTTAACATCTGCAAGAGAGTTTTTGAATGTTATATAGAACCGATAATGTTATACGGTCGTGAAGCGCAGACAGTCAACAAACAAAGCCAGAACAAGATTAAGGTAGCCGAGATGTGGTTTCTAAGAAGAATGCTGAGAGTTCCATGGACAGCAAAGAAAACAAACCAGACAGACTTGATGGAGGCAGACACAAGAAGATCATTGATAAGGAAGATTAGGAAAAGACAGGCAACATTTATAGGCCATTTATGAGGAAAGGGGAATTGGAGCACCTGGTCACAATGGGAAAGCTGGTGGGGAAGAGAGCACCAGGTATACCCAGGGAACAAGGGATAGATACATATGAAGGGACATGATCGCCAGCGCCAGCGCCATGTGGAAGGTCACTTGATGATAGATGATGATGATGATGATGATGATGATGATGATGATGATGATGATGATGATGATGATGCTCTATTGACGCTACTGATGCCACGTGATGGAAGATCCAAAATGATCACTGTATAAGCCATAAACCGTATGTGCTGTAAGGTCTTGGGCGTCGTACCTTGGTATGAGTTTTAAATCTGTCTTTGTGTCGGTTCGTCACTGGAATATCCAGGCTATTTGTAGTAAAATGTACATCTCTATCCGCAATGTTAAAAAAACAGCAACAAAGAAATGGAAATGGAATAATAACAAAATTAAAGCACCCTCATGGAAACGGACTTAAGCACAACCCAAAATCTCTCAGCCCATTGGAACCAGAAGAACAAGTTTGGACGGACTGGCTATTTCTGATGTGGATCTGCCGGGTTTGATCCAAACAGGATGGAAACGGATGTAACCATAGTCTGCCCCCCCCCCCCCCCCACTACATTAACATCTTACACAACCACGTCACAGAAATACGAGTCGTACATCATTCAACAACATGACACAGAGCGTACATATGCCCACCAACACGACATATCGTCTCCATCATTTGAAATCTCCGTGCCCATATGTCATCCCTCTATTAAGAGAGAGAGAGAGAGAGAGAGAGAAGAGAGAGAGAGAGACAGAGAGAGAGAGAGAGAGAGAAGAGTGGGAGAGAAAACGAGAGGAGAGAGAAGGAGAGAGAGAGAGAGAAGAGAGAACACAAACATGAATATATATATATATATATATATATATATATTATGTGTGTGTGTGTGTGTGTTTGTGTGTGTGTTGTGTGTGTGTGTTGTGTGTGTGTGTGTGTGTTGTAGTAAAGTGGTGTCGTGTGGGTGTGTGGTGAGGAGGATAGGGAGGAAGGGAGGGTGGAGAGAGAGAGAGAGATGAGGAGAAGAGAGAGAGAGAGAGAGAGAGGAGAGAGGAGAGAGAGGAGAATGGAAGAAAACAAAGGAGAAATGGAGAGGAGAGAGAGAGAGAGAGAGAGGAGGAGAGAGAGAGAGAGATAGTAGAGAGAAAGAGAGAGAGATACGAGAGAGAGAGAAGAGAGAAGGAGAAAGAGAGAGAGGGGGAGAGAGAGAGAGTGAGAGAGAGAGAGGAGAGAAAGAGAAGAAAGAGATGTAAGAGAAAGAGAGAGAGAGAGAGAGGAGAGGAGAGAGAGAAAGAGAGAGGTGGGGAGAGAGAGAGGAGAAGAGAGAGAGAGAGAGAGAGAGAAGAGGGAGAGAGAGAGAGAGAGAGAGGAGACGAGAGAGAGAGAGAGAGAGAGAGAGAGAGAGAGAGAGAGAGAGAGAGAGAGAGAGAGAGAAGGTGAAAGGAGAGATAATTTTCGTTCTCTTGACACTGGAGCCCTATCGAGACATACGATTAGAGACTGAGATATCTGTGCAAGAGTTTATGATGACGTCTTTGGGCTAACATCTTATTAAAAAAAAAAAAAATGTCGTTTGGTTTCTGTATTAGTTTTGCCTTCTAGCCATTTACGACAGATGTTCCCTAGATTATTTTTAGTTTAACTGCTTTGTTACAGGTCATTGGAATGGTTTGGATATTGTTCCCATTCTTTTACCGTTTTGGGTTTCTGTCAGCAGGCATACGTGCTAAATGGATTTTCCTGCCTGTCCTGTCCATGATTTGTTTCTCGTTGGAGTCGACTACACCCTTTTGGTGTTGTTGTTGCTGTTATTGTTGCTGATTGTTTTTCTCAGCTAACTATCTCCCGAAGTGGATTATCGGGTTTTCCGTTGCTCTAAAACATGCCTGTATTTGTT
>CM060306.1:56162235-56172235 GCA_030674185.1 Monoplex corrugatus | reverse complement strand
ATCTACAATTTCTATCCATTCCATTACTGTACCATTCCAGCTGGCCATGGGAAGCAAGCAGTCGTCTGTGAACTTGACTGAAGAAAGACGAAGCTCAGCGCTTGCAAGTTGAACTGGTTATGAAAATGGTATATCGTCTGTTTTGGGTGTCATTTTCATCGTGATGGAGAGAGCATAGTTTCACTTTTGAGAGAAAGAGAGAGAAATAGAGAAACGAGAGAAAGAGAGAGACAGACAGACAGACAGAGAGAGAGAGACAGAGATAGCGAGAGAGACAGAGAGAGACAGAGAGACAGAGAGACAGGCAGACAGATAGACAGACCGGCAGACAGAGACAGAGAGACAAAGTAAGACAGAGAGAGAGAGAGAGAGAGAGAGAGAGAGAGAGAGGAGAGAGAGAGAGAGAGAGAGAGAGAGAGAGAGAGAGATATCTTTTTTTGTTTATTTGTTTCTTTTTTCGTTTGTTTACAGATTGGGTGTTGTATTTCCTGTGGTGCTGGACCCTAATGTGTATCACGCTTTCGCTACCGCAGCCACATCATCATCGATAATGATATTCTTCATAGATTCATCATCATCATCAGATGCCCTGCTGCATGGCGTTGGCGACCATGGACTTCCAACCATCTCTATCTCTCGTTGCCCCCAGCATCTCCCCCACCCTCCTCATCCCCAGCCACTCCGCAAGTCCGTCCAGCACTCTCTCCCTGGGTCTACCTGGTGCTCTCTTTCCATCCATCTTTCCCGTTGTGACCAGGTGCTCCAAATCCCCCTTCCTCATAAAATGGCCTATAAATGTTGCCTGTCTTTTCCTAATCTTCCTTATGAGTGATCTACTTGTGTCTGCCTCCATCAAGTCTGTCTCGTTTGTTTTTTTGCTGTCCATGGAACTCTCAACATTCTTCTGAGAAACCACATCTCGGCTTGCCTCAATCTTGCTCTGGCTTTGCTTGCTGACTGTCCACGCCTCGCATCCGTACAACAGTATTAGTTCTATATAACATTCATGGACTCTCTTTCTGATGTTAATTGATAGGCATTTGTTGGTAAGAATGTTGTCATCTTCTTGAATGCTGTTTTGGCTTGGTCGATTCTGCCAGCTATTTCCGATGTGCATCTGCCGTTGATGAAATGACCGTTCCCAGTATTTGAACTTATTACCTGTGTCAAGGTTGTGCCATTTGCTGTTATTTTGCATGAGGGGATTTCATGTTTTTTTTTACTGATCACCATGACTTCAGTCTTCCTGCTGTTTAGTTCCAACCCCTTACCTTTGCTTTCTATTTCTAATATATTCACAAGGATTTGTAGGTCCATTTCATTTTCTGCAATTAGCACGGTGTCATCTGCGTACCGAATGTTGTTTATCATTTTCCCTCCAACCTTTAATCCGGGGTCTTCTTCTAGGTTTCTCATGATGTTTTCTCTATAGTAATGAAAACAGATCTGGTGACAAAACACAACCCTGTATGACTCCTCTTTTGATGTTTTGGAAAGAGCTTACATGTATATTGTTTTCTATTCTCGTTGCAGCTGTTTGTCCCAGTACATATTCCTGATTATTCGTAGATCTTTTCCATCAACATTGAGTCTCTCCAGTTGGTTGATCGATTCTTCATGTCGTACCCGATCGAAAGCCTTGTATAGTCAACAAAGCATAATAGAAATCCTTATTCATCTCAATTGACCTCTCTATGATAGTTCTTAGGATGTATATGACATTAATAGTTCCTTTCCCTTCCACAAATCCACACTGTTCTTCTGTTATTCCTCTTTTGATTCTATTCCTTGTCCTCATCATGATTATTCTTAACAGGATTGATGTAAGGAAACCAGCAATTATTCCCTATGACACAACCAGTCACAATATTCTTCACGCTATATTCTTTCATTAAAACAAAAACATATTCTGACCTAGTCTGTCGATTTTATGAACAAGTGTGTATCTGTTTTTATGTGACTTTAAAAAAAAAGTATTACTATATTGTTTGAAGCAGTGAAGAGTGAAATAAGCCAAACGTTCCGCACAGCAGGGCTACAAACCTTGGCTTGAAAAAACTGTGATATTTGGAACATCAAAGCAAGTCTACTGGATGGAACAGACGACTAGGATAACACAGCAGATAGTAAACACACACACACGCACGCACACACACACACACACACACACGCACCACACACACACACACACACACACACACACACACACACACACACACACACACACACACACACACACACACATACACAAGCACAGTGCGTGCGCAAACGAACACAAAGAGAGAGAGAGAAGAGAGAGAGAGAGAGAGAGAGAGAGAGAGAGAGAGAGGAGAAAGAGAGAGAGAGAGAGAGAGGAGAGAGAGAGAGAGAGAGAGAGAGAGAGAGAGAGAGAGATAATAAAGGTATTGATTGATAAGGATCACAAACACTACCCACACCCACTTCCACTCATCCATACCAATTCTTTCAACCCTTATCCCCCACAGGAGTAGATGTAAATGGTTTGCCATCAGTGTCACCATTTGTGTTCCTTTTATCAGAAATACAATGTACTGTTAACGTAGACAAGCATACGTTTGTTTAGATGGCGAGTCAGTTTTGCCACGTTGAGTTGTTTCAGTAAATCAGGCATATATTTCGACACAATGTATTGATCACACACCGCACACACACACACACACACACACACACACACACACACACACACACACACACACACACACACACACACACACACACACACACACACACACACGCACGACACACACACACACACACACAACATACATACATATATATATATACACACACACACACACACACACACACACACACAACACACACACACACCACACACACACACAAGCACAGTGCGCGCGCAAACGAGAGACACAGAGAGGAGAGAGAGAGAGAGAGAGAGAGAGAGAGAGAGAGAGAGAGGAAGAGAGAGAGAGAGAGTGGGTGAGAGAGATCGAGAAAGACAGAGAAGAGACAGAGAAGAGAAAGACACAGAGAGAGACAGAGACAGAGGCAGAGAGAGAGAGAGAGAGAGAGAGAGAGAGAGAGAGAGAGAGAGAGAGAGAGAGAGAGAGAGAGAGAGAGAATTTCTGTTGCATTTAGAGCAGAACATTTTCTTAAAAGAGAAGGAGGTAGGATAGTGAAGGCAACGGATAAAAGGAAGAGGGCGATATTTCGGAGAAGATAACAGGAATTGGACTAGAGGAAAACAAGAGGGAAAGTAAAGATGAACGAAATAGCAAATAAACAAACAAAAAACAATCAAAAAATACAAAATATAAAAAAAAAAAAAAATAAACAAAGCCATTTTTCAGTTTCAATAGCTTTAACATGTACGGCACCAGTCGCTGTGGTGTAGTGGTTAACGCAAGGGACTACTGATTGGAAGGGTGTGGGTTTGAATCCCCATCAGTACCTTCAAAAATCATTGTGGGATTTTTCGGCTCTAACCGGCTCCTACCCAGAGTTGGGTGTGCTTTGAGCTCATTGGGAAGACTGGGACCACACAGGCGCGTCTCATCCACTTCACGGATGCGATTGTTCAAATCTTCTGACCAGCACCACAGGTGTCCTGGTTGACGCCAGGCTATATTATGATTTAAGCATAGAGTACACCCATGTCACGCAATCTCAATCCTAGATGGAACTCCATAGCATTACGGCTATCATCCTCATCGACATCATCATCATCATCGCATTGTTAGAAAAAAAATGTGCTAGCTTCTGTGGCCATTAAGGTGCCGAAAAAAACGGGACGAAAAAAAAAAAAAAAAGGTGAGTGCAAAGGTAACCTCCCTGGGTGCGAAGATCCTTAAAAAAAAAAAAGAAAAGAATAGATGTAACGTGTACAATGACTTTATTTGAATGTATTACCGCACAATTGCCGAGCAACAGAGAGTACAACTGTTCATTTTGCATGCGAAAAGACAGATCATCGATATGTCCCTCAGCGTCATGGTTTAAAGGAAATATGAAACAATATAGTTCCGTCAATTGAGAGGTCAATTGAGATGAATAAGGATTTGTATTTATGCTTTGTTGACTATACCAAGGCTTTCGATCGGGTACGACATGATGAATTGATCAACCAACTGGAGAGACTCAATGTCGATAGAAAAGATATACGAATAATCAGGAATATGTACGGGGAACAAACAGCTGCAACGAGAATAGAAAACAATATAAGCTCTTTTCAAAACATTAAAAGAGGAGTCAGACAGGGTTGTGTTTTGTCACCAGATCTGTTTTCAATTTACAGCGAAAACATCATGAGAAATCTAGAAGAAGACCCTGGATTAAAGGTTGGAGGGAAAATGATAAACAACATTCGGTACGCAGATGACACCGTGCTAATTGCAGAAAATGAAAGGGACCTACAAAACCTTGTGAATATATTAGAAATAGAAAGCAAAGGTAAGGGGTTGGAACTAAACAGCAGGAAGACTGAAGTCATGGTGATCAGTAAAATACATGAAATCCCCTCATGCAAAATAACAGCAAATGGCACAAACTTTACACAGGTTAATAAGTTCAAATACCTGGGGACGGTCATTTCATCAGACGACAGATGCACATCGGAAATAGCTGGAAGAATCGGCCAAGCCAAAACAGCATTCAAAAAGATGACAAGCATTCTTACCAACAAATGCCTATCAATTAACATCAGAAAGAGAGTCATTGAATTTACATGTATATAGAACTAATACTGTTGTACGGATGGAGGCGTGGACAGTCAGCAAGCAAAGCCAGAGCAGGATCGAGGCAGCCGAGATGTGGTTTCTCAGAAGAATGTTGAGAGTTCCGTGGACAGCAAAGAAAACAATCAAGACAGTCTTGATGGAGGCAGACACAAGTAGATCACTCATAAGGAAGATTAGGAAAAGACAAGCAACATTTATAGGCCATTTTATGAGGAAGGGGGATTTGGAGCACCTGGTCACAACGGGAAAGCTGGAGGGAAAGAGAGCACCAGGTAGACCCAGGGAGAGAATGCTGGACGGACTTGCAGAGTGGCTGGGGATGAAGAGGGTGGGGGAGATGCTGGGGGCAACGAGAGATAGAGATGGTTGGAAGTCCATGGTCGCCAACGCCATGCGGCAGGGCACCTGATGATGATGATGATGATAGTTCCGTCCTTTCATCAACCTTCGAGTGGAATCTTCGTAATCTTCGCTGCGAAATACACATCTTCACCAGTCGTCCAGTTCAGTGATAATACCATCATATCTACTGTAAGCTGACAGTTACCACGAAAAGAACAAAAAATCTCTCTCTGATGCAGACACTATCTATTGTCAAAGACACTGTCTCTTTACTACTATTGGCACTGTGAATGAACCTACTCTGCTGTCCTTTTTGAAATCGCCAAATGGCGTTGAGCAGTAATCGTTTTATTAGTCATCGCTCCCTCCTCACTTTTTTTCCTTTCTTTCCATTTTTCTTTTCTTTTTTCTTTTTTGTTTTGTTTTGTTGTCTGTTTGTCTTGTTCTGCCTGTCTGCCTGTCAGTTTTTCTCTATGTTCTTATTGTTTCTGTCTCTCCCGCTATGAGCCTCTCATTCTCTCACTCCCTCCTCTCTCTCTCTCTCTCTCTCTCTCTCTTCTCTCTCTCTCCCTCCCTCTCGCTCACTCCATCTCGCTCACTCTTTCGCTCACTTGCTCGCTCTCCCCTCCCTTTCTATCTTTTTCTTCTTTTCTTTTACACTTTCTCCCTCCCATTCGAAAACAAAATCAGCTTTTAGAACTCCCTTCTCCCCGCCCCTCAAAAGTCACTTCACGCTGTAAGAGTTTGCGCAATGTTGCCCTTGAGACTGTTCCAATATTTGTTTGGTTAACAATGGCTCTTGTTCCGGTCTTGAGGGTGGATCTACAGCTGCTTCATATCGCCGCACCCTGTACTTTAAAGCAAAAGATAATGTAATGGCCTTGGAATTGTTCAAAAATAAAGTTAGCATATTACGTTCGAAAGGGGATTTTTTTTTTTTTGATCTTTCAGGGACAAAAACCTTTTAGTTCTAATTGTTTTACCTGTAGATTTGCTAGGCATTTCAATGCCTTTGAAGCAGGCATGTCTCGTAACCTCAACCATGAGGGCTGTGTAATTGGGAAGAAAGAAGCTGAAGAAAAAACAAGAAAAATAAAGAAAGAGAAGAAGCAGAACTATGACAATAGTAGTGACAGTAATAGTGGTAGTAGTCGTGGTGGCTGTGGTGGTGGTAGTAGAAGAAGTAGTAATAGTAATGGTGATGGTTGGTAGTAGTAATAGTAGAAATAGTAGTGGGGGTGTGATGGTGGTAGTAGTAGTTGTAGAATTAGTAGTAGTAGTAGCAGCAGCAGACAGTATAGCAGTAGTAGTAGTAGTAGTAGTAGTAGTAGTTGTATAGCAGTTGTTGTAGTTGTAGTAGTAGTAGAGTAGAAGAAGAAAAAGAAGAAAAACGAACTTGGCAAAGAAAAGCTTTATTTATTTATTTTTTTTTTTTTTGCTTCCGAAAGGAGACATACAGCTATTTTATCCTATCACTCTATCTCTTCATGTTCCTTCCTTTCTCTGTCATTTCACCAGACGGCAGATGCACATCAGAAATGGACAGCAGAATCGGCCAAGCCAAAACAACATTCAAGAAGATGGAAAGCATTCTCACCAACAAATGCCTGTCAATTAACATCAGGAAGAGAGTTCTTGAGTGTTATATAGAACCTATACTGTTGTACGGTTGCTAGGCGTGGACAGTCAACAAGCAAAGCCAGAATAAGATTGAGGCAGCCGAGATGTGGTTTCTAAGAAGGATGTTGAGAGTTCCATGGACAGCAAAGAAAACAAACGAGACAGTCTTGATGGAGGCAGACACAAGTAGATCATTCATCAGGAAGATTAGGAAAAGGCAGGCAGCATTCATAGGTCATTTTATGAGGAAAGGGGAATTGGAACACCTGGTCACAATGGGAAACCTGGAAGTAGACCCAGGGAGTAGATAATACACAGACTAGCAGAGTAGCTGAGGACGAGGAGGGTGGAAGAGATGCTTGAGGCAACAGGAGATAGAGACAGATGGAAGTCCATAATCGCCAACGCCATGCAGCAAAGCACCTGATGATGATGATGATGACTCTATCTCTTCTTCAAAGAGGTTGATAGCATATTGGTACTGAGCTTCTTCATAAAGTCACTATTCTAGACTTGTAATTGCGATAAGGACTTTTTATGCTTTCAAGAATAACGCTATATGTTGTTTTTGCTCTACCTGCAAAATTCCCAGAAATATCAGCCCCTTTAAAGCTAGCACCTTTTGGACACAAGATTTTCGCTAGAAAAAAAACAAAAATGATGAAATTGAAAACAAAACAGAAGCAAATACAACGAAAACAACAATGATGAAATAAGAAGAAAAAGGGGGGACAATAGCAAGAATTTTGATTCAACAGGGAAACAATGAACAGTTTAACAATTAAAGATGCACAAACTTGAAGAGAACATACAGAAAAGAACATAATGATAAGGGGGGACACCTCATTGCTTTAAGATCACAAAGAGACACAGACAACAAAGCGTCAGCAAAACTGATAGGGAGAGAGCGAGGGATTGAGAGAGAGAGAGAGAGAGAGAGAGAGAGAGACAGACAGACAGACAGAAGACAGACACAGACAGAGACAGAGACAGAGACAGGACAGACACAGAGACAGACACAGAGACAGAGACAGACAGAAGAAACAGAGAGAAGAAGAGAGAGAGAGAGAGAGAGAGAGAGGAGAGGAGAGAGAGAGAGAGAGAGAGAGAGAGAGAGAGAGAGAGAGAGATACAGACAACAGGCAGACAGAGAGAAAGAATGATGACTCCACAACATCTCTGACACAAACGCTCAGACAGCGGGATAACAAACTGGAAGAAAACAAGATGAGCCTCGAAACAGGAAAAAACTTGGGGTCGTAATTCTTGTAAACCAGACAGCAGGAAACAGTTGCGAGCAGTGTCGTTGTTTTGACAGTTTTCAATTATTCCGTTCGTTTTTGTAGCCTCGTCAAAGATTCTGAAAACACTGAGCGGCGCTGGTAAAAAGACGATAAAAACGCAAAACGCCAGTAAAAAGATGCATCTGTCAGAGAGAGGCTGTCAAAAGAGAACTGCAATTGGACACAGTGAAGCCATATTTATTGCCTCTTCCGTTTACATTTGACAATAAGAGATGGTGGTGGAAAGAGACGGCGTGTGAGATAAGGGAGTAAAGGAGTAAAGAAACACACCACCAAAACACACTGGGGTTAAATTCATTGTGATATGACAGCTACAGCTAATTCATATTCTATTTTTGTAACATCCAGAAGTCATCATTTTCTGGGTATTTGTTTCATGAAAAGAAAAGTTAGAAAAACAAGATTTACACGTTGTCCTAGCAATAATCTTTTCTGACAAAAAAAAAAAAAGATGTTACAAATTATCAAAATTTGTACTGTAACTTTGAAGAAGCGTTATTTATAATGAAGTTTGACGCGAAGGGAGGAGAATGGCACACTGCCACTGTAGTTGAAACAGAACGTAAATATTGTCACAAACAAATACTGTGTACATACCTTCCTAAAAATGTTGGTTTCAGCTAAGCGTTTTGTCCATGTTGACCATGACGTTGGTGACATCAGTTATCGTGTATGCATGCATTCCTGACTTGTTAATGCCCAACATCTTTGACCCAAATTTGTTGAAAATCTACTCATTAACAGCTCAGAAAACCTTGATACAGACGTACAGTACACACACAACTTCTCTCAAGTCTAAATATACAATATCTTCTTTTTTCTACAGGGAAAGAGAGAGAGAGAGAGAGAGAGAGAGAGAGAGAGAGAAGAGAGAAGAAGACATAGACAGAGACAGAGACAGAGACAGACAGACAGACAGACAGAGAGTCACAGAGACAGAGATAGAGACAGATACGGAGACAGAGGGACAGAAAGAGACAGAGAGGGAGAGAGAGGGGGAGAGAGAGACAGAAGGAAACAGAGAGAGAGAGAGACAGCAGACAGAGATAGAGACTGAGACAGAGAGACAGAGAGAGACAGAGTGAGACAGAGAGACAGAGAGGGACAGAGAGAGAAAGATAGACAGAGACAGAGAATATGATATATATATATATATATTATATATATATATATATTATATATATATTATCACCCAAAAAGAGAGAGAAATATATTAGGTACTTGGGAAATGTTAGATGTACAGAGATGGGTTTTTGATGGACGAGGCATGATAAATCAAACATGTTTTTTTCCTAGGGAAATAAAAGCAGAAAGGTAGGTACGGAGGTAGGCTAAATGAAAAATAGCTCTTGAAGCTCACCCATAAACATGAGTACACGTATGAAATGTAGCTCAAACACACAGGATAAGATATAGAGGAAAAGGAAAAAACAAGTCACATCTGATCTTTCTAAGTCTGTGTCTCTCACTCTGTCTGTCTGTCTCTGCCTCTGCCTCTGCCTCTGTCTCTGTCTCTGTCTCTTCTCTCTCTCTCTCTCTCTCTCTCTCTCTCTCTCTCTCTCTCTCTCTCTCTCTCTCTCTCTCTCTCTCCCTACCTTTCTCTCTCTCTTTCTCCTGTCTCTCTCTCCCTTTCCTCTCTCTCTCTCTCTCTCTCTCTCTCTCTCTATCTCTCTCTCTCTCACGCACACATATGCACAGTATCTATCTGTCTTTGTTTATGTCTGTTCCTCTCTCTCTCTCTCTCCTCTCTCTCTCTCTCTCTCTCTCTTCTCTCTTCTCTCTCACACACACACACACACATACATGCACATCGTTACCTCTCTCCCTCTCCACCCCCACTCTTTCTCTAGCATTTCACGACCCCGTTAACGCATACGATGTTATCTGATCTCAAGGAATCTGGCACTTAAATGCTGGGAGAGTCTGAAGGAACTCAGAACATAACATTAAAATCTGGCAGATCCTCTTGAAACAATTTAAATTAGATTTCTTTAGCATTTTTTTTCAAATAAATTG
>CM060306.1:56149735-56157235 GCA_030674185.1 Monoplex corrugatus | reverse complement strand
TCCCCCCCCCACACACACATACATCACACACCACACACATACACACACACACACACACACACACACACACACACACACACACACACCACACACACACACACACACACACACACACAACATAATCCAATTCCAAAGACTACAGTCTTCACTCTTCTTTACACAGCAGTCTAGACGAAGGGTCGGGAGCAGTGAAGAGAGTAATAAGTCAAACGACAGTGAAGGTCGAGCTTCATTTCCACGCGCCAGGTCACGAAAGCAGCCAGTCATAAAATTCCTTCCAACCAGACAGGATTGTCAGAGTTTCCACCCATTCTCATAAACTCCTCTGCCTTACAATTCCCATCGATTCCTGCTTTATACATTTCTTCTATTTTAATTCCTGCTGTATAATTCCCCCCACCCCCCACCCCCCACCACCATCGATTCCTTTTCTTACGTAGCAGTCAGATCCCGTTAATGGTAAGCGGTCTTGTGGTAAAAAAAACGACAAAAAAAACAAACAAACAACACAACAACAAAAAAGACCCAGAGCTGAAGAAATGCGAAGTTTGCATTGTGGATTCAGTTAGCTATGAACATTAAAAAAAAAAAAAAAAAAAAAAAAAGAATCCCAGAACAGAAGAAATGCGAAGCGGCATTGTGAAATCAGTTACTATGAACATTACAACAACAAAAAAAGAGACCCAGAACTGAAGAAATGCGAAGTGGCATTGTGAATTCAGTTAGCTATGAACATTACTAGTCGTCTGTTATGAAGGTTAGCGTTATCATCATAATGCTGAGGCTGGAACTCTGAGCTTAAGTTAGCTGTTATTCTGTCTGTTTGTTGTTGTTTGTTTGTTTTGATGTCAGTTCTGTTGTGGTGATCAGACCGGAATAATCATGTTTTTCTTTTTGACACTTCAGTCCCATTTGTCTAGATTTATTTCATTAACTGTTACACCAGCTTATATTTTGTCTGATATAACCAGCTCGGCGATAGTATTTTCCCCCATAACACGAATGCATATTTTGACCCAGAATAACAGCTTCAGCAAAATATTTATGTGATTATTAATTAATTGTTTCATTGATCTATCTCTGTTTATTTGTTTATTCATTTTTTCTTGTATCTATCTATTTGTTTATTTACCTATTTATTTATTCATCATCTTGTTATTGGTTTACTTATTCATTCAGTCATTTATAAATTACCTATGTATTAATCTGTGTTTATTCGTTTCAATTCTATATTTACTAAATATGATTACCTTAACATGCCCATCTAAAAGGACGAAGTACATCTGTGTCCAGTACATTGTAAATATATGAAGAGAATGACAGCCAGGGACAATACATTTAACGTATTTGGAAGTTCAATGATTATACACATCGACCATTACATCAAAAAGGCATTATTTTAAGGGATTTTGTTTAAAGATAGACCCAGTCAAGTATTTTTCGGATTTGTTTTACCAACGTGGATGTAGACAATGTTATTTTTTCAGGCGCAGAATCAAATCAGTCAGTGATTATGATTTCATTAAAATGAAAAGGTATAAAAAACTGATTACTATTTTGGGAAACATTTTCAGTTTAACGTTCTGCATGAAAGCATGTGCACACATGTACGTGCGTGTGAGTACATATGCGATCTTGTGTGCATGCATGCGTGTGAGCGCACTCGCATGTATGCGGGCATGTCATGTGATAGAGATATCATACACGCATATACATACACACAAACAGACACACAACAAACAAACAAACAAACAAACACACACACACACACACACACACACACACACACACACACACACACACACAACACACACACACACACACACACACAGCACACAAACACACATATACGCAGTCACCACGAATCATGTGCATTCACCAACGCACGCACTGTCTCACTCAAATACAACCACACACACACACACACACACACACACACACACACACACACACACACACACACACACACACACACACACACACACACAACACACACACACACACACACACACACACACACACACACACACACACACACACAACACACACACACACACACACACACACACACAACACACACACACACACACACACTATGCATTTAGCATTACTGACACAATTGCTAGATACTTCGTTTGAAAGTGCAAGTCTCAAAAATCAGGGAGAGGGAAGAGGGAGACAAGGAAGAAAAGACAAGTGTTACCCTCCCTCCTCTGTCTCTCTCTCTGTCTCTCTCTGTCTCTCTCTGTCTCTCTGTCTCTCTGTCTCTGTCTCTCTCTCTCTCTCTCTCTCTCTCTTTCCCTCTCTCCATCTCCTCTCTCTGTCTGTATATATGTCTGTTTGTCTGTCTGTCTCTCTCTATCTCTCTCTCTCTCTCTCCTCTCTCTCTCTCTCTCTCTCTCTCTCTCTCTCTCTCTCTCTCCGTCTCTTTGTGTCTTTCTCTCTGTCTCTGGCCCTTGCTGTATCTGTCTCTATGTCTATGTCTATGTCTCTCTGTCTGTTTGTCTGTCTATGTCTGTCTCTCTCTATGTCTGTCTGTTTGCCTGTCTGTCTGTCTGCCTGTCTGTCTGCCTGTCTCTCTCTCTCTCTCTCTCTCTCTCTCCTCTCTCTTATCTCTCTCTGTCTCCCTTTTCGCTGCACCCTAAATAATTTCTATAAGAGAAAGGACCCAAACGATCCACTTCACATCGTAAGAGTGTGTGCAGTGCTATCCTTGAGACAGTTCATATATTTGTTTGGTTAACAAATGGCTCTTGTTCTGCACTTGAGGATGGATCTACAGCCGTTTTAACCGTGTGCCTGTCTTCAAAGCGTTCTGTAGCGTAATGGTTCTGAGCTTGTTCGTGAATTCAGCATTGTAAAATCCCCGCAGTAAGGACTTACATTCATCTCCAGATGAAAGCCGCTTGGTGTAAATTGTTTTTACCAGGAAATTTGCTCGACATCTCATTTCTCTTGAAGCTAAATGTCCGGAACAATTGATCCATGCCAGATTTCTAGCTTGAAAAGAATTAGAGGGAAAAAGGGAGATTTTTGATAAGAGGTACTAGAAGGATTAGAGGAAGGAAAAAGAGGAGGATGGTGAGGAGAAGAAGAAAAACAACAAAAAAGAAAAGGGAGAAAAAGAACCAGAAGAAACCTAAGAGAAAGACTAGAAGGACGGAGATGAAGGGGAAAAAAAAGTAAATATATGAGGAAGACGACAAAAAGAAGATGAATACTAAGACGAAAAGAAGAAAAAGTAAGATAGAGTAGGAGAAAGAAGAAATTCAGACAAGTTTCAAGTCAAATATACACGACAGAAGAAAATCAGACAAGTTTCAGATCCAGCAAACACAACCGAAGAAACTCAGACATGTTCACATCAAATATACACAACAAAAGAAACTCAGACAAGTTTCAAATCAAATATACACAGCAAAAGAAACTCAGACATGTTCACATCAAATATACACAACAAAAGAAACACAGACAAAGTTCAAATCAAATATACACAACAAAAGAAACACAGACACGTTCAAATCAAATATACACAACAAAAGAACTCAGACATGTTCACATCAAATATACACAACAAAAAACACAGACATGTTCACATCAAATATACACAGCAAAGAAACTCAGACATGTTCACATCAAATATACACAACAAAAGAAACACAGACAAAGTTCAAATCAAATATACACAACAAAAGAAACACAGACACGTTTCAAATCAAATATACACAACAAAAGAAACACAGACACGTTTCAAATCAAATATACACAACAAAAGAAACACAGACACGTTTCAAATCAAATATACACAGCAAAAGAAACTCAGACAAGTTTCAAATCAAATATACACAACAAAAGAAACTCAGACAAAGTTCAAATCAAATATACACAATAGAAGAAACTGACACAAGTTTCAAATCCAATAAACACACAATAAGAAAACCAGACATGTTTCTCATTAAATATGCACAACAGAAGAAAATCAGACAAGTGTCAAATCTAATAAGCACACAAGAAAAAAAATCAGACAAGAATCACATTCAATATGCACATGTTTTACAACTGATCTAATGAAGAATAACCCCAGGAAGAAGATGGAAAGAGATCAAGAACTTGGATTTTCTTGAAGAAACACAGCAGGTTCAATTTTTGTAACAGACCTTTCTCAAACTTGAAAAAAAAATCTGACGCACACAATGCATAATGGCAGAACCTGAATATTTAATGCAGCTAGCAGATATTCCTCAAAGACAAGGCAAGACGTGTGGAATAAGATGGAACAGTTCAATAACAAGTTAAAAAGAACAAGAGAAATTGTGCATCTGAGAATCATCTCTGGAACGGAAGAGCAAAAAAGAACAGAAAACATACAAGTGACATGCTCTCAGGCGCATACAGACAACAAATAAACAAGAAACAGAAACAAAAAGACAAACAAACAAACAACAATAACACCTCTTAGAAAAAAAAACAAAAACAGAGCGTCTTTGATACAGACAATCAAATAATAGAAAGCAAAACTGGAAGAAAAAACGTCGGTGAAAAGACAAGGAAACTTGGAGGTGTGCGTTTTTATCGCAGAAAGCAAGAAACAGTTGTGAACAGTGTAATAGTTTTGACAATGTTTAATTATTATTCTCATTTTTACAGCCTTGTGGAACTTTTTATGGACACAGAACACGTGTAAAGTGCTCACAATGCAGAAAATTGGTTTGAAAAACACAGCCGCTAAAAAGAGAGAGAGCCAGAAGAAAGATATAAAACGAATCGTTGCAGCAGTGCAAGAGGGACCAGGACAAACAAACCCCACTGACGCAGGACTCCTACAATTGCAACGCCTGCAAAAGACCTTTGTGTCTGTATTACCAACAGCAGGCGTTTAAGACCAGTATGGTACAGTCCATCATCAGTGGAACACGAAGAAGAAGAAGAAGAAGAAGAATTATCTCTCCCTCTCTCTTCTCTCCCTCTCTGTCTGTCTGCTGCCTGTCTGTCCAACTGTCTGTCTGTCTATTTGTCTCTCTTCCTCTTTTAATCTCTCAATAGTAAGTAGTTACAAACTGATGTAATAAAATGTGTAATGCTGTAAGTTCTAATTAACGTAATTAATGCCTTATAAAGTTAGGTAATCAAAATCAGAATCTGCAATTTATTCAACGAGACCAAAAACTAATCGCAAGGGGTGCGAACACATTATAAAAGATTATGCATACACAAAATATACTTCGTATACATACTTCAAATATTTTGGGATACAATGTGGGTCATGCAGTCATTCTTCACTATTCCAATAAACGCATACAACTAGCTTTAACAGTCACATATCAATAGAAACTTACTTTAAGGCAAGGCAGTCCTCTTCTGTTAATAAGAGCTGTATAGACGTGTGTTGCCAGGTTTCAAATTGCACGCATCGGATTTTGTTTTTGTTTGTTTGTTTGTTGTTGTTGTGGTTGTTGGGTTGTTTGTTTGGTTTGGTTGGATGGTTGGTTGGTTATTGTTGTGATGTTGATTTAATGTTGGAATGGGTTTTTTAAATTGTTGTTGCTTGTTGTCTGAATCTGAGCATTATCAACAGAAATATACGAAGTTTAACAAAATTTGGAAGGAACAAAGGGAACTGAACGGAACAAGTAAAACAAGACAAACAACGGCAAGATAAACAGAAAACTTCCATTCCAGAATAGCTGTAGGAACAGGAAGAGCGAAAATAATGGAATAAAATACGACAGATGAAAGACACGGATAGACAGACAGGAAAACTAGAAATAACACATCAAATACAAACAGAATGTCTTGTTGCACAAACGGCCAGTTAACGGAGAGAAAACTGGAAGAAATAACATCAACCAGAAACAAGAATAAGTTCGGATTGCAATCTTGTAAAGCAGACAGCAGGAAACATTTTTCACACTGGTGTTATTTGGACAGTTTTCAATTACTTTATTCGTTTCTATAGCTTGGCCAAAACTTCTGAGATGCATACAGAACTGGTAAAAAGATGCTGATAACGTAAAAAGCCGATAAAGAAGAAATCCACTTCGGCCAGACTGTTGCTGTCAAAAAGAATGCAGTCGAAAACAGTGAAGCCATATTTAGTGTGTGTGTGGTGTGTATGTGTGTGTGTGTGTGTGTGTGTGTGTGTGTGTGTGTGTGTGTGTGTGTGTGTGTGTGTGTGTGTGTGTGTGTGTGTGTGTGTGTGTGTGTGTTCGTTCGTTCGTTCGTTCGTTCTTTGATTTAACGTCTGTTCACTATGAGTGATATTAGACGGTGTGGTGTGTGTGTGTGTGTGTGTGTGTGTGTGTGTGTGTGTGTGTGTGTGTGTGTGTGTGTGTGTGTGTGTGTGTGTGTTGTTCGTTCGTTCTTCTTTGATTTAACGTCAGTTCACTATGAGTGATATTAGACGGTGTGTGTGTGTGTGTGTGTGTGTGTGTGTGTGTGTGTGTGTGTGTGTGTGTGTGTGTGTGTGTGTGTGTGTGTGTGTGTGTGTGTGTGTGTGTGTGTGTGTGTGTGTGTGTGTTTATCTTAAACAACATAATAGCAGGAAAATAGGAATGCCAGAACAAATGGACAAGCCTAGATTCAACAAGTTTAAAACAAGGAAAATAAACAAAGAAAATAACAAACAAACAAACAAACAAAAATAACCGATGGACAAATGACAAATAGGTCTATAGGTCTGAGCTCCCTTACAGACAGCCTGTTGGGAACATCAATTTCCCTCGAGACTAATTATTTACTTTTAAGTCTCAAGGTGGTCCCTGAATGGGAGACATATCCATGAGACTGCTGACCCGTCACAGTCTGAAGAAAACTGGTTTTTGTTTTTTTGTTTGTGTGTGTGCGTGTGTGTATACGTCTAGCCTCGACACGTTTTTCGATGCTTGTTCGTCTCTTCAGTAGGCATTACATAGCCAGATATTTAGTGATCAAAATAACCCGACCCAAAACAGCGAAAAAAATATGAATAATAAATGAAATATTCCCAGCGGTTGAAGTATTACATACTTATGTTGAATGATCCTTTGAAGCTGTTAACCTATGGTAGAAAGTGAGACAGAATTAAACAAGAAGATATGTTTTCCCACATGTGTACTTGAACAGGAAATGAATTACCTCTCTCTCTCTCTCTCTCTCTCTCTCTCTCTCTTCTCTCTCTCTCTTCTCTCTCCTCTCTCTCTCTCTCTCTCTCTCTCTCTCTCTCTCTCTCTTCTCTCTCTTTCTTTTCTTTGCCTCTCTCTCTCTCTCTCTCTCCTCTCTCTCTCTCTCTCTCTCTCTCTCTGTGCGTGTGTGTCTTTGTATTTCTCTCTCCTCTCTCTCTCTCTCTCTCTCTCTCTTCTTCTTGTCTCTCTCTCTCTCTCCTCTCTTTCTCTCTCTCTTTCTGTCTTCCTCTTTGTATTTCATTTCCCCCCCCCCCGCCCGCTCTCTTCCCCTTCAGCTCATGTCTGCTCTGTGCCTTTCTTTCTTCCTCCCATTATTCGTTCTCTGCTGCCTGTCTGTTTG
>CM060306.1:56139735-56142235 GCA_030674185.1 Monoplex corrugatus | reverse complement strand
CACACACACACACACACACACACACACATACATACACACACACACAAGATGGACAACACACAACACACACAATGGACACAAGCTTAGGGGTCTAACTATGGAAAGGAGAAGTTTGACGAGTCAAACAGCATCACACAATAGATAAAGCTTACTTACATCTTGACAGAATAATCCGTGTAACGATGGGACGACCAGAATTGCAGTCAGTTGGCTGTCCCTCTCGTAGTAACTCCCTGTAAACTCTGCTTCACTTGACAGTAGTAAACAGCTGTGCAGTTAGATCAACCACTTGCGGTAATTGTGATGAACAACCAGGTATTCCGAATTCCTCTACCCTGAGGAAACAATGGTTTTTAGACACAAGTACTGTTGATTTCCAGCATTTTGGTCGGTTGGCACTTCGATAACGTAGCGGTATAGGTCGATCTGGCAACAGGCTACAGGCTAAAGACTTGCAACAGAACTCAAACAGTCTTTTTTTTTTTTAGCCAGAATAGAAGCTAGGTGTGTTAAATCACCAACACTGACACCTTCAGATGTTTTAACGAGTCATCTGGTTTTTCAGTTACACAAATAACAGGTATACCTACCACCAACAAAAGTAGAAACGGTCGTGAATACTCGTGTGGTGCATTTTGCTTTTGTTTATCAAGGGTGCGCGTGTTCAGTCACCAAAGCTGTTTGTGTTTAATCATGAAAGCTGATTATATTTAATCAGCAAAAATGTTTGTATTCAATCACCAAAGCTGTTTGTCTTATATCACCAAAGTTGTTTGTCTTTAATCACCGAAGCTGTTTGTCTTTAATTACTAAAGATGTTTGTTTAATCACCAAAGCTGTTTGTGTTTAATCACTAAAGCTGTTTGTGTTTAATCACCAAAGTTGTTTGTGTTAAATCACCATTGCTGTCACCTTAAAGCGTTGGCTGTTCCATTTGACAGCAGCTTTTTGGTAGAACCATCTGTTATCCAAAACGGTGGCTTGACAACACTCAAGTACGATCATGCTCTTTTCATATTGTTAACACGCATGTTCTATCGCTGACACTGTCCTCTTCAAGACTACCTCATGGTTTGCTGGCTGCATTAGTACACAAACGCCTAGGTAGAAATGGTACTGATGGTGTTCCAACAATACTCATGTCTATACAGGTTTGTTTTTACTTCCAGATGGAGGTTTCTTGTATTTAATCATTATTGTTGTGATCGTCAAACGTTTTACATAGTCAGCTGTTGGACCGAATAATTAGGCCTACAAAGTTAGAGTCATCACAACGGTAGTTTTAAAATATTCACTGTGTCGTCTTTTTTTTTATTCCAGATGAAAACAGTGTATATTAAATCACCAGCACCATCACGTTTCATTTCTAGCAGTGTAGTTGGGCGGAAGTTCGTGGACAGAAAGACAACTTCGTATGTCGAACATTTGTAGACAGCTGTACGTACACACCAGTTTTTCAACCAACGGTTATTTCAAACTACGTACATGCATTTGCACTCCCGAGTGGTAATAAAAGTTGCCAACAATCCAGTATCGCAGCATCATAAACTGCACAGTATTTTTGAAGCTGGCTCTATTAGTCGTTATTGAAAATTCAACTGGTGGGTCAGCAGCTGTCACGTGTATCGCTAGACCTACCAACAATGGCATTTGTGACAGCTCATAACACAGGCTATACATTCACACTGCATATCTGATCAAACTCAGTTTATTGCGAAATCCTAATAAATTTTCAAACACAGGCTACACATTCACACTGCATATCTTGATCAAACTCAGTTTATTGCAAAATCCTAATAAATGTTCATCATTTCACATATGCTGTGTGCCTGTGTTTCGTCCAGGTAGCTGTTTGTGATCACTAAACACATAAGCAATGTATACAGCCATATATGTTAAAAATCTACAAGGAAATATAAGTTTGCACCAACGTACTCTTACTCTTCTTGTATCCGTAAGAAAATTATGTGTAGTTCATCATCGCTCTCGTAAGGACTAATTTCATCAATAGGATACTCGTACTCACTGAAAAACAGCCCTACTCCCAGACTGCCGTCTCTAGATGTAGATATTATTATAGACAAACCTACAGAACTGATAGCCTCATTATCAAAAACATGACACATTCCTTCTGTATCCTTGATGAAGCTGTGTGACCTTAACCATCACCAGTGTCATTTAGTAGTAGAGTCACCTGGCTCTTCTTGGACAGTGCCGGATGACTCTTGAAAAGAGGGAGAACATCCGACACCCATACAAAGACTCAGCTTTAGGACCCCCTGGAGTGAAGTTGCCGTCCCCCAGCGACGAAGTCACTGGCTTGATCCAGTAGCTGAAACCCTAGTGCTACAGCGAAGACATCAGAAAGGCAAGAAGGCTAACTGGTCTTTACGTGGTGGGACCTGGGAAATCAACCTATCTCTCCAATGTATTATACCAAGGCAGCTGGGCAATGCCCCGCTCTTCACGATTTTCAACTGCCGTGGGATCTTTAGCGTGT
>CM060306.1:56129735-56132235 GCA_030674185.1 Monoplex corrugatus | reverse complement strand
GAAAATGTTGGAAATATATCATATTTTGTTAAATTATCGTAATGTCACTTTGGTCCTTTCAGTATGGAGTAAATTGATTTAGGTGCAGTGGGAATAACTTGTGTGCTTTCAAGTGGTGTATATATACCAGACGACCTGAAAAGGAACTTCCTCCGAGCAGCAGTAGAGTCCGTTCTTACATATGGCTCAATCTCTTGGACCCTAACAACGACATTAAAGAAGAAGATTGATGGAGCATACACACGCATGCTGCGTGCAGCCCTGAACAAATCATGGAGAGAACATCCAACTAACAAAGAGTTATATGGTAAGATCCCACCAGTCAGTAAATCAACACGTCAACAAAGACTGCGCTTCGCGGGACACTGCTGGCGTAGCAAAGAAGAACTGGTGGGGGATGTTCTACAATGGAGACCCAGTCACGGCAAACAAAGACCAGACGTCCAAAGAAGACCTTCATCGACCAACTGATCGATGACACGGGCTGTCAGTATGATGAACTACCTACTGCAATGTCTGACAGAGAAGGATGGAGGAAACGTGTCATGGATAGCCCAGCAAGCTCGACATGATATATATATATATATATATATATAGAGAGAGAGAGAGAGAGAAGAGAGAGAAGAGAGAGAGAGAGAGAGAGAGACAGAGAGAGAGAGACAGAGACAGAGAGAGAGAGTAATAGCAGGTTATTGAGTAGATTCAATGAGAGATGTAGTCAGTTTCTACTGAATCATACCCGCATGAAGACCACACAAACTTAAACCAGCTGGAGAAAACCATATCATTTTCTAAAGTAAACAGGCTCTGATTGGTTGGGTGGCATAATATTTCTGCAGCTGCTGCTGAAAGCAAAATAAGTCCGATGTCAGATTTAGAAAGGGTATTTGAACCAACTGCTCAATATAGCCAACAACAGGGGTAGATTTCACAATACTTGTTTCTCTTTGGCTTGGTTGTAGAAATTCCAATCATGACGCTTCTTGTACCATCAGTACAGCCCATTTTGTACCTTTTAAACGGATGTCTTTTGTCGATAGTATCTGACGGAGTATGGGCTGACTTCAAATAGAATAAGTAGTGATAATATCTTAGCAATTTTACAATAAGATAACAGGAACTAAACATAGAAAATTAATTAGAGAGAGAGAGAGAGAAAGAGACAGAGAGAGAGAGACAGAGAGAGAGACAGAAAGAGAGACAGAGAGAGACCACACACACACACAGAGAGAGAGAGAGAGAGAGAGAGAGAGAGAGAGAGAGAGAGGAGAGAGAAAATGGGGAGAGAGAGATACATAGCAGTGTTTATTGTACGTAATTCCCTCACACACATGTTGTATTCATTAAAACACAGTTTACTGTTTTAAATCCTGTTTTCTACTGAATTCATCATAAGTCATGAAAGATCCATCACTATAAATCCTTCACCCATCACCGCACACGTTCCAGTCTGACTGAGATGTTCAACCATATTAGTTTTCACTATTTACAATCGGCTCTGAATTTGAATCTGTTGGGTTGTTGTTTGCATAATTATTTCTGCAGAAATAACTGCATGCCTGAAATGTGTGTTTCCAAAATAAGTTACCATTATACATGATTTTATGTAAAGGATAGTTGGAACTATACTTTCTTCAATATATGCCAAAAAGGGGGTAGATTTTTACAATAATTTGTTTTCTATTTGTGCTGTGTAGTTGTAGAAATTTCTCAATCATGACAGTTTCGATATATGTTCACATCCGGTACATTGAACCTCCATTTTGTACTCTCTTTACGGATGTCTTTCTGCTGATAGTATCTTGTTTACGATTGCTAAGTACTGGGTGACTTCAACATAGACATAAGTGGGTGAGTTCAAATATCTTGGTAGCAATTTTACCGAGACTGAAGACTGAACAGGGAACTGAAACCAGCGTGCAGAAAATTAAATTAACAAGTTACCAGTTTGCCTTCTTTTCTTGAAACGCCCCAGCATCACAGCACAAATCAAAGGCAAGCTAATAAGTTCCATCTTTATTCCTGTACTCACTCACCAATGTCAAACCTGGACCCTGACTGAGCCACTTGGTTGCAAAAGTATGATCTGTGATAT
This sequence comes from Monoplex corrugatus, assembly GCA_030674185.1. NCBI lineage: Eukaryota > Metazoa > Mollusca > Gastropoda > Littorinimorpha > Ranellidae > Monoplex > Monoplex corrugatus. The sequence goes on along the minus strand of CM060306.1, from coordinate 56,130,140 downwards.
GTACTGCTTGAAAAGAAGCTGCCAACAAGACTGGTTGGAGACATGATTCATCACATCGAGATCATAAATAAACAGTAGAGGACGACATCAATCCAGCATCAAATTCCAAAGCAAAGAGACAGACGGGTCAAGCATCTCCCATGACTAACAACTTATCACACCCATCCCCATCCATGCATTCAACTCAAGGACGTCTGGCTTCAAGGCCGGAGGTGGACCAAGGAAGGCTTGGATTGATGGCGCCAAAGAGAATGGCCCTCACATGGCACCATGCATGTCCTGTCCTGACCTTCCAACTCACCGCACACTGGTGGTTTTTTTTTCCCACGATACTGCATCAGTGATTCCGGTGATTTATGCAGCAGGATAAAGAAAGAAAGATTAAATCCTTTATGAATGTGAGGA
>CM060306.1:56122235-56124735 GCA_030674185.1 Monoplex corrugatus | reverse complement strand
TAGCCACTGTATTTCTAGTTAAGTCTCGTTGATTTCAATATCTTGATGCGCTTGACTTTATTCTCCTTTTAGGTACATTACTTTTGTTTTCTTGGCATTTTAAATCAGACCTGCCTTCTTGCCTGAATAACGCAGAGAACACGTTTATTTGATGATGACCGGAGAGTTCTGTCTACAAGAAGTATGAAGAGTAAGGGGGTCAGACATAAAGGCGGCGGTGCTTTTAGAACAAAACGTTTTAATAGAAAACTTTGAGAACTAGTTGTCTACACGTGCTTGAACTTGGACCTACTGAGTTTTGTAAAGAAGAGGCTGATCTGATCATGATTATATTTGCCAGCCTTCCAAACTTGTCTTGCAAAAGAGCATTTAACCTTTCTTAGCTCGCAACCAAACAGAAAAAAAGCAGATTGCAATAAGCCTATTTTTGACAAGAAAAAGACAATTCTATGAGGCAAGACAAGTTGGAGCGCCTAGTCACAACATGAATGCTGGAGAGAAAAAGAGCACCAAATAGACCCAAGGAGAACATATTGGACGGATTTGCGTAGTGGATGAAGAGAGGGTGGGAGATGTACTTGCAGCGACAAAGGGTAGATTAGTATGAAGGGCCATGATCGTCAACGCCATGCGGCTGGGTACATGATGATGGTGAAAGGAAAAGACGAGTGTTTTCGCTGCGTTAGCGGCCATGTATCGGCAGAAAATATTAGCGGTTATTTTCTAGATAAGCTGGAGACAAATGTGAAGGTCTGAATAGTGATACTGTTGATACTGACAACACGTATGAAAGGTGTATGTGCTAATATAGAAGACGATGCTCTCTCTGGCTTGATGAGAAGGGCTTCCGTCTTTGAGTTTACTGTCTGTCATTTAACGCGAGGAAGAGAAAAGAGAAAACACTGCAGATATCCCCACTACTGTATAGATACCCCGCCTTTTCCAATACACAGACATATCCCCAAACATTTATACTTCCAACAGACACATACTTCTCACCCCCCCCCCTTCCATACCTCCACTTCCACATGTGAAAAACACACACACACACACACACACACACACACACACACACACACACACACACACACACACACACACACACACACACAACACCCACTCTCTCTCTCTCTCTGCTCTGTCCTCTCTCTCTCTCTCTGTCTGTCTCTGCCTGTCTGTCTGTCTGTCTGTTTTTCTCTCTGTCTCTCTCTCTCTCTTCTCTCTCTTCTCTCTCTCTTCCTCTCTCTCTCTCCTCTCTCTTGACACTGTTCCTGACACGTAGAAATTATTTCACCGATAGAATCCTCGATACCTACAAGGAATACCGCACAGAATTCCAAGCGGATAACTTGTATGCCTCAACCACGGCCACGAACACCACCAATCATAGAAACATTCATCCAACACTCTACATAGACACACTTACATCCGCAAATACTTTTACCCAATCTGTGTGGAGATTCTGTCGCGAATGTTTCTGGTGATGTGTTGATGATGATAATATTTAGACATAGCCAGAATTTTAAGTCATAGTCCTCAAAATCAGTTGTTACAGCTGTGTATAAATAACTTCATTGCCATTCAACACTTCTTTCTACTTTTCATTTTGTCGTCAATTTATACGCACATCCGATCAAAGGTGCATGCACACACGCACACGCGCACACACACACACACACACACACACACAACACACACACACACACACACACACACACACACACACACACACACACACACACACACACACACATACACACATACATACACATAAACACAAACACAAACACACACACACCACACACATACACGCACACACACAAACATACACACACGCATGCACATGCACACACATACACACACACCACAAACACACACACATACACACGGAAGAACGAACCCAAACTTCCACCATAACATCACCGAACACTTTGTCCTCAAAAAAGACACAAACAGGGTCTCGGCGCGCGCGCGCGCGCACACACACACACACACACACACACACACACACAACACACACACACACACACACACACACACACACACACACACACACACACACACACACACACACACACACACATGACACGAACAAAATGAAGAAGAGGTTGTACAACAGCAACAACTAAAATTGAGAAAGTCCCCAACAGTGTTGTTCACATTCACACCTCCACCTCACGCAATTTAATCCACTCACCAAACCAGTTTTCACACAGTTTACGAACTTTCGTACTTATATAATGAATTTTGTCTCGACGTACACATTTGTCTTCTTTTAACTGATAGCAACGCACTGTTGAAAACTGCCAGCACGTTTCCCACACTGAGAGGGCTTATCTTTGTTATTCTTTGGTGTGTTGTTGTTGGAGGTGATGATGTTGTTTGTTGTTGTTGTTGTTCTCTCTCTCTCACTTTTCTCTCTCTCCCTCTCGCACTCGCTCTATCTCTCTTTCTCACTCTCTCTCTCTCTTTCTCTCTTCTCTCACTCTCTCTCTCCTCT
>CM060306.1:56109735-56117235 GCA_030674185.1 Monoplex corrugatus | reverse complement strand
AGACGTCATCTTGAGAAACTGAAACTGAAACGATCAGATATCAACAACCAATGTGGTAACAGAAATGGCATCATTCCTTGAAGAAAACCAGATACCCCTCCCCCCCAAAAAAAACAACAAACAAACAAACAAACAAAAACAACCAACCAAACAAAACAAAACAAAACAAAACAGTTAGGTTGGATTCTGCACGCATATATAAAATTCCACAGGTCTGAATTGCACTCGTGCAAACTTCATGCAGGAAGATTGGAAGACAAATGTGGTTCAGTTTGGTCTCTCGGTTCATTGGTAAAGTGTAAGAACAGACAAGCAAGCAAGGGAACAATCAAGCAAGCAAGGGAACAATCAAGCAAGCAATTAAGCAAGCAAGTAAGCACGCAAACAAACAAACAATACCCAATCGTATATGCATGTTCTAATACAAATCAAAAGCGTGCAAGCAAGCAAACAAACAAATATATATGTATATGTACATGAATATATATAATATATATATATATATATGTATATTATATATATATATATATACATATATATATATATATATACATTACATGTATATATATAATAATATATAGTATATATATATATATAATGTGGTGTGTGTGTGTGTGTGTGTGTGTGTGTGCATAGCAGAGAGAGAGAGAGAGAGAGAAGAGAGAGAGAGAGAGAGAGAGAGAGAGAGAGAGAGAGAGAGAGAGAGAGAGAAGATAATACCCAATCATGTGTGCCTTTGCTAATAGGCCTACGTTTCAAAATGGACATATGCTTTTTATTTTTGGTAGCAACCCTCGGTAAATGATTTAAAAGTCCTTTCTTGGCACGTTTTCTGTATACACACACAGAGACATAAAGACAGATAGATATCCATCTACACAAAATACTCTCTCCTTTGTAAGAAAAGGATTTCGTTTTTAAAAATACCAAAGAAAAACAAAGCTAAATGAAGAAACAGAACAAAAATACAAAAACAAAAATAGCAATGTTGTCGTATTCGAAACCTGATGTATTGTAATCAGCGGGAGATCGAGGAGTATCACCCGCGTTTACCTTGGTTTTTAGCCAGACACGCGAGGTATCTGTGTATCTAGTGTGTTTTCTTTCCTGGCGTTTACCTGTTTATCAAAGACCATAGATATACGATAACATGTCATTGTCAGCCTGGTATGTGTTCTGGGTGAGGTTACAGGTGCATGCCTTCTTCTCTGTTTGTCTGTCTGTCTCTGTCTGTCTGTCTGTCTGTTTCTCTCTCTCTCTGTCTGTCTATCTGTCTGTCTCTCTCCCTCTCTCTCTCTCGCTCTATCTATCTCTCACCCTCTGTCTATTGTCTTCTGTCTATCTGTCTGCCTGCCTGTCTGTCCGTCTGTCTGTCTCTCTCTGTGTCTCTGTCTCTCTGTCTCTGTATCTGTCTCTCTCTGTCTCTCTGTCTCTCTGTCTCTCTCTCTCTCTTTCTTTCTTTCTTTCTTTCCCCCCCCCCCCCTCCTCTTTCTTCATCCAATTCATCCACTTTTTAACCGTGACTGCCACTTACTCAAAGTTGAACGTGCTGTGGGAAAACTGGGACCGAGCTGTCGAGTCTCATCCACTTTACTGTTGTGTCATGAAAATGTTAGGGTGTTGCCCAAATGGCTTAACCAACACTACAGGTGTCTGTATTCTCTCTAGCCTGATTGACACCAGGATATATCATGAGAGTAAGCGTAGAGTGCATCCCTGTTACGTAGTTTCAATTTGAGATGGAACTCCATAACGTCATGATTATCATCCTCATCGATATCGTCATCATGACATTCTAAAATACTGTTCCAGCTTCTATGGCCATTAAGGCGGCGTAGAAAATGGGACAAGAAAAGTGAGCATCATGATCACCATCCTCATTCTCATCATCGTGGCATTGTGAAAACTTGTTCCATGTTCTGTGACCTTTCATGCCCTTTTGTCATGGTGATTTTTCAGTTTCGATGGGTTTGGAAGCGTGTTGGAGAACCAAAATGACCAGGCTCAGGGTAATAAAACAGGGCTGGTGCTGATAATAGAACAAAACAAAACAAATATAAACAAATAAGAAGTGGTGTAGTGGTTAGAGCAACAGATTATCGATTGGAAGAGTGTGGGTTCGAATCCCCATCAGTCCAGTCAAAAATCGTTGTGGGATTTTTCGGCTCTAACCGTCTCCTACCCAGAGTTGGGCGTGCTATGGGCTCATTGGGAAGACTGGGATCACACAGTCGAGTCTCATCCACTTCACGGATGCGCCATTGAGGATGTTTCTTAAATCTTCTGACCAACACCGCAGGTGTCTGTATCTCTCGGGCCTGGTTGACGCCAGGATATATTATGATAGTAATTGTAGAGTACAGTCCTGTCACGCAGTCTCAATCTTAGGTGGAACTCCATAACATCACGATTATCATCTTCATCGACACCGTCATCATGACATTTTAAAAACTGTTCCAGCTTCAATGGCCGTTAAGGTGGCGTAGAAAATGGGACCAAAAAAGTGAGCACAAAAGTGACCTCCCTTCGTGCGATGATCCTTAAAAGAAAAGTTGTGGACTGACCATTTTGGATAGTTTTTCCCTGTGCTATTTTTTTTTTCCACCGTCTCTATTTCCGTGCCTCTTTCGCCATTGTTTGTCATTGTCCAACACACCACTACGCCTAAGGAAACTTAAGTATGAGAGTAAAGGATGTGGAGGTCATAGAGTGTGTGGCGTCGTGTCTATAATCTCCTACATTATTTCAAAACGAGATTGTTTCATATCAGTGAAGGGGGTATGTGTGTGAGTGTGTTCGCGCACGTGTGCAAGTATGTGTTTGTATGTATGAGTGTGTGTAGTGTGTGGTGTGTGTGTGGTGTGTGTGTGTGTGTGTGTGTGTGTGTGTGTGTTGTGTGTGTGTGTATGTGTGTGTGTGTGACAGACAGAGAGAGTGAGAGAGAAAGAGAGTGATGAGACAGAGACAGAGAGAGAGAAAGAGAAGAGAAGAGAGAAGAGAGAGAGAGAGAGAGAGAAAGAGAGAGAGAGAGAGAGAGAGAGAGAGAGAGAGAGAGAGAGAGAGAGAGAGAGAGAGAGAGAGAGAGAGAGAGAGAGAACGAACTGTGTCAGAAGTGTTTTCTCAGCTGTTTCTGGATGAATATAAATTTATCAAAATCAGATCAAAATTGAAAACCGTTAAGTAGTCGCGAAGTATGAAGATTATAAATCAAGAAGTCAACATCAATGTGACACGGGAAAAAAAAAAAAACAAACAACCAGCAAACCAACCAAACAAGCAAAGAAACAAATAAACAAACAGAACATCAGATACGCTGATCATATCTCGAATGAACAATTGCGCCAACCATCAGTCAGTACAGTAGATCAGACGAAGATCTGCTGACATCAGCGAAGAAAACTAAAACTGTGTCAGCATGACCAGTAATGGCATAGCTGAATCAATCCACCAAGGAACTGTTGAGGATATGTGATAGGGAGACAAACAAAAACAATGGACTGGCAACATTGAGACCCAAGCATTGACACGCGACCGACAGAGCTGGAGAAATCTGGTGAACTTTCTTTTTTTTTTTTTAATATGCGGCTCGTCAATGACTTTTCACGGGAGTTTAAGAGAAGAAAAGAAGAAATAACACATAAACACCAATTTTTCTAGGAATAAGGACAATATTTACATTGTTTTCGCCGTTTTATAGTCTACCGTTTTCCCCGCTTCACGTCAAGTTTTACCTTAACCGATGCTTCTTTAAGGCCACACTGATGACCTTGAGAAACACAAAATCTTGATTATCTATAATGATTTTTGCATGACAAAGGAAAAAAAAAGATCAGTTTGACTATCTTGTTTTTTTTTTTTTTTGGTTTGTTTGTTTGTTTTTTCATACTATTGTGAGGATTCTAATGTATAGTGAATTGGTACTGGCTGACCATTCTGTTATAGCCACTGACCATAGATAATAACAATTAAAAAAAAAATGAGGGAGAGAGAGAGAGAGAGAGAGAGAGAGAGAGAGAGAGAGAGAGAGAGAGAGAGAGAGAAACTGAAACTGAAACTGAAACTGAAACTGAAACTAAAACTGAAACTGAAACTGAAACTGAAACTGAAAATGTTTATTGCCATTGACATTTTTGACCTTGTGGCAAGGAGCATAAAACAAAATCATTAAATGTTACGGCGATGTTTTCGCGAAATAAAGATTTATAAACATAGTCATGGCTGACATTACATCCATTTGAATTTTTTCCTAATGATGAAGAAAAATTGAAGGAAAAAGGCTGAACAAAAAGTTGAAAAAAAAGTTGAAGAAACAGTTGACCACCCGACGTAATTAGTCATATAAGTAAGAGGAAGGCCCAAATCCGGCAAATAAACATAAGAACAGTATAAAGTGATATCTTCACTGGAGATAAACTTACATTAATTTATTGCTATGTGTTTTCTTTCTCCGACTTTCCCAAGCAAGGGCGATAAATTTAGCGAGGGATGTTTGATATTTTTCATCTTCAGTCATGAGTATTCTGGTAATGACCCTTTGACTCGAAATGTCCTCATCAAAGATCATGCATTTTTGTCATACTTTCATACGACTTGCAAACAAACAAAAAATGCATTTCATCTTCTGCCTCTGCATCACACATGGGACAAATAGGGTGTGCCGATGAATTTGAGTAAAACCATCTTGTTGTTGCATTTAGCCCTAAGCCTCTTAGTATAAAACGAGCAAGATTGCTTCTGTGCCATTTATTTGTTACGGCCTTTATATATTTTTCGGTTTGAAATATACTTTTAAAGGAAAGGAACCAATCATATTTCTCAGATTCTTCCATTTGAGCATGCCAGTTTTGTTTTTATAAATCAACTAGTCTATCCCTAAATTCTGAAATAAATCCTTGTTCATAAACAACTCCCTGGCACATCCACACAATACCAAATCCATGTGTGGTTAACATTTTCTTAACGAAATATGCCCAGTTTTGTTTACCCGAATCTAATTGATTCAGTAACATCTCATATGCCTGCTTGCACAATCTTGACATTGGGAGCTGGGTTAATTTCAAGCAGTATTTAATACACTTCATTTGAGTTTTCAAAAACAAAGGATAACGGCCAGTTTCTCCATATAATATTTTATTAGATGAATGCAATGGTGCCGAAAGGAAGCGTTTGATGGCAAATGTATGTACCTTTTCCATTTTATGATTGCTCGAAAAACCCCATATTTCTGAGCCATACGTTAAGATTGGTTCAATCTGCGAATCGAACAGTTTCCAAAAAATCGAGAAGTCAGTGCAGTTTAATTTTCTTAAAGATCTTAAAATGTCCATCGGTCCTCTTTTCCCTTATTTGCTGCTTTCCACCCATGCGCTTTGGAGACTCAGTTTTGTTGTAAAAATAATACCTAGATATTTATATGAGTTTGTTACTTTAACTTCAGAGTCACCATAAAACCATTTTTCTCGAGCCGAAAGATGTCCTCCCTTACGGAAAATCTTCACATTCGTCTTTTCTAGGTTCACAGACAGTAACAACCTATCAGATTCATGTTTTAAAGCATTTAGTTGATCTTGTAACCCTATGACAGTGTCTGACAAAAGCACCACATCATCAGCAATTAGCAGTAAAGAAAACTTCAACAGCACCAGGCAATAACTGTACACCATGTCTCCCTTTTTTGGCTATTTCTAACGCTAACTCATTAATGAAAAATGAAAATAGTAAGGGGCTGAGGAGACATCCTTGTTTCACTCCTCGTGGACATTCGAAAAAGTTGGAGTACATATCTTTGTCACGAACACATGCTAACACAGAATTATATATACTTTTAAGAGACATATATAATTTACCATTTCTCCATTCTTGGGCAGAGTACCCAAAGAAAATTTCTATTAACTGAGTCAAATGCTTTGCGAAAATCTACAAATGCTACGTATAGTTTAGTGTGATTAAGAGGGTATTTTTGGACTAAAGCGTACATTGTGAAAATGTGATCTATTGTACTGTATCCAGATCGAAATCCTGCTTGTTCTTCTATTATTTTTTCTTCCCTCTCTGCCCATTTCGTAAGTCGTTTATTTAATATATTTGTATAAACTTTGTCTAAAACACTTGTGAGTGCAACCCTCGTAATTGTCTGGGTTGTTTACATCTCCTTTCTTATGTATGGGGACAATAATAGATTTGGCCATTCTGTGGGTAAAATACCATTTTCAAATAACCGATTAAATAGAATGACTATAAAACTTTACACTGAATCACGAGAGAGAGAGAGAGAGAGAGAGAGAGAGAGAGAGAGAGAGAGAGAGAGAGAGAGAGAGAGAGAAGTAAAGCTCCCACAACAACTCCTACACATACACAATAAGAGTCCACCAACAAACCCCACACCACCACACACACACACACACACACACACACACACACACACACACACACACACACACAGAAGAGAGAGAGAGAGAGAGAGAGAGAGAGAGAGAGAGAGAGAGAGAGAGAGAGAGAGAAGAGAAGAGAGAGAGAGAGAGAGAGAAGAGAGAGAATTCGGCACTATACTTCTCCAACTTATGAGATCATCTGAAGGTACTTGGATACAGGATATCATATTCACGTCTCTCGTTTTATTCATCCTCTTTATACATGCTTTGTTGGTTTCTGTTGTCTTCATAATTTCTGTTTTCTTTGATTTTTATTTATTATTATCTTTTTCGTCCCTGGTCCTCCCTCCGTGTTATAAAATCATATGAAATTACTCGCATATAAGATATCATTTTCACGTCTCTCATTTTATTCATTCTCTTTATGCAAGTCTTTGTTGTTTTCTGTTGTCTTTATAATTTCTGTTTTGCTTGATTTGTTTGACTTCACGCCATTTCAGCTGAACAGAAAATTGAAAAGTGAATAAGAAAGCGGTGTTGGAAATGGGAAGAGGTGTTGCGGAAACCATTTATCCAGACGCCGTGGTTATGAGTACGGTCATCGTGACTCACAAAAGGCGATGAGTGCTGCGCATAAGCAGGACTGTAAAGGAAATCATTTCCTCACAGACGCATAACGAGACACGTCAAAACATTGGGAGGGAAAAGCCTGATTCAGTGATTGGCTTTTACCTTTCCTCTTTTCCATGTAGGCGGAAAAAGGCGGGGGAAATGGCTGTTGGCGTGGCGTTTTGCTATCTCCTTTAAAATGAAACTGGAGGGTGTGTGTGTTTCATATCAACCGGAATGTTGCGAGTGTGTTTGTGTGTCCGCATTGTATGCTACACACACACACACACACACACACACACACACACACACACACACACACACACATATATATATATATATATATATATATATATATATATTTTATAACATAATATATATATATATATATATATATCATCATCATCATCATCAAGTGCCTTGCCACATGGCGTTGGCGATCATGGCCTTCCATCTGTTTCTATCCCCTATTGCCGCAAGCACCTCTTCCACCCTCTCTGTCTTCAGCCACTCTTCAAGT
>CM060306.1:56087235-56092235 GCA_030674185.1 Monoplex corrugatus | reverse complement strand
AGGATCGCTTGTAAAGATGAGGGAGCGTAATTGCGTAAAAAAAATACGAATACATAATCATAATATCCGACTATAGATATGGCAGCCAGTTAAGAGACAAAAGAGCAACTTAGAACACACAGAAAGAATGAATCAGGGGACACAAAAGAACAGTGACTGTATAATACATCCAAATCAATCGCGACCGCCCTCGCTCAAGCTGTATAATAACCCAAGCAGCAGAGAGGAATAGATTTCATCGGTCAGGACACAATAGAGCGAACAAGAACGAAAAGGAGTACAGACAATACTCCAACAACGGAACAGAAGAACAGAGGAACACGAACAAAGATTGGTGGCATCAGTTATCCATTCGCATAGTTGCACATAGCCGATGGTCTGGGCTGAAGAGAATGAGTATGCCAGTTCACGATCATGGCAAATGGTTTAGGAGTTTTCAAATATTTTTTCCATTGTAGACTAATAATTCTGATGTGTAAGTTATTTCCAGCTCTGCTATTTCGAAAAAGTGCATCAATTTGTAATCTTGTCGTTTTATTATTTTGTTTATTTTGTCTGATTACTTTTTTACAGACGCATTGATTAACTAATCAATCAATTAACTAATTCATTCATTCATTCATTCACTCATTCATTCATTCATTCATTCATTCTTTCTTTCGTTCATTTATGTAGTTACTTATCCATGTATATATGTATTCAACTGTTCATGTATTCGTGTTTTTCTTTACCTATTTATTTTATTTGTTAATTTATTTGTTTGTTTTGTTTGTTTGTTTATTATTTATCTATTTGTTTATTTATTATTTATTTATTTATTTGCTTTCTTATTTGTTTACTTATTATGAAGCACTCCGAGTTTTCTCGGAAAAATGCAAGTGTATTGTTTTTGCCCACACTGTGCAGAAGATATGTTGCTGCAAAGTCTACATATTCCCTCTTTCTGTTCAGTGGACGTGCATGCTGATTCTGTTCATGTTTAAGTAAGACAGCCTCAGCCATGGCACCAAAGTCCAGGTTACACAGGCAGGAAAGTGCCTGCAATCAGCACTCTTTGAGGAAGGTATACAGAAACTTTTGACAAGAATGATATTTACGTTCTGTTAGCGTGTTGTGACAGTCAAATAGTGTCCTTGTTGCACGTCAAGTTTTATTTGAACTCAAGTTTCTTCAAGGTCATAATGACCTTGAGAAATACAAATTACGGACTTTCTGTCGTGAATCTTATAAATGGGGGAGATTTGGAGTGTACAAAACCTGCATATTGAGTGCTTTGCTGTACGTCAACGAGAGCTAGACATCCTACGTACGTCAAGAGCACCGCCTCAATAGCTTACACCCGCGGTGCTTGCACCAGATCCCGGACATGTCCTGGTAGGACGTCCTGGGCCTGGTCAGTATGTCCAGCATGTATACCCTCTGCACACAGCAATGACTGCGCTGGCTTGGCCATGTCTGCCACATGTAGGATGGCCGCTTTCTCGGAGAGCTCCCTGCGGGATCCTAGCCCACAAGGCGTCCATTGCAGCGATATAGAGATGTTTACGAACAACACGACTTAAAAGTCTGCTAATATAAGTGATGACATCTTGGAAGAAACAGCTACAAATTGCTTCTGTCAGCCGACAGGCTGTGTGTGTAGGCATCGCCATCGCAGAGGAAAAATAAGCTCGATAGTGGTCGGACAGAAGACGAAAAAGTTGCGGCAGGGACCACCCAGCCACAGCCATCAGCCTTCATATGCGTCAGTTGTGCCAAGGGCTGCCACTCAAAATTCGGCTTGTTCAGCCGTAGCCGACACTGCTCCACATCCAACTGAGTACTCAACCGGTAGCATCCACCAAGGTTTAATCAGACAGACAGAGCCACTGAAGGAGATTGTTAGAATTACTTTAGCATATTGTTGTCTTTTATGTACGTTCGACAAAGAGCAGTAGGCAGTAAATTATCGAATGTTTTGTATTGGCAGTCGGATGCCCCTTTTTATTCTCATTACACGTGATCTTCTTTCTAGTTATTGATACACTGAATGTAGAATTAATAGCTATGCCAGAATCTGGACGACTCCTGGAATCCAATTCAGTCCAATCTAGTAATTACATTAGAATACAGCACAGTACAATGTGATGCAGTAGAGTATGATAGAATAGAATACGACGTAAAAATGTGATGAATTAGAATACAGTATAACACAATACGCTGCAAGACGGTACGAAGAACGTAGTACATTATTTTTCTGTTAAGCCGTAATAAAATTATGCGCGTGTGCTTATATGGAAAACTATGGACTTATCACTGGCGTGTACTTAAAATGTAATTGTAAAAATAAAATCGAGGACCGTAGATGCACAAGACTTCTGCAAATACATGAATGAATAGATGAATAAACAAATAAATGAATGGAGAAGTAAAGAAATAAAGAAATAAACGAACACATACATACATAAATAATGAATAAGTAAATAAATGAATAAATAAATTCGTTGCTAAGAAAGAAACAAAAATAAATGGATAGATGAGTAAAATCATTACTCTCCCTAACCCAGGACCTAAGGGACAGCTGTACAGAATTGATCCTACACAAAGCCGCTCATTTCAGCTCTCCAACAAACTTCCTAACCCACTGAAACTGAGATCAGCCCGACTGCAGGGCTTGAAAGGCTACATCACCTAGAAGAACATTTTCCTGATGGTGAGAATGGAGATGACAGTGATGATGCTATGGATTTTCTTTTCGGGTCGAGACAGCCAGACTGGGCCGCACTCTATGCTTCCTTTCATGATGCATCTTAACGTCAGTCAAGCCTGAGAGATACAGACACCTGCTGTTTAAGTCAGAACAATTTAGCAACACTGACGTTCATAAAGTGGATATGACTCCACTGTGTAGTTCCAGGCTTCTCATCGACCCTATGTTAGTGTAGTAGTATTTGCAGTAGTAGTAGTAGTCGTAGTAATACGAGTACTATTAGTAGTAGTGGTAGTGGTAGCAATAGCAGCACACACACACACACACACACACACACACACACACACACACACACACACACACACACACACACACACGCACGCACAGAGAGAGAGAGAGAGAGAGAGAGAGAGAGAGAGAGAGAGAGAAGAGAGAGAGAGAGAGAGAGAGAGAGAGAGAGAGAGAAACTGAAACTGAAACTGAAACTGAAACTGAAAATGGTTTATTGCCATTGACAGTTTTGTCCTTGTGGCAAGGAGCATAAAACAAAGTCATTAAATTTTTTCGGCGACATTTTCTCGAAACAAAGATTTATAAATATAGTCATGGCTGACATTACATCCATTGTGATTTTTTTTTCCCTAAATAATGAAGAAAAAAATTAAACGGAAAAAAGTTGAACAAAATGTTGAACCAAAAAAAAAAGTTGAAGAAACAGTTGACCACCCAACTAATTAGTCATATAAGTAAGAGGAAGACCCAAATCCAGCAAACAAACTAAAAACAATATAAAGTGATATCTTCACTGGAGATAAACTTACATTAATTTAAAAAGTTGAATAAAAAGTTGAAGAAACAGTTGACCACCCGACGTAATTAGTCATATAAGTAAGAGGAAGACCCAAATCCGGCAAATAAACATAAAACAGTATAAAGTGATATCTTCACTGGAGATAAACTTGCATTAATTTATTGCAGTGTTGTTTTCTTTCTCCGACTTTCCCAAGCAAGGGCGATAATTTCGCGAGGGATTTTTGATATTTTTCATCTTCAGTCATGAGTATTCTGGTAATGACCCTTTGACTCGAAATGTCCTCATCAAAGATTATGCATTTTTGTCGTATACTTTCATACGCTTGCTAAAAACAAAAAATGCATTTCATCTTCTGCCTCTGCATTACACATGGGACAAATAGAGTGTGCCGATGAATTTGAGTAAAACATCTTGTTGTTGCATTTAGCCCTAGGGCTCTTAGTCTAAAACGAGCAAGATTGCTTCTGTGCCATTTATTTGTTTACGGCCTTTATATATTTTTCGGTTTGAAATATACTTTTAAAGGAAAGGAACCAATAATATTTCTCATATTCTTCCATTTGAGCATGCCAGTTTTGTTTGTACGAATCAACTAGTCTATCCCTAAATTTTGAAATAAATCCTTGTTCGTAACCAACTCCCTGGCACATCCACACAATACCAAATCCATGTGTGGTTAACATTTTCTTAACGAACTATGCCCAGTTTTGTTTACCCGAATCTAATTGATTCAGTAACATCTCATATGCCTGCTTGCACAATCTTGACATTGGGAGCTGGGTTAATTTCAACCAGTATTTAATACACTTCATTTGAGTTTAAAAAAACAAAGGATAACGGCCAGTTTCTCCATATAACATCTTATTAGATGACTGCAATGGTACCGAAAGGAACGTTTGATGGCAAATGTATGTACCTTTTCCATTTTATGATTGCTCGAAAATCCCATATTTCTGAGCCATACGTTAGGATTGGTTCAATCTGCGAGTCGAAAAGTTTCCAAAAAATCGAGAAGTCGGTGAGTTCAATTTTCTTAAAGATCTTAAAATTTCCATCGTTCCTCTTTTCCCTTTTTTGCTGCTTTCCACCCATGCGCTTTGGAGACTCAGTTTTGTTGTAAAAATAATACCTAGATATTTATATGAGTTTGTTACTTTAACTTCAGACTCACCATAAAACCATTTTTCTCGAGCCGAAAGATGTCCCCCCCTTACGCAAAATCATCACATTTGTCTTTTCTAGGTTCACAGACAGTAACAACCTATCATATTTATGTTTTAAAGCATTTAGTTGATTTTGTAACCCTATGACAGTGTCTGACAAAAGCACCACATTATCAGCCAATACCAGTAAAAAAAAAACTTCAACAGCACCAGGCAATAACTGTACACCATGTCTCCTTTTTTTTTTTTGGCTATTTCTAACGCTAACTCATTAATGAAAAATGAAAATAGTAAGGGGCTGAGGAGACATCCTTATTTCACTCCTCGTGGACAT
>CM060306.1:56079735-56082235 GCA_030674185.1 Monoplex corrugatus | reverse complement strand
TGTTTCGGTTATATATTCTTAGTTTGTAAAATGTTTCGGTTAGATATTCTTAGTTTGTAAAATGTTTCGGTTAGATATTCTTAGTCTGTAATATGTTTTGGTTATATATTCTTAGTTGGTGTTGTGTTTTGGTTAGATATTATTGGTTTGTAATGTGCTTATTTAGATAGTCTTAGTTTGTAATGTATTTTGGTTAGATTTTTATTAACTTGCGTGCATTTAGATAGTCTTAGTTTGTAATATGGTTTGGTTAGACATTCTTAGCTTGTAATATGTTTTGGTTAGATATTCTTAGTTTGTAACGTATTTTGGTTTGATATTTTAAGTTTGTCATATGTTTATTTAGATAATTTGTATTGCGTTTTGGTTAGATATTCTTACTTTGCAATATGTTTTGGTTAGATATTATTAGTTCGTAATGTGTTTCGGTTAAATATCAAAGAAGAAAGCTGTGTAATGTGTAGGAACAAAATCTTACTTGACATTAACCTTTTTTCAAGCGAAAATTAAAGAGAAAGAAACGAGCTGTAAGATAGCAATGTTTCAATGCATGTTATAAACGTTGCCATTGCACGCTTTCCTTATGATGCATGTCAGTCTGTATCTGCACAGTAACATTACTTGGTGTAATGTCTTAACAGCACCAGCATCTGTTCTTCAAGTTGAAGGGAGGAAACTAGAAATAATGTGAAGCCATATTACAGTTCTGTAACCCAGCCACAGTTTGGCTACATCTGATTGTTTCGTTTCGTCAGTTGAACGTGGGAAGCCTATCTACTTCTGCCCCCTCATATAGTCTGAAATGAAGAAAAGAAAAAAAAACAGCAGCAGCAACAACAAGAACAACAACAACAACAGCAACAACAGCAACATCAACAACAACGATGACAACAAAAACATCAACAACAACAACAGCAAACGCCAGCTTAAAGAAAAATAATGGTATTCCGAAACTCAGGGAGCATTTTCTGATACATTCATCTCACCAACCATGTTCAGATGAATAAGCTTTGTAAAATTTAACTCATAGTCGTCGCATAAAGACAAATCAGAGATCTGCAATAAAAAAGGGACAAAACCCATCATTAATTTAAGTCAAAACAGCTAAACATGATGACTGTGTCAACACGTTTCAGTATGATGTTTTCGCTGTATATTAGTATCACCAACTGTTACTTTAAGGAAATTAATGACAGTGGTACAGTAGTTAACGGAATGGACTAGTGGAAAGAAGGTTGTGGGTCTGAATCCCATCGGTTGTCTCAAAGTTATTGTTGGATTTTTTGGTCAGAATCAGCACCTACCTAGAGTTAACTTAGCTATGGACTCACTGGAAAGACTGGGACTAAGCAGTCGAGTCCACTCCATGGATACGTCATGGAGGATGTTGTTCAGTTTTCCTGACCAACACTGCAGGTGTCTGTATCTTTCAAGCCTGGTTGACGTCAGGATATGCTATGAAAGAAATCGTAGAGCTCAGTCCTGTCTCGCAACCTCCATTTAGAATTGAGCTCCATAGCATCATGATCATCATCCTCATCGTCCTGCGTCATCCTAGCTTTGTAACAAAAATGTCCCGGAGTCTGGGCCACTGAAATGGCACACAAAATGGGGCAGCAAAAAATGATTTGTAACTGTTGTCCTCACTGGGAACACACACAAAATAGTAACAAAGAACATTGTCAATTTATATCTCACAGGTGCAGTAGCCAGCATGCTGAGATCAGTTTCGTAAGACAGGTCCACTAGGACTTTATACGATTCTGATTGCTTGATGCTACAGTGCTTTCAGTCTATTCTAAATGCTTGCCATCGTCTTCAAACAAGCTTTCACTCCTTTCCTGTTGCTGATACCAGACTTTGATATAATAACCTGAAAATGATTCAATAATTCGCATTAGTGATGTGAGACTGATTTCCTTAGTGAACCTGTTTACGTTATTTTAAGCATGCCAAAAAGACACTATTCGCATCCATCCTGATGTTCTTGTAATATATGTTAGGGCTAAAGCTGTAAACTCAAACCAGCAGACTTCCGTCTACAGCAGATATGGAAGATTCGTTGATACAATGTTGGCTACACATGCATTTACATCATGGTGATCAGCAAAAAACATGAAATCCCCTCATGCAAAATAACAGCAAACGGCACAACCTTGAGACAGGTTGATAATTTTAAATATCTGGGAACGATCATTTCACCAGATGACAGATGCACATCAGAAATAGCCAGCAGAATCGGCCAGGCCAACACAGCATTCAAGAAGATGAAAAGCATTCTTACCAATGAATGCCTATCAATTAACATCAGGAAGAGAGTTCTTGAATATTACATAGAACCGATAATGTTATATGGTTGTGAGGCATGGACAGTCAACAAGCAAAGCCAGAACAAGATTGAGGCAGCCGAGATGTGGTTTCTAAGAAGAATGTTGAGAGTTCCATGGACAGAAAAGAAAACAAACGAGACAGTCTTGATGGCGGCAAACACAAGAAGAGC
>CM060306.1:56067235-56072235 GCA_030674185.1 Monoplex corrugatus | reverse complement strand
GGAGAAAAATTGTATTATATGAATGGATATGCATACACCAAATCAGAGACACATAGATAGACATGCAGATGCACATGTATGGAAGCAGACAAGGGCTGTCCCCTTTGCAGTGGTAAAATCCAAAAAGAGCACGAAACCCACATAAACGAGCTTTACCTGTGTATTAAGAAAAGAGAAGAGGGAAGGGGAGAGAGAAGCAGAGAGAGAGAGAGAGAGAGAGAGAGACAGACAGACAGACAGACAGACAGATACAGACACATACAGACAGACAGACAGATAGACAGACAGACAGAGAGATTGAGAGAAAGAAGAAAAATATATATATATATACATACATATATATATATATATATATATATATATATATATGTATATATATATATATATATAGATACATATATATATATATATATATATATATATATCTATATATACATATATATACACATATATATATACATATATATATGTACACATATATATATATATATATATATATAGAGAGAGAGAGAGAGAGAGAGAGAGAGAGAGAGACACACACACACACACACACACACAGACAGACAGCGACAGAGAGAGCGAGAGACAGACAGACAGACAGGCAGACAGACGGAGACAGAGACAGACAGACAGACAGACAGACAGACAGACAGACAGACAGATAAGCTGACAGGTTAACAGGAATGGAGACAGATACAGAGCTCCTCTGTGTGTGTGTGTGTGTGTGTGTGTGTGTGTGTGTGTGTGTGTGTGTGTGTTGTGTGCGCGCGCGTACGTTTGCGTGTGTATGTGTGTGTGTGTGTGTGTGTGTGTGTGTGTGTGTGTGTGTGTGTGTGTGCGCGCGCGCGCGTGTGCTTTCTCTTACACGAACCACGCAATAATCTTGCCACCATTATTCCAAATTTGCTTCTTTCACTATTCACTGACTGCTCTTATCTCTACACTCCTTTAGTCTCATCTCTCCCAGATTCCCTTTTTCTTCACCACTGAAACCCTAGATATCTGTTTCCATCCCCCCTTCCACCTTGAGTACTTGAACGCAATGAATTATCCTACATGCAAACAGACCCTTCTGCCTAGGGCTGGATAATGAAGAATTACCGGCAAGACTAACGACCTCAGACAGCAGACACCGTGTCTGTTGATTACAGTTCTGACATAACACAGTCACACGCCATGTCCTTCTTTCTCATCATGCTCGTATCATCAGTCCATCTCGCTCTGCATCCATCCATCCATTCGCTGAGGTGGGGATTTGAGTTTCAGGGTAAGTAACTTATCTGGTGTGGAGAGTCAAGAAGTGGCCTATTGTTCTCATTATCACCCTCCCCCCAACACACACACACACACACATACATACATACATACATACATACATACATACACACACACACACACACACACACACACGCGCGCGCGCGCGCGCACGCGCCCACTTAGAGTCCTTTACATTCCCTTCTCTCTCTGTCTCTGTCTGTTTGTCTGTCTGTCTGTATATCTCTCTGTCTCTCTGACTCTGTCTCTTTCTCTGTTTTTCTCTATCTCTCTGTCTCTGTATCTGTCTCTCTGTCTCTCTGTCTCTCTGTCTCTCTCTGTCTCTCTCTGTCTCTCTGTCTCTGTTTCTGTCTCTGTCTCTCTCTCTCTCTCTCCTCTCTCTCTCTCTCTCTCTCTTTCTTTTGTCTCTCTCTGCCCCACTCACCACTCCCAATCTCTCCCTTCCATTGTACTTTGGTCAGTTTTTTCTGATAGTTAAATTGTTCATTCTGAAATAAGTAAACCATGAGTAGTGACTGAATCAAACAGAAGATTCATTTGGTGCAATTCTTTGTGACCTGAATTCAGAATGATAAAGGCAATTCTTAAAATCACTGTCTTTGTTGTTTCTGTGTAATGTATTTGATAAATGTGGTTGTTGTTGTTTTCTCTCAAATTTTTTTTTTTATTCTTTTTTGATAAAACTCAAATAAATACAATGTTTGTTGAACATTATTACAATATCATAAAATAACAAGATGTGTATGCAATGGACTGAGCAAAATCATGTACATGCGCCACATCTATTAGTCTGTTGTGTTTTCTTACACAATATAAGGTCGTTTAATTTATACAATTTTAGATTTTAGTTGTTGTTGTTAGTGTCTGCTTGTTTGTTTGTTTGTTTGTTTGTTTGTTCGTTTGTTTGTTTGTTTGTATTTTATTTGTATTCTCTCTCAGTAAAAGGTCAACGATAAACGCATCAGCAAAGCAAGATTATCCGCATGAGCCCAAAGTTAAAAACAGATACAAAACGTCTACATCCTCATGGTTGTTCTTTTACTTTTCGTGTTTTGTAAGACCCCTCCCAAACTCTTTTGATTCAGAGGTACATATATAATAATGAAAGCATGTCAACAATTCGATGTAAGAATAGTTTACCAGTATACAATACGATCTGTTGTAATTCATATTTGAAAAAAAAAGCGATTACGTGTATGACCGAGTGCAGCTATATCAGCAATTTCCAATTTTATCGGATAGATGTCTTAGTTTTTGATGTATTTTGTTTGGATATTGAGCACAAAAAAGCTGTATATTGTGTGGGGAAAAAAGAACCTACAAGAATGGCTATACCCTATTTTAAAGTGAAAATTAAAGAGGAAGAAACGAGCTGTAAGATGCAGTGTTTCCATGCACATTATAAACATTATCATTGCACGTATGTCTTGTGGTGCATGTCAGACTGTATCTGCACAATGATGTTAATTGATGTAAAGTCTTGACAGCACCAGCATCTGTTCTTCAAGTAGAAGAGGGGGGGGGGACTAGAAACAGTGTGAAACCATGTTATAGTTCTTCTAACCCAGTAATGTGTAGTTTGTAGTTTGTTCAAGAGGGGTTCATTGTACTCGGAAAACTCCATAGATAGATACATAGATAAATAGATAGATAGATACATAGATAAATAGATAGATAGATACATAGATAAATAGATAGATACATACATACATACATACATACATAGATACATAGATAAATAGATAGATGCATAGATACATAGATACATAGATACATACATAGATAGATACATAGATAAATAGATAGATACATACATACATAGATACATAGATAGATACATAGATAAATAGATACATAGATACATACATAGATACATAGATACATAGATAGATGCATAGATAGATACATAGATAGATAAATATATAGATACATAGATATATAGATAGATATATAGATATGTGGATAGATAGATAGATAGATAGATAGATAGATAGATAGATAGATAGATAGATAGATAGATAGATAGATAGATAGATAGATAGATAGATAGATAGATAGATAGATAGATAGATAGATAGATAGATGGATAGATATATCCCGTGCAATATTTTATTATTTCTACTCATGTTGTCTTCCTCTTCCTCTTCTCTTCCCTCGTATTTACTGTTTGCATCTGTGTATTCTGTATTCTGGTGTTTTGTGGTGTGTGTGTGTGTGTGTGTGTGTGTTGTGTGTGTGTGTGTGTGTGTAGTGTGTGTGTAGTGTGTGTGTGTGTGTGTGTTGTGTGTGTGTGTGTTTGTGTGTATGTGTGTGTGTGTGTGTGTGTGTGTGTGTGTGTGTGTGTGTGTGTGTGTGTGTGTGTGGTGTGTTGTGTGTGTTGTGTGTGTGTGGTGTGTGTGCTGTGTGTGTGTGTTGTGTGTGGTGTGTGTGTGTTGTGGTGTGTGTGTGTGTGTGTGTGTGTGTGTGTGTGTGTGTGTGTGTGTGTGTGTGTGTGTGTGTGTGTGTGTGTTAAGAGACTGTCCTATCTTAGACCGGGATAATGACGAGTTATGGGCAAGACTAACGGCAGACAGCAGCAGGATTTGGTAAGCACCATACCTGATGATTATAGCCCTGACAAAAGACAGTCGCACATCCCTTCCATCTTTTACGCCATGCATGGGTAATGAAGCTGAATTCACTCTGCATGTCTTTCTCAAAAAGTGTTTGAGCTTTTCGGTGGATATTTTAGCTGGCTTGTAGCAGTAGAGACATCTGCATTGTTCCCTCTTTGTCGCCCCCTCCTCTCTTATCAGTTACCTATTATCCAATCCTTCCCCTTTCCCGTCCCTCCAAATCCAGTTTTGTTTGTTTATACCATGTTGACAATAAATACACTTTGTGTCAAAGTCTTTTTTTGTCTTTTTTTTTTTTTTTCTTTTCTTTCTGTCTCTTTTTTTTTTTACAAATGGGAAATTGCTTTAATGTAAAAAGAGGAAAGGTGGACATTTGTGTGACAGTGACGAAAATGAGTTAGCAAGGTTTTCTCACCTGTTTCTCAGTTGATCTCTACCCATTGCTGGTTAAAATTGTCAACTATTGAAGAGTCGAGAAATCATAGTAGTTCATGAACTCATATATCCAGTCACTGTGGTGTAGTGGTTAAAGCAGTGAACTACTGACTGAAAGGCTGTAGGTTTGAATCACTATCCGTCTCTTCAAATTTGTTTTGGAATATTTTGTCTGTGGGCTCATTAAGAAGACTCAGACCACACATTCGAATCTCATACATTTCATGGATGCATGAATGAATGAATCAATAAACAGATAAATAAATAAATAAACAAATAATACCAGGGGAAATAACTAAATGAATAAATACCAGAGGAGAAACAAAATCACAGAAAAAAAAGAAACACACACACACACACACACACACACACACACACACACACACACACACACACACACACACACACGTATATACACACACACACACACACACAGACACACACACACACACACACACACACACACACACACACATACACACGTACACACACACACACACACACACACATACACACACACATACACAAACACAAAACACACACACACACACACACACACACACACACACACACACACCACACCACACACACACACACACACACACACACACACACACAGGAAAGAAACAACATTTCAAACCACAACCAAATAATAAACAAGTCGCCAAAAGAACA
>CM060306.1:56057235-56062235 GCA_030674185.1 Monoplex corrugatus | reverse complement strand
GGAAATACTTCCTCAGCATTGTTCGGATGTTTTCTGGGATGTGATGCATTTCAAGAGCCAGCTGGATCATATCGTGTGGAACTGATCCATATGCATTCGCCAGATCAAGCCAAACTACGTCAATGTCTCTCTTCTCTGTTCTTGCTTTTTGGATGGCATCCCAAATCAACGTGGCATGTTCCAAGCATCCAGGCATTCCTGGTATGCCTCCCTTTTGGACTGACATATCCAGATACTCGTTTTCGGTATTTTGTCAATCTTGCTGCCATAACACAGAAGAAGATTTTCCCCTCGACGTTCAGAAGTGATATTGGCCTGAACTGATTGATGCTGCTGGAGTTCTGCTCCTTCGGAATGTACACTCCTTCAGCTCTCATCCATTGGTCGCAGATCTTCTGGTTCCTCCATGCAGATCGAATCATCTTGTGGAGCCACTCGAGCACTTTTGGGCATTTCTTGTAGAGCAGGTATGGTATTCCGTTTGGTCCAGGTGCTGACTTGGCTCTGGCTTTCTTTACTACGTTCTTCACTTCATCCAGTGTTGGTGGTTTGTTATTGAATTTTCCTTCTGGCGCTGCAGGCCAAATCAGATTCTGGATTTCAAGTGGTGCCTCGCGCTGAGAATCGGAATATGTTTCCTTGAGATGCTGCTCTAGGGTTTCCTTGCCCACTGTGAGAGTCCCTGATTTGGGTTGTTCAAACAGCTTTCTTGCAAAGTCAAAGGGATCTTTGAAGAAACGATCTTGAGTCTTCTTCTTTTTGCTCTTTCTTCGTCTTGCTGATTCCACTTTGCTGAGAGCATTGTGTTTGGCTTTCAGATCTTTCCAGAGTTCTAGGAGCCCTTGCTTCTCGAATTCTGAGGCAGTTTTCATTCGCTTTTTAAGCTTCCTTTTCTCCCTCCGGATGCTCTCCATCTGTTGCTGTCTTCTGGATTTCTGGGGAGGCGTTTTTGTCTTTGGCTGCTTCACTCCATAAGTGTCCCTGCAGATAGAGTATATGATGTCTCCGTATGTGTCAAGTTTGTGTCCCAGCGTACTGTTCCCTATTAGCGCATTCAGCTTAAGGACAAGTTCCTCATCTAATTTCTCCCATTGTTCTTTTGCACCGGCAGGCGGCAAATTGAGTTTTCCATGTTTGGCGTTAAGAGCTTGTGCAAAATCCGCATCAGAACCGTCAGCGTGGATGTCCTTGGCACTATGGTTTAAATCCTGGCCTTGGTCATCCAACGTCTCACCTGCTATCGCAGTGCGCTGCTGCTGGTTCGTATGTGTCTTCAAACAGCCCATTTTTGTCATGTGGATCTTCATGCCGCGTTTGGTGGTGAATCGCCTTCCACACGCACACGGAAATTCCATCTGGTCATTAATCATGATCCGTTGTGCGTTTCCAGTCGTGATGGAGTCAGTGCCGATGGATTCATCATTCTCTCCCCCTTCTATATAACATTCAAGGACTCTCTCTTTCTGATGTTAATTGATAGGCATTTGTTGGTAAGAATGCTTGTCATCTTTTTGAATCAAGCACATGTACACTCATTAATTTTCTATGCTTGTACTCGTTGGATCTAAACGAGATTTAAACCCACGAAATTGTTCTAAGATTGGTGAACAGTGAAACTGTCTAATTGTACAGTTAGGCCAGCTGCTAAAGCTTGTGTCCACTTCTTTGATATCGTCACTTCCCACCCCTGATTAAGGTCACTTTACTCTTTCACAGCTGAACAGACTGGGGACCGCATGCAATTAGTTTAACAGACCATCATGCAGGAACCTGTGCTGTCAGACTGTATCCCGAGAGCTCTTCGTCTGTGCCATACACGCCTGCGTTAAAGACTACTGTTACTCTATGCCATTCACGCTTGTGTTAAGAAATACTATGTTTATGTAAAAGACTACTTTCACTCTATGCCATTCACTCGCTCCCTCTTTCTCTCTCTCTCTCTCTCTCTCTCTCTCTCTCTCTCTCTCTCTCTCTCTCTCTCTCTCCCTCTCTCTCTCTGAGAAACAGAGAGACATAGATAGACAGAGAAAAGACCGCTGTTCTTCTGTGCCATTTAAGCATATTTAAAGGACTGCTATCCCTCTGTATGACATTACGGCCTATGATAAAGTCTACTATTCTTCTATGCCGTTTACGCTGACGTAAAGAACTGATGTCCGTCTATGACATTCCCGTTTACATAAAGGACATTCTCCTTCTATGTTATTTACGCTTATGTGAAGGACTACTGTCTCTCTATTACATTCATGCTTACGTAAATGACTACTGTCTCTCTATGACATTCAAGGTTACATAAAGGACTACTGTCTATGACATTCATGCTTACATAAAGGACTAATGTCTCTCTATGACATTCATGCTTACGTAAATGAATACTGTCTATGACATTCGTGCTTACATAAAGGATACTGTCTCTCTATGACATTCATGCTTACGTAAAGGACTACTGTCTATGACATTCATGATTACACAAAGGACTACTGTCTCTCTATGACATTCATGCTTGCGTAAAGGACTACTGTCTATGACATTCGTGCTTACATAAAGGACTACTGTCTCTCTATGACATTCATGTTTACGTAAATGACTACTGTCTATGACATTCATGCTTACATAAAGGACTACTGTCTCTCTATGACATTCATGCTCACGTAAAGGACTACTGTCTATGACATTCATGCTTACATAAAAGATTACTGTCTCTCTATGACATCCATGCGTACGTAAAGGACTACTGTCTATGACATTCGTGCTTACATAAAGGACTACTGTCTCTCTATGACATTCATGTTTACGTAAATGACAACTGTCTCTCTATGACATCTCTCGATGACATTCATGCTTGCGTAAAGGACTACTGTTTCTCTATGACATTCGTGCTTACGTAAAGGACTACTGTCTCTCTATGACATTCATGCTTACGTAAATGACTACTGTCTATGACATTCATGCTTTACATAAAGGACTACTGTTTCTCTATGACATTCAAGGTTACATAAAGGACTACTGTCTCTCTATGACATTCATGCTTACGTAAAGGACTACTATTTCTCTATGACATTCATGATTACGTAAATGACTACTGTTTCTCTATGACATTCATGCTTACGTAAATGACTACTGTTTCTCTATGACATTCATGCTTACGTAAAGGACTACTGTTTCTCTATGACATTCATCCTTACGTAAAGGACTACTGTCTATGACATTCATGCTTACGTAAAGGACTACTGTCTCTCTATGACATTCATGCTTACGTGAAGGACTACTGTCTCTCTATGACATCTCTCTATGACATGCGTGCTTACGTAAAGGACTTTTGATTCTCTATGACATTCATGCTTACGTAAAGGACTACTGTTGCTCTATGACATTCACGCTTATGTGAAGGACTACTGTCTCTCTATGACATTCATGCTTACGTAAAGAACTACTGTCTCTCTATGACATTCACGCTTATGTGAAGGACTACTGTCTCTCTATGACATCCATGCTTACGTAAAGGACTACTGTTTCTCTATGACATTCATGCTTACATAAAGGATTACTGTTTCTCTATGACATTCAAGGTTACATAAAGGACTACTGTCTCTCTATGACATTCAAAGTTACATAAAGGACTACTGTCTCTCTATGACATTCAAGGTTACATAAAGGACTACTGTCTCTCTATGACATTCATGCTTACGTAAAGGACTACTATTTCTCTATGACATTCATGCTTACGTAAATGACTACTGTTTCTCTATGACATTCATGCTTACGTAAATGACTATTGTTTCTATATGACATTCATGCTTACGTAAAGGACTACTGTTTCTCTATGACATGCATGCTTACGTAAAGGACTACTGTCTATGACATTCATGCTTACGTAAAGGATTACTGTCTATGATATTCATGCTTACGTAAAGGACTACTGTCTATGACATTCATGCTTACGTGAAGGACTACTGTCTCTCTATGACATCCTCTATGACATGCGTGCTTACGTAAAGGACTTCTGTTTCTCTTTGACATTCATGCTTACGTAAAGGACTACTGTTGCTCTATGACATTCACGCTTATGTGAAGGACTACTGTCTCTCTATGACATTCATGCTTACGTAAAGAACTACTGTCTCTCTATGACATTCAAGCTTACGTAAAGGACTACTGTATCTCTATGATATTCATGCTTACGTAAAGGACTACTGTTTCTCTATGACATTCATGCTTACATAAAGGACTACTGTTTCTCTATGACATTCAAGGTTACATAAAGGACTACTGTCTCTCTATGACATTCAAGGTTACATAAAGGACTACTGTCTCTCTATGACATTCATGCTTACGTAAAGGACTACTATTTCTCTATGACATTCATGCTTACGTAAAGACTACTGTTTCTCTATGACATTCATGCTTACGTAAATGACTACTGTTCTCTATGACATTCATGCTTACGTAAAGGACTACTGTTCTCTATGACATTCATGATTACGTAAAGGACTACTGTCTATGACATTCATGCTTACGTAAAGGACTACTGTCTCTCTATGACATTCATGCTTACGTGAAGGACTACTGTCTCTCTATGACATTCATGCTTACGTAAAGGACTACTGTCTCTCTATGACATTCATGCTTACGTGAAAGGTACTAATGATATTTCTCTATGACATTCATGCTTACGTAAAGGACTACTGTCTCTCTATGACATTCATGCTTACGTAAAGGACTACTGTCTCTCTATGACATTCATGCTTACGTGAAGGACTACTGTTTCTCTATGACATCTCTCTATGACATGCGTGCTTACGTAAAGGACTTCTGTTTCTCTATGACATTCATGCTTACGTAAAGGACTACTGTTGCTCTATGACATTCACGCTTATGTGAAGGACTACTGTCTCTTTATGACATTCATGCTTACGTAAAGACTACTGTCTCTCTATGACATTCACTGCTTAGTGAAGGACTACTGTCTCTCTATGACATCCATGCTTACGTGAAGGACT
>CM060306.1:56039735-56044735 GCA_030674185.1 Monoplex corrugatus | reverse complement strand
TAACTAGCAGGTAATCATAATTATAAGGGACAGCCTGACTTTCCTAATCAGACCTATGAACGTAGACGCCCATCACAGCAATTAGCATTCTCTATGCCAGTTAGAAATGTACACAGCGGGCTTGCCAATAATTGCTCGATCTGTCATGAATCGTTCTAGTCATAGCAATTGTTTCTTCTCAAAGTATCTGAACATTTCGCCTGTCAGTAATGCACGTTTATCAGGGAAACGTTAGATACCGTTCAGAATACAGCTTTGTCTGTTCTCCTATCCCACTTCCGAAAGCTGCTGCAATAAACGGTTTATGAAGTAAACATAAGATCAGAATTGTACACAAAAAACTGACAGTTTGCCTGTGTACGCAGACAACTCTCGCATTCTTGATAGTTGGGTAATAGTAGAAATGTGTGTGCGTGTGGCTTTGGGCGGTGAAATATTTGCTTTGACAGCCAAGATGGAATCGAGATGGAATCTGTATTCACTTGTGAGTGAGCTGTGCTGTCTGTTGTTCCTCCTGAACCCAACACAGAGGCAAGAAAATAATACAGTCAAGCCGTGCGTTCAGTTTTCATTGCCATTATAGAAAATAAGGACAGAACGGGTACATTTGAAATGTTGCATTTTCAAGACAGTTTAAGGGTTTAAATGCGTGACTACAGTTTGATTGATAACAGTGTACATATACATCATAATAAACCCTCGACCGGTCACATTTTCAAAACATAGCGATCAAAATTGGATCATGCTTAATCAAAACTAAGCATTAGAAACTTCCCACTTTTCCCGATTTGTCCTTTTGTTGTTGCTGCTGTTGTTTGTTTGTTTCGTTTTGTTTTTCATTATTTTGTTGTTTTAGTTTTTTGTGTGTTTTTTTGCGACATTTCTTTTTGCAAATTTAAACATTGCTCATGTTGTTACTGCAGACTAGATACGGCCCTTAGCGATCGGGAGAATAAAATAACAACAACAACAACAACAAACGAACGAAACAAACAAACAAAAACACGACTGAATTGAATTGAACCCCACACCTGCTCATTTTCGACCATCAAAACATATATCTAAACCCACCAAAACTAAGCTAATCATTCCAAAACAAGTGCGTTGCCGGCGTTCAAGCAAAAAAGAACCAGAAAAGCATGAACATAGAATCAGAACATGTATTTCATACAACCAGACGGTAAAGGCGCAAATTTTCAGCGAACAACAGGGAAGTTTTGGTCTTTTTCTCCTGATTTTTGTATTTATTTTTGTTCTTTTGTGATCTTACGTTTACACTTGACAAAGGCCAGTTGGGCTATCACATTTGCACCTGTCTTGCTGGTTGTATTTGATTACGCATTTTGATCTTTGTTCATGTTTTTTATTGGTTCTGTAAGCTAAGCATGACAGCAGAGCAAGAGGGGCCCGAGGAATTTGAGGAACAAGTTTTCACAAGGGTTATGATGATTAAAATGGGGATGATATGATGATGCTATGGATCTCCGTTTCGAATTAAGACTGCGCAATGTCTGTACTCTACCTGTCTTTCATAAATGTCGATGTCACCAGACCCGAGAGATGCAGACACCTGGGGTGTTGGTCAGAAAATTGAACAACGTCCTAAGTGATGCATCATGAAAGGATGATATTTGGCTGAGCTGCCCCAGTCTTCCCAACAAGCCCATAGTGCTCTTTAAATACGAGCAATAGGTTCATTTATGTGAAGGGATCGACACATGAAACATCAGAGGTGTTGGCAACCATCAATGATGTTCCACGGGAAAGATACGTCAGAACAACTGAAAATCTCCATAGGTTCACACACCACAACCAAACACCACACACACCCAACACACACACAACACACACACACAACACCCACACACACACACACCAGCAATACACGGGTCAACAAAACAACACACACCACAACACAACACAACACACACACCACACACACCACCACACCACCACAAAGAACGACCCAACAAGACACAAAGCCAGACCCACCACCACCAACACACAACACGTACAAACATATCACCACCAGCGCCACACAACCACAACACACACACCACACACACAATCAACACACACCCGCCACCACCACCCAACAACAAACCACACAACACACACCAACACACCCACACCACGCAACTTCATACTACACACACAACACAGCATCACATTCAACCCCCTCCACACAACAATAAAGGCAAACCTACACACATACACACAAACACAAACACCACTAACACGATATACACACACGTGCGCGCCAACACTCACACACTCATACAATCACACACACACACTGGACACACACATCACATACACACAGTGACACACACACACACACACACACACACACACACACACACACACACACACACACACAACACACACACATTCATACAACACAACGCAGTACAGACACTGCCCTACCACCGCCACGCAACACACATTACACACATCACACGCGCACGCCGCACAGGCCACACACGCCAACACACACACACACACACACACCACACACACCAATACACTCACACACACACACACCACACACACAACCAAACCCCACACCACACGCACACGCACACATGCAACCACACACACATCACGCTACAACACACACAGCAACACACACAAACATGCACACACACACACACGCACGCACACCACACACACACACACACACACGCACGCACACCAACGCACACACACAACACACACACACACACACACACCACACACACACACACACACACACAGCACACCACCCCACACCCACACACACACACCACAAGACTGTTTACTGAGTTTATATTTTCCGTTTTTTCATCGCTTTTTTTTTTATTATGAAGGGGTAGACACAGCGTCTCTTTCAGAAAGGAATTGCAAAATAATGTTTTAGTTTTGGTTGCTACAGAATACAAAAGCGCTTTCTTTCCAAATTATTTGTGTTATCGCACAAACGCTTCAAAAATGAGCTAACAGTTTATCAAACAATGCATAAGCGTGTATCCGACCATGCATATATTCCGAGATTTTTTTTTTTTTAAAAGGATGAATATTCTAGTAGAATGTTCACTTTATTCAGCTGCCTGAGATGCCACAATCAAATGGCAGTAATTTTTTTAATTTGTTTCTTTGTTCATGTTTCTATTTATTTATGTTTATTTATTTATTATTTAGTTATATATTGTTTATTCATTTATCTATCTGTTGATTGTCTGTTATTTTTGTTGAATTTACTATAATTTCTTATATCTTTTTTCTTCTATCTGCTTTTCTTTGATATTGTCATTGCTTGATAGGCTTTCTTTTGTCTCAGGCTTACCATTCCTTTATTTAGTGAGGTATTCTTTGTCGTTGTTGTCTTCGTCGTCGTCGTCGTGTGTTGTTGTTGCTTTGTTGTTATTGTTTATCGGAAAGTGTGTCTCGTTGTGAAGCTCTTGTTTTATGGCCATTTTTTGTAAGTGTTGCTTTGCAACCCACCGCGGTATAGTGGTTACACGGGTGGACATGAGCGAGGACGTACGAGTTCAAATCCTCGTCAGCAAATCATTTAACATTTTTTTTCTTCTCAAAATATCAAGTACAGCCCAGACCGAGCAAGCTTGCCATGAGTCAATGAAAATGTCAGCACCACATAACAGAGTACAAAACGGATGTCTTTTATTTTTTTTATTTTCCCAACTTTTGTGCCGACCAGACTCAGTGGTAGTGATGCCAGATCGCTCATTCCGATTCCACAATACATGTCTAACCCCAGGTTCATTCAGTCGAAGTCACGGTACCAAGAAACACACACAAGCCAGAGATGTCAAGCCACGTTGTGCCACCCACCAGAGCAGATTCTGCACGGATGTTTGGTCAGTTTGTTAAATTCAAACAGTGCCTGTTGTGTTCTAATTTACTAAGGACACTGTCTAATATGTAGAGCCTGATGCACACATTATTTTTTCTTCTTTTTTCCTCATGAGCCAAGTAAGAACTATTGTCTCAGACGCTGCAAGATTTGTTCTCTACGTCCATGCAAATCGTACATTTAAATTTTGTTAGTCTAAAACCGATGTACCTTGTTCATCAGATTCTACTAGTAAATTCAGTTTCAACGGTAGACGTAGGGAATACTCTCGAGGAGATCTTCAATCAACGCTGTTTTTTATTGCTGTAGTAGGCAGTGTCTTTAGTAGGTTGGATCAGAACAGGTACTGCTGAACTTCATCCATAGTGATAGCCAAAAAAGTAAAAATCAACACACACACACACACACACCACACACACACACACACACACACACACACCCCACACACACACACACACACACACACACACACACACACACACACACCACACAACACACACTCACTACAAACACACACACACAACAACACACACACACACACACACACACAACCACACACACATAGACAACACACACACAACACACCACACACACACCGAGCACACACTGTACACACACGCACAACACCCACACACACACCGCGCACACACACACACACACACACACACACACACACACACACACACACACCACCACACAACACACACACGCACCACCACCACACACACACCACACACACACACACACACACACACAATACACAACACACACGCACAACTTTCAAAGAATAATGTCTTTAGCATATTTTTCAATTCGTGAAACTAAACAAACACATTTCCCAGTAAGCCAACAATAGCCAGACATCCGTTGTCACTTGCCTGGTAGGCATCTGTCGTTCAATCATGTAAGCATGATAATGATTGTTTCGATTACAAACAAGAACAAAGTTTTGTAAGGCGTGGATTCGACAGTAACATGGGATGTACCAGAAAATCAATACTTGTGTTCAAGCTTAACCACACTCATATTAGTACTATCACGTCACACAGGATCTCTGAAGTTGCAGCAGCAGGTCATCTTATTCAGAGTCTTCCGATTATGTCATGGCTAATAGAAGTGCCAGTGCCTTTTTCACCTTCACGTC
>CM060306.1:56032235-56037235 GCA_030674185.1 Monoplex corrugatus | reverse complement strand
GTGTGTGTATGTCCAAATGAGCCTGCTACACGGTCAGTGAAGATAGTCTTATTCACGAACTCGTCACTGAAAGTGTTCTCAAACGTCCATCACTGCAGATGTCTGTATCTCGTGGGCCTGACTGATGCCAGGATATATTATGATGATAAAAGTACTGTCTTGGAGTCTCACATTTAGATGAAAGTCGATAATATAATGATCATCACCACCATGATCATTGAATCGTCAATTGTATTAGCATTGAGAAAACTGTCACGGGTTCTGTGTGTGTTCATACCCTGACCTCGTGGTGACTTTAGGTTTGGTTTCCTCTACCTTTTCCATGCCTGATGTGAATACAAGTTGGAGTCCTTAGTGTATATGATTCACGGGGGATGTCGTTGGAGAGCATAGATGGTTGTCTTCTTATCGGAAGCTGTTCCCTCACTCCGTCTGGCTCCGCGAGTGAAAGATTACTATCGTTGTGGAGAGGGGAGAGTACTTTGTTTGGCTTAGTGAAATGGATCAAAACAGGAACTGTCGAACTCCACACATGTTACCCACTGGCAATGCGGAATCTCCTCTGGTAGAAGACCTCATTGCAACTTGATATCGCTTCTGTTGGTCCTTCTTCTTGTTGCCGTTATCTGGAGACTAGGTCTCAAAAGAAAGTTGGCAGTCGTCTGCAGGGTCCAGACAGTTTCTCCTCAAGAGTAATCGAGTCGGCTTCGGTCACGTCTTTTCCCTCAGCAGCCAGAGATTTATGCAGATCTGTAGACTGTGTTAGGTTCTGGCCTGCCTCTTTAAAAAGGACACACAGGAGAGGCACAATTCTCAATTTTTTTGAAGATGTTTGCTCAGTCTGTTGTGCTCAGTACTCGAAGAAATATGACCACGTGTTCTGATCTTGACAGATTATGGTAATTGTCGTGCATCTGAAGCATTCTAAATAACGGACTTGATGATATGACTCTGTGAGGTTGATGTCATACTCTTGTTTTTCATTTATGCTCCAAGCTTTGCCATTATGTCTGTGGCTGTAGTGTGAGGAAATTTACAACAACGCTGTCTGAGGCACTTGCTTTTGTGGAATGTTGTTTTTTGTTTTCTTTTTTTTTTCAATTTGTGGCTGACTGTTGCTGGAGAATAGCACAGACAGAGCATCAGTTAAGAAGACTTCCTGCGTGTTGTCATCCATTCTGCTACGCTGTTGACTGCAGCATGAGCTAATGCTTCCACTTCAAACCTTGTAGTTGGTACAACGGAGGCCTGTTGGTATTGCCTCTCCTGCCACTCTCCTCTGGGTTACTGCATGTATACTCCTCCTCCGCGCTTGACAGCTGTATCGTCTGTGAATATTCTTGCTGTATCGTCTGTGAATATTCTTGCTGTATCGTCTGTGAATATTCTTGCTGTATCGTCTGTGATATTCTTGCTGTATCGTCTGTGAATATTCTTGCTGTATCGTCTGTGAATATTCTTATCCATGCAGGAGGGAAGTTTGTCTTTGTCTCTTAATTTTCGTATTCGGTGTTTGTTCGTTTGTGGCCTTACAGTTACGCTTGACAAAGGCCAGTTGGCCGAAAATGTGCGCATGTCTTGTCCGGTTGTAGTGAATACGCGTTCTGATTTTATTTTTGTGTTTTTCTGGTTTGTATCCATGCTGTTTGCTAGTATCCTTCTTCAAGTATTGGAAGAACCAGCGTGTTCTTTGCTATGCTATTCTGCCCATGTTTTGTTGTGATGTGAGGAAACTGTGTTTATGGACTGTCCCTCTTTTCGTTCTCCGGATGGGGTGCCAAGGGAGAAGGTAAGAGGTTCAACCTGTCCTAGAAGTGTTGCCTGATACCCTTTTTTGTGGTAGTCGTGTCCCTTTGGTAAAGCTGGATCTCATTAGCCTGCCAGAAGAGAGCTTCTGAAGTTTGGCACTCACTGGATGATCTTGAGTGTACTTGTACTTGATGGCTAGCATCAGTCCTTTCTCTACTCTTCTTCTTTTCTTTTTCTCAGGAGAAGGATGCCAGTCACCTGTTCCATCTTCTCTTGTTGGTGTGGACTTCATTACGCCCGTGATGATCGTCAGCGCTTGGTTGTGAACTTTTTGTCTAGGGTGCGCTGGTTTTTGATATCGCAGACTCATGTGGGCATCATGGCACTGGAACCTGACTCATTAGAGTTGGCTGTGTGTTGTGGAGGCGGAATGATGATCGGCGGGGGATCAGCGCCACTGAGAGAGTTGTGATAGCAAGCCAGTGTAGCTCTCTCTGATCCTACAGCCATATGTTTTTTTATCTGTGTCTCAATGATCAGTGTATTTGAGCAACACACCAGTCAACGTGACTAAGTGAGTAGGACGAGGACTGCTGAGAGGTCGTGCATTTAAACCATAACCAGTCAAAATTACACACACAAACACAAACACATATCCACGCACACACACACACACACACACACACACACACACACACACACACACACACACACACTACACACACACAAACAACACACACATATACACAAAACTAACACACAACACACAAACACACACACACATACTCATCAAACAGACAGATAGATAGATGATAATATTATATATATATATATAATATAAAATATATAGATAGATAGATAGATAGATAGGTAGATAGATAAATAGATAGAAAGATAGATAGTTAATAGATAGATAGATGTAAATAGATAGATAGATAGATAGTTACCAACATACATAAATACATACATACATGTACAAACATACATACAACATATAGGTATAGATATATAGATACACACACACACACAACACACACACACACACACACACACACACACACACACACACACACACACGCACACACACACACGCACAACACACACACACACACACACACCAACACCACACAACACACACACACACACACACACACAGAGGGGGGGGGGTTAAAGGTATTTTTCAAAGTTTCTAACGAACACAGCATGTGCTTGTATCCCTCGAGTCTGACTGACACAACGAAACATTATGAAAGTAAACGTGGAGTTCAGCCTCGTCACGCAATCTCAAGGCAGTCACAATTGCCACCCCGTTCTCTTCATCGCAGCACTGTGAAAAAAAAAGAGTGTCCCAGATTTCTTGGCGCTTTGTGCTCTGCTGTTATAGTGACCTCAGAGTCAGTGGGTTTGTAGGTGTGTTTTGGGGACTGATATGTGCAGCGTTGGGGATAACGATAGCAGAAGCGGAGAAGAAGTGGAGTGGAAAAAAAAAAGTATGTGAAAAACAGACATTATGTCTCGACTGTTTATACCTACATTGTTACTAACTTCTGACGGCACGTTTCTTAATACATGGTGCCGTCTCAAAGATTGTGCTCATCTCAGAAGGGTGTAACCCGATTCTAGAGTCACAGGATAAATTCATGCGCCAGGGATTGGCATGGTTATAAGTATGGCTAAAACTTTTTTTTTATGATGATCGCACTCAGGAAGATTACCTATGTACCCACCCTTCCATTTGTCCAACTTCCTACGCCACCTTAATGGCCACAGAATCTGGCAGTTTTTACAATGCAATGATAATGATGATGTCGAAGAGGATAATAATTATGATGCCATGGAATTCCATCTAGGATTCAGACTGCGTCACAAGGCTATACACAATGTTTACTATCACATTATTTAATATATAATATATATATATATATATATATATATATATATATATAGAGAGAGAGAGAGAGAGAGAGAGAGAGAGAGAGAGAGAGAGAGAGAGAGAGAGAGAGAGAGATCTGACGCACCAAGGCCCGAGAGTTACAGACACTTGCAGTGTTGGTAAGAAGATTTTAGAAATAAATGAGATTCGATTGTGTGGTCCCAGTCTTCCCAAGAGTCCATTGCACACTCAACTTTGGGTAGGAGCCGGTTAGAACCGAAAAATCCCACAAGGATTTTTTTTGAAGGAACTGATTGGGATTCGAACCCAGAACCTTCCAGCCGTTCACCAAGTTGCGCTAACCACTATACCACGGCGACTGGTAGTATAGCTAGAAGTGTAATCTATCTGTAATGATGGATTGCTCACAAGTGTTCACCTGTTTGTGCATCTGGTGATATTCCTCCAGACATTATCTTGTGCCAACTTCATGTTGTTCGTCTGCT
Source organism: Monoplex corrugatus (assembly GCA_030674185.1). Classification (NCBI taxonomy): domain Eukaryota; kingdom Metazoa; phylum Mollusca; class Gastropoda; order Littorinimorpha; family Ranellidae; genus Monoplex; species Monoplex corrugatus. Next base: position 56,033,107 of record CM060306.1, on the reverse strand, counting down.
CATTATTGCGTAATATGTGACATTATCATCATCATTATTATTATATATGCCCGTGTTCTGGCAGATGTTCCTTGTCATGTCCTTTTCTTGACATCCCTGTTTAAAAAAAAAAAACGATGACCAGGTCATGCTGACCAATACTTGAGTATAAATAGTATGGATGCACACACACGCGCGCGTGCGCGCACAACACACACACACACCACACACACACACACACACACACACACACCACCACGCACGCACACACACGCACACACACACGCACACACGCACACACCACACGCACACCACACGCACACGCACACACGCACCACGCACACACGCACACGCACACCACACACACACGCACACGCACACGCACACGCACACCACACACACACACACACACACACACACACACACACACACACACACACACACACACACAACACACACACGAACACACACGAACACGAACACGAACAGACGAACGAAAACACGCACACGAAACACGCACACAGACGCACAAGTACACACACGCCCACACATTAATATACAAGACATAAGAGAGTGAAAGGGAGGGAGAGAGAGAAAGAGAGAGAGGGGGGGAGAGGGGGAAAGGGGGGGAGAGAAAATGAATGAATGAAGCATTAAATGAATACATGAATGAATGTATGGAAAAAAAAGAATGCATGGATGCATGGATGCATGAATGTATGAATGCATGCATTAATGGATGGATGAATGAATAATTGATTAAATTGAATCATCGAATATATGAATAGATATATGAACAATAATCATTTTCCAGTAATAAAAAAGTTTGATACGAATGAATCATTTCATGTCAATTTTCAGCGTCTGCCGTTGTAAATCAGTTTGATATTTGG
>CM060306.1:56002235-56004735 GCA_030674185.1 Monoplex corrugatus | reverse complement strand
GCAACACGTACCTGTAGAAAGATAGGTAATTCGCATCTGCGGGAAGATAGGTAACACGTACCTGTAGGGAGACAGGTAACTCGTACATGTAGGGCGATAAGTAAGACATATATGTAGGGAGGTAGGTAACACATACGTGTAGGGAGACAAGTAACACGTACCTGTATGGCGATAGGTAACACGTACCTGTATGGAGGTAGGTAACACGTACGTGTAGGGAGATAGGTAAAGCATACCTGTGGGGATGTAGATAACAAGTACGCGTAGGGAGATAGATAACTCGTACCTACAGGGAGAGAGATAACTTGTAGAGAGACAGGTAACACGTACCTGTAGGGAGAACAGCAACACGTACCTGAAGGGAGACAGGTACCGCGCACGTGTAGGGAGATACATAACACGTACCCGTGGGAAGATAATTAACATGTACATGCAGGGAGAATAGTAACACGTACATCCTGGTTTATCAGATACACGAAGCGACCAGAGCGACAGACGCTGAGCATATAAAGTTGTCCTGGCAAGGCCGATCTGAGTGGGTAACAGCGGGTCATTGTCACCTCATATGTAACCATCAACCACACAGTCTATAGGCAAAAAACAAAAACAAAAAAACAAAAAAACAAAAAAACAAAAAAACTAACCAACACCTGATACCTTGCGTGTGTGTATGTATGTGTGTGTGTGTGTGTGTGTTGGTGTGTGTGGTGTTGTGTGAGCGCTTCGCGCGCGCGCGTGTGTCTGTATGTATGTGTGTGCACTCGCGCGTGCGTGTGTATGTGTGCTGTGAGGGGAGAGAGAGAGAGAGAGAGAGAGAGAAAGGGAGGGAGACAGAGACAGAGAGACAGAGAGAGAGAGACAGAGACAGAGAGACAGAGAGAGAAAGAGAAGACAGAGAGAGACTAAGAGAGATTTGAGTGATAGTGTGTTTGTTGTGTGTGTGTGTGTGTGGTGTGTGTGTGCGCGCCCGCCGCGCGTGGTGCGTGCGTGCGTGCGTGTGTGCGTGCGCGTGCGGAGAGAGAGAGAGAGAGAGAGAGAGAGAGAGAAAGAGAGAGGGAGAGACAGACAGATAGACAGACAGACAGAGACAGACAAAGACAGATAGATTTGTGTGACTGTGACTGTGACATTGTGTGCTTGCGAGCGCGCGCCCGCGTGTGTGTATGTGTGTGGTATGTGTATTGTGTGTGATGTGGTTTGTGTTGTGTGTGTGTGTGTGTGTGTTGTGTGTGTGTGTGTGTGGTGTGTGTGTGTTTATGTGTGCGTGTGTGTGCGGATGTAGTGGACATTAGGATGTGTCAGTTTTCTAGTCTCTCACACAAATTTGATATTGTTTGTTTGTCATGCAGGTCTAGTGCGATGTGATGCTGCTAATATTTGAATAATGAAATGTTTTCATTTTGATGTTTAAACACACACACACACACACACACACACACACACACACACACACACACACACACACACACACACACACACACACAAAAGCACACACACACACACACAAGCACACACACATGCACGCACACACAAATACACACACACATAAAGAATAGTACATATATATATATGTACATCGATTGTGTCATTTGTGCAGATAACGTGTGTGTGTGTGTGTTGTGTGTGTGTGTGTGTGTGTGTGTGTGTGTGTGTGTGTGTGTGTGTGTGTGTGTGTGTGTGTGTGTGTGTGTGTGTGTGTGTGTGTGTGTGTTTATGTCTGTGTCTGAGTCTCTGTGTCTGTAAGTTTGTGTTGTCTGTGTGCGTACGTGCGTGCATGCGTGCGTTTCTCTTTGTGTTTTGACATGCATGTGTTAACGTTCAATCGTTTTGACGCAGGATAAACAACAATGCAAAACTAAGCAATCAAAAAAAAAACAGAACAAAGAAATAAAACAAAGCAAAACAAAACAACAAAACAAAATAAAACTCACTAATGTAGTTCCAGTGATGCCAACCGCCAGTTCTGCCATCAACACGAGAAAAAACAAAACAAAAAGAAAAAAAAACAACAACCAACCAAACAAACAAACAAAAACCCATACTGTCTGAACGAACACCATGCAAATATACACAAACCATACAGTATGGCTTTTTTTTTTTTCGCCACGAACCACCGCACGCCATATTGACACCGTGCACTGCCTCTTTTGACCGATCGTTCACCCCTAATGAAGTTATGAACGAGAACTAGTCAAGCATCCAACCACGTAACTGTCAAAACAATTTTTTTTTAAAAAGCACACAAACACACGAAAGAGACAACTATACAAGCAACTAAGAAACATAAACAAAAATGAGAACTAGAAAAAAAAAATGTATGCAAATAACAAACAGTAAAACGGAATAAAGGTCTGTACATCTGCAGCAAGTAAAGAGACCAACAAATTGACACGTCAATAAAAAACAAAAGCAAACATAATTACACTGACACAAGTGGTGCTGCCTTTTTCCGAACACTTTCCAGTAGTTACGTTATCCTGAAGTCAACTAAATTTTTGAG
>CM060306.1:55994735-55997235 GCA_030674185.1 Monoplex corrugatus | reverse complement strand
AATTCTTCTTCGCAATTTCTTCGCAATTCTTCGCATTCTTCTTCGCATTCTTCTTCGCAATTCTTCTTCTTCTTCGCAATTCTTCTTCTTCTTCTTCGCAATTCTTCTTCGCTTCTTCTTCTTCGCAATTCTTCTTCTTCTCTTCCAATTCTTCTTCTTCGCATTCTTCTTCTTCTTCGCATTCTTCTTCTTCGTCTCGTCGTCGTCGTCTCCGTCGTCGTCGTCGTCGTCGTCGTCGTCGTCGTCGTCGTTCGTCTTCTCTGTTTCTCTCTGTCTTTGTATACATCTTCTCTCTCTCTCCCTCTCTCTCTCTCTCTCTCTCTCCTCTCTCTCTCTCTCTCTCTCTCTCTCTCTCTCTTTCGTCTTTTCCTCCACTCTTTCCTTCCATTCTCACCCTCTACTCTCTCTCTAAATATCCCCATCCCAAGAACTAACCTCTTTAAATCCATTCTCATGTGCTGTGGTGTTAGTTTCTGGAATACGCTATGGGAAACCCCACGAGGATGTAATAGTTTCACAACAATTAGGAAGACGTACAAAAGACATTTCACGAATAATTTTTTTTCAGGATCATCGCACTCAGGGAGGTTGCTTTTGTGCTCACCCTTTTTTGTTTTGTTTTGTTTTTTTTGTCCATTTTTTACGCCATTTTTAATGGCCACAGAAGTTAGCAGTGTTTTTTTTTTTTTTTTTTATAAAATGCGATGATGATGATGTCGGTGACGATGACAATCATGATCCTATGAAGTTCCATCTAGGACTGAGACTGCGTGACAGGGCGGTACTCTACACTTACGATCATAATATATCATTGCATCAACCAGGCTCGAGAGATACACATACCTGAGCTGATGTCAGAAGATTTGAGCAACACCCCTCAATGACGCATCAGTGAAGTGGATTAGACTCGACTGTGTGTCCCAGTCTTCCCAGTGAGCCTATAGCACGCCCAGCTCTGGGTAGGAGCCGAAAAATCCCACAATGATATAGTTTTCAAGGGATTGATGGGGTTTCGAACCCACAACCTTCCAGTTGGTAGTCCGTTGCGTTAACCACTACACCACGGTGACTGGTATTTCATAAGTAAATTATCTCATCTACTTTGTAACAATTCCACTAATCACTTACTATAAAATTTTAGATCTATCCTTTTAAACTTTAATGTCACTGACATTTATGGTTTCGAACCCACAACCTTCCAGTTGGTAGTCCGTTGCATTAACCACTACACCACGGTGACTGGCATTTCATAAGTAAATTATCTCATCTACTTTGTAACAATTCCACTAATCACTTACTATAAAATTTTAGATCTATCCTTTTAAACTTTAGTGTCACTGACATTTATTGTTTGTATTGATATCATTTATGTATAGTTCAGCTTTTGTATAGACAGTCGTTTGGCTTATGCATCGCTTATTTGGTACCCTCGAAAACATTGTTTGTTTTCTTGCGCTGTACTCTCTCTCTCTCTCTCTCTCTCTCTCTCTCTCTCTCTCTCTCTCCTCTCTCTCTCTCTCTCTCTCTCTCTCTCTCTCTCTCTCTCCTCTCTCTCTCTCTCTCTCTCTCTCTCTCTCTCTCTCTCTCTCTCTCTCCTCGCTCGCTCTCAGTCTCTCTCTCTCTCTCTAGTCTCTCTCTCTCTCTCTCTCTCTCTCTCTCTCTCTCTCTCTCTCTCTCTCTGTATCCTTCTTTCCTTCTGATTTTCCCTCTACTTGTCCCATTCTCTCTACCATGATTTTTTTTTTCTTGAATCTCCGTCTCAGGTCTTTTTGTTGTTGTTGTTGTTTTTGTTTGTTTTTAATTGCAGAAAGATAAGTATTTAGGTAAACGTATACAGCAGAAAAACAGACGGACATACAGACAGAGAACTAGGCATCGTTGTTGCATCCACTACAACCAAACTTACTGATATCACCACCATCACCACAGCCACACCACAAACACGTACACAATTCCCATAAATCACATCGCCAGTCACCTGTTGTTGATGCGCTAACTGCACGTTCATGTTGCACTCTTAGTTACTCGTGTACGGTTGCATGCGTGTGCGTGCACACACACACACACACACACACACACACACACACACACACACACACACACACACACACACACACACACACACACACACAACACACAACACACACACACACACACAACACACACATACACACACAACACACACATAAACACACACACATACACACACAACACTAACACATTTATAATATATATATATATACTCTCTCTCTCTCTCTCTCTCTCTCTTTGTCTGTCTGTCTGTCTCTCTGTCTGTCTGTCTATCTGTCTCTTTCTCTCTCTCTCTCTCTCTGTTCTGTCTGTCTGCCTGCTCTCCTGTCTGTCTGTCTTCTGCCCTGTCTGTCTGTCTCTCTTCTCTCTCTCTCTCTCTCTCTCTCTCTCTCTGTATGTGTGTGCGTGCGTGCGTGCGTGTGTGGTGTGTGTGTGTGTGTGTGTGTGTGTGTATGTGTGTGTGTGTGTG
>CM060306.1:55967235-55969735 GCA_030674185.1 Monoplex corrugatus | reverse complement strand
GATTAGCCGACTATGAAAATCAATTTTTTACAGTGGAATTGTAGGTCTATTTCCACCAATTCAGCATACCTGGAACATTTCCTTGCCTCAAATCAGTGTGAAGTCTTGATTCTGCAGTCGCTTAATGTTATACCAACCAAACTTCCCAATTTCCAAAATTACTATTATCCACCAGTGTATGCCTATGGGAATCCCGGGAAGAAAGTAGCCACTGCGATATACATACTTAAAGAGTTACAATATCACATATTTACTTCCCCAGTTTTAACGTCAACTGAAGACTTACACGCTTGTGCCGCTACAGTACAATTCAGTAATTCTTTTATCCTGAACGTTTTGTCAGTCTACCTGCCAACAGGTCCAAATGACCACAACACAGAATGGCTGCGCACGATTCCGGATCTGCTACACGGTAAATGGCTAATAGGTGGAGACTTTAATTCCCACTCCCCGTTTTGGGAAAAAGATTGCTGTACTGTGACAAGCAATCGTTTAGTAGAAAATATAGTTGACAGTTCGCTTTACCTTTTGAATGATGGGAGTGTCACTAGAATTCCTGATATTTCCAAACATCGGGCAACAGCCATCGATCTGTCTTTAATCTCACCAGAATTAGTACCCTGCTGTACCTGGGACACTCACAGAGATACTTTAGGAAGTGATCACTTACCTATCCTCATAACACTAACTAACGAAAACATCAGGATGAAAGACAGCATTCCTGATATTATACCAAAATATAATTATACACGCGCTGATTGGTCCTTGTTTCAGACTGTTCTTTCTATTCGAGATTTCACACATTATGAAAGTGAAAATGTAGACGTTATGTTTTCTAAATTCCAGGAGTCAGTTCTAGCTGCTGCAGACCTTTCCATCCCGAAACTCAAAACTTTTAAGTCTAATAACCGTTTGGGTAATGTTTGGTGGACGGAGGTATGTGAGCAAGCAGTTCAGTATAAAAAAGAGAAATACAAAATCTACATCAAAAGCAGGAAACCTGAAGATCATATGGAAATGAAAAAAGCTAACACCCAGTGTAATAAAATCATCGCTGAAGCAAAGAAAAATTACTGGGCATCATACTGCACAAAAGAAATTTCAGATTTCAAGGATTTCCATAAAGTATGGACAAAAATGAATCAAATGAAAAATGGAGCCAACTTACCTAGGTGTCCAATAATGATTGATACAAGTCACAAATTTCTTTCCGACATGGACAAAGCTGAAACTTTTGTGGAACTTTTTGCCCAAAATAGTAAAGTAGATGGTTTGACTCCTACCTGCAAACACTACAGGGAAATGGCAGCTAACAACCCTATCTACACTGATCCAATACCTCAAAATGATCTCTGGTTTAATTCTCCAATCACCTTAGAAGAGTTAAAAAACACTATCTTGTCTCTGCGCAACAAAAGGAGTTCGGTAGGTGTTGATGCAGTTTCAACTGAAATGATTAAACATCTTCCAGAAAACTATATTATTTTTTTACACAAAATTTTTCAGAAATGCTGGGCTGGTGGAACTATACCACAATTATGGCAAACGTCTGTTGTTATACCAGTATTAAAAGCAGGAAAGCCTAAAAACAATAAAAACAGTTACAGACCTATTGCTTTAACGTCCCATACGAGCAAACTATTGGAAAAATTGGTATTAAACAGACTTGTACATTACTGTGATAAAAATAACGTTATTCCAGTAAATCAGGCTGGTTTTAGAAAAGGGAGATCTACAGTTGAGCACCTGGTTAAACTTACCACTCACATCAAGAAAGAGTTTGCCCGCAGAAAAAGTCTTTTAGCTACATTTTTTGATGTGAAAAAAGCTTACGATCAAGTTTGGCATACGCGTTTATTGTACAAGCTGAAATCTATTGGTTTATCTGGCAATATGTATGATTACATTAAGTCTTTTTTAGCCAATAGAACTATTCAGGCAAGAGTGGGAACTAGTTATTCTACTTCACGACATCTTGATATGGGAATTCCACAAGGTTCAGTGATAGCACCGCTTTTATTTAATATCCTTATACAGGATCTTCCTAAAGCACTCTCAAATCGTGTTGTTTTGGCACAGTATGCTGATGATATATGTATTTGGATGAATATTACTTTAAAAAAGACAACTCCACAGAGAGCACAGAATTACATTAGGAAATTGTATCAATCTGATCTTGATAATCTTGGAAACTATATGTTAGAAAATGGTCTGTCGTTGTCAGCGGAAAAAACTAACATGATGCTATTTAATTCTGGTGGTACTTTAAGTAACTTGCCTACTTTCAGATTGCTTGGTGAAGTGTTACATTACAAACAGGTTGTAAAATTTCTGGGAGTCTTTATGACATCGAAATTAAACTGGAATGTCCATTTTGATTATATTTCAACAAAAGCAAGAAAAGCCCTAAATTTTCTAAAGATAATAAGCCGATTACCTTGGGGAATGGATACGAACATACTAATTCATCTGTCAACAGCACTTGTACGATCTAAATTAT
>CM060306.1:55939735-55962235 GCA_030674185.1 Monoplex corrugatus | reverse complement strand
ATCTTGTTCTCTACATGTATTATTTGTCATCATTACGTAGGTAGAGAACCGTCAACTGTTTCATATTGCTCAGTGTATGGATAATGTTTCTGTATTGTAGTGATTGATATGCATGTATGCATGCATGTATGTATGTATGCATGTATGTATGTATGTAGTATTATGTATTTGTGTATATGCATGTATGTATGTATTATGTATTAGTATTGTGTATTGTATGTATGTATTTATGTATTTGTGTATATGTATGTAGTATTATTGTATGTATGTATGTATGTATGTATGCAGGTAGGTAGGTAGGTAGGTAGGTAGGTAAGTAGGTACGTAGGTAGGTACGTAGGTAGGCAGTTAGGTAGACAAGATGGTGAACCGGTCAGGTTGGCCATTACAAGCGTCTTGTCCTACACATCAGTCGTGGCTGTCGTTGGCTAGTGTGTACAGTCACCATGTAGCACTTCAAGATATCAGTACGGTTCTCAAAGAAGCACAGCGATTAGGCAAAACATCGTAAGGACAACAAATCCCAAAAATAGGGGAAATCAACAGTTATGCTAAACTCGAAGTTTTGGTATCACTGAAAATTCAGAGCTCGAATAGAATTCGAACTCTATGAAATAACGCTCCAATTCCCCTTTCCTTATAAAATGGCCTGCACATGTAGCCTGTCTTTTCTTAATCTTCCTTATGAATGATCTTCTGGTGCTCTCTTTCCTTCCAGGAAAGCTAGAGGGAAAGAGAGCACCAGGTAGTCCCAGAGAAAAATATTGGACGGACTTGCAGAGTGGCTGAAGACAGAGAGGGTGGAAGATGTGATTGCGGCAACAAGGGATAGAAACAGATGGAAGTCCATGATCGCCAACACCATGTGGCAAGGCACTTGATGATGATGATGAAATGATGATGTATCTCGTACACTTCATTGCATTCCCGTTAGCTTTTGGATTCATTAGTGAAGGATAGATCAAAGTTCAAATCTCACAGCGAATGTGTGTTGACAAAGATTGTAATGTAGACAACGTTTGTGACATTTTATATTATAGACATAATTATATACTGTACGTCTGGAAGCTTACAGGTGTACTACTAAAAGACGGGGAGAATCGCGCACAGTTCAGCAATAAACGATGGGACTGTTCAGTAATACCAGAGTTTGATGTGCTGGTGGACGTATGCTTGGTCACTTTTTCCGCTCAGAATTGTTTGTGCTCGTATGTTTTCTCTATGTGCATATTACGTGTATGTAACTTAAAGCAGGTAATGAAAATTCCTTGATACACATATGTGTGCATTTATGTACATGTTTAAGTACACAATTGGATTCGATGTCCATCTGTCTATCTATTTGTTGTGATCCGTATTGTAGTAACTCTAACATTTTCTTATTATTTCAGAGATTTCAAAATAACCAGCTGAGCTACCGGGCCGCTTGGATCGAGTTGGTGGCGTTCTTGGGCAGTTTTGGTGAGAAAGCTGAGGACTCACATTGGGTCAGATAAGGACCTGTTGCGGAGTTGATGGTAATCATGGATCCTAAGCTAGCGGGCGGACGAGGTGGGGGTTAGGATTTTTGGGGAAGAGGTAGGATCGGTCTGCCGTGTAGGGACACGGTATTGCTCCGGCACGTGGGTGGTTTGTACACTCCATCTCTAACTTGACAGTAGTTTAGGGTTTAATCGATATCATCCCATTTCTGTTTAATTTCATGAGACATTTCAGATGGAGAAATACATGTCACTACAATGTAGCCTAGGTTGTTTCAGTAACATTATGATACAAGGATACATGTAGAACCCATGCGCTATAAGAACAACTTCCAGACCTTGCCAGAATGCAAGGCTTCTGCACAAGCTTTTGGCTTACACCACGATCATTTTTGATTATGCACATCACATGGCATTCATGGCTTTAGCACATGAAAAAATTAGCAGAAAAAACGCTGTACTGAGAAAGTGAAACTGAAACTCAAATTGACCTGATACTTTTCATCCCCTAAGCAAGCCCCAAATTCGGGCTAATCACCAGATGCTCAGTACTATCGAACGACAGGTGGGCTCTCAAAAGTAAGTGATTGAGTTTTCAACCTATATCACTGCTATCATCATTCCCTGTGTGCCTTTATTACTCATTTGATAAACGTATCTGGCATACTGTGAAATGGAAACAATCAGAGCGATAGGAAAATGTAGAGAGCGAGAGCAGGAGCGAGCGAGCGAGAGAGAGAGAGAGAGTCCGCCATTTTTTTTTTTTTTTGAATCGATATAGAAACGTTTATGACCGAGATGTACTCGTTCGCATGACAAACAAATGAGCGAAAACACACAAACTAACAACAACAACAAAAAACTGCCACCACCACCAACAACAACAGTAGCGGCAAAGACATGAACAGTATACGACAGTGACTACAACAAAAACTTCAGCAGAAGCAGCAATCGCAGCAATGATAACAGCAGCAATAGCATCTGTAACACAGAATGGAAAAAAAAACTGCAGCAGCAGCAACAATAATCACAGCAACAGTACCGGCAGCAGCAACATCAGGTGCACAACAGGCAGCGACAGCTACAACGTAGTTTACGTCATCCACACCTCAAGAAACAGAAAAGACAGAAAAACAAACAACGAAAGAACAAACAAACGAACAAACAAACAAACGAACGAGCAAACAAAAAGATTCTTGTCTTCCCTAAATATGTATCTATTCATTTATTCATCTATTCATCTATTCATTTATTTATTTATTATTCATCTATTATTTATCTATTTATTGTTTATTTATATATTTTTTCTTTCATTTATCCATTGATTTGTTTAGTTAGTTAATTAGTTAGTTGTTTGTTTATTTATATATTTATCTACTTAGTTGTTTATTATTTCTATTTTTAATTGGATTGCTCATTTATTTATCCATCCACTTATTTATTTATTTATTGGATTATCTATCTATCTACCTATTGGATTATTGATGTATTTGTTATTGATTGAGTATTGACTGATTGATCGCGTGATTCATTGATTGATTGACGTGTGTTTATTGGTTTATTGATTTATTCATCAGTTTATTTATGCGTTTAGTCGTTCATTCATTCATCTCTATATTCAATTATTCATTTGTTTCTTGCAATGTTTATCGAAGCTATTCTAAATATTTTTTTGTGATACTTCAAGACACTGATAGGGTATTGACCCCCAAAGCCAGGCACGGGTTAAGGTCATTCACTTGATGGAGAGGACGGCTGAACAACAGACAGGGGTATCAATGGTTGGGGATGTTTTCTCAACACATCACCAGTATCACCATCTCCCAAGTATTTTTATTGACTCCTTCGATAAGCATGTATCATATATCGGAGAACAAAAATGTTGTTATGCCATGTTGTTGATCGTCCCTTTTCAATCCTTTTCACTATGTGTTGTGTGATGTTTGCCATAAAACAAGTGTTTGATTTTGGTGTAGTTTTCCATGAACAGTTTCAAAATGGCATATATAAACATGACTTCATCTATTTTATTTTTTTTCCTTTTCGTGTTTTGTTTGTTTCAGGTTTTACAGTTTTCGATACAAAATTGTATTACAAATAGTGGCAGGCACTGAGAGAGACAGAGAGAGTGAGAGAGAGAGAGAGAGTGGGGAGCACAGTGAGAGAGGGGCACACAGAAAGGAGATAGTGAGATACAGAGAGAGAAAGAGACAGAGAACACAGAGAGAAAGAGACAGACAGACAGAGAGAGAGACAAAGGGACAGAGACAGAGTGAAGAGAGACAGACAGACAGATAGACAGACAGACAAGAGAGAGAGAGAGAGAGAGAGAGAGAGAGAGAGAGACAGACAGACAGACAGACAGACTTTCCATCGATAGAAGTGTCCGCTAAAAGCCTTTCTCCCAAACTACCCTTAGTAACATACATATTCTGCATAGAGCTAAAAATAGAAGAAATGCATTATGCATCAATGATATGAGAAATATCACAGAAAAAAAAATCTAAGAGCAACAGCATTGGCCGTCATTTGAGGAAGACAGGAATAGAGACGCTGGCAAAAAATATAATTATTTTATCAACAGAAGTAGCGGCGATTATGATTAAAAAAGACAAAAATTCGTCCGTGATATAGATCGCAAAATTTTGCTATTTGCAGATGATGAACGGTTGATAAATAACGGGAGCAGAATATCATTCTTAAAAGCAATTCACATTATCAGTAAATTTGGAAACATTTTCTGGCTGAGATAAGAATGCAGAAAAAGCACAGGAAACTGATTAGAAGGTGAAAAAGAAATAATCAAATAACAACACACATGCCAACGCTCAGATTTCAGTGGAATATAAAGCAGATTACAACACCATGAGCTTAGCTTACCCAAAAGCTGAAAGAATGTGAATCATTACATAATTATGATAAAGATTCTAAAGTCAAAACATTGTTGATAATCTGGTCAAAAAAAAAAAAAATTACACCACTAGGGAGCATAGTTGTCTTAAAATTCCTATTTCTATATTAAACTCGTGCACTTTTGGATCCACTTGATAATTTTGTTATGAAAGTTCAAAAGCCGTGTTACCTGCTTGTGTGGAAAGATAGGATTAACAATAACAACGAGAATAAGAACATGTTAAAACAGATTAACAAAGATGTTCAAAAAAAGGCGGGAGGGAGGGCATATCATCATCATCATCATCATCATCAGGTGCCCTGCCGCATGGCGTTGGCGACCATTGACTTCCAACCATCTCTATCTCTCGCTGCCCCCAGCATCTCCCCCACCCTATTCATCCTCAGCCACCCTGCAAGTCCGTCCAGCATTCTCTCCCTAGGTCTACCCGGTGCTCTCTTTCCCTCCAGCTTTCCCGTTGTGACCAGGTGCTCCAAATCCCCCTTCCTCATAAAATGGCCTATAAATGTTGCTTGTCTTTTCCTAATCTTCCTTATCAGTGATCGACTTGTGTCTGCCTCCATCAAGACTGTCTCGTTTGTTTTCTTTGCTGTCCATGTACTCTCAACATTCTTCTGAGAAACCACATCTCGGCTGCCTCAATTTTGTTCTGGCTTTGCTTGCTGACTGTCCACGCCTCGCATCCGTACAACAGTATTGGTTCTATATAACATTCAAGGGCATATGTGCAACCGAAAAGCCAAGACGTCACTGAGGTTGGTTTGGTTTGGTTCAGTTTTTACGTCGACACCCACCTCAGGTGATATGGCCGACGGGGATAACCATCTTGAAGAAGTGGAGCAAGAGGGACTTATCTAATCTTATACCGACATCACCAGAACAACAGTGATGTTAAGATAGGACAGTGAGAAGGCCAGTTTTAATGTAGCGCACCCGCGGCCGGATTCGAACCCGTACCATTAGCATGTGAATCCGACGCTCCAACCAACTGAGCTGCTGGGTCCGTGTGACCTCACTGAGATGGGACTAGTGGTGATAGTATGGTCTATTTCAGTCATTTCAGCAGGATAATATATGGACAGGGAGAAAGAAAGTATCGCAAATCATCATCGAGGTAAAATACACATGACTAAGGGCACATTACAAGAAGATAATTGTATCCAAGCAATATGAATACTGCTTGGACAAATTCATCATCTTTTAATGTGCCCTTGAGTCTGTCCTTCACGTATAGTTTATGTTTACACTGCTTGGATAAATTTATCTTCGTTTAATGTGCCCTTGAGCCATGTATATTTTACCTCGAAGATGCTTTGAGATACTAACCCCCCCCCCCCCCCCCCCCCCTCCATATCTTGTTCTGCTGAAGTTACTGAAATAGACCACATTATCACCATTTCCATTTCAGTGAGGTCTTCGCTTTGCGGTTGCACATATGCCCCCGCCCCCGCCCCCCCCCCCCCCTTTTTTTTTTTTTTAAAATCTGTTTTAATCGGTTTCAATATGTTCTAATTCTCGTTTCACAAGAGAGGCCAAGCCGCGTTTACGTTTTTTTCTTTTTCTCCGGTAACTCCATTTTTGTTTTGTTTTTTTCGTTTTGTTTTTCCAGCCTCATGGCTGTTGGTTTAGGATAAGTTTCTTCCTATTCCAAGGTCAGACTGGATTCGTTGCACTAGGCACGATCCATTTACATCAGTCTTACCTCTTGATTATACATCTTTCCATCCATTCGATCCTATGCTTATCTTTTCCCTTGTTTATATATTTCTGTGTGAATTCATGTGTATCCATGTGTGAAGAAATATGTATGTGTATGTATGCAGATAGATATATATATATATATATATATATATATATATATATATATATATATAGCGTATATGCATGTATATATGTACATGTACATATTGATATATGTGTGTATGTATATATGAATTTGTGTGTATATGTATGCGTTATTTGATAGTAAGATACTTCACATTCCAAAAACTTCTCTTGGCTGGTACATCATAGTTTTCATAGTTTTAGCCCTGGACCCTCTTCAAGAAAAAACATACTAATATGGCAAAACCACTGTTCAAATTGCAACATTCTTCTCACTTCCCCTCTGACATCACAGTTGGCTCCCCTCTCCCCATTTCTTATCTTTACTCACAAACACATTATGATTTCATTTAGTCCTCTTCTCCCACTGGACGAAGCAGCAGGGAAGTTTCACTCTTTTTCTCTTAATTTTTGTATTTGGTGTTTGTTGTTTGTGATCTTATAAAGGTCAGTTGGCCGAAAAGTTTCGCCTGTCTTGTCTTGTTGTATCAAATACGCGTTCTGATTTTATATTCGTGTTTGTTTGTTTGTTTGTTTGTTTGTTTGTTTGTTTGTTTGTTTGTTGTTTGTTTGTTTGTTTGTTTGTTTGTTTTTTGTTCCTGTTTCCTTGAACGCGGGCAGTCGCACTTGTTTGGATCTCCCACAGGTAGGCGAGAAAAGAAATGTTCGTCCTAAACATAACAGAAATGGGTCCCCATCCATTTCCTTAAGAGGCAACATCGAACCACAAGTTTCCGTCTGAAACCTGGACATTACCGCCTACCGCCTACTTAAACACATGTGCCGAATGGGGTTGTCCCACACAGATGGCTGTCCATGCCAGACGGAACCACAGTCTCTTCAACGCACTCTACTTTTGCCCAATGTTCAGAAATTGAAAACAGCAACAACAACAACAACAACAACAACAACAACAACAACAACAACATCATCATTAACAACAACAACAACAATCAACAAAAGAAAAACAAATGGAATATGTAAATGTGTGTATGTGTGTGTACATATATATGTATACATATATGTGTGTATGCATGTGTGCGTACAGATATATATATATATATATATATATATATATATATATATATATATATATATATATATATATATATCAGCAAATGCTTTTCTTTCTACATTTTGTTGGATCTGTTGACTATGCATTGTGTATATCTCAAGATGTTTGTAAATGCTATATGTTTGAAAATGAATTTTAAAAAAAGGTAAAAAAGAAAGGAAAAACAAATGGAACACATCCAGAAGAAATACAATTTAGACCCAAATGAACTGAAAAATATACCGGCCTATCTCTACTCTCTCTTTCTTGTCAAAACTGCTTGAAAAAGTTGTCCTCAACCAACTGAACTCTCACCTGTCTGCTAACAATCTCCTCAATCCTTTCCAGTCAGCCTACCGCCAGTGCCATAGCACTGAAACTGCCTTGCTACACATTCTCAACAATCTCCTCCTTGCAACTGATACCGGCTAAGTCTCTCTCCTCACACTCCTTGATCTGTCTGCAGCCTTTGATACCATTGATCATGGTATTCTCCTTTTTAGACTTCATCATATTTTGGCATCTCTGACATTGCTCTCTCCTGGTTCACTTCATATCTATCAAACAGAAAACAAACTGTTCTCATCAATGGCACTTACTCTCAACCTGCATACCTGACCTGTGGTGTTCCACAAGGATCTGTCCTTGGCCCTGTTCTTTTCATTCTTTACACCTCCCCCCTGTCCACCATCATCAACTCCCACTCTATAAAACACCACTTCTATGCTGATGACACCCAACTTCAAGACAGTGACTCACCTGACAATATACAGCGCCTCCTGACTCGCACCACTGAGTGTTACTCGGACATTAAAAATTGGATGACATACAACAAACTTCAGCTAAATGAAGACAAGACAGAAGTTATCCTCATTGGCACACGTCAGAAACTTTCTCAGCTGCCTCCTCTTGATCTCCCATTATGTAACACATCAGTCCCAATTTCTGATTCAGTTAAAAACCTTGGTGTCTGCATTGACTCTACCCTCTCCATGAACAACTTTGTTTCTCAAACTGCCAGATCTTGCTACTATCACCTCCATCGTATAAGCCTGATCAGGAAGTATCTCTCTGTGGAAACAACTTCAAAACTCGTTCTCTCCTTCATAATGTCTCGCATTGACTATTGCAATTCACTCCAGTCCGGTCTTCCTGCCTCCACCATTCACATCCTACAGCGCATTCAAAACAATGCTGCACGCCTTGTACTAAAAAAGAAAAAAGCTGACCACATATCTCCTTCCTGGCACAACTTCACTGGCTCCCTGTATCAAAGCGCATACAGTACAAACTAGACACCATGTGCTACAAAACCTCAATAACGCAGCCCCGATTACCTGTCAAGCCTACTTGAGATCTATCTTCCCTCACGTACCCTCCGCTCTGCCTCCGATCCTCTGACTTTTCGCTTTTCACGCACTAAGCTCAATACCTATGGTCCACGAGCCTTCTCTGTTTCTGGTCCGCTCTCCTGGAACAAACTTCCTCTCTCAGTCCGTCAGCAACCTACTTTTGTCTCCTTCAAGTCCGCTCTCAAAACTCACCTTTTCTCCTCTGCATAAAATCCTGACCTCACTCAATCCCCTCTGCAGCCTGTTTCCACTCGGAGGGGAATCGCATTGTAATATATAATTGTATATGATATGCTCTCTATAATTTTCCATTGCTTTTATTCTTTCTCCCCATTTATAGCCGTGTGCGTGTGTGTGTGTGTGCGCGCGCGCGCGCGTGGTGTGTGTGTGTGTGTGTGTGTGTGTGTGTGTGTGTGTGTGTGTGTGCGTGCGTGCGTGTGTGTGTGTCCTGTTTTAGCGCTTAGCTTTGATTTTATCAAGATTTTGCGCTATAAAATATTGTAATTATTATTATTATTATTATTATTATTAAGAGCAGCCTTTGGACAACAAAGAGGACTGATCTGATGAACATCACATCCTTCAGTCAGGCGACCTGACTGATCTAGGCGTAAGCATGCCCGAACACTGTCACCCCCACCCCAACCCCCCTCCAAAACAAAAAATGTGGGTAGACAGTAGTAGAAGTGATGGCCGATGGCAGTAGACGAAAAAGAAGAGAAAAACAAAAACTGTGCATGAGAAAAGATAAGATGGGATGGAGAGTGGAAGCAAATAAGAGAGACAGAAGAAAGAGTAGGAGGAGGGGGAGAGTGGAAGGGTGAGGGAGGGGGTGGAGACAAAAGGCAGAGATCCCAGAGCATTTTGTGTTACATCTTTCATAGCAAAACCATTTAGCCAAGATCCAGCAGCATGGCAGTAATTCACTGTCCATATTAGACATTCAGGCTTTAGATTTGAACCTCATATCCTTTCCAGTGCACAGAAAGAAAAAAAAACACACTTGCACACACATGCACACACACACACACACACACACACACACACACACACACACACACACACACACACACACACACACAGCACACACATACACACACGCACGCACGCACGCACACACCATACTCACACACTTGCACACGCGCGCGCATGTACACACACGCATGCGCACACACACGGTACACACACACACACTCACACACACACACACACACACACACACACACCCACACACCAGCCACACACACGCACGCACACCACACACACACACGTCTACCTACTAAACCAACCAACCAAAGAAACAAAATTAACAAAGAAAAGTCCATGTATTAGGCGATTTACGGTCCAAATTAGGCCAATTTTGCATAGTATTTTGGGTGTTAAAGGGAAATCATGAGCTGAGGTCAGTCTATTTTCGAAGTTATTTTTCCCCAACACGCTTTCAGTGGCTATAAAAAGAGAACCTGTTAACTAACAGACTTTTGCCGAATCAAACAAAACCTCAAGATATTCAGTCAGATATCGGTGTTAAGAGGCATCGTATATTTTGTGGCTACTAGTCCATAGGCCTACGTCTAGTCGCTATGGTCGTTATTTGAATGTTGCACAAGTGTTTCTTGTACCAGAAAAGAAAGGTGTAAGCCATATATCCGTACATTGTTTCGGTTTCACTTTTTTTTTCTTTTAAATAAACCTTACATCCGTGAATTGCTCAAAAATAAACTTTCCAGAAAACATTCAATATGATAACCAAAACTAATTCCGATCTGTAAAAAAATGTCCAAGACACAAATATTTTATGCTCAAGCAGTCCCAAAAAGTTGTTGTGTATTTTATCATAGTTCATCTGAGACTGTATATGATTAAATGTGATGTTCCACTTTGACAGAACTCTATTAACAACTATCCCAAACAAAAATATCATTGTTGACATTTCTATGCACGTTTTGCGTTGATGTAACCTTTGCTATTAATACATCCTCTACATCTACTATCTATTCTAGCTATCTATCTATCTATCTATATGTTTTAGTTTTAGTGTATATGTGTGTGTGTGTGTGTGTGTGTGTGTGTGTGTGTGTGTGTGCGTGTGCGTGCGTGTGTGTGTGCGTGCATGCGCGTGTGTGAGTGCGTGCGTGTCGTGCGTGTGCGTGTGCGTGTGTGTGTGTGTGTGTGTGTGTGTCTTTGTGTGTGTGTGTGTGTGTGTGTGTGTGTGTGTGTGTGTGTGTGTGTGTGTGTGTGTGTGTGTGTGTGTGTGCGTGAAGACGGAGACTACAGAGTATTGTTCATATTTCTAGACCAGTGCTTCAGGTGTCTGTATCTCATGGGCCTGGTTGACGCCGGAATATAACATGATAACGTAGAGTAGAGCCATGTCATGCAGTCTCAATCGTGTCCTAGATGGCACGTCATACCATCATCATCACTATCATTACCATCATTACCATCCTCATCCTCATTGGTATACAATGTGCAGTCATTATAGCATCAAGAAATTTGTCCCAGCCCTTCATGGTCTGATCTCATGACCACCTCAATTTCGGTTTCCTATAGTGTTTAAATTCATCATCATCATCATCATCATCAAGTGCCTTGCCAGCATGGCGTTGGCGATCATGGCCCTCCATATGTATCTGTCCCT
This sequence comes from Monoplex corrugatus, assembly GCA_030674185.1. Classification (NCBI taxonomy): domain Eukaryota; kingdom Metazoa; phylum Mollusca; class Gastropoda; order Littorinimorpha; family Ranellidae; genus Monoplex; species Monoplex corrugatus. The sequence goes on along the minus strand of CM060306.1, from coordinate 55,950,969 downwards.
TGTTTCCGCAAGCACGTCTTCCATCCTGTGTGTCTTCAGTCACTCTACAAGTCCGTCCAATATTTTTTCCCTGGGTCAATCTGGTGCTCTCTTTCCCTCCAGCTTTCCTGTTGTCACTCCGTGCTCCAGTTCCCCTTTCCTTATAAAATGGCCTATAAATGTTGCCTGTCTTTTCCTAATATTCCTTATGAATGATCTTCTTGTGTCTGCCTCCATCAACACTGTCTCCTTTGTTTTCTTTAAATTGCTTAATGCATTTAATGCCTGTCATACCACTGTTTCACGGGTATACTGGGGATAAATTCAGATTGGAATTTTGGTGTTCCATGGGGCCTGTCGTTGGGGGGGGGGGGGGGGGGGCATAGTCACGGTCTTCTAGCCAGAGAGTCTGTCACTTGGTCTGGTTACTTGAGTGAGCGATTACCGTCGTTGGTGGTGGGATGGGGGAAGAGCGGGTAGTTGGCAGTGTCTTTGGTAAGCTGGATCGTAATGGGCACTGTGAAACTCTACTTAAATGACCCAGCAGCAGTGCAGGGTCTCCTGTAGTGGGTGGCCTTGTGGTGACTCGACATCTCTGGTACCTCCGGGTCTTATAAGACTGGGACTTCGTTTCAGTGGGCTTGGCTTCGTTGGTGTGTTGTATAGCTGGAGTGGGCGGTGTGAGATCAGCGTGACAAAGGCGGTGCAGAGAAGTTGTGACGGTGGAAATAAAAATAAAAAACGCAGTTTATGTGTCGAAATATTGGACAACCTGTGAATAAACCTTTCCACGTGTAGACCACATTGGTCCAAGCTTCTACAGTCATTCATTTTCATTAAAAACAAACAAACAACAACAACAACAAAAAAACAGTGTCAAAGTGTTGGAAATTTTCATTCAAATATTCTGATTGGATGAGAAATATTTGATGGTGTTTGCAGTATTTTAACCCTTTGACTCCTGCATCACCAAATCACCAACTGCAAAAATTCAACCTTATGACTTCCTCACCCTACCCACCAGCGTTCCTGTAGCAAGCTGGTGGATAGGGTGAGGAATCGAAGGGTTAAGTGTTTGCTTTACTAGCATGGTGGCAATGTAGTACGCTGGTAGACAAGGTGTGGGAGTGAAAGGTACACAGAACGCAAACACACACTTCACTTTCCTCAGACCAGTGTGAAAGCAATCTGCTTCATTTTTTTTTTTATATGATAAAAATTGCAACAGGACACGCTATCTGAGAACCCAATATCTGCTTGTCTATTGCATGCATCCTGGAATAATACCGCTATCTGTCAAAAGCAACGTACGACTATATTCTGCTGTGTAGGCGCCAACTGGATCTACGTGGCTGTGTTCTGCTACGTAGGCTAGTGTCTGGCATTCAGCGCTCATCTCTGGGTAAGATTATTTCGAATGGTTTATCGCGGACGGCCGATATGAATATGTGTTTGTGGCTGGTCGTGTTTCTCTCTCTCTCTCTCTCTCTCTCTCTCTCTCTCTCTCTCTCTCCTCTCTCTCTCTCTCTCTCTCTCTCTCTCTCTCTCTCTCTCTCTCTCTCTCTCTCTCTCTCTCTTCTCTCTCTCTCCTTCTCTCTCTTCTTCTCTCTCTTCTCTCTCTCTCTCTCTCACTCTCTTTCTCTCCCTCTTTCTCTCTCCATCTCTGCTGTCTCTTTCTCTCTCTGTCTCTATGTATCTCTGTCTCTGTCTCTGTCTCTGTCTCTGTCTCTTCTCTCTCTCTTCTCTCTCTTCTCTCTCTCTCTCGCACTCTCTCTGTGCTCCTTCCTCCATCTCTCTGTCGCTCTCTCTATCTAGCTCTCTCTGTCTCTCTCTCTGTCTCTCTCTCTGTGTCTCTTGTCTATGTTTCTGTGTCTCTCTGTCTGTCTCTGTCTCTCTTCGTCTGTCTGTCTCTCTATCTCTGACTCCGTCTCTGTCTCGTCTCTCTCTCTTCTCTCTGTTTCCTCTCTCTTTCCCTCTCACTCCCCCTCTCTGTCTCTCTCTCTCTCTCTTCTCTCCTCTCACACACACACACACACACACACACACACACACACACACACACACACACACACACCACACACACAACACACACAAAAAAATAATATCAACACACACACACACACACATACACATACTCTGTCTCTGTCTCTCTGTCTTCCTGTATTATTCGGAGTTTTTTGTCTGCAGTCACCACGATCCCTTTTCTCTAAAATCGAAGTGCATAAATCATCGAGACTTAAGCATTGTGTGTCATCTTTACTACGAATAGTACACATGTAATCCGACATTTATGGTGATATCTCACGTGTTGGAGTGACTAAGATGGTGCGGAAGTAGACACGGACGGATGAACGGGGATGAGATTTTACAACGAAGCACGTGTGTGTTCTGCTTTGCCAGAAATGTGGCACATGGAATGGATAGAGTTGGTGTTAGTGGTGGCAGAGATTGGGGTGTGGAATGGGGTAAAATCTTATTTTCTGACGGACGAGAATAATGACGACGACGGTGACAAAGACGATGATGACGGTGGTCATTATGATGATGACGACGACGACGACGATATGATGATGATGATGATGATGATGGTGATGATGATGATGATGATGATGATGCCGCCGCCGACGACGATGATGTTTGATTCCACAAAATCATATGATATACGAAATTCAAAAACAAGTGTGACTACCCATGTTCAAGCGTTCCTTTTCTCACACTGGAAGGAACAGCAGGGAAGTTTCAGCCTTTTTCTCCTAATTTTTGTACCTGGTGTTTGTTTGTTTGTGATCTCACGCTTGACAAAGGCCAGTTGGTCGAAAATTTGCGCCTGTCTTGTCTTGCTGTATTACATACGCGTTATCATTCTTTTTTCGCGTTTTTTTTTCTTTTTCTGGTTCATATAATTACGTACAAAACAATCTAGGGGAGAAAACTTCACAAAACTGTGTATACAGTGAACAAAACAAACAAGAAACGAAACAAAACGACTATAAAAAAAAAAAAAAGTTACCAAGCCAATCAAGTAACCAGCATATCAATAAATTAAGCCAAATACTTTGAAATCGACCAACCGATCGAACAATTCTAATCAACCAAACAAACAAAACAGACAACCAATCTCACACAATGAACACCAGTTAACCAGCTCCAGATACACAGCATCAATTATCCCCATTTAGTTCGTGGTACTGAAAATTACTTGTTTGTAAATGTGATCATTCAAGAGCTTGACATACTAATTGTGAATCAACACTAAATCTGTAACAATGTTTTATGACAGCTGTTGAGTAATTTAAAACCGTCTTTATATAAGAAAAATCGGCTATGAATAATTATTCATTGAATCCAGAGTGACACGATTTCTTTATTTTAAGATCAAGTATTAAATGTTTTGAGCCTGCTTCTTTTCTCAGTTAATGATCGGTCAGTGTATGTTTTTTGCTTCTTTCCTTTTTTTGTGTTCTTTCTTTCATTCTTCCTTCATTCCTTCCTTCCTTCCTTGTTTCTGTTTCTGGTCCACTCTCCTGGAACAAACTTCCTCTCTCAGTCCGTCAGCAACCTACTTTTGTCTTCTTCAAGTCCGCTCTCAAAACTCACCTTTTCTCCTCCGCATAAAATCCTAACCTCACTCACACCCCCACCCCCCACCCCCCCCCCACCCCCCCTCTGCAGCCTGTCTCCGCTCGGAGGGGAATCACATGGTTATAATATATAATTGTATATGCTATGCTCTCTATAATTTTCCATTGCTTTTATTCTTGCTTTTATTGCTTTTATTCTTTCTCCCCATTTATAGCCATGCGCGCGCGTGTGTGTGTGTGTGTGTGTGTGTGTGTGTGTGTGTGTGTGTGTGTGTGTGTGTGTGCGTGTGCGTGCGTGCGTGCGTGCGTGCGTGCGTGCGTGCGTGCGTGTGTGTCTGCTTCAGCGCTTAGATTTGATTTTATCAAGATTTTGCGCTATATAAATATTGTTATTATTATTATTATTATTATTATTATTATTATCATTATTATTATTATTATTATTATTATTATTATTATTATTATTATTATTATTATTATTATTATTATTTTCCTTCTGTTTCTATAACTCCGTGCCGTTCCTTTCTTCTGTTATATTATCCCGTCTTTGTTTGTTTTTTGTTCTTTTCTTCTTTCCTCCCTGCATTTCTTTATTGTCTCCTTCCTTGTTCTCTTTCTCTGGCCTTTGTCTTGCAACGTAAGCAGTGCACATAACCCCAGAGATGAAGTGCCCCTGAACACCATTGTTCATGAAGATAAGAGAGAAGAGCTGTGTCTTTCTCCTAAACAAAGCTGTTCTTGTCATATCGTTTTCGTGTGGCGATGTGGAGAATCGCATATATGCCCCCCAACATCTACATTTTTGTATGAAGAATTCCCCGTGACGTCGACGTGGAAAGATATGGTTCCTGCTGAACAAAAAACAAAACAAAACAAAACAAAAAAATCTGGTTGCGTACGCGCGTCACTCTTTGGAAAGCAACATAACAAAGACGCAAATACAATGAGAAAAAAAAAAAAAAAAAGGGCTCTGTCGGATTGTAACAAAAAAGAGGCCTTGTATGTGGTAAAGCACAAAATATCGATTCATAAACGAGAAATGAAGCCGAAAAAACGAGAAGCTGAATATTGAACAAATCAAGCAACATATATGGACAAACGCGTGAAAAACGAGAAATTAAATCAGAAAGCGAGAAACTAATTATTGAACAAAACAACCAACATATAAACAAAGACAAGAAAGTGATTACTGAACAAAACAACCAACATATAAACAAAGACAAGAAAGTAATTACTGAACAAAACAACCAACATATAAACAAAGACAAGAAAGTAATTACTGAACAAAACAACCAATATATAAACAAAGACAAGAAAGTAATTACTGAACAAAACAACCAATATATAAACAAAGACAAGAAAGTAATTACTGAACAAAACAACCAATATATAAACAAAGACAAGAAAGTAATTACTGAACAAAACAACCAATATATAAACAAAGACAAGAAAGTAATTACTGAACAAAACAACCAATATATAAACAAAGACAAGAAAGTAATTAATGAACAAAACAACCAACATATAAACAAAGACCGAAGCAAATCAGCAACATAACAATGTAACTGAAACAGGCATCGCAAGTATGTCTGTGTTTTTCCCCTTTCCATTTTAGTAGTGTGTGACAGGGTAAAGGGGATATTGTTCTATGATATAATTGATTGTGCAAATGTCGTAGCCAGCTTTAATGATAAAATAACATTCATTGATCTTGGTAACAATGCATATAGAAAATCGAGTGAAAAACGAGAAATTAGGCCAGAAAGCAACAAATTAATTATTGAACAAAACAACCAACATATAAACAAAGACACGAGCCAATCGAGGACATAGCAATGCACAAAACTGAAAAGAGACATTGAAAATATCGAATGTAACATCTTCTGATACATTGGAAAGTTGATGTATAGAATTGTACTCCCTGCGGGATGGGATGGTGTTGGAGGTTATTTTTTGTTATTGTTATTGATGAGTAAAGCCCAGCCAACTGCATAGAGCCATATCAGGGCTATAACTACTTCAATACATACAAAACTTCAACAGAAAAAACATATCAATCATTCGCGCACATAATCTAAGAAATCCCCCCGGCGTCGACACTCCGTCCAATTTATCGCACAGGGATTAAAAAACAATCACCTGAAATACAAATTTAAGTATAACTAAGGACACTAAAACAAATATAAAAGGGCAAGATTACCTAAAATTGCATCTGCAAATCTCACCTCCCTAGAGCCAAAACCACACTTAATACATGTGCCCAATTATCATTTTTAATTAAGAAAAAGTACGTAAGACATTACACAGATGAATGGACCAGCAAGGCAGAAAACGATAGGAAGAAATGACAGAAAACAAAGGAACAAAGAAAGGAACAAAAGAATTGCCAGAAAAGAAGACATTTTTAGCACAGAATTTCAAGAAGGTGGGGATGCTATTTATACTGAAAGAACTCCTGGCATTCCCACGGGTGTTGTTGGAGATAACAGTCATGATTTTACATGGCGCTTGCTTGATTTCCCAGGTCCCATCCCTTGAAGACCAGTTTGCCTCCCTGCCTTTTTGAAGTCTTGGTAAAAAATGTGAATATGAATATGGATTTTAAGCAAGGGAGAGGGGATGGGTGCAGTGCTGGCCCGGGAAATATTGAGGTCTCTGCCCTTTCACTCCCCTATGACCCTAGGGCTATTGAACTATCTAGGTTGGAGCTCATGGATTTATGTGCAGGCCTAAGGCTTGTGCCGTGATCATTCTGGAACTTCTCCATCACTGGCACCTGTGACGTTAGCGCATACGGAATTCATTCAGAGCGCGGAGACGTCATCTTAACCCTTTTCCTACCAAGAAAATAGGTCACTTTACTAACTATTGACCAAATATGTTAGGAAGAGAAAGGCCGGAGGGGGTATTCGTCAGAAAACAATGTGTATCTTTCTTGTTTTTCAACATATCTCCACCAGAAAGGAAATGGCAAGAGTATACCCCCTTTCCCCGAAAAGGATTCACGTCAGCAATGCGGTCATTTTCTATTAATATACTCGAAACTGAAACTACAGTTCAGGCACAAAATCCTCGTGACGCGGTCCACGGAGAGAGAAACTGAAACTGAAACTGAAACTGAAGTGTGAACGGCTGATCGATGCACTTGTTCCACTGGATGACATTCATGTCCATGGTGTTTAGATCTCTCTTGCACACACCGTTGAAGCACTGGTGGAGGCGCCCGTGTGAACTGGGTCCATCAGTCAGCCCACCGAAGGAAAGATGTTTTGAGATCTTCCATCTGTCATGTTGTGGAGTCGACCAGCCAGTAGACGTTCTTTGCTGTATCAGAAGGTGTATACGCTGAAGATGTGGGCACGAATGAGGACCACCTCGTTTGTTATCCGTGGTTGATGATAATAATAATCACCATCATCGTCGTCATCACCATCATCATCATCATCATCACTGTCATCATATCAATAACAATAACAAAAACACAAGAACAACAACAACGATAAAGTAATAATGATAATAATAATAATCAAAATCATCATCATATAAAAATAATAATAATATTCATAATAATAATAATAAAATAATAACATTAATAAACAACAACATATAATGATAATGAATGATGATGAATGATGATGATGATGATGATAATAATATAATAATATCAATGCTGCTGATAATGATATGTGATAATTAAAACTTTACTACTGTTACTATTACTACTACTACTACTGCTACTGTTACTCCTCCTCCTCTTCCTCCTTTTATTACTACTACTACTACTACTACTACTACTACTACTACTACTACTACTACTACTGCATGTATACTACTACTACAGCAACAACAACTACTACTACTACTACTACTACTTTTGCTGCTGCTACTATCTACTACTACTACTACTACTACACTACTACTAAATACTACTACTACTACTACACTACTACTACTACTACTAACTACTACCACCATTTCTGGTAGTAAATCATTGATGTAAAGTTGTACTCTCCAAACCAATTTTGACTGGTTGCACATTACACATTTACAAAATGTAATACATACAGAAGTACTGATCACACACACACACACACACACACACACACACACACACACACACACACACACACACACACACACACACACACACACACACACACACACACACACACATACACACACACACACACACACACACACACACACAACACACACACACACATACAACACATCACAACACAACACACACACACACACACACACACACACAACACACACACACACACCACACACACCACACACGACACACTACAACACATACACACACACATACACACACACACCCCAAAACACACACACAACACAACACACACACAAACACCACCACACACTAACACACATACAACAATATATACAGCACGCGTCACACGCATCACACACCAAACACACTTGTATATATCTATTTTTCAAAGTCGCTGAAAAATTCGTTGGTATGATTCGTTCTTGTGCTAGTGTTTCCCTATTACAGCTGTGACAGTGTTGCAGTAAAAGTTGATTAATTTACGGTCATATGATATTCACAACCCAGACCTTGCATTTGTGACCTCCCACCACGAAATCAATCTTAACTCGCAGTCAGTCGAACAGCACTAGGAGCTGAAAAGGTGACTGAGGGTCTGTCTGGGGTGTTTTGACTTTTTCTCAAAATTGATTTATGTAGTCTATAATCTATCCCCCACAGAATTTTTTTTTTCTTGAAAAAAATATTATTTATCAATTTAAAATGGTATTTTAATGCACTGATCGCAGCAGAAAGTACGCATTTTCCTACCAAAAGTACCTATTTTTGTCTTATTATAAACCGTAACCTGTGCAGTACCCGCACATGTAATATGCTGGCGGAAAGCTCTTTGGTGAACCTTTCAGACAATGACAGCGAAAATTAGAAACAAACTGGGTCAGAGCCACCAAAAATAAAGAAATTTAAGGAAAATGTGTAGGAGAGCACACAAAAACTTTAGAGGCCGTTTCTCAAAATGGCCGTCATACAACTTAATGGCTTTAAACATACATGACTTCTACATTTTTCTGAGTACAGGCTTTATTTAAGTACCAAAATAATCAGCAGAATGTACACTTTCAGTGATATGTATATCTCAAAATGCGCAAAATGCTAGTTAAGACTGATTTCGAGGTGGGAGGTCACATTTAGTTGTGTGCTCAAATGTGCACACACAAGAACTCGTGCGCCCGCACACACACACATACACATAAACACACGCACACGTACATTCACTCACCTCACTTAAAGAGAGGTAGACAGAAAAACAGAAAGACAACCACGGACAGAAAGACATCCATGCAGACAGACAGAACATATATAGAACAAGATTGAGGCAGCCGAAATGTGGTTTCTAAGAAGAATGTTGAGAGTTCCATGGACAGCAAAGAAAACAAACGAGACAGTTATGATGGAGGCAGACACAAGTAGATCATTCATAAGGAAGATTAGGAAAAGACAGGCAACATTTATAGGCCACTTTATGAGGAAATGGGAATTGGAGCACCTGGTCACAACGGGAAAGCTGGAGGGAAAGAGAGTACCGGGTAGACCCAGGGAGAAGATACTAGACGGACATAGGGACACAAGCAGGCACACACAGACACACACGCGCGTGCGCACTGAAACACACGCACACATAATGCACGCAAACACACACAAGTGAACGCAGAGCGCGTACACACACAGACACACAGATTCGCACATATGCACACAAAAACACACATGCATACACACACACACACTCTCTTCTCTCACTTTGTCTCTCTTTCTTTCTCTTTCTCACTTACACACACACACACACACACACACACACACACACACACACACACACACACACACACGCGCCCGCGCGCACGCACGCATACACACACACAACACTCTCTTTTCTCTCTCTTTCTCACTAACACACACAACACACCACACACCCACACACCCCTGTCTGTCTGTCTGTCTGTCTGTCTGTCTGTTCTTTCTATCTGTCTGTCTGTCTGTCTCTCTCTATCTATTTCTCTCATTCAAACGCGCTGACGTCGAATCACTTTACCAGTTCTACATGTACATGCTTTTCATCTCAGAACGTGGTCGTATGTCACTTGATTTCTAAAAGAGAAACGAGAGACCGAGTACTGATAATGGGATTCTTGTGACGGCAAACCATTCCACGCATACTGGGTTTGTGGAACAAGTCCTATTTTCATTCTCATCGGCAATGATGACAGATTTTGCCCGGTGCATTCTATTAGCTTCACTGTCTTTTCATCTTTTCGGCTTGGTTGTTTTGTTCTTGTTTATCGCGTGTAGGTTACAGGGAAGTTACTGTCTTTCTTTGGGTCTGTATGCTTGTTTACATGTTTGTCTATGTGTACTCCCTGTCTCCTCTGCCTCTCTGTCTGTGTCTCTGTGTCTGTCTGTCTGCCGTATTTCTGTCTGTCGTCTGTCTGTCTGTCTCTCTCTCTCTCTCTCTCTCTCTCTCTCTCTCTCTCTCTCTCTCTCTCTCTGCAAGTCGTCTAATATCTTCTCCCTGGTCTACCGTGTCTCTTTCCTCAGCTTTCCATTGTGACCAGGTGCTCCAATCTCTTTTCCTCATCAAATGGCCATAATGATGCCTGTCTTTCCTAATCTTTCCCTTTTGAATGAACTTCTTGTCTCTACCTCCATTAAGACTGTCTCGTTATTTCTTTGCTGTCCATGGAACTATTAACATTTTTTAGAAATCACATTTCGGCTGCCTCAATCTTGCTCTGGCTTATGTTGTTGACTGTCCACGCCTCGCAAACCGTAACACAGTAATTGTTCTATTATAGCATTCAAGAACTCTCTTCCTTGTTGATTGAGTAGGCATTAGTTGGTAAAAATGCTTTTCATCTTCTTGAATGCTGTTTTGGCTCGGCCGATTCTGTTGCTATTTCTTGATGTGCAACTGTCCGTCTGGGAAATGATCGTTCCCAGTATTTAAACTTATCAACCTGTTCAAGTTGTGCCCTTTTGCTGCTATTTTGCATGAGGGATTCAGTTTTTACTAGATCACCATGACTTCAGTCTTCCGCTGTTAGTTCCATCCCCTTACCTTTGCTTTCTGTTTCTAGTATATCACAAGTTTTGTAAGATCCTTTCATTTCTGCAATTACACGGTGTCACCTGCGTAATCGAATGTTTTTATCGTTTTTCCTCCAACCTTAATCCAGGATCTTCTCTAGTTTCTCTGAATGTGTTTCGCTGTAAAGTGAAACAGATCTGTGACAAATACACAACCCTGTCTGACTCCTCTTTTGATGTTTTGGAAAGAGCTTATATCGTTTTTTATTCTCGTGCAGCTGTTTTCGCAAACATATTCTGATTATTGTATATCTCTCATCAATATTGATCTTTCCATTGTTGATCAATTCTTCATGTCTTACCAATCGAAAGCCTTGGTATAATCACAAAGCATAGATATAACTCCTTGTTCATCTCGATTGACCTCTCTATGATAGTTCTTAGGATGTATATGGCATTAATAGTTCCTTTCCCTTCCACAAATCCACATTGTTCATGTGCTATTTCTCCTTTGATTCTATTCCTTGTTCTCCTCATAATTATTCTTAATAGGATCTTGGTTACATGACTCATCA
>CM060306.1:55914735-55919735 GCA_030674185.1 Monoplex corrugatus | reverse complement strand
CACATTGATAATAAATACTATTTCAACGTTGATTGTTTTGCTTTTGAAGGTATGGACTGTTTTGAGTTTGTTATATGTAGCATTGGACTACATGCTACAACAATCAACTGAAGGCTAACATTTACACTTCATGAGACAGTCTTCATTTGTGGAGGGGGAGAAAGAGAGAGAGAGAGACAGACAGACAGACAGACACATAGACACGCAGACACACAGACACACACACACAGACACACAGACAAACAGACAGACACACACACACAGACATACAGACAGAGAGACAGAGACAGACAGACAGAGGGGGAGGGGGGAGGCAAGTTAGCAGTAGCACTGCCCTCATGTCAATGATGTATTGGCTCACAGATACACTTCAAAATCTCGGTTCGTTTATTTCCATCTCAGTGCCAATGGGTCTAAATGTACCAAGTCCTGCTACTGTGAGACTCAGTAAATAAGTCTTAGGAATGTTGGTGGGTCACTTTGGGGTGCTCAGTGCTGATTCGGAAGCAAGTTATGTATGGCTTTATTTAGTCTGTTTCCACGCTTAATACTCGTAGGAATACTAATATTTTACTTCAAGAAATGCCTACGCGTCTACGCCAGCTGGAAACGGAAGTCTGTAGGCATGTACAGTTACCCGTGTTAAAGATCAAAGAACAGCTTCAGGATATGATATTAATATGATAATGCATTTCCCTTTATCTTGCATTGCTTCATGAAAAGACGGTTTTCACGGTTTCATTGTTTTTAAGACATATGTAAACTAAGCCTGAGAGCGTTCAAGATCGAAAATACTTAGAAACACTGTAATATTTGGTAACGTTTTCCAAAAAATGAATAACAAAGAACACAGTGAATTTAATTTTCTTTCTGTGATTTCATTACATAATTGGCATTTCAAAGATCTGTCACTGTGGTGCCTATATCGTTAAAAGTATGCAGCCAGATCAGATATCCAAAATCGAAATCTGGGCATCATAGATTTTAAGAAACAAAGACTAAGTGCTCTTATCCAACTCAAAACCCACTTTCAGCCTATGATCTGTTATTACTTCCATCCATTGACAGCATTCAAGAAGATGAAAAGCACTCTTATCAACAAATGCCTATCATTTAACATCAGGAAGACAGTTCTTGAATGTTATATAGAACCGATGTTTTACGGTTGTGAGGCGTGGACAGTCAACACACAAAGCCAGAACAATATTGAGGCAGCTGCAAAGTGTTTTTTAAGAAGAATGTTGAGAGTTCCATGGACAGGAAAGAAAACAATTGAGACAGTCTTGATGGAAGGAGACACAAGAAGATCACTGATAAGGAAGATTAGGAAAAGACAATCAACATGTACAGGCCAGGTTATAAGGAAAGGGAAATTGGAGCACCTTGTCACAACAAGAAAGCTGGACGGAAAGAAATTACCAGGTAGACCAAGGGAGAAAATATTGGACGGACTTGCAAGGTGGCTGAGGACAGAGAGAGTGGAAGATGTGCTTGCGGCGACAAGGGATAGATGCATATTATGAAGGGCCATGATCGCCGACGCCATGTGGCAGGGCACACGATGATGATGATGATGATGATGATGATGATGATGATGATGATGATGATGATGATGATGATGATGATGAGGAGGATGAGGATGACGACGATGATGATGATCGATAATTTTTATGAAATATAATACAGATAAGAGCTCTGGCATGAGAGGTTACAGAGGAATACGAAACTGAAGCCACAGACTGGGACAATGTCTATACTACATGTATAATGGCGATTTATACACTTATGAAGGTAGCGATTGTGATGATGATATTACGGTGTTATAACGTGATCTAGCAATATTTCTTTCCATCCATATGAAGTTCTCTTACATGTACCTTTAAAACATTTTTTTTAGGATCATCGCACTCAGGGAGGGTACCGTTGTGCTCATTTTTTTTTCGTCCAATTTTCCACACCACCTTAATGGTCACATAAGCTGGACGGTTTTTTTGTTGTTCCTTTTTTTTTCTTTACAATGCGATGATGATGATGTTGATGAGGATGACAAACATGATGCTATGGAGTTCTACATAGGATTGAGACTGCGTGACAGGCTGTACAGTACGCTATCATAATATATCATGGCGTCAACCAGGCCCAAGAGATACAGACACCTGTGGTGCTGGTCAGAAGATTTAAGCAACACCCCCAATGACGCATCCGTGAAGTGGATGAGACTCGACTGTGTGGTCCCAGTTTTCCCAATGAGCCCATAGCACGCCCAACTGTGTGGTCCCAGTCTTCCCAATGAGCCCATAGCACGCCCAACTGTGTGGTCCCAGTCTTCCCAATGAGCCCATAGCACGCCCAACTGTGTGGTCCCAGTCTTCCCAATGAGCCCATAGCACGCCCAACTCTGGAAGGAGCCGGCTAGAGCCGAAAAAAAACAACAACAAAACACACACAATGATATATTTTTGAAGGGACTGATGGGGATTGGAACCCACAACCTTCCAGTCGGTAGTCTGTTGCGTTAACCACTACACCACGGCAACTGGTAAATGTCTCCTATTTGTTCGGAGTCTGGTGTTTCTTCTGGAGAGATTAATCGTACTTGGCAATTTTACATGCACTTTACATACATTTGCCAGGCAATGATTAGGGGGATTTCCTGAACCTGCGAGTTGTACCTATAACGTGAATTGCGTTCTCTTGTGTGACACCAACTGACAGCATGGTACACTTGACTCTGTGTAGAAGGTAAATAATGCTAACCCGTCTACTGACTGGGATTTGAACCCATCCATTTTGAGTCGTCAGTCTAATACACTAACCACTGTGCTACCGCGGTTTGTAACATATGTTTACGCATTTTAAAGAGTTCGTTGGCCTACCTTACTTGTCAATCGCTATCTATACTCCACACAGAAGTTAGGTACGGAAAGAGCGGTTAATCAGTGAATTTTTATCGCAGGCTTTAAGATACACATAACAAAATAAATTGAATAAAACTAATGTGACAGTACAAAGAAATTCAAAACTTATAGTCATCGTTTGATACCGTGAAATCTCCAAGACCATCTCATGGCGATACAATCTAGCACATGTAGAGTCTAAAATTAGAGTTTGAAGTTTGTTCAAGAGGGATCCATCGCACTCGGACAGTTTCCCATATACGCTCCATCCAAATCTGCTAGCATTTATCAAGCGATGGTAAGGTTTTGAAATGCGGAGGACGGGTTGGTTACCTCTGTAACACAGACCTTCCAGAATTGGTTGGGGCCTGAGTTAAAGCGGTGTAAAGTGCCAACCGTTATGTTGAGGGGTGAGATTTAAACTTGATACTTGGGGTTTTGGAGTCAAATGTTTTATCACTGCCTGGGTAAAAATATGGCCTGCCTGAGAGTTGACTCCACGACATTTTTTCGTTTTCATACGTCGATCTAAACAAATAAACTAAAGCCGGTAACAAAAAAAACAAAAAAAAAACGAACAACAAGAACAAGAACACAACAAGAACAACAACAACAACAACAACAACAACAACAACAACAACAACAACACACAGCTGACACCGGGCACCACATCTGAAACCATTCTCCATGAAGAGAGAGGCGAAAAATAAAATCTAGCAGAGATCAGACCCTGCTTGCAAAGCTGAGGTCGGGTCACCACCCTTTGCTGCGGGCCTATAAACATAGGATCGACTCAGCAACGGATCCAATGTGTCCCCAGTGCAACGAGGAGGAACAAGATCTGGCACATTGGATCCAAAGATGCCCCGCAACCGAGTACATGCTGTGGCAAATATTCGGGGAGGACAGAGGGAGGCTGGAGTGCCTCAACAAGTACCCCGTGAAGGCGGTGAATCTGACAAGGAGAATGCTCCTTGGTTCTCGACAACAGCAATGATGTCGCCTATTTCCACACAACAACAACAACAACAACAACAAGAACAACAAGAAGAAAACTGGCCATTCAAAGGACCAAACTCACAGCATAGTGCTCCAACCAGCGGAGCCAACTTTCCATTATATCCATTTATTTTCAAACGAGTGGCTGATATTTTGATAGTGGCAGATATTTTAACTCTCTTTACGTTTGTCCTTAACCTTTCGACTCTCGGACTCTGTTTACCAGCATCCTGTATCGTCAACCATACATGTACATGTACTTGCAAAGCAAAAACTTTACCCTTTGACTCCCTCGACCTATCCACTAGCTTCATGCAGGATAGAGTGAGGGAGGAAAAAGGTTCAATTTTTTTGCAGTTGGTGGATAGGGTGTGGGAGTCAAAAGTTTAGAAAACAATGAAAGCATTGATACCAATATCTACCATGTGCAAGAACACCAGACAAAAACAGATGCTTATTTAGAAACCTAAAACCGTATATTCTGCTACTCACAAACAAATTGAATGGTACTAAATTAAAATATATTTGGAAACGATTTCTCTCTGATGCACTTGCAAAATTGTACTCTTGCTTGATAGGCAAGAAACACAGACGCGATTAAAAGCCATATAAACACACACACACACACACACACACACACACACACACACACACACACACACCACAACACACACACACCACACACACACACACACACACACACACACACCACACACCACACCACAACCACCAAAAAATATATATAAAAAATCTAGATGTGACCAGCCATGAACTGTGAAGCTCGCCTTGAGAACTTGAAAGCGATAGATAAGAAATTGAATTTGAAACCTGGAGAAGTAATCATTACCTGTGTATGTTCAGTGGATGACTTTTTACACATCATTTTCCGCCCACGTTAGATGCTGTGAAGGGTGAGATAAGTTACGTGTGTGACGCAAAACTAAACATCTCTCTCTCTCTCTCTCTCTCTCTCTCTCTCTCCTCTCTCTCTCTCTCTCTCTCTCTCTCTCTCTCTCTCTCTCTCTCTCTCTCTCTCTCTCTCTCACTTTCCCTCTCTCTCTTTTCTGTCCCTCCCTCCCCTCACACATGCAAGCAAACACAAAC
>CM060306.1:55907235-55909735 GCA_030674185.1 Monoplex corrugatus | reverse complement strand
GAGAGAGACAGACAGAAGAGAGAGAAACAGACAGACAGACAGAAGACAGACAGACAGAGAGAGGGAGAGAGAGAGAAGACAGAGATAGAGAGAGAGACAGAGGCAGAGGCAGAGAGACAGAGACAGAGAGAGAGATTTTTCTTCAAATATACTATCATAGGCAGATTAATCTGTACGTGTGCGTGTGATTTTTTTTTTTTTTTTTTTTTTTTTTTTTGGGGGGGGGGGGTGTTTTTACATCAACCTTCACTATGGAGGGTCTATCCTAATACAAGTGCGACAAAGCAACAAACAATATTAAGTGCATAATACAGTCTGCTACTTCCCTCCAAGTGTCACTGCTCATGCTTGCAACCTTATGTACATGAAGAAAACACTCATCCTGCAATGCTCCAGAGAAGGAACGCGTTTGCAGTGTGTGAACGGGTGTGTGGTGGACTGCTGTTATTGTAACATGCATTGCACTCGTGGTTTTTGCCAAATGTTATTCATGTTTACAGTGTGTGAAGGGGGGGGGTAGATTGATGTTATTGTAACATGCATTGCACTTGTGTTTTTGGCTGGGTTTATTCTTACCTATATTGACGTAGAATCTAACATAGACCCCTTGACACGAAAGTACTGATAGTGAACTTCCTAATCAATACCATGCTACAGATCAGCCAATGCTTATGTTGGAAAAGAACATGGACAAGCAGAACGCGTGATAATAAGTGAACTAAACAAATTGATTGACGTCATGACAGCTGCACAAACTCTGATTGCACACTTAGAAGATAGACTGATGTCACTTGAAGAAAGCACTATGAAACAAACAGCGAAACAATAAGATCAACTTCTCGTTTATTAACCAAAACAAATCCCTTGAAAAGAACGTGCACGAAACAGAGAAGCTGGTTGACACCATTCAGGAGGACCGACATCATATCATAAGCATTACCGAGACTTTGGAACAGAAACTGAAGCGCCAGAACAGTACTCAAGACTTTTTAGTATACTTCTTTATGGCATCAAAGAAAACAGAAATTCGGGCTTTGACAGTGCGGCAGAAGGGTCACCATATTACAAAAACTTCACGCAGAGAGAATGGGATGTCAGGGATATACATGCGGCACACAGACAGGGTTCCAGTTCCAGGGTGTCTGACAGACCTTTGCCTGCTATTGTAAAGTTCCACAAGAGAACTGATGTCATGGTGATAATGACAAACAGGGAAGTGAGGAATAAGATGCACGATGAAGACAGTTTGAGGTGGGAGTGAACTTGACACATCAACAGAGAAATATCATAAAGGAACTGAGAGGAAAAGGAAAGCGTGCATTTTATTCAAAAGTAAACTCGTTGTGAAAGATTCCCAATCAGCTTCTATACCAAGACAGATCCTCAAAGACAGATCCTCACTTTTCCGGAATTCCTGAACGCAGCCCTCCCGTTCCTTATCCCAGAGTCCAGTCCAGAAACAATGACTCTCAGTCCTCTACTAGGAGATAATTGTTTTCTCAGTCCTCTACTAGGGAGACAATTGTTTTCTCAGTCCTCTATTAGGAGACAATTGTTTTCTCAGTCCTCTACTAGGGAGACAATTGTTTTCTCAGTCCTCTACTAGGGAGACAATTGTTTTTCAGTCCTCTATTAGGAGACAATTGTTTTCTCAGTCCTCTATTAGGAGACAATTGTTTTCTCAGTCCTCTATTAGGGAGACAATTGTTTTCTCAGTCCTCTATTAGGGAGACAATTGTTTTCTCAGTCCTCTATTAGGGAGACAATTGTTTTCTCAGTCCTCTATTAGGGAGACAATTGTTTTCTCAGTCCTCTATAGGGAGACAATTGTTTTCTCAGTCCTCTATTAGGGAGACAATTGTTTTCTCAGTCCTCTATTAGGGAGACAATTGTTTTATCAGTCCTCTACTAGTGAGACAATTGTTTCTCAGTCCTCTACTAGGAAGACAATGTTTTCTCAGTCCTCTACTAGTAAGACAATTGTTTTCTCAGTCCTCTTCTAGTGAGACAATTGTTTTCTCAGTCCTCTTCTAGTGAGACAATTGTTTTCTCAGTCCTCTTCTAGTGAGACAATTGTTTTCTCAGTCCTCTACTAGTGAGACAATTGTTTTCTCAGTCCTCTACTAGTGAGACAATTGTTTTCTCAGTCCTCTTCTAGTGAAACAATTGTTTCTCAGTCCTCTTCTAGGGAGACAATTGTTTTCTCAGTCCTCTTCTAGTGAAACAATTGTTTTCTCAGTCCTCTTCTAGGGAGACAATTGTTTTCTCAGTCCTCTACTAGTGAGACAATTGTTTTCTCAGTCCTCTACTAGTGAGACAATTGTTTTCTCAGTCCTCTACTAGGGAGACAATTGTTTTCTCAGTCCTCTACTAGTGAACAATTGTTTTCTCAGTCCTCTTCTAGGAGACAATTGTTTTCTCAGTCCTCTACTAGGAGACAATTGTTTCTAGTTCCCATAGTAACTGTCATCAGCAAAAGACGGTTGGTGATCAAGACAGC
>CM060306.1:55892235-55902235 GCA_030674185.1 Monoplex corrugatus | reverse complement strand
CACACACACACACACACACAGCTTCACATCATGTAATTATAACACAAAAACGAAATAATAAACAAAACAGTATACAAACCCAAAACAAAACAAACAAACAAAAGAAAAAAAGGTTGATAGTGGGTACGCAGTAATGAAATAAGACACTTTTTAAACAAAAAAATTAAAGCATTCTCTGGGTAAATGTTTCTTTCATTTTCCGAAACCGTCTACTTAAAACCAAAGCAGGTAGTGTTACTTCTTTACGTGTATTGACAAAGGCGGAATCAGGTTACAGTAAGCGTTCTCAGAATTAGAAAAAACAAACAAACAAAACAAACAAACAAATAAACAATACCAAAATCCAAGCAAACAAACAAACAAACTGTATATTCACAGTTGTTGATTTTTCACCAAATCGCGTACGCGCGCGAGTGTGTACGTGTGGTTTGTGTGTGTGTGTGTGTGTGTGGTGTGTGTGGGTGTGTGTGTGTGTGTGGTGTGGTGCGTGCGTGTGTGCTGCGTGCGTGCGTGCGTGTGTGCGTGGTGCGTGTGTGCGTGTCGTGCGTGCGTGTGTGCTGTGTGTGGTGCGTGTGTGTGTGGTGGTGTGTGTGTGTGTGTGTGTGTGGTGTGTGTGTGTGTGTGTGTGTGTGTGTGTGTGTGTGTGTGTGTGTGTGTGTGTGTGTGTGTGTGTGTGGCTTTCAAACTGTTTTATTCATTTTAAGCAAGTGTTGTGTTCACGCATGCGTGTGTGGTACGTGCATGTATGTGTTTGTTTGTTTGTGTGTATGTGTGTGTGTGTGTGTGTGTGTGTGTGTGTGTGTGTGTGTGTGTGTGTGTGTGTGTGTGTTGTGTGTGTGTGTGTGTGTGTGTGCATGCGTGTGTGTGTGCTTGTGTGTGAGTGTGGTGTGTGTTTGTGTGTGTGTGTGCATGCGTGCGTGTGAGGTGTGTGTGTATGTGTGTGTGTTTGTTTTGTGCGTATAAGTGTGTGTAATGTTTCCTTTGCTTTTTTTGTGTTTTTCTTTGTTTTGTTTTGTTTTTTGCTAAGAGTAAGAAGATTCATGTGCGTTAACCCGATAAGCCTCGACACTCCTCTGGCATTTGCAGCTAAGCAAAAACTCTCCTGCTCTATGGAATATCACGTCCTCCGAGACAATCCGACTTGCTATACCGATAAGGACTGCAGCCGCCACCACTAAACAAACAGGTGTTCTAGCACACACACACCTTGGAAAGATACTGCAGCACAAGGAAACAAGCAGGGAAAAGAATGAAAACATACACACGTAACCTTATTTCTCTGAACATTCTCTTTGTTTCTTCTCACGGGTAAATGTACCGCTGAATTGAACTAATACTGGTACAGATTCATATTTTTTTATTGCTTATAGTTCAGGCGACTACTGGAGTTATATCAGGGCTAACACCAGGTTAAACAAAATTAACATTGTTATTAGAAGAAGTTTGTATTTTCAACCCCGATGTGGGTGTGGATCTTGTAAACTTTCTTCTGTTTAGTCGTTTCCATTCAATTAGAATTAATCAAATAACGGTGCTTAACAAGTTTGACAGGGTGGAAGAGATGCTTGAGGCAACAAGAGATAGAGACAGATGGAAGTCCATGATAACCAACGCCATGCGGCAAGGCACCTGATGATGATGATGATGAACATGTTTGACAGGTCTTAGAGAGAGAGAGAGAGAGAGAGAGAGAGAGAGAGAGGGGAGAGAAACAAAGAGAGAACAGAGACAGAGAAGATAGAGAAAGAGATAGACAAGAGAGAAGAGACAGGAGAGCGACGAGAGAGAGAGCGGAGGAAGGAAGAGGAAGGAGAGAGAGAGAGAGGCGAAGAGAGGAGAGAGACAGAGAGAGACAGAGAGATAGAGACAGAGACAAACAGACAGACAGATAAGCAGAGAGAGAGACAGACAGACATACATAGAGGATGGGCGGGGTGGGGTGGAGAGAACGTACTCCGCATACCTCGTGCCAATAAGGTCAAATAAAAAGAAAAAGAACAGGAACAATTTGTTTATTTTGCCTAGTCCTTGATTAAAATTTGCTCACTTTCAACTGAAAATTCTTGCCGACAGTTTCACATTTTCCACTGATAGTACGTCTTCTCAAACTGCTGAAAAGAGTTTATGCAGGTTAAACTTCCAGTTACAAATCTAGACTCCAATGCAATGCAGTGCATCATGACATAACATAATTATTACTTTTAGAGTATGATAAGTTAATATGGATTCGAGAACACTCCACTCCACTCCATTACATTTGACAATTTTTTTTTATTCATTTCGGTAGGGGGTGCTACATTATAATCTATATTCTTCATAACGGATATAACCACAATCAAATATGAATAGGTAAAACGCCCAAACCATGTATGAAACAAACCAGTACATTTCCTATTATAAACTTATGTAAAATAAACTACATACAGATTTAAATGATAATAATAAATAATAATAATAATAATAATAATAATAATATAACAATAAAATAACAATAATAACAATAATAAGATAATAATGATAAAATAATATAATAATGATAATAATAATGTTAATGATGATGATATGATGATGATGTGATGATGACGATGATGATGATGTTAGCTAAATGGTCAATGCACACTATTTAATAAGCCTACGTAGACAACAATCATTACAGAAAAATCTGATTTTTGTACTTCTCAAGATCACTGTAACATTAACGAAGTTTCAGCTGAAATAAACAGAAAGTACTGTTGACAAACAGTCGTAAAAATATTAATTTAGGCACATTTTTGACAGCTTGAAGACATTGTTCTTGTCACGTAGATTTCCAAACTTACAAATTTGCTGTTTCACAAGGGTCCATAACTCTGACCCAAACTTGGTAAAAATCCACCAATAAGTGGCTGAGAAACCCTTTCAAACACATCTTAATCACAGTTATTTAAACGGACACAAAGACACAGACTCCTTTTTTCGGTCGATATAAAACCCTTTCCAGTTTTAGAAGGAAAACTAAACAAGGAACGTATCTACAAGCCAGTGTTTGTTCATGTGGACGACTTTATGAAGGAGAAAGAAGATGGCTGTATGATTAAGGATTAAGATAAAAAAAGAGCTAAGATTCCGTTTCATTCCTACTTACCTATATATTGCTTATTATGATATATGCATGAAGGGTAGAGACTTCTGTGTATTCTGGGCCAGTCTAAATATTGTACTCCAGGTGCATTTGAGGGCATTGGGAATAGCATTGTATTGATCACCATTCCCCTTACGGTCACTGGGGGCACTTTCAGTACTAATAGAATGCCCACCTTATGGGAATTCAGATTTGTGTTAGAAGTTTCCTCCTTTCTGCCACTCTCTTTATTTCTACCTTGTTCCTTTGCTTTCGTTGTTTTTTTTCCTATCGATTTCAGCCTTGCTGGTCCATTCATCTGTACATGTTCAATAAAGTCTTACGTACTTTCTTTTAGAATTGACAACTGGGTACATGTATTAAGTGCATTTTTGGTTCTAGGGAAATGAGATATGCGGAGGCAATTTGGAGTAAATCGAGGCCCATTTTTATGTTTTAGTGTCCTTAGTTATGCTTGAATTTGTATTCAAGTATGTTTTTTTTAATCCCCTTTGCGCAAATGTATTGATATGACTTGTGTCCTTAATATTTTTTTTCCTTTCTGTTTTCCTGTTGAAGTGTTGTGTGTGTTTTATAATGTTTATAACCCTGATGTGGCTCTTCGCGGTCAGCTGGGCTTTAAGCAATAATAATAATGACAATACAGTTTCTTTTCCTTTTTCCCATGTTAAAGCATTGTATTTCTAAAGTGTTATAGCCCTGACATAATTCTCTGCTGCCGGCTGTGCTTTAAACAAAGACAACGATGATGAAAATAATATTGACCATCGTCAGATGTTCTTGGGTCTTTTCCTATTACGTCCTCCTTGTTATGTTCAGTAAAAGACAGTCCGCATGATGTTATACTGCTCTCTTCGGATGATGCGCCAAATCATGTACATTTTCTTTCCATGAGGATACTGCTCACGCTCTGTTGATTGCTTTGGGCAAGTACTTATTGCTGGAGAAGGTGCTGAGACAGAAGATTCGTTGGATTCGTCGGAAAGTATCTGTGTGGAAGCCTGGTAGCTTGGTGAGATCGCTTTCTGTCATTATCACGCATCCTGAGGAGTAAAGTAGGGTGGAAAAGACACAGCTCTGGTAATTTTTCAGCTTAGTTTTGATGCTGTTCCGATGGGTCTATTGCACTTTGTTAGGCATTCTGAAGTCGATGGTGTTCCTTGCTTTTGCTGATACAGGTTTTGGTATCACTTATTATTCCACAGGAACAAAATTAAAACAAAAACTACATTTGCTTGCACTATAGTTTCAGTGTCAGTTTCTCAAGATGGCGTCTCTGCACTCGGAATACATTTCATATGCGCCGACAACGTAGATGTTCACTGATGGACAAAGATCCAAAATGATCATGGCATAAACCCTGCAACATAGCATAAACCCTACACCATAGCATAAGTTCCCCACCACAGCATAAGTCCTGCACCACAGCATAAGCCCTACACCACAGCATAAGCCCTACACCACAGAATAAGCCCTACACCACAGCAAACCCCACACCACAGCATAAGCCCTACACCACAGCATAAGCCCTACACCACAGAATAAGCCCTACACCACAGCAAAACCCCACACCACAGCATAAGCTACACACCACAGCATAAGCCCTACACCACAGCATAAGCCCTACACCACAGCATAAGCTACACACCACAGCATAAGCCCTACACCACAGCATAAGCCCTACACCACAGCATAAGCTACACACCACAGCATAAGCCCTACACCACAGCATAAGCTACACACCACAGCATAAGCCCTACACCACAGAATAAGACCTACACAACAGAATAAGCCCTACCCCACAGCATAAGCCCTACATCACAGAATAAGCCATTCACCACAGCATAAGCCCTACCCCACAGCATAAGCCCTACATCACAGAATAAGTTCTACATCACAGAATAAGCCCTACCCCACAGCATAAGTCCTACATCACAGAATAAGCCCTACCCCACAGCATAAGCCTTACCCCACAGCATAAGCCATACATCACATAATAAGCCCTACCCCACAGCATAAGCCCTACATCACAGAATAAGCCCTACCCCACAGCATAAGCCCTACCCCACAGCATAAGCCCTACATCACAGAATAAGCCCTACCCCACAACATAAGCCCTACATCACAGAATAAGCCCTACATCACAGAATAAGCCCTACATCACAGAATAAACCCTACATCACAGAATAAGCCCTACATCACAGAATAAGCCCTACATCACATAATAAGCCCTACCCCACATAATAAACCCTACATCACAGAATAAGCCCTACCTCACAGAATAAGCCCTACATCACATAATAAGCCCTACCCCACAGAATAAACCCTACATCACAGAATAAGCCCTATATCACAGAATAAACCCTACATCACATAATAAGCCCTACCTCACAGAATAAACCCTACATCACAGAATAAGCCCTACATCACAGAATAAGCCCTACCCCACAGAATAAACCCTACCGCACAGAATAAGATCTTCACAACAGCATAAACCCTACACCACAGCATAGGCCCTACATCACAATATAAGCCTTAAATCACAGCACCACAGCATAAACCCTACACCACAGCATAAGCTCTACATCACAGGATAAACCCTACATCACAGCATGAACTGTGGAGAAACGCATGTTCTGCAAAGCAGTCATATTCCTACTCTATGAATATAAATCGAAGTAATTTTATTCATTACACTATCAACGATAATCTGTGTAGTTTCTGTAGAGAAGAAGGATATCATTGATCAATTTCATGGAAGTGTCATAAATAATTACATACATACATATACATACATACACACACACACACACACACACACACACACACACAATATATATATATATATATATATATATATATATATATATATATATATATATATATAAAATGTACATAATTTTAGCAAAGTTTGGAAATTTTGTTGAATGATTTCATTCAACATGAAATTCAATGAAAGTATGGTTTTAATTTGCCCAAACGTCAGATTCAAAACAGACAGTTCTTGGCTTCATATTATTGTTACTAAAATGTAAGTTAGATATTATTTTACCAGACATCTCTGGTCTCAAAAAAGATATGAAATAGTGCATAACATAGAAAAGTATGATGAAACAGCATCAAATTTCAGACATGTTGGTTGTTTCATTCCGCATTCGCTGATTTCTGCATTGCAAATTAATCACATGTGGCTCATGTTTGCATATTGTGTATAATTTTCAGCAGCATTGATAATGTAAAATTTCTGTTTGTATTGTACGCCTCACTTTGACAACCCACATGCAATAGACTCTATGTTGGTGACTTTGTTGACAGGCTGACCAACTGCCAGTTGCTCGGTAGTTTGCCTCTTTATCTAATTGGTCTTTTTGTTAATGTCCTAATTCTTGAATTTATCGTTTTTATTTCTGTATTATCTTTTTGCATAATTTGAGTCTTCACTCGAATTGAATTGTATTGCAACGACATTGTTCACTGTAAGAAAATAAGAGCAGTTATAAAAAATAATATTTACTACAAAATCGCTCTCACTTTCGAGTCACTGATTGTTTATTTTATCTTGCTTGGTTCAACTACGATCACAAAGGAAAGTTGAAAGTTTGGCGAAACCTATCTGTGCTACGCCCCTCAAGTTAGAGGCCTGATTGGCGTAGAGAAAGAGCAATCACAGTCAAATCTGTCTCCATAAATTTGTATAGGTGCGAATCACATCTACGGAACTTTTTTAATTGTTGCTTAGGATCATCGCACTCAGGGAAGTTACTTATGTGCTCACATTCTTTTATCGACCTATTTTCTATGCCACCTTAATGGCCACAGAAGTTGGGGCAGGCTGCTTTCTTTTTTTCTTTTTCTCTTTTTATTTTTATTTATTCATATTTTTTGGACGATGCGTTGATGTTGATGTCGGAGGATGATAATCATGATGCTATGGAGTTCCATCTCCAATTGAGACCGCGTGACAGGGCTGTACTCTACGCTTACTATCCTAATATATTCTGGCGTCAACCAGGCTCGAGAGATACTGACACCTGCGGTGCTGGTAAGAAGATTTGAGCAAGACCCTCAGTGACGCATCCGTGAAGTGGATGAGCCTCGACTGTGTGGTCCCAGTCTTCCCAATGAGCCCATAGCACGTCCAACTCTGGGTAGAAGCCGGTTAGAGCAAACAAATCCCAGAATGATTTTTTAAGGGACTGATGAAGATTCGAACCCACAACCTTCCAGTCGGTAGTCCGCTGCGCTAACCACTACACACGGCGACTGGTCAACCTATGGAACTTTATCAGTGCACGTGTCCTCCAATCCACCCAGCTGTGAATGGGTGCCTGACTGTCCTGAGTCAAAGGAAATGTAAAGCAATGAGGGAAAGGAGATGGGTACCGCCCTCATAATACTGGACCACATGAGAAGTTGAGGTCTCTACCACCTCACTCGCCTACGACCTGGAGATTGTATGTGGCAATCAACTTTTTTTTTTTCTCTAGCCCTTAATTTATTTTGATAATCGGGTAAACGTTTTAATTGCTCACTATCTCAGCTGTTTATCTGTCCATCGTCTCTATAACACAGAAAGAACTAGCAAATAAAACAAAACAGAAAACGAAGACGATGGATAGATAGGCAGACAGACAATCAGAGAAATGAAGCCACAAGAAAACCTCGACAGGAAAAGAAAACAAAAACAACAAAGTGATAGATAGACAGGCGGACAGAGAATCAGAGAAATTAACCCCTCCCCCCCCTCCCCCCACACACACACACAAACAAAATACTCGGCAGAAAAAAAAACAAAGCAAAAACAACAACGGCAAACCAAAGAAAGACCCACTGCAAGACAAACCAAACAATCTCGTGTTTCTAGGTTTGTGGAAAAAGAAAACATGAGTCTCCACTCTCAGCAACAATACTGGATGATGGAAGCCCCTCTTTCTACCCATCTGTTTCCCAAAGCGTTTCACTTTCTCCTATGTCAAAATTCTCTCTCTCTCTCTCTCTCTCTCTCTCTCTCTCTCTCTCTCTCTCTCTCTCTCTCTCTCCTCTCTTCTCCCCTCTCTCTCTCCATCTGCCCCTGTATCTCCCTGTGTTTCTCTCGTCTCGTCTCTGTCTCTCTGTCTCTGTCTCTCTCTCCCTCTCTCTCTCTCTGTCTCTCCTTTCTCTCTCTCCTCTCTCTCTCTTTCTCTCTCTCCATCTCTCCTTGCACCTCTCCCTATGTATTTCTGTCTCTTCTTGTCTCTCTCTCTCTACTGTGTCTCTTCTTCTGTCTCTTTCTCTCTTCTCTCTCTCTCTCTCTCTTCTCTTCTGCTCTCTCTCTCTCTCTCTCTCTCTCTCTTCTGGCCTGTCTCTCTGTTTCTGTCTGTCTGTTTCTCTCCCCCCTCTCTCTCTCTGTCTCTCTCTGTCTCTCTCTCTGTCTCTCTGTCTGTCTCTGTCTCTCTCTCTCTCTCTCTCTCTCTCTCTCTCTCTCTCTCTCTCTCCTGTCTATTAACTGTGCAATGCAATAAGTAAGTACTCGTGGTCCTGACTTATCTCGCTGTGCTTCCTACTGTGAAGAGGAAGGATGGGGTTTGAAGTGATGTTGATAGCTTACTGTTGCTGCATTGCTGTTGCAGATGTTGCTGTATGTGAAAAATATAATACAGATGATAATGTCAAGATACTGGAGAAGATCAGACCATAGTCATCAAAATGGTTTTGGCAAGTGCTTGTATCTCGTAGTAATCCTGTCCACCCTCCTAATGAAAGGTCTGCTCTTGAGAAAAGCAATTTTCAGCGTAGACAAGACAGCGTGTTGTGATTGTTTTGCCTCCTGATGGGAACCTGTGGCATGTTGTGTCTAATGACATACGCAATACGGTGACTCACGAGTACTTCGGGCCCATCTCTGGTACCGCCCTCAAGAAGCGTCATCCAGGTAAGCGCTTCCTTGAGATTGGTGGCCTCTCCACCTCCTCAGTCCTTAGTGCCATCCTCACCTTTTTTTTTTTATCCCAGCAACGAGGTCTCGTCAGCCCCTTCCCCACCCCCTGCTTCCATCTCTCTTCAGTTTATAGTCACAAAGACCACAGAGGTCCTCTCTAGGTCCCGGCGGACGGATACAGTCATGACTCCCAGACTGTAATGGCGCAAGAATACTTGCAGACTGAAATTTTTCTCCCGCAGGGGAACTGTCGAGTTTTTGGGGGGAGATAACAAAGGCAGAGATCATTCATGAGGAAGACTAGAAAAAGACAGGCAACATTAATTTATAGACCCATTTTATGAGGAAATGGTAATTGGAGCACCTGGTCACAACAGGAAAGCTGGAGGGAAAGAGAGCACCAGGTAGACCCAGGGAAAACATGTTGTACGGACTTGCAGAGTGGCTGAAGACAGAGAGGCTAGAAGATGTGCTTGCGACAACAAGGGATAGATACATATGGAGGGCCATGATCGCCAATGCCATGTGGCAAGGCACTTGATGATGATGAAGGGTACTTGCAGAACGTTCTTTTCTAGTACCTCTATGGACTCACTGAAATAAACGTACTATTTCCACGTTATATAGAAGACTAGAAACATATACGTTCACTCCATCTTACAAAATAAAGCAGCGTTAAAAGTGCAAATGTCGTGTTTTCAAAACGGGAGTAAAATCAAATAAAATTCTTTCTCATGTCTTCTAAGGTATGTAAAGATACACACAAACTAACGTGGCGATTTGGTTAGTGCAGCGTATTACTGACTACAAGTTGGTTGCTTCGAATCCCTATCAATTCTAAAAGCTATTGTGGGATTTCTCAACCCCGATTGGATTCTAACCAAAACTGAGGTACTCCCGGCTTGTTAGGAAGACAAGGACCACGCGGTCGAGTCTCATCCACTTAACATAAGCATGAGTGA
>CM060306.1:55874735-55877235 GCA_030674185.1 Monoplex corrugatus | reverse complement strand
GAGGCTGACTCTGCCTTTGGGTGATTGACCAAGATGTTCTGGTAAGACCATAGCAACAGGCTCACCACAAAGATTGCTGTGTACAGAGCAATATACTTGAGCGCCCTGCTGTACTTCTGCCAGACCTGGATTACCCATTGGTGGCACATATAACAGCTGAAAAGTTTTCATTAAAGATGTCTGAAAGTCTGCAAGATTACCTGTCCAGACTTCAAACTCTGCGGAAGTGTCCCTTGCCGAGTATAGAGTTTATGCTCACCGGCGTCCTTGTACAGGACACGTTGTGAATGTGGAAAACAATTACATCATAATGGACGCACGCACGCACACAAGCAGACTAGACATGCACGCACGCACGCACGCACACACACGCACGCATGCACACATACACACACGAACACACACACACACACACACACACACACACACACACACACACACACACACACACACACACACGCACGCACGCACACACACACATGGATAGAGAGATGGAGAGATGAAGGAAGAGTGCCTTGACCAGGGAAAACTACTAAAGCGATACAACGATACTCTAAAGGCCAACCTCATGAACTGAGGCATCAACATCACCAAATGGTAAGACATGACCCGCAAAAGGTTAAGCAGGCAAACAGCAGTGCACGCAGGGCAAAATCACAGTTAAACAGAGAAGAACTCAGGCTGCACGACATTTTCCCATGCACCACCCGTGAAAGAACATTTGCCTTGGGGATCAGTCGTGTATCCTACATGAAGACTTGTAACAGGCGATGTAAGAACCAGTGTGCCTGCTCATTTGTTGGATCGGCGTGAGAGACCGTCATCACCACGTGTGCCTACACACAACACACACACACACACACACACACACACACACACACACACACACACACACACACACACGCGCGCGCGCGCGCGCGCGCGCGCGCGCACGCATATATATATATATATATATATATATGTGTGTGTGTGTGTGTGTGTGTGTGTGTGTGTGTGTGTGTGTGTGTGTGTGTGTGTGTGTATGTATATGTATCTACTTATCTGTCTATCTATCTATTTATCTATATATCTATATATCTATCTGTCTGTCTATTTATCTATTTATGTGCCTATGAATGTATCGATCTACCTACCTACCTACATGTATCTATCTATCTCTTTCCGTCTATCTATCTATCTAGCTAGCTGGCTGGCTGTCTGTCTTTTGGGATGTCTGTTTATCTATCTATCTCTGTCAGTGTCTGTTTCTACCCCTCTGTCTGTCTGTCTCTCTGTCTGTCTGCCTGTCTCTGTTTCACTGTCTCTGTCTCTGTCTATCTATCTCTGTCAGTGTCTGTTTCTACCCCTCTGTCTGTCTGTCTCTCTGTCTGTCTGCCTGTCTCTGTTTCATTGTCTCTGTCTCTGTCTATCTATCTCTGTCAGTGTCTGTTTCTACCCCTCTGTCTGTCTGTCTCTCTGTCTGTCTGCCTGTCTCTGTTTCACTGTCTCTGTCTCTGTCTATCTATATCTGTCAGTGTCTGTTTCTACCCCTCTGTCTGTCTGTCTCTCTGTCTGTCTGCCTGTCTCTGTTTCACTGTCTCTGTCTCTGTCTATCTATCTCTGTCAGTGTCTGTTTCTACCCCTCTGTCTCTCTGTCTCTCTGTCTGTCTCTCTCTGTGTCTCTCTGTCTGTCTGTCTCTCTGTATCTCTGTCTCTGTCTGTCTCTGTCGCTGTCTATGTCTCTGTCTCTGTCTCTGTCTCTGTCTCTGTCTCTGTCTCTCTCTGTCTCTCTCTCTCTCTCTCTCTCTCTCTCTCTCTCTCTCTCTCTCTCTCTCTCTCTCTCCCTCTCTCTCTCTGGTATGAGCCGGGTTATCTGTTTTTTATGCGGTAATTATTTGCAACAGGAGAACTGGAGTGATGCTATTGTTACTGATGGCTGTGAATGTGTGCTGTGAGAAGAAGAGACAGGTGTACCTCACGGAAATGTTCTGTCACCTTTTTTTTTCATCTATATCGCTGAATGCTCTATCTGTAGTGCTAATTTGTAATCCATACCGCTAAAGTTGTAGTGTGCGTTTTTCAGGTATGATCGCACGCCAAACGTAGGTAAAAAAGAGGTGTGTGGGTGGCGATGCTGCGCGAGCGTGTGTGTGTGCGTGTGTGTGTGTGTGCGTGTGTGTGCGTGTGTGTGTGTGTGTGTGTGTGTGTGTGTGTGTGTGTGTGTGTGTGTGTGGTGTGTGTGTGTGTGTGTGTGTGTGTGTATGTGTGTGCATGTTTACATACAATGGTATGTTTGTGTATCGAAGACACCATTCTTTGATTTGACGGCAAGTGGTTGTTCAGTTGAATTGTGTTTGTGCTTTGTGTGTGCTTCCTTTGTGTCAGAATGTGTGTGTGTGTGTGTGTGTGTGTGTGTGTGTGTGTGTGTGTGTGTGTGTGTGTGTGTGTGTGTGTGTGTGTTTTGCTTTGTATGATCTGTATATGTTTTGTGTGTATGTGTATGTGTATGTAAACCTTGTTT
>CM060306.1:55849735-55852235 GCA_030674185.1 Monoplex corrugatus | reverse complement strand
GTACACGCACATGTAATATACTGACAGAAAGCTCTTTGGTGCAACCTTTCAGATAATGGCAGCTAAAATTAGATACAAAGCAGGTCAAAGCCATCAAATAAAGAAATTTAAGGAAAATGTGTAGGAGAGTTTATAAAACTTTAGAGGCCGTTTTCTCAAAATGGCCACCATACAACTTAATGACTTTAAACATACATAACTTCTACAGTTTTTTTTTGAGTGCAAGCTTTATTCAAGCACCAAAACAATCAGCAGAATGTACACTTTCCAGTGATTATCTCAAAATACCCAAAATGCTAATTGAGACTGATTTTGTGTTGGCAGGTCATATATATGTATATATGTACATGTATATATATATATATATATATATATATATATATATTATATATATGTATATATATATATAATAGATAGATAGTAGTAGCTAGATATAGATAGATAGATAGATAATAGATAGATAGTAGATATATAGATACAAGATAGATAGGATAGATAGATAGATAGATAGATAGATAGATAGATAGAAGATAGATAGATAGAAAATAGATATAGATTTAGATATATAGTGTGTGTGTGTATGTGTGTCTGTGTGTATACTAATAGTGCAGTGTAATTACACGCTAACATTTATTGACCACGGGTTAACAGTATTCAAACAACAATGAAATGGATATGCAAAACTAAGTTTCTCTCATTCTTCTCCGTGCTAACTCCGTTAAGAGTCACTGGCCACAAGCCTTGTCCGTTGTGTGCCGATTCCTGGGTCTCTGCAAATAGTTTCTTTGTCCATTTCGCAATGTTGTCAGTCTGTCCCCTGCGTCATCCTCTCTCAGCAACTCCTTGGAGGATTGATTTAGCAAAGCCACCGGGAAAAGTTAATCATATTGTTGGATAAGTGAGAGAGAGAGAGAGAGAGAGAGAGGAGAGAGAGAGGACTGAGACAGAAAGAGAGAGAGAGAGACTGAAACAGAGACCGAGAGACAGAGAGAGAGCAGACAACAGACAGACAGAGACAGAGACATAGAGACTGAGAGAGAGAGAGAGAGAGAGAGAGAGAGAGAGAGAGAGAGAGAGAAAGAGAGAGAGAGAGCAGACAACAGAGAGACAGACAGACATATAGACAGACAGACAAAGAAACAGACATACATGCAGACAGACAGACAGGCAGGCAGGCAGGCAGAGACAGACAACAGACAGACAGAGAGACAGACAGACAGACAAGCAGGCAGGCGGGCAGAGACAGACAGACAGAGAGAGGACAGACAGGCAGGCAGGCAGACGGACAGACAAAGAGACAGACAGACAGACAGGCAGGCAGACAGACAGACAGAGAGAGAAGAGACAGACAGACAAGACACAGACAGACAGGCAGGCAGGCGGGCAGAGCAGACAGACAGACAGGCAGGCAGACAGGCAGGCAGGTGGACAGATAAAGAGACAGACAGGCAGGCAGGCAGGCAGGCAGGCAGGCAGGCAGGCAGGCAGGCAGGCAGACGGACAGATGGACAGACAGGCAGATAGGCGGACAGGCAGAAACCGAAAAAGAGATTGTTCTAAATCTACCCATTTCCATACAAATTTCCCTTCTCCCCTTCTTCTTCAATTTTCTCAGCATGTGCGCAACTGAGGTAGCTGGTCTTCGGCCTGACCAGATCTCTGGTCTGTTGTTCCCGTTTTAATACCAGGGATCAAAAAGGCTGTTTCACTAAAACTCTTATCTTCAGGGGGTGTCAGATGTTCCACAGTTTCTATCCCACTTCTCATATGGAGACTGTTTCAGTGCGTAGCATTTTGCGTAGGATTAAGGAGTTTGCCAAATAATTATTGGCAGAGATGGGTAAAGCGCATATGGGGTTGCCTGAGTAGACTAATCCCTTTTGAGCAAATTTCAAACTTGAAATTCAGAGGAGAAAAAAATATCTTCGCAGGAATTAATTAGTATAGCTGACAAAATGTAGCAACATTGGGGTTACATTTTTTTTAGCCATAAGGACGGTATTCGTGCTACCTTATTTTTTACAATGGGGTTATCTGTGATTTTTAGCCATCGGGACGGTATTCGTTACATTTTTTTACATAATACGGTATTGTGTTGCATTGTTTTTAGACATAGGATGGTATTTATGTTACATTGTTTTATACATAACACGGTATTCGTGTTACATTGTTTTAGACATAAGGATGGTATTCATGTTACATTGTTTTATACATAAATACGGTATTCGTGTTACATTGTTTTAGACATAAGGACGGTATTCGTGTTACATTTTTTAGACATAAGGATGGTATTTATGTAACATTGTTTTATACATAAAAACAGTATTCGTGTTACATTGTTTTAGACATAAGGATGGTATTCATGTTACATTGTTTTTAGACATATGGAACGGCATTCGTGTTACATTGCTTTTTAGACATAAGGACGGTATTCATATTACATTGTTTTCAGACATAGGGAAGGTATTCATGTTATGCTGTTTTTAGAGACAAAGACGGT
>CM060306.1:55832235-55837235 GCA_030674185.1 Monoplex corrugatus | reverse complement strand
TGTGACCTTTCTTTTTAGTCTGTGTGACCTTTCTTTTTGGTCTGTATGACCTTTCTTTTTGGTCTGTATGACCTTTCTTTTTGGTCAGTGTGACCTTTCTTTTTTGGTCTGTATAATCTTTCTTTTTGGTCAGTGTGACCTTTCTTTTTGGTCAGTGTGACCTTTCTTTTTGGTCTGTGTGACCTTACTTTTTGGTCTGTGTGACCTTTCTTTTCAGTCTGTGTGACTTTTCTTTTTAGTCTGTGTGACCTTTCTTTTTAGTCTGTGTGACCTTTCTTTTTAGTCCGTGTGACCTTTCTTTTTGGTCAGTGTGACTTTTCTTTTTGGTCTGTGTGACCTTTCTTTTTAGTCCGTGTGACTTTTCTTTTAGTCCGTGTGACCTTTCTTTTTAGTCTGTGTGACCTTTCTTTTTGGTCTGTGTGACCTTTCTTTTTAGTCCGTCTGACCTTTCTTTTTTGGTCTGTGTGACCTTTCTTTTTAGTCCGTCTGACCTTTCTTTTTGGTCAGTGTGACCTTTCTTTTTGGTCTGTATGACCTTTCTTTTTGGACTGTGTGACCTTTCTTTTTAGTCCGTGTGACCTTTCTTTTTGGTCTGTGTGACCTTTCTTTTTAGTCCGTCTGACCTTTCTTTTTAGTCCGTCTGACTTTTCTTTTTAGTCCATGTGACCTTTCTTTTTAGTCCGTGTGACCTTTCTTTTTGGTCAGTGTGACTTTTCTTTTTGGTCTGTGTGACCTTTCTTTTTAGTCCGTGTGACTTTTCTTTTTAGTCCGTGTGACATTTCTTTTTAGTCTGTGTGACCTTTCTTTTTGGTCTGTGTGACCTTTCTTTTTAGTCTGTGTGACCTTTCTTTTTGGTCTGTGTGACCTTTTTTTTTTTAGTCTGTGTGACCTTTCTTTTTGGTCTGTGTGACCTTTCTTTTTAGTCCGTCTGACCTTTCTTTTTGGTCAGTGTGACCTTTCTTTTTGGTCTGTATGACCTTTCTTTTTGGACTGTGTGACCTTTCTTTTTAGTCCGTGTGACCTTTCTTTTTGGTCTGTGTGACCTTTCTTTTTGGTCTGTGTGACCTTTCTTTTTGGTCCGTCTGACCTTTCTTTTTAGTCCGTCTGACCTTTCTTTTTAGTCCGTGTGACCTTTTTTTTTAGTCCGTGTAACCTTTCTTTTTGGTCTGTGTGACCTTTCTTTTTAGTCCGTCTGACCTTTCTTTTTAGTCCGTCTGACTTTTCTTTTTAGTCCATGTGACCTTTCTTTTTAGTCCATGTGACCTTTCTTTTTAGTCCGTGTGACCTTTCTTTTTAGTCTGTATGACCTTTCTTTTTAGTCCGTGTGACCTTTCTTTTTAGTCCGTGTGACCTTTCTTTTGGTCTGTGTGACCTTTCTTTTGGTCTGTGTGACCTTTCTTTTTGGTCCGTGTGACCTTTCTTTTTAGTCCTTGTGACCTTTTTTTTTAGTCCATGTGACCTTTCTTTTGGTCCGTGTGACCTTTCTTTTTAGTCCGTGTGACTTTTCTTTTGGTTTGTGTGACCTTTCTTTTTAGTCCGTGTGACCTTTCTTTTGGTCTGTGTGACCTTTCTTTTGGTCTGTGTGACCTTTCTTTTTGGTCTGTGTGACCTTTCTTTTTAGTCTGTGTGACCTTTCTTTTTAGTCTGTGTGACCTTTCTTTTTGGTCCGTGTGACCTTTCTTTTGGTCTGTGTGACCTTTCGTTTTGGTCCATGTGACCTTTCTTTTGCTCTGTATGACCTTTCTTTTTTTCGTCCGTGTGACCTTTCTTTTTAGTCCGTGTGACCTTTCTTTTAGTCCGTGTGACCTTTCTTTTTGACCTGTATAACCTTTCTTTTTAGTCCATGTGACCTTTTTGGTCTGTGTGACCTTTTTTTTTGGTCTGTGTGACCTTTCTTTTTAGTCTATGTGACCTTTCTTTTTGACCTGTATAACCTTTCTTTTTAGTCCGTGTGACCTTTCTTTTGGTCTGTGTGACCTTTCTTTTTGCTCCGTGTGACCTTTCTTTTGCTCTGTATGACCTTTCTTTTTTCGTCCGTGTGACCTTTCCTTCTGGTCTGTGTGTCCTTTCTTTTTGGTCCGTGTGACCTTTCTTTTGCTCTGTATGACCTTTCTTTTTTTCGTCCGTGTGACCTTTCCTTCTGGTCTGTGTGTCCTTTCTTTTTGGTCCGTGTGACCTTTCTTTTTGGTCCGTGTGACCTTTCTTTTGGTCCGTGTGACCTTTCTTTTTGACTTGTATAACCTTTCTTTTTAGTCCGTGTGACCTTTCTTTTTAGCCCGTGTGACCTTTCTTTTTGGTCCGTGTGACCTTTCTTTTGGTCCGTATGACCTTTCTTTTTTTCGTCCGTGAAACTTTTCTTTTGGTTCGTGTGACCTTTCTTTTTGGTTCGTGTGACCTTTCTTTTTGGTTCGTATGACCTTG
Source organism: Monoplex corrugatus (assembly GCA_030674185.1). NCBI lineage: Eukaryota > Metazoa > Mollusca > Gastropoda > Littorinimorpha > Ranellidae > Monoplex > Monoplex corrugatus. The sequence continues at coordinate 55,834,814 of CM060306.1, read as the reverse complement.
ACTTTGGCACCATGATATCCATAGTTATGCATTCGCTATTCTTCTACAGTTGACACATTTGCTCTCTATAATTTTCCATTGCTTTTATTCTTTCTCCCCATTTATAGTCGTGTGCGTGTGCGTGTGTGTGTGTGTGTGTGTGTGTGTGTGCGTGCGTGCGTGCGTGCGTGCGTGCGTGCGTTGCGTGCGTGCGTGCGTGCGTGTGTGTGCGTGCGTGCGTGTGTGTCTGTTTTAGCGCTTAGATTTGATTTTATCAAGATTTGCGCTATATAAATATTGTATATTATTATTATTATTATTATTATTATTATATTATATTATATTTGGCCCAGTTTTGTCAAAGATCCAACCAGATACAGATAAGACAATTTTTACTAAGAATTTTTTTGTCGCAGACACAAACTTGATTCCGGACGATGCAAATAATTCTCCTTATTTGTTTTGTTTGTCTATTTTGTCTTCAAGAAATTAAATATGGAAAAGAAAATGTAAAGAAAGTAAAGATGGAAGGAAGGAAAGAACGATAAAAAGGAGACGGGGTGGGGTGGGAGTGGGAAAGCAGCAAATTAGAATTTCTGTACCAAATAACATCATAATTCCAATCTCCGCAGGATGAAATTAAAGAAACAAATTGACTCATGACGTTTCGGATCTGATTCCAACTGTTTTGAATTAGATTCTAATTTTAGCCACATTTTTTCCGGCTAGACTGCGGTTCAAAAACGAAGCCAGCAAATAAGCTGGATATTACTGGGATGTTTATTTTAACTAGCCTGGTTAGTAAAAATGAGACTTCTGATTACATGCAAAGACAGAGAGAGAGAAAGAGGGGGGGGGGGAGAGAGTGGAGGGAGAGAGAGAGAGAGAGAGAGCAAACAGACAGATAGATAGACAGGCAGGTAAGACAGAGAGATTTAGAGACAGAGAGAAACAGAGACAGGCAAACAGAAACATAGAGAGACAGACAGACAGACAGACAGAAAAAGACAGATATAGTATTTCTTGTGTGTTGTAGTTTTGCTTCAGTTTTTGAAAACCTTTTTCTCGTCTCAACACTAACTCCTTGTGTTGGGGGTGACAAGATGATGGCCCAGCTGGTTAAAGCAATGGCCTGAGAAGCAGGAGTCTTAGAGTTCCAATTCCTGTACGGACAAGGGTTAGTCTCCCTTGTCCACTGGACCTTGAGCAGTTGAGACGAAAAGTGATGAGACAAAAAAAAACAATAGATCGGCACGCTTCTAAAAAGATCCCACGCCTAAAACAAACACTTGCTCGCACACAGTTTAGCAGGAGAGTCTACAGGAGAGTTATATTGTCCGTCATTATTCAGTGAGCTTAATGAGTTGTAGTTGCCATGTTTTTTGTGGACCTCAGGATCTGGCCAGCTCGTCGGTTTATGGGCAGGCTTAAGGCTTCTTCCATGATCACCATATTCACGGCACCTGTGACGTTAGTGCATATGAAATTCATTCCGAGTGCAGAGACGTCATCTTGAGACACTGAAACCGTGGCGCGAGTTGGTAGTAGAGGGTTATATTCCTAACTGTTGGTAAGAATGTTTTGTGAGAAAGACTGAAGTTAATCAGGGCAACTTCTTGCCTTTTGATTATTAGTGGAGTTGCCTCCATGATTTGGAAGTGGGTTTACAATTCATTCGTGTGCAGGGTGTGTGTGTGTTGGGGAGAGGGAGGGGTCGAATATTACATAATCATTGCCATGTATAATTAATTGCTTGTTTCACAACAAAACTATGAGCAAAAAAAAATTTTTTTTTCGAACAACACAGAGTAACCTTGTTCCATTATTTTAGCATCAGTCTGTAGACTGACACAGATACTGGTATAGATACAAACCTGTTGGCTAGGAAGGACCGTAGGACCTGGCCATCTTATGGATTTATGTGCAGGCCTAAGGCGTGTACGTGTGCCATGATCATTTTGGATTTTCTTCATTACATGGCACCAGTGACGTCAGTGCATATGGAATCCATTCCAAGCGTGGAGACGTTATCTTGACAAACTCAAACTGAATTACTGTAATATTTTATATATCCAAATGCATGTGTGTTAAATGTTAACAAAATGAAGGACCTGTTAAATGAATAAAGCCATGAGCATTGAGTCACGGTTTTCTTAATCGTTATCAAGTGACTCTTTGGTGTATTTTAAGTATCATTTGAATGTCTTGAGTTTGGTTTTGAATTTGCTTACATTGGAGCAGCCTGCTTTTCATGGATGTAGTTTTTATGTGGAAAGGCTGCAAATGTTTGTATCACGTATTCATAATTGCAATCATAATATAATAATGATAAAAACAATACAATAAACCACTGAACTCGGTTTGTCGTAATCTTATGCTCTGTCTTCTGTCTGTGTGTCTGTGTGTTTGTCTGTCTGTCTGTCTTCTGTCTATCTGTCTGTCTGTTTGTCTCCCTATCTGTCTGTCTGTCTGCCTGTCTGTCTCTCTCCCGCTGTCTCTATTCTGTCTGTCTGTCTGTCTTCTCTCTCTCTCTCTCTCTCTCTCTCTCTCTCTCTCTCTTTATCTCTCCACACACACACACACAATCTCTCTCTCAGCCT
>CM060306.1:55812235-55827235 GCA_030674185.1 Monoplex corrugatus | reverse complement strand
AAGAAGACACCAAAGAAGACAGTGCCTGTAAGACACAAAATAGGTTTCATAAATACAATGACAAAGTACACATTTTGTGAAATACCAATGTCAATGTACAAAAGTGAACCACTACATTCTAACAGAAGATGTCTACATTTACAAACAAAAGCACTAGCATTTGTAAACATGCAACAAATAATTGATAACAAAATGTTGTGTAAAGAACTACTACATTATACCAAAATATGTGGTGTCGATATTTACACTCTAAAGCACTAGCACTTGTAAACATGGAACAATTAATTGATGACAAAACATTGAGTAACCCTTTGATAAGTTGAGGGTAAACTACCATACTGCTTGTTCGATAGCCTTAGCATAGAGTAGACTTTCAATAATGTACTGGCAAAATAATGCACAGTCATATTAAGCTGTTCGGCCGCCATGGGCTGAGTTAGTTGTAACATAGCATCTGAGTGGGCAGCTATTGGACAGTTAATATTCTGTAGTGATGACAGACATAGTATTTGACTATGTGAACTGTCATCACAAACATTGGGTCTACCTTATCGAATAGCAGTCAACACACTTGAGTCATCCATTAAATATTTGCTCCATGTAGTTTTGTGTAATTCTATGTCTAGTGCTAGAGATAGTGATGACAAAATAGCATAGCATATTACTAGTTAAGCTATGTCATCAAAGCAACATTCTATATTAATAATGATTAGCAGTGGTGCTGAGCAGACAAGGGATACAACAATTGGATCAGTTCGCTGAGCACATGTTTCATCAACTACCATTATGTACACACATACAGCATTATCAAGTATAAAATAGTGTACAATAATGCATTGCATCCTGGTAGCTTTCAGACAATTAATATTCAGTGGTGATGACATAGTAGGCCTATTTGACAATGAGAACTATGTCATCACAAACAGCACTTAATCAAGTAGCAGTCAGCAGTGTTGAGAGAACACACTTGAGTAATCTATTACCCATTATCTCTGTGTGATTAAGTATAATTCTAGATCAAGTGCTAAAGACAATGATAACAAAATAGTATAGCATATTACTATTAAACCATATCATCAAAACAACACTCTATAGGCCTACATGATTATCAGTGGTGCTGATCAGATAAGGGATACACCAAACAGATCAATTAGCTGAGCACGTGTTTCATCAGTCATCATGTCAGTATGTGAATACAACCTTGTCAAGTATAAAATACTCTTCCTCTGCACAACAATGCCTTGTATCTTGGCTTTTGGCAGAATATGGTTGTCAATAGTCCTACAATAGCCACATGAAAATAGGGGCTAAATCTATAGTGGTTATTACATTTAAATCTCAGTTCCATCTTCACGATGGTGGCCGCCACGCTAAGTGCTACAGATCTTGTGAGATAGCACATCGTTTAGATCAAAACATACTTTCTCGCTGTGCGAATTCTGCAAATCTAGCGCGGTACTCAATAGACTCGAGCTAGAATCTAAAGAAATAAGAGACACTAAAGTCTAAGCTTACTGCAAATGCCGTGAAGTTGATCACCTGCTGTGAGATCAAGAGTGGTGGCAGGGAAGGGCACCTCTGGTAATACTGAGAGTGGCAGTGGAAAAGCACACGCTATGATGCGCCTTGTTAATTTGTACTCTGGGAACAGAGCATGATGGTCATATTTTCAAATCTCAAACCTTTCAGATGGCAAGGTCTGATTGGTTGTTCTCACCTAGTTAATCAATCAACCAGATGCCAAGGTCTGATTGGTTGTTCTCACCTAATTAATAAGTCAACACTTAGTGTGTAGTTTTAACGCAGCGCGTCAGTACACACAAGTGAAACGCTGGTCATTGTACGGCAGTTTCGCGAGTGGGTATGTCCTCGCTATCGAGCCACAAATACCTAAGGCGGTTGAGACAGACGCGCCCTGCGATCATTGTCTGAGTGTTCCCGCCGGCAATTACACGGCGATTGTTCTATAATGCTACAGTAAAGACAGCATAAATTAGTGACGGCCCCCTCTACGTTCTGTAAAACTACAACATAATACTGACTGGAGATGACGACAAAATCTTGTCGTAGGCCTGCTTTAGAGTACATGTACACATTGTAGATCTGCTAATTGTTTAGCAGTGTGTTATCTACAATGTATATGTGTCATGTACTGGTTAGATCGTTGGAATGATTAATGCATAGCTATGGATAGGCAGAGGCTGTGAAATACCAGTATAATTAGGCCAAGAGAATGCAAGGCGTTTTTTATCGAGGCAAGCACGCTACACGGCGTTGCCTTTGAGCGTTGTAGGTAAATGGGGAAAGATCGTAACAGAGCAAGGCACTCTGTTACACCAGCAAAGAGGGTTTAGTGTGTAATGGATTTGTATCCATTATCACCATAGAACCAAACCCATGACACTTATGAGAATATATAATCTTTTGCGGTATGGTTGATAAGACTCTTGTTAGCAGACACTAGAGTTTCTTCAGTGGCTGAAGACAAAGAGGGTGGAAGAGATGCTTGAGGCAACAAGAGACAGAGGCAGATGGAAGTCCATGGTCGCCAACGTCATGCGGCAAGGCACCTGATGATGATGATGATGCGAGTTTCTTCTGTGTGTGCCTATTCAAAACGTCTTTTCAGTGGAGCTCAGTTACTTGAAATGATTTGGTTTGATTGTTTCTTTGGTTGGTTATATATGTACACATAATTCTTCAACTGCACTTTCTCTTTCTTTCTTTTTTTCCTTCGCCCCCATCCCTATTTTTGTATTATTTAATCTTCTTTTCAAATGCGTTTTCTCCTTGGGAATGGCGAACGCTCTCTCAGTATGAACAGTATGCCTATTTTCTGGAAGTTCTGAGCTAGTAATGTCCTCTTTTCTGTCACTCTCTTTCGTGATGCCTTGTTTCACTGTTTTCTGTCATTTCTTCCTTATCATTTTCTGCCATGCTGGTCCATTCACCTGTATGTGTTCGATACAGTCTTACATTTCCTTAGGATTGATAATTGGGTACATACATTAAGTGCATTTTTGGCTCAAAAGGAAATGCGATATGCAGAAGCAAGTTCAGGTAATTTAGGCCCGTTTTATATGTATGTTTAGTTTCCTTAGTTACATTTACGTTGATATTCAGGCATATCCTTTTTTTTTTAATCCCGTGATGATGATTTAGACGGAGTGATCAATGCCAGGGGCATATCCTTAGATTATGTGTGCGGATTCATTGAAACGTGTATCATATTTTTTCTGTTTGATGTTGTTGTTTTTTGTTTGTTTGTTTGTTTGTTTTGGGTTTTTTTTTTATTGTTTTTGTTTTTCTTTTCTTTTTTTTTTTTTTTTTTTTTTTTTTTTTGGGGGGGGTCGTATTTTCATAATCCTATGTTAGGTATGGTGTACTTTTTGAGATGGTCATAGCCCTGATATGGCTCTGTGTAGTCCGTGTGGGCTTTAAGCAACAATAACATTTTTTTCGGACAAAATTATGATCTTTCATAAGCATGATCAAATCTACAGTATTGACTGTACACTGTCTACAGAAAAGTCTTTTTACCATGTCATATCTCTCCTTCCGCTTGAACCCCCCCCCCCCCTACCTCGCTGTCTGTCTCACTCTCACTCTTTGACCCCCCCCCCCTCTCTCTCTCTCTTCTTAGTTCTGTTTCTGTTTCTCTGTCTCTGTCTCTCTGTTACTGTCTCTGTCGTGTTTCGCGGTCGATTTCTTGCATGCTCGGTCGCCTCTTTTCGTTTTGATCTGAGTGTTATTTTGCACTTTGCTGTATCTGAAAACCTATCAAGGAAAAAAAGTAGCTGTTTTTCTTTCTGTATTTGTTAGTGCTGTTTCATAATTGTTGCTTTTGGAAGCTGTTCCCATTTACATCTTCTCATGAGCTTAGAATTATTTTGGCTGATTGTGTTTTGAGTGCTTTCTGCCCACATTGTTTTGGATATCTGATTCTACTTTTAATTCATTGGGTTTACAATTAATTTAAAACACATCACGTTTGTTTGGTTTATTATAACTGCGTTTACACACGGCTGTGGTCGACTGCTTTGATAATGAAATCGTGTCGCCTATTGAATGAGCCCATCAAAAAACTCAGGGATTTTGAAATCCATTACAGCGCTGACAAAACTACAACAAATACTATGACACTGAACCAGTATTCATATTTATCCCTCGTAATTACTGTTCTTGACGAGTAAAAATCCAACAACACCCAACGCTTTGATTACATCTATTCGTCTATCTCTCTACGGACAAAAAGCAATCCTATCCCACTTTGATTATATCGATTCCTCTTAATCTCTCAACAGACAGAATCCCAATATTACCACGCTTTGTTTACACCTTTTCCTCTATTTCTCATCGGATAAAGCCTCAACACTGTTACACGTGATTACACCTATCCCTATCATTCATTTAACAGATCAAAAAACCCTAATATCATAATAATTTAAATCACAACTATTCCTCTGCCTGTCTAAGGATTAAAAAAACACACAATAATGTTACACTTTCATTACACGTATTTCCTGTCTCTTTACGGCCAGAACCCGAGTACAACCATACTTTGATTAGACCTATTCCTGTCATTCTCTTAACAGATCAAAAACCACAACATCATCAGTTTAATCACAACTATTCGTCTGCCTGTGTAAAGATTAAAAACCCCAATAATGTTAAGCTTTCATTACACCTATTCCTTTGCCTCTCTACGGCCAGAACCCCAGTACTACCACACTTTGATTAGACCTATTCCTCTCAGCTCTCGGTGGACAGAACCCCGAAATCATCACAGTTTAATCACATCTATTCCACTCAATATAGATGCAGAACCCCAGTACTACCATACTTAGATTACACCTATTCCTCTCAACTCTCAAAGGACAGAACCCCGAAACCATCACAGTTTAATCACATCTATTCTACTCAATCTCTCTAGGGACACAGACCCAATCACGGGTCAGATCGGAACTTGACACCTTGCCGTGTAGTTTCCGGGGGGGACTAGTCGGCCAGTAACTGCTCAGCCCTAGGCAACGCGCGAAACGAACACAGCGCAGCTCCTACACAGCTGAGAGCGTGAAGCAGGAAAGGGCGATACCAGAAGAATCCAGACCTCGCTCACTGCTCCTTTCTCTCTCTCTCTCTCTGTTGTGCTGCTCCCGTCGCGTGCCTTGCTCCGAGGGGGTGTCTTCGATCGCTGCCGTGACTGTCGCGAAATCGGAGGAAAACGAAGCCATGTGGAGGAGAGAGAGAGGGTTTTGGTTTTCACTCCCGTGTCTCAAATGATGAATTTTCTGTTAGAGTCGATTTGCTAAGGAAGACGATGATGTGATAGCGTTTTTGCTGTGCACAGTACTGGTCAGTCTATCAGTATTTTTTTGTGATATATCAAGAAATCAGGACAGGTAGGTAGATACCTCGAGTTTTGTTCGCTGGCTGAGGTCTTCAGTGTTGATTTTTGTACTGTGGTCAATAGATTAGCGGTGTCTTCAAAAAGCTAGGTGGTGGCATGGCTACAGACCAGTACTGGTCTTGCACCTGCATTGCAGGAATGCAGTGGAAAAACTTGTGGTTACTCCTATGATGCAGGGATGTTTGCTTTAAAATGGTGTTTATTTATATCAGTGGTGCTTGGAGATGAAACAGGAACACAGAATGAACCTTACCATTCCTAGACACAGATTTATGTCACTAGACTTGGCATCTGTGAAAGACCATCTTGTGCAGTAAAAACAAACAAACAAACAAACAAAAACAGTCCGTGTGCTGAGATAATCGATAAAGGTAAATTTTCGTCTCTTCTTCCTTCTTTCCGTCTTCTTCTTCTTCCTTTGTTGTTGTTGTTGTTGTTGTTGTTGTTGTTGTTGTTGTTGTTGTTGTTGTTGTTATCTTCTTCTACAGCCTCCTGCCGTTGCTATTGCTGCTGCTGTTGTTGTTGTCGCCGTTGTCGATAGTGTTTACTGTTGGTTGGTGTAATACCGTTTTTGTTATCGTTATTGCTGCTGCTTCTGTTATTGCTGTGCTATTTCTATTGGTGCTGTCAGATGACTTGGCGTCTCGTCTCGTGTTCTGAATGGCCACTCAGAGTGAAGGGTGAATGTAACCTTGTGTGTTAAGAAAGTGCTTCTTTCCCTGTTGCTGTTTTGGTGTTGTTGTTGTTGTTGCTTTGTTTTGTCTGTGTGTTTGTGTGGAGGAATGGCTTCAGAAATTCTGGTCACTTAAATTTGCTGTTAAATCAGTATTGTGTGCTATGGATTTCTTTTGAGTGTAAAAAAAAATTCACTCTTGGGCAAATTCCCCCCGAGATTACATTAATTGCAGACATGCTTAATGCTTTCGTCTGAACCGAATCACACAATATCAGTGTTAGAATGGACATTAGATTTATCTCTTCCTCTCTCTGTCTCTGTTTGTTTGTCTCTCTCTGTTTATCTCTGTCTGTTTTTCTCTGTCTGTTTTTCTCTGTCTCTGTCTCTCTCTCTGTCTCTGTCTCTCTCTGTCTCTCTCAGTCTCTGTCTGTCTGTCTGTCTGTCTGTCTGTCTGTCTGTCTGTCTCTCTCTCTCTCTCTCTCTCTCTCTCTCTCTCTCTCCCCTGTCTCTGTCTGTCTCTCTGTCTGTCTGTTTCTCTCTCTTTGTCTCTCTCTCTCATTTTTCCGTATCCTTTGCTCTCCCTCCCTCTCCCCCTCTGCTTTTGTTCTTCTACCACTCTCCCTCCCTCACTCCCTCTCTCCTTCTCTCTCTCTCTCACTCAAACACACACACACACACACACACACACACACACACACACACACACAGAGAAACACACACACAGACATGCACACCCACCCACGCACACACACACACACACACACACACACACACACACACACACACACACACACACACACACACACACGCACACACACACACATACAAACACATACACTAATACAAATACACGTAAATTGCTCAAGCAAACACAGGTGTACACATTTTTGTGTCAGTTTATTGATGTCAGGGTCTTCAGAGACCAATCCAATCAAACCCAGCTCAACAAAACACAGGACTCGTAAGAGTTTACCAACGATGGTAGCACGATTTCTTGCTAGCTTGTGAATCGACTCTCACAGATTTCAGTTATAGAAAAGGAGAAAGTATAATTATCATTACAAAGCTCAGTGGCTGGTGGCTGTTAAACGCGTACTATGGTGTTGAATAGCCTCTGGAGCAAGTCAAAGACTGGGCATGCTGGCATGCTTATTCACCAAGATGTGCCAGTCATTCTGGTATCAGCAAAAACAGGGATTAAATAACGACATGGACTAAAGGAAAGAAAAAGCGACATAGAAGTTAGTAGCAGAGGTATTTGTGACATCCCACCACGAAATCTTAACTCGCAGTCAGTCGAACAGCACTAGGAGCTGAAAAGGTGACTGAGGGTCTATCTGGGGTGTTTTGACTTTTTCTCAAAATTGATTTCTGTAGACTATAATCTATTCCCCACATAATTTTTTTTCTTGAAAAAATATTATTAATCAATTTAAAATGGTATTTAAATGCACTGATCGCAGCAGAAAGTACGCAGTTTCCTGCCAAAAGTACCATTTTTGTCTCTTATTATGAGCCGTAACCTGTACAGTACCCACTTATGCAATATACTGACGGAAAGCTCTTTGGTGCGCCTTTCAGATAATGACAGCGAAAATTAGAAACAAACTGGGTCAAAGCCACAAATAAAGAAATTTAAGGAAAATGTGTAGGAGAGCACACAAAACTTTAGAGGCCATTTTCTCAAAATGGCCGTCATACAACTTAATGACTTTAAACATTACATAACTTCTACTTTCTTTTTTTGAGTACAGGCTTTATTTAAGTACCAAAATAATCAGCAGAATGTACACTTTCCATGGTATGTATATCTCAAAATGTCCAAATGTTAGTTAAGACCGATTTCGTGCTGGCAGGTCACATTTGATTGATCTGATGATTTAAATGCGAGCTGGTCGATTCTTTTAATATAAAGTTATATACTCAGGATTGATATCTTGGGTTCAGTTTCAGCCCACAACATTAGACAATGGCCTGTTTGCTGCCCACTTTAATGTTTCCATTATTCTGGTGGTGTCAGCTTAGTGTCTTCCTGCCCCCTTTCTGCTCCCTAGTTCAAGACCTTGCCAGCGCACAGGGTTTTGCGCCGGCTTATGGAGTTTGCCATGTAATTGCTGGTAGATTTGAGTGAAGCGCATATGGAAACGTCCGAGTGTGATGAATCCCTCTTGAACGAACTCCAAACTCTAAGAGAGATGATTCAATGTCTTTTAAAGCAATAAGCCCAAACAAGACATGAGGATGATTTCAAAATAGACAATAACAATAATTTTAAAAATAACCATGATTCCGTTACAGATATGTTAGCCATAAAATGCTTAAGTCACACCTTAAATCAAACGTGCAATATAGACTTAGGTCTTTTACTGAAGTGGGTTATACATATAAAACATTAAACTAGAACACATGCAGTATAGACTTAGGTCTGTTACTGAAGTGGGTTATGCATGTAACATATTAAACAAGAATATTGTACACAGGAAAAAAAAATAACCTAACATAGTCATGCAACTAGGCATGCGTCTATAATGTAACGGTAGTAGCCAGATATATTCCATGCTTCATAAACATATATGGTAAGGTGAAATAGAAGGGCTCATTACGTGTTGACATCAATATATTACATTTGAATTTACGAGAATAACGATAATACGTAAGTGGTATCCATTTCAAGGATTGAGAGAGAGAGAGAGACAGAGAGAGAGAGCAAGAAAGAGAGAGAATGAGAGAGAGAGACAGAGAGAGAGCAAGAAGAGAGACAGAGACAGAGACAGAGAGAGACAGCAAGAAGAGAGAGAGAGAGAAAGAAAGAAAGAGAGAGAGAGAGAGAGAAAGACAGGCAGACAGACAGACAGACAAACAGGACACACAGATAGAAAAGAGAAGAGAGAGAGTGAGAAAGAGAGAGGAGAGAAATAAGAGAGAGGGAGGGGGGAGAAACATACAGGCAGACAAACAGACAGAGAGAAGCAGAGACAGACAGAGAAAGACAGAGACAATGACAGAGGCAGAGAAACGGGAAAGAAGAAATTAAAAGCAACATGGTTATGTAATAATCTCGTATTTTGTACAAACAAATATGACAGGAAATGCATATTTGATGCTTCTCATTGTCACTGTGACTTTGAAAAAGCCTCAGTTGAATTAAAACATGACGTGCACCGAGAACAACTGTAGACTTTCACAACAGTAAAGTTCCATTTTAAGCACTGTCAGAAATTCCTCATAAGCAGCGGTTTCACACATCTCCTAAAAACGTACTGATTTTTAGGGACAATTTTGGTTCACGTAACCTTCACATTGACAGCTTACCCTCCAAATGTGATACATTCTCGACTGCTTAGCAATGCACGCTCTTAACCTAGAATTGGTAAAGATCCATCAATAAAGATCCGTGAAAATCCTGCTACTACGGTCTTCTTTTTTTCATAGACATACATGCATGCAGGCAGCACAAATGCACACACAGGAACACATCCCTCTCTGGTCAACATGAAATCTGGTTTCTGTATTACCCTTCCAGTTCAGAACTGCACTAGCATTAGACGGAAGTTTTCTGCAAACCCCAGAGGTCTTCCAAAGCAATGACCGTAATTTTGGCTGCAACACATATAGATTTATTCCTGAGTGAGAAAAATCTGTATTGAATGAATGACATCAGGGGCGTGCGGGTATGGAAATGATTTATTGTGCATGTATGAAGAAAGTTTATCTTTTCTTAGAATAGAAACCACACACACACACGCACGCATACACACACACACACACACACACACACACACACGTACACACATATATATATGTATATATATATATATGATATATATAAAATATATCTATATATCTATATATATATATCTGATGTATAGTATATGTACAAGATATAGGTATAGATAAATACATTGATGATTGAATGATTGATTGATTGATTGATTGGTTGGTTGAGTGAATAAGTGAGTGTGTGAGTGAGTGAGTGATGAGTGAGTGAATAGCGAGTGATGATGAATGGGATCGACAGACAGAGAGATAGAGACAGAGCGATAGATACAGAATGACAACAGGTTAAACAAATGGATAGATGGAAAGATAGAAAGATAGAAGACAGACAGACAGATAGATAGATGACAGACAAACAGACATATAGATAGACAGACAGACAGACATACAGATAGATAGGTAGATAGACAGATAATAGAATATAGATAGATAGATAGATAGAGGGGGCTCGACTGTAATGAAGAGAAAGAGAACTATACTATAGAAGCCATAAAACAGTATTCCACATTACTGCAAGCTAAAGAAAGACAATACAACTCAAGTAGCAGGTTGTTTGTCCAACAAATTCCGATAACAATGATTAATCAGTGGAGGCCGAATCAATTATACACTCTCCCTCATACCAAAGGCTCTTTCAGTGTAAATAGTATCGCCCCCCCTCCCCCTTCTACAAATTATGTGCTAGAAATTTCTTCTTGTCTGTCACTTTCTTTGTTTCTGCCTTGTTTCTTCGCTTTCACATTTCTTCCTATCTTTTTCTGCCTTGCTGGTCCATTCACTGTATTCGTTCAATAGTCTTAAATACTTTCTCTTAGGATTGATAATTGGGTACACGTATTAAATGTATTTTTGGTCCGAAGAAGTGACGGGGTGCAGAAGCAATTTGATGTACATATTTTAAAGTCCTCAGCTGTTTACATTTGTATTTAGTTTTTTAAAATCACCTGGTGATAAATTGGACGGCGTGGTCAATGCCAGGGGCATGTCCTTAGATTATGTGCGCCAATGCATTAATATGTGTGGATGCTTAATTTTTATTTCCATTTTTTTTAATAATCTTCTGTGAGATATGATATACTTTATGAGATGGTGATAACCCTGATGTGGTTCTGCGCGGTCGGCTGGGCCTTTAACCAACCATAACAATAAGTGACACACTCATCTCTCGGCCATAGTGAGAATTCTTGAAGTCAGAACTCCACAATTCTGCAATTACCCCAACCATAAAAATCGTATTCTAGCGTGTGTACGACCAAATGGTTTGGCATCAATGTACCCATGGAAAATTATTTTAAAAAAAACAGTGGATCACTGCAAAGTGATTTACGTAATTAATCAGCCCTGCCGCATCGAGGACACCATCCACATATTACAGACCACTGAACAGAGGAACCAGGCCCACAGCCTTTTCAAAGAGGGAGTGCAGCTGGTTCCATAGATATGGTAGAACTCTTTTCCAACGTACGTCATAAGAATATTCCCACAACATTTCGTTTCTGTTTCTGCATGGTACCGAACGCTTGACACCCTCAACCGAAGTAATCATCTCCATAGCAAACCACGTTTTGTCGAACATCATCTAATTTGAAATTGAAATACATCAACAAATTCATGGAACACACAACGGCCCCTTTAGCAGCCAGTCTCTCTCAGTGGCATGCTTTGAAAACAATCCCTTGAGTAACAACCCGTTCTGTGTACGACCACACTTCTGGAAACGTTATGTATAAGACGTTTTCCTCTTGAAGACCGATTCCACTGAAGTGCTGAGCCCTTCGGCACACTACGAGTATATTGCCTCCATATATCCCCAGTTAAATTCACAGTTTAGTCCACCATACCCTTTCTGGACGTCACATTCAGCATGAACATGAATGCACTTCTCTTCATCAACAATCCCCAAAAGTGTGGTGAGAAAGGAAATTTTCATTTGTGCTTGAGAGGGGGGGGAGGGGGGAGAGAGAGATAGCGACAGAGAGAGAGAGAGGCAGGCAGAGCAGAGCAGGCAGGCAGGCAGACAGGCAGCAGACAGACAGACAGACAGACAGACAGACAGAGAGAGCGCGGGCGTAGAGTAAAAAAGAAAAGAAAAGAAAAGAGAGAGAGAGAGAGAGAGAGAGAGAGAGAGAGAGAGAGAGAGAGAGAGAAACAAAGACTGACATACACAGAAAGAGCTGCACATTTCACTACTATGTATTCGTTATCTATTTTAAAGATGTGACAATAATTGTGAGATGCAGGGTTCTCAGCCCATCCACGTATATGTTGACTTTGTCTGTCTGTCAGTGATGAGGATGTTAGATGTGTAAGCTCGTATACTCGTGTAAGTGCAAGTTCAGGTGTGTATGCATCTTTACTCTCGGAGGACCATCGATTTGTGCTGCTGATGGATATCAGTCTAGTCAGTAGTGTCTTCTATAGCTGTGCTCTCTTATGCAGGAGTGGTAATCCCTATCACAGTGTTCGCATAGAGAGAGAGAGAGGCTGAAGCCAGTCTGTCTGCTTATAGCCTCGTCCTCTTCTGGAAAAGTCTCTCCTCTGTCTGTTGCATTATGTAAGTTTGAAACTGGGAGAGAGTGGGTTTTTTTTCAGCACTTCTTGTTCACAGGCCTTTCTGTCTCCTGTGCTTGTTTTCACGTGTCTGTGTGGAGACAAACGCCTTTAGTCGAGTATTGAATTAAAATGGTTTTGTGCCCTTAATAAGAGTCAGTCTATTGGCCTTGCTTTTTTTCCATCACTTATTTTCTATACCTGTGAGCTTGCTTCATTCCATTGGCGGTACGGGAGGAAAATAAGTCTTTGCTTGCATAGAAAGTACACGAAACGAATTCTTGCTCTCTAAAGTACTGTGCTGTATATTATAATTATAGTCTCTTTCAAATAGAAAAAAAAGTGTCTCGCTGCAGCCTGCAAATAGTTTAGACTCACCATCAGACGTAAGAAAATTCAAGGAACTGGGTGAGAGTGGAGGGTAGATTATACTGAATATATTTGTTTGCTATGTTAATGTTGCTTGTGTACATGTACTTTATTGAAATGTTCAATGTTTACAAAGATAAATACGAAATCAAGTAAATAGTCACGACGTGGATGATCCAATGTCTAACAATATTGATGTTACGAGTTTGAAACAGTTTATCATTTCCTGTAATCAGACCTATTGTGTACAACACAATTCTATCTTTTAGAATCATTTCAAGTGTAAATATTGTGTCGGTGTTTTTCAGGAAAACGAACAAAAAAATGAAACTAGCTTTTTAAGATGTAGGATCTTCTTGTGAGATAGAATTGTGCTGTGCACACGAGACAATTTAACCTACACGCTTAATTATTTTGCACTTGATCCAGAGCTAGACAACAACACTCGCTATTCTAAAAAAAAAAAAGCAAAAATGATTGGCCAGAATGAAAGCTGACCAATTACACCACATTCTGGTCTACCAGCCATTTCTTGTTAGTACTCTTTCTACATCAGCAAAATATGGATTCATTTCTGCAGACGAGAATGGATGTACACTTCAATCCAAGTGACATTTTTATCTATAATAGGACATTGGAAACCGATTCAGTCCCATGCTATCCGAGACACCAATATTTAGTCTAAGACAGAACGTTTACTTTATCTGCACATTCCCATCCCACTCATACTTTCTACCCTATCTTTATCTTTAACGGGAATCAACAATGCCATTGGATGCGCACTTCAAGCCAACTGACAAGGACACCTCTATATCTATAATAGGATATTGGAAACCGTTCAGTTCCGTGCTAACCGAGACACCAATGTTTAGTCTAAGGTTGAATGTTTACTTTGTCTGCATATTCCCATCCTACTCTTACTTTCTACCCTTCTCTTTATCCTAAAGGGGAATAAGCAATGCCATCGTCCTCTAAAGTAAACCGACGCTTCAGTGTCGGCAGACATTTCTCTATCTTTGAAAGTTTGTCATCTAGAATAATGTTGTCTCTTAGCTGCTCGCCCCCATGTCGTCCTGTCCAAATGAAATCCATATTTTATTTCATGGTGCATACATGTAAATATCTCCTTAAAATGGATTTTTTTACGTATGAAAGTTGCAGTGTTCTCTTCTGGGGACGGTGCTGCTGGGCTGATTAAAAATGTGTTATTTTTGTTGCTGCGCGTTTCTTCTTTTTTTGTTTTGTTTGTTATTTAGCTTCTTTTCTTCTCCTCTTCCTCTTCCTCCTCCTTCTTCTTTGTTTTTCTTTTACTTCTTCTTATTCTTTTACTTTTTTGCTGTACTTATGGTTGTTGTTGTTCATTGTGTTCTTCTTCTTCTTCTTCTTCTTCTTCTTCTTCTTCGCATTCTTCTTCTTCTTCGCATTCTTCTTCTTCTTCGCATTCTTCTTCTCTTCTTCTTCTTCTTCTTCTTCTTCTTCTTCTTCTTCTTCTTCTTCTTCTCTTCTTCTTCTTCTTCTTCTTCTTCTTCTTCTTCTTCTTCTTCGCATTCTTCTTCTTCTTCTTCTTCGCATTCTTCTTCTTCTTCTTCTTCGCATTCTTCGCATTCTTCTTCTTCTTCGCATTATTCTTCTTCTTCGCATTCTTCGCATTATTCTTCTTCTTCGCATTCTTCTTCGCATTCTTCTTCGCATTCTTCTTCGCATTCTTCTTCTTTTCTATTTGTTTTACTTGTACTTCGTTTTATTATTATTCTTTTTTGTTTTCTTTCTTTTTCTTCTTTTTCTCTTTCTTATCGTATGTTTTCTCCTTTTCTTCGTTCTCTTTCTGTTCTTCTTCCAAATCATCGTAGTCTAATTCCCAGAATGAGGCGAGAGAACAGTCATCCATGACATTAGATGTCTCGGATGACGATTCTGTCGCCTCATTCTGGGAATTATTATGGATGGCGATTGTCTCGCCTCATTCTGGGAATTAGACTAAGATGATTTGATGTCTTTTTTGACGACCATGCCGGTCTGATAGACTTTCCGACATCTTAACCCCCTAACTGATAATTGAAATGTGTCTCTATAAATGTTAGAGGAACGAGATAAATAAAAAAAAATTTAAAAACAAGAAAAGGATCACTTAGACACTTCAAAGAAAAGAAGTATGTCATCTGTATTCAGGACGTTTACAACAGCAGTTCAAAATTGGATGCATGGAAAACAGAGTGGC
>CM060306.1:55779735-55802235 GCA_030674185.1 Monoplex corrugatus | reverse complement strand
TGGACAATTATAGAGAGCATATTATATACAATTATATATTGCAATGTGATTCCACTCCGAGCGGAGACAGGCTGCAGAGGGGATTGAGTGAGGTCAGGATTTTATGCAGAGGAGAAAAGGTGAGTTTTGAGAGCGGACTTGAAGGAGACAAAAGTAGGTTGCTGACGGACTGAGAGAGGAAGTTTGTTCCAGGAGAGCGGACCAGACACAGAGAAGGCTCGTGGACCATAGGTATTGAGCTTAGTGCATGAAAAGCGAAAAGTCAGAGGATCGGAGGCAGAGCGGAGGGTACGTGAGGGAACATAGATCTCAAGTAGGCTTGACAGGTAATCGGGGGCTGCGTTATTGAGGCTTTTGTAGCTTCTGTGGGCGTTAACGCTAACGTAGAAAATAGGAGGGGGGGGGGGGGTGTTAAAAAGAGCACAAAGACACTGCCAAAGTAGAATGATCTTCAAAAATAGATACAGAAATAAAGAAAAAGAAAGAAAGAAAGAAAAAGAAATAAAGAAAAAAAAACCGGAACTGTTGCTACCAGTGTCTGTCAACATACCACCGGTACGTACTAAACATGCACACCCGGCAAACATCCCCCCCCCCCTTCCTCAATTGATCACATGATGGTCGCTCTTAAAAGTAGTGCTAAAAAAATGGATGGCATAGAAAACAAAACCAAGGCTACCCGTACCCCAACAAAGCGTAAGACGAAGGCCAGTGATGAGTTTTCCGCTAAACAACAAAATCTTAGGCTTGGGACAAGCACCGCTGTCATTTTTGATGAAGAAGAAGGGCAGGTCACATTTAGGAGAGGCAGCACCGCTGTCCCTGCTCTAACCAGTTATTGAATGACAGTGAAGAAGGGGAAGAAAGCGATCTTCCACTGGAAGACGATGACGACATTTGTCCTGAGTTTGCGTCATCTTCGGCAACTTGAATCCCCAGTTGATCAGAAAATGGCTAAACTTCTGCAGGAATGGTTTGGGTAGAGAATGCCAGACAAGCAGTTAAAAACAAAACTGGTGGCGTATCCAGTTCCAGAAGATTGCCCTAATGTGAATGTGTCCTGCCCAAACCAAGCAATTTTCAACACATCACAGCCCCAAATCAGGAAGGCTGACGACATAAGTGTTGGACTCAGCAAAGCAAAGCGGCAGTTACAATCACTAATTGCGCAGACCGACTCTACCCTCCATTCGGAAGAGAACAGCAGGCTCAAAAGAGGAGAGATTTACACCGGTGTGACACGAGAGACTCAATCACCGCGAAGTTCACTCTGGCACAGTGTGTTAAAAACTTGGCCAATGCGTTGGCACAATGGTTCAGACGTTCGCCTGCCAATAACTAAACTCGCGGTTCCAGGGTTCGCTCCCCATATAGGACTCGACTTTTTTTTTCTCCTCAGTTTGACCGGAAAATCAAACTGAACGTCTAGTCCTTCGGAAGGGGACGAAGAACGAGTTGGTCCCGTGTGCCTTCTGGTTGTGCATGCTAAAGATTCCACTGCTGTTGAAAATCGTGAAGAGCAGGGCAATGCCCGGCTGCCTTGGTATAATACATTGGAGAGATAGGTTGATTTCCCAGGTCCCACTCTTGAAGACTAATCAGCCTTCTTGCATTTATGATGTCTTCGTAAAAAAATGTGAATATATATATGAATTTGAATCGAGGAGAGGGGATGGGTGCCGCCGTCATGGTGCTGACCCCGGGAAAGTTGATGTCTCTGCCACCTCACTCCCCTACGACCCCAAGGTTATGGAACTATCTAAGTTGGACCTCAGGACCTGGCCAGCTCGTGGGTTTATGTGCAGGCTTAAGGCTCGTGTCGTGATCATTCTGGATCTTCTACATCACACGGCATATGTGAGGTTAGTGCATTTATGGAATTCATTCCGAGCGTGGAGACGTCATCTTGAGAAACTGAAACTGAAAATGAAACATGACCAGTCACACAACGAAAGTTTGGGCGCGAAAAGAGTTGAGATTTATACCTATGTGACAGGAGATAATTACCCGCTGCGAAATTTACTTTAAAAATCTCGTACTCCGGTTTTTACTGGGAGTGAAGCTGTCGTGTTTGAAAAGTATCCCCATGATTAAGCCAGCTATACTGCCTCCACGAAATATATGACCTGCAAAATTGTAATGGGGGTAAATTGCGTGGACAACAAATTTATTCCCCACCCCTCCCTTTCACTGGAACATATTTTGCATGAGGTATTTTGCACTCCCTTTCGCAAATATAAAGTTGTTATTTCTACGTAGGGAATTCTACAAAATATTTCCTTAACTGAAGACTGCACATGAAGAATGCTATGATTTTCAGTTATTATACTTCTCTTTTTTTTACACCTCCGTCTTCCAGAAATCAACTTCCTTGACAAAACGAAGTCAGAATGATTATGTACCGTGACAGATGTGTAGTTCCTAAAGTCAGTTCAGGTGAATTGACAGCATCCTGAACGAGGAATTTGAATGCATTCGCAAATACTAACATAGAAATTGGAGGGAAACAAAAATAGCGTTGGATTTCAGTGTTTGCACTATTACATGCTGGATTATGAATGCTGAAACAAAAACACTTCAGAAGTGTAGCATTTCCTCTCAGTTACAGTCTTTCTCTTTTTGGCTCAATCGGTGCGTCTCTCTCTCTCTCTCTCTCTCTCTCTCTCTCTCTCTCTCTCTCTCTCTCTCTCTCTCTCTCTCTCTCTCTCTTTCTCTCTCTCTCTCTCTTTCTCTCTCTCTCTCTCTCAGTCTATGTATGTGCGTCTCTGTCTCTCTGTCTCTCTGTCTCAATTCCGCTCTTTTTCTGTGTTCCTGTCTCTCGTGTTCTCAGTCTCGCTGTGTGTGTGTATCTCTTTGTCTCTGTCTGTCTATGTCTGTCTGTCTGTCTCTCTCTCTCTCTCTTTCTCTCTCTCTCATTAGAAGAGTATATCCACTACTTGTACACATTTTCTAGTCAATCACAACCAAAAAGAAGCTGGTGTCGTCTTTCAGTGACAGGTAAACAGAACACACAGGGGGTGTATCAGAAACACACGCGGTAAAACCAGATTGGCTCCAGTGCCAGGAAAACATAGCCGGATGGTGGCGATACGGCCGCTAGCACGTTTGTAAACGCTTTTTCAGCAATTAAACGTAGCAGTATCGGCACATTTCGTTGAAAACAACGTACACTACAATACCAACGAAAGCTAAAACGTAACTTTCCCTCATACTGCTTATTCAACTTATAAATATTTACACAACAGTTCAGGAAATTTTCTTGGTAGAATTTGGCTTCCCTAGTTCCATTTTCTTTCAGTTTCCGTCTGCTTATACAGAGGAATGTAATACTTTATTCTGCACCCTCAACAAGTTATTGGCAGCCGATTACCATTTTGGCAGATAACCCTATTTTAATCTAATGTTAAAGAAAAAAATATCTCCTGATTATATTGTATCTGAACAGCTTTCTGATGTTTCTAAAACGGAAGGCTTGTATAATTATAGAATATCAAGTGCCCAGGAGAAATATATTACTTTCTACGTAGCTGTTGGCGTTGGTTGACCACTGGTTTCAGTGATGAGAAACAGACCCGATTCGCTTTCTTCTTCGCTGGTTCTTCTTGTCAAACTTCCATACGATGTGGTTTCAGGGCCAGTGCTGTGTACTGCTGGGGAAAGTTGATAATCAGGAAACAACACCTGCTTCTGTGTTGTTACAGCAAAGTGTGCCGAAAACGCGGTAATGCACACTAGCTGACGCAGGGTGTGACTCACGTTTGTTCTAGCTCTTTTTAATTCTGTGACGCTTACAGTGATCATTATGAAACAAAGGAAGGAACTCCCGTTTGCATGACAGATTGCTTTCCCTTGCCCGTACATATGCGCATAATCTGTCGAACAGAAGGGGAGTAAATCTTCCATGGCACTGATTCGGGCTTGTGTGAGGGGAGAACATTTCTGGTGAAGGGAGTAAACCCATGAACGTCCTTTTTGTTTTTGTTTTTTTTGTTTACTCTGGAGAAAATTTGGCTTAGAGAGTACTTTCCCCCTGTTTTATCGGTCCAAGCTATCAAATGAAGCCGCCGGGATCTGTGCACCAAATGTACCTTAACACCAGAATTGCTAGACCCAAGCAGGGTCCATTTTTCGATTTTCACAAATCGCTAAACGAGACCCAGGCGCACTGCCGATTTAGCCAAGATATGTGACGACAAGGTCGGCACAACTGAGGGCACAAGAGGCTGGGGCCCGTGTCACTAACCTGCAAGCACAAACAGAGGGGCTTCTGTAGGTTACTAGGTGCAGGTGTCATGGTTGGGGGGCACACAGGCTTCGCAAAATGTGGTACTACAATCGGAAAGGCGGATACCAGAGCTCCAATACACAAGCGCAACACTAGAATAATAATAATATAATAATTACAATATTTATATAGCGCAAAATCTTGATAGAAATCAAATCTAAGCGCTGAACATACACATACGCACGCGCGCACACACACGCACACACACACTCACACATGGCTATAAATGAGGAAAAAGATAAAAGCAATGGAAAATTATAGAGAGCATATTATATACAAATATATATTACAATGTGATTCCACTCCGAGCGGAGACAGGCTACAGAGGGGGATGAGTGAGGTCAGGATTTCATGCAGAGGAGAAAAGGTGAGTTTTGAGAGCGGACTTGAAGGAGACAAAAGTAGGTTGCTGACGGACTGAGAGAGGAAATTTGTTCCAGGAGAGTGGACCAGAAACAGAGAAGGCTCGTGGACCGTAGGTATTGAGCTTAGTGCGTGGAAAGCGAAAAGTCAGAGGATCAGAGGCAGAGCGGGGGGTACGTGAGGGAACATAGATCTCAAGTAGGCTTGACAGGTAATGGGGGGCTACGTTATTGAGGCTTTTGTAGCACATGGTGTCTAGTTTGTACTGTATGCGCTTTGATACAGGGAGCCAGTGAAGTTGTGCCAGGAGAGGAGAAATGTGGTCAGCTTTTTTCTTTTTGAGTACAAGGCGTGCAGCATTGTTTTGAATGCGCTGTAGGATGTGAATGGTGGAGGCAGGAAGACCAGACAGGAGTGAATTGCAATAGTCAATGCGAGACATTATGAAGGAGAGAACGAATTTAGCAGTTGTTTCCACAGAGAGATACTTCCTGATCAGGCTTATACGATGGAGGTGATAGTAGCAAGATCTGGCAGTTTGAGAAACAAAGTTGTTCATGGAGAGGGTAGAGTCAAGGCAGACACCAAAGTTTTTAGCTGAGTCAGAAATTGGGACTGATGTGTTACATAATGAGAGAGAAAGAGGAGGCAGCTGAGAAAGTTTCTGACGGGTGCCAATGAGGATAGCTTCCGTCTTGTCGTCATTAAGCTGGAGTTTATTGTATGTCATCCAGTTCTTAATGTCCGAGTAGCACTCAGTGGTGCGAGTCAAGAGGCGCTGTACATTGTCAGGTGAGTCACTGTCTTGAAGTTGGGTGTCATCAGCATAGAGGTGGTGGTTTATAGAGTGGGAGTTGATGATAGTGGACAGGGGGTAGGTGTAAAGAATGAAAAGAACAGGGCCAAAGACAGATCCTTGTGGAACACCACAGGTCAGGTATGCAGGTTGAGAGTAAGTGCCATTGATGAGAACAGTTTGTTTTCTGTTTGATAGATATGAAGTGAACCAGGAGAGAGCAGTGTCAGAGATGCCAAAAGCATGATGGAGTCTAGAAAGGAGAATACCATGATCAATGGTATCAAAGGCTGCAGACAGATCGAGGAGTGTGAGGAGAGAGATTTTGCCAGTATCATTTGCAAGGAGGAGATTGTTGAGAATGTGTAGTAGGGCAGTTTCAGTGCTATGGCACTGGCGGTAGGCTGATTGGAAAGGATTGAGGAGATTGTTGGCAGACAGGTGAGAGTTCAGCTGGTTGAGGACAACTTTTTCAAGGAGTTTTGACAAGAAAGAGAGATTAGAGATAGGCCGGTAGTTTTTCAGTTCATTTGGGTCTAAATTGTATTTCTTGAGGAGAGGGTGAACGATAGCAGACTTGAAAGAATCCGGGACAGTTCCAGTTTGAAGAGAAGTGTTGATGAGGTCAGTGATGAATGGGAGGAGAGTAGGGAGACAGTTGGAGTAGAGAGAACCTGGAAGAGGATCCAGTTCGCAGGTTTTGAACGACATGGATCTGATTGTGTTGAGAATTTCTTCTTGTGAGACTGGGGTAAAAGTAGTAAAAGGTGTGCCAGAGAAGGAAGGGTCAGGTGGGCATGGTTGACAGGGTGTCCTATCAAGCTTGTCACGAAGAGTTTGTATTTTGGTGGTAAAATACTTGGAGAATACAGATGGGAGTTCTTCATTATTGTGTTTTGTTGGGAGAGGTAAATCTTTTCGTGTGCCAAGGAGATGATTCATGGTTGTAAAGAGTTCTTTTGAAGAAGAGGCATTCAGGACTTTGGTTTGGAGAAAGCTTGATTTTGCAGATGCGATGAGGGTGGATAGTTTTGTTCTTGAGGTTTGGAAAAGTTGCCCATGAACAGTGAGTTTGGATTTGTGCCAGCGGCGCTCTGCTCTGCGGCGGGCACTTTTTGCACAGGCAATTTCATGAGTGAGCCAGGGGGTAGGGGGGCGGTCAGGTAAAAGACGGGTTGTAGCTGGAGCATGAGTGTCCAGAAGATAGTGGAGAGTAGTATAGCAGCTACAGTGCCCTCAAGTGAAAGACCTATGTGACTACTTCAAACTCATTATGTCCTCTCTCAAAGCTTATGCAACTGCTGAAAAGACAAGTTCAGTCCAAACAGGTCAGATTAATGTGCCAAAAAAGGTTCAGTCACAACAGGTCAGATGAACGTTTGCTTAACATATTGCTTTCCCTTGCCCGTACACGTGTATAATTTGTCGAACAGAAAGGGGAGTAAATCTCCTATGATAGTAATTCTGGTTTGTGTGTGGGGAATACATTTCTCGTGAAGTGAGTAAATTCCACGTACGTGATTTTTATTCTGGAGTAAATTTAGCTTAGAGAGTACTTTCCTCCTGGTATATCGGGCCAAGCTGCCATATGAAGCCGTCGGGATCTGTGCACCAAATGTACCCTTAACACCAGAATTGCTAGACCCAAGCAGGGTCGATTTTTCGATTTTTACAAATCGCTAAACGAGACCCAGGCGCACAGGCGACTCAGCCAAGAGATGTGGCGACAAGGTCGGCACGACCGAGGGCACAGAGGCCGGGGCCCGTGTCACTAACCTGCAAACACAAACAGAGGGGCTTCTGTAAGTTACCAGGTGCAGGTGCCATGGTCGGGGGGGGGGGGGGGGGGGCACACAGGAATCGGAAAATGTGGCATCATGATTGCAAAGGTGGACACCAGAGTGCCAGTCAACAAGAGTAACACTGGAGAGGACACAGCATTCTCTAGAGAAAGACGTATATGACTTCAAACTCTGCCTACCCTCCCTGAAAGCTTATGCCAGTGCTAAAAACGACAGATTTTGTCACAACAGGTCAGATTAACGTGCCAAAAAAAACGCTCTGTCAAAACAGGTCAGATTGACGTGCCAAGAAAGACAGGTTTAGTCAGAACAGGTCAGATTAACGTGCCAAAAAGACAGGTTCAGTAAACAGAGGTTAGATTGACGTGCCAAAAAGGACAGATTCAGTGACCACAGGTCAAATTAACGTGCAAGAATAGTTCAGCCAACACACGTCAGATTGACGTGCCAAAAAAGATAGGTTCAGTCAACAACAGGTTGCATTGACGTGCCCAAAAAGACAGGTTCAGTCAACAACAGGTCAGATTAACATACCAAAAAAGGTTCAATCAGATCAGGTCAGATTTACGTGCCAAAAAAAGGTTCAGTCAAAACAGGTCAGATTAACGTGCTAAAAAAGACAAGTTCAGTCAATACGGGTCAGATTAACATGCCAAAAACAAACAAACAAACAAACAAAACAAAAAACAAACAAAAAGAAAAAACAGGTTCAGTCAAAGCAGGTCGAATTAACGTGTCAAACGAAGACATGTTCAGTCGCAACAGGTCAGATTAACGTAAAAAAAAAAATAATAATAAAAGTTCAGTCACAACAGGTCAGATTAACGTGCCAAAAAAGACAGGTTCAGTCAGAACAGGCCAGACTAACACAATATTTGAAGAGTGGGAACACTTAATATCTGATCCAGACAGCAAGAGGGGTGAAAATACACTTTGATCAATACCCCATGACATGTGCGCAGACCAGGTTAATAGTGCCATTTCAATAAAAGAGAAGGAGCAGTAAATGGTGATGGAAAAAAGTTTCATTACAAGGCATATGGATGTCCATATTTGCGGAAGATCAAGTGATCTGTCTGATATTTGTGTGCGTGTGTGTGTGAGAGATAGAGAGAGAGAGAGAGAGAGAGAGAGAGAGAGAGAGAGAGAGAGAGAGAGAGAGAGAGAGAGAGAGAGAGAGAGAGAGAGAGAGAGAGAGGCTGGATTACACAGAATGATTCTGAATTTGAAAGCATCAACAAAACTATTGAGAACCAAAAATGTAAAATGAAAATACTGAAAATGTAAATGGGCATTGGTCTCCAAAAGACTTCTCTTTTGCGTCAGTAGATCCGCGTGATGCATAATACGGTCTACCAGTACAAACCTGTTACTGGTCACCTGTCAGCATCATCGTCGAGTTCGATGGTAGCTTCCACAGCAGACCCACACCAACTCTCCTATTTAAAAGTCCCCAGTCTGTAGTTTTCTGTCCTACTTTGTAGACTTTAAAAATAACTGACGTTGGTAGTGTTGTTCATATAGGACGTGAGTGGTCTGTTTCAATTTCTTTTGTCAATTTTTCTTGTCAAACTGTTGTCATTAGGTTTGTGTTGGTGTTGTAGGTTGCATGGCCGATGTATTCATTTTTCTTTTGTTTATTTCTGCCAGTAGTTGACGTTAGACTGTGAGTTTGTTCAAAATGTTTTCATTTATTCTTTTATCAATCCTTTTGAGTCTAAAAAGATGCCTGTAGAACCACACATATGCTGCTTCGATCTTATTTTCATCTGCTTTTTTTCTGCGTCTCCAGACACACAACGATATAACATTACCGGCTAGAGCAGACATCTAAGAATTTTGATTTTCAGGGAAAAGAGTGGCAGAATAGTTAAGACGTTCGCCAGCTAATAATTAAACTCGCGTTTCCAAGATTTGTTTCCCGTAGAGGCCTAGACATTTCTCCTCGGTTTGACCAGAAAATCGAACTTAGCATTAGTCATTTGGAAGGAGACGAAAAGTAAATCGGACCCGCGTGCCTTCTGGCTTGCGCACGGTAAAATTCCGAAGGCAGTTGAAAATCGTGAAAAGCAGGACATTCGCCAAGCTGCTCTGACAAAAACAAAAACAAACAAAAAACCTATTGGGGAGATAGGTTCATTTCCCAGCTCCCTCCCCTTGAAGCCCAGTTTGCCTTCTGCCTTTCTGAAGTATTGGTAAAAAATATTAAAACAAAAAAGAAACAGAAATAGACAGAATAAAGTGTATAACAGAGTAGATGAAGAGTTGGGTAAGAGCCATTCATCGAACAAGCTTGAGTATACCCTAGCTCAATATCCAGTGTGTGTGTGTGTGTGTGTGTGTGTGTGTGTGTGTGTGTGTGTGTGTGTGTGTGTCTGTGTGTGTTCGTGTGTTCGCGTGTTCGCGTGTGTGTGTAAGACAGAGGGAGGATGACGGCTTGGGTCAGGGGTCACACACCCTACTCCCCTCCTGTCTTCCCCTTCCCAGTTTGCGTGTGCTTTGTGCCCTGGTGATTTGGACGTTGTTGGTGACTTCTGGTAAATGATGAGAGTGCGCTCCTTGGTTGGATTCGTGAATCAAGATTTAGCACCTTACATTACTACTACTACTACTACTACGGCTACTATAATAATAATAATAATAATAATAATAATAATAATAATAATAATAATAATAATAATAATAATAATAATAATAATAATAATAATAATAATAATAAAATAATGATAATAATAATAATAACAATAATAATAATAATACAATAATAATAATAATAATAACAATAATAATAATAACAATAATAATAATAATAATTATTATTATTATTATTATTTCTATCGTCATTATTATTATTATTATTATTATTATTATTATAATATTATTATTATAGTATCATCATCATTATCATCAGCAGCAGCAGCAGCAGCATTGTTATTATTATTATCATTATTATTATCATTATTATGATTATTTGTATGCTTCTGTCTTTTCAAATGTTATCGAGATGGATCATTATCGTCAGCATATTGTAGATTTTTGACGTTTCGACTGCCAGTTTTTATTCCCATGTCTTCAATATCTGCTTTTCTGACAACAAACATTGCTTAAGTCTCGCTGGAAAGTATGATACTATGTCTATCAGGCAGCGGCAATGGGTCCTGTCCACAGATTGTTTTCCAAGCTGTCCAAACCCATATTGGCACAATTTGCATAACCAGGGTCATATCATTACTTCATTTATTAATGACAGTGTGTTGGTGGGAAGGCCCCAAACAGAAGTTTGGAAAAATGTGATCGATACCGCCACCTTGGGGCAAATAAAATATGTTATCAGGCACGTTGCGTCTTGCATATGCCTGACAGCATCAAGTTTCCCGGCAGTTCCTGCTAAGGTCTTGCCAGTGAATATGGTTTTGCGCTGGCTTAGGAAGTCTGTCAGATAATTGCTGGCAGTTTGGGTTGAGCGCATATGAAATTGTCCAAGTGCGATGAATCCCTCTTGAACGATCTCCATACTTCAACCTCCTGCTAAGCTCACAGTACTGCATGTGTTTAGGACAAAAGGGAAAAAAGTAGCAATAAAAGATCATAATGAAAATTGGAAGAAATGCATGTCTGTTCTAGAGTTAAACAGGTGGCTGAAGAACATCAAAGGCATAAACCCACATATATAATCCAGAAAGATATCCCCATGACTGGATTTGGTGTTTTTATGGTTGAGACAGGACAGAAAGCACAGGATCTGTGATCTGAGGAAGACAAACAACAGCACACCTGCTGTCTAGAAATGGACCCTATCATTCTGACTATAAAATCACCCTCCCTGATAAACCCAACATCCATATTAGTCATGTCAGATAACACATCAGGGGCCAGTTGCCTGAACAAGCAAGAAATAGTGAATGACATGACATGACACGTTACATATGAGAACGATGTGGATCAATACAGCACATATACCCGGCGTAGAAGATGTAGAAGCCGATATATTGTCAACTGAAGTGCACGCCGACGCAGAGTGGAAAACTTAACTCATGCTAGTTGGAGGAAGCACTAATTTGTGCTGAGCATTTGTTTGCCTCAAGAATCGCTGTCCAGTTCAGAAAATACATGGCATTTTACCTGACCCTGAAGAACATACAATTGACGCTATCTTCAATTACTGGGGAATTCCATCGCTTATTGTTTCCTTCCTGTCAGCCTCCTGACAAGAGTGTTGAGGAAGAACACGCCCTCTGACAAGGGTGCTAGAGAAGAGCAAACAGGAGAAAGCAAGAGGAGTTGTCGTAGTCCCATTCTGGAAGAACCAAGCAGTCTGGCCTGTACTGATGAAAATGTTAACAGCCAAACCCTGTTGTCAATGTCAGGCGATCTAAAGCTGAAACACCCACAACGAAAAACTCTGACCCTGTTAGTATGCAGCGTATCAGGAAATGATACCAACAGCAAGGCCTTTCAAGAAACGCTGCCAATCTATTCATGGCCTTATGGCGAAACTCCACCAAACGCATGTACAGAGCCTATCTTAACCCTATGACTCCCGCACCCTATCCACAAACTGCAAAAACTTAACCCTTTGACTCCCGCTCCCTATCCATAAACTGCAAAAACTTAGCCCTTTGACTCCCTCAGCCTCTCCACCAGCTTCCTGCAGGAAGCTGATGGAGAAGCCTCTCCACCAGCTTCCTTCAGGAAGCTGATGGAGAGGCTGAGGGAGTCAAAGAGTTAAGCTTTTACTTTGCTAGCATATTGGCAATGCGGGATGCTGGTGGACAGGGTGCGGGAGTGAAAGGATTAAAAAAGTTGGAATGGTATTCGTGTTTAGGAAATAGGCGGATCCCATTTCATCTGCGCTGAACGGAGCTATGGATGTGCTTGCCTTCCTGGCTGCACAAGACTATTCCATATACAGTGCATTGGCCACATATCGTTCTGCACTCAACTGTTATCCCCATTTTCTCGACGATACGTCTCTGGGAAATCACAGTTTAGGAAGAAAGTTTATGAAGGGCTGCCCTTTCCAAACATTGAACAACATTGGATGTAAATACTGTGATCAAAGAATTAGAGTATTGGATCCAAACTGTGAAACTGACGCTGAAAACACTTAGCATGAAACACTGCATCTTCACAGCACTGTTACCAAGACAAAGATGCTGAACGTTACAAGTACTGAAAATCAATCTGAATGTATGATTGTTGTCTGAAGAAAAATGTACACTTATTGTGAATGAAATTTTAAAACGATCTCAACGAAGATCTCTTTTAGATTCCACTAACTGCTTTTCGCATATTCCGTGTGTACCAGAAGACTTAACTGAGAAGTAAAAGCTGCAAGCTGTTTTTAGCACCACTGGCATATCATGAAACACCCATCAAAGACACAATCGTCCGTTGGCTAAAGTGGACTCGGGCACGTGCGAGAATATTGACACGTGTAAGTTACGCGGCACACACGCATGAGATCGGCCAGCACGTCTCAGAAGTGCGGGTGTGTCAGTGAACAATAGTATAGGCCCACTGACGGCGGGAGACTGGACGGATGTGGCCATATACAGAAAAAACTACCACTAGACAATTGATGAAAAAGCTGAGAAGTCAAGCCATCTATGGACAGACTGTGATGGATGCTACGTCCAGAAAAAAAACTCGAGGTAGGACAGACACTTTCTTACACTCGGGGCAACTCGCAAGTTAATGTCTAGGTTCAACAACAGTACCACTATCCTTCGCAGACACACAGACACAGACACATACATACATACATACATACATACATACATACATACATACAGACTTACAGACAGGCAGACCGGCAGACAGACACACACAC
This sequence comes from Monoplex corrugatus, assembly GCA_030674185.1. NCBI lineage: Eukaryota > Metazoa > Mollusca > Gastropoda > Littorinimorpha > Ranellidae > Monoplex > Monoplex corrugatus. The sequence continues at coordinate 55,789,156 of CM060306.1, read as the reverse complement.
ATACACGCACACACCCCACACACACACACACACACACACACACACCACACACACACACACACACACACATATATATATATATATATATATATATATATATATATATATATATAAACACACACGCACATTCGAGTACATGAATACATGCACATAAGCACGCACACCCACACACATACACACCCACACGCACGCATCCCTAGATAGCGGATAGCTACAAATACATCAGCTGCATTTCACATGAACATTAACACGGTAACCTCACTGCAAACTATCAGCGCCATGAAACAGATTTTGTGACAAAGCTCCATTGCAAAAATTCCCTTGCCGGCAACAAAACCAGATAACACAAACCGGAGGGTAGAATTTCTATCAACCAACAAAGCCGGATACATTATCGGATGCGCCTCATTTTGCTGATAATGGGCCACAAAGTTAGTGACGGTTATTGCTTGTTTTTTACATGTGTTTTTAAGGTCAGAATCAAAACAGTTCTTGGCGACAGCAACAGAAATTTAACGTTAACAGCTAAGTCATGTTTTTCCCTGTGAGGTCCTGGCTGAAATCCTGTCAAATCGATTACTGTTTGCAATCACTGGAATACATTTACTGAAAGTGCTTTTCTCATCGTCTGCTCCACATCAAGCAGTTTGTCCACGCTCTCCAAAGTTTCACCGTAGTAACTTTTCTTTTTTATTTATTAGTGTCCCATTAAGAACGTTTGAATTCAAGAAAAAGACAATAACAACAACAACAAACGATAACAAAAACTATCGACGCATACTTTGATTTTGGTACAGGCTGAACATGAATACCTTCTGCATGTATTCTGTTTTTGTTCTTGAGCTTCTTGTTTTTCTTTTTTGTCCTTTGTCTTGTTCTTGTTCTTTATCTCCCATAAGTTTGTGAAAAGCCACTGAGCCGCCGCACTAAAATGTTCACTGAATGCCTCCAGTTGCGTAAGTCGAAGCCACAGTCTGTGTCTCTGCAGATAGTCTTTCTGTCTGTTCTGCCATGTGGTCAGTCCACCATTTTTTCTGTCTTCCCTACATACCCCCCCCCCTCCTCCTTAGCAGTTCCCTGGAGGACTGATATAGCAAGGGCGCTGGATCTGGTTACATGGCCATATCAACGCAGTTTCCTTTTTTTTTTTTTTTTTTCTTTTTTTTTTAGTGATGTCGGCAGATCTCCACATGGTCTAGAGTGCTGCCTGATGGTTTGGCGCGCTTGTTAATTGGTGATATGATCAGCGTATGTGATCAGCTGTAACACAAACAGTGTGGAAGATGTTATGAAAGCGATTTGTAATTAAATATTGACCTTTATATGTGTGAAAGAAACCTTCTTCCCTTCTATTGCCCGGTAGGGCGGCCACCACCATTGTCCTCCAGTAACAACCAACATAAGCCATTGGCACTTATGCTGCAACTTGACACCTCAGGCGTGAAAACGGTACAGGGAATTGAACTGCTGTCACCTCGAGATCAGAGTATGAAAGGCCCAGAATCTGCGATAATTTTCACCATGCTGTAATCACTGATATGTTTATGACAGTAGAGATGATGGTCGTAATGCTATGGACCTCCGATCAGGATTGGAACTGCGTGACATGGCTCCACCACTCCACGCTTACCATCACGATGTATCCTGGCGGCAATCAGGCTTGAGAGAAACAGACACCTGCAGTGTTGGTTATGAAATTTGAGCGCGACTTTTAATGATGCGTCCGCCATGTGGATGAAACCCAACTATGAGAACCATCATCCCAATGATCCATAGCACGCTTCAACTCTGTCAAGGCACACGATTCCACCATTTTTTTTGACAGACCAATGGGGGTTCGAACCTTCAACTTTCCAAGTCAGTAACCTGCTGCTTAACCGTTTGTCACTCTGACTGAGGTGCGTGTGTGCTTTATTATCTTCATTCCTTTCCGTCCCAATCCCCATCCGTTAAATGATCTTACTCGTCCCCATTACTCTGTGCTATGTCCTTGATGACTTTTTTCTTCTAATGTGTTCTTCCCACGTGAAACAATTTTTAACAAATCGAATTGCAATTACATGCCCAACTTTTAAGTTGAAAACTTTTTTTCACTGACAGACTCGTTTGAGACATTAAGGATCTGTTGTCTGTACATTTTAGACCATAACAGGTTTTATGAGTTTGGACATGTCTTTGTGTACTTTGTAGGAAAGTTTTAATGAATACAAACAGAAAAACAACACTCTCTAAAAGAGCTGGGAAGGTTTTTAAATTGGACACAGGACTCAAGGGAATGAACAGAAAACGAAAGCTCTTGCACAACTTTTGACAAGCGAAACCAGCATGTTAAGATGTTAGGAAGTGACAGTGCGAAAGAAGATAGACATTAACTCCCACCTTATCGGTTCAGACTTCTGAGCAATTGCTTTCAGAATCCGTGTTCTCAACACATCACATCAACGCTTAGAATGAATTCCATATTACTAAGGCCACAAATGTAATGCGATGGAAAAGGAACTAACATGATTATGGTATAATCCATGAATTTCTGCATAAATATTATTCGTTGACAAGGTTGTGTGCTTTTCTAGCTTTCTTGTTGGTTCTAAATAATAGTGTCTGTGCTTGTACGCGCATTTCTCCCCCTCCCTCCAATATCATGGGGATGCCGGGGGCTCTTCAAATATAAACTGTATCCCCACCTTGTGGAAATTCTGTGCTAGACATTTCATATTTTCTATAACTATCTTTCTTTCTGCCTTGCTACCTTGCTTTGCGTCAGTTCCGATCATTTTCTGCCTTGCTGGTCCACACACCTGTATGTGTTGTATAAAGCCTTCCAAACGTTGTTTTTTTTTTTAAACTGATAGATGGGCACATGTATCAAGAAAATTTTTGGCTCTGAGGAATGCAATGTGCAGAAGTAATTTTCTGTAATGTAAACCGATCTTTATCTTTCCTGTACCTAGTTTTGTGTATAAACGTGTATTCTGGTTTGCTTTTTTAAGACCGTGGCGATAAACTGGGCGGAATGATCGACGCCAGGGGCATATCCTGAGATTTTGTGCGCGAGTACATCAAGTGTGTATTTACTTTTCTGTTCCATATTTATGTCTTTCGAGATCAACAGGACGTTTTTGTTTTGTAATGGTTATAGCCCACGTATTGTTCTAGGCAGTTGATTGGGTTTCCAATAACATTAACAATGATAATAATTGTACGTGTGCCTATCATAATGTTATTGACACAAACCTAGGCTGTCTGTAATGCCACATGAAGTCTCACTAAATGCAATACAAACACCCCCAGCCGGTCTGTATATCAGCTGTATGCTAGTAGAGTTCCAAGTCTTCACACAGTTTTGTACACAGGCCCCACCCCACGAATCACCATGTGTCACTCTTTCTTCCCATCTTCAAAAGTTCAATAACATCTTGGAAGAAACATTTCATGACACGAGCAAACATTTGATGACGACAACAACACCAGCAAAAACAACAATAATAACAATGATAATAATACCACCACCTCCACCACAAACAACAACAATAGTAATAATATAACAATAATAATAATAGTAATGATAATAACAACAACAACAACAACAATAATGCTACTACTACTACTACTACTACTACTACTACTACTACTACTACTACTACTACTACTACTACTACTACTACTACAACGACGACTACTACTACAATAGTGATTCATCCTCGCTATCTATCCTGTCAAAATTAGCATATTTGATGGAACATGTCTCTATACGAACAACTGGTTAATAACAACGGCAGCAACAATAAAACTAGTAGGAATAAGGATGACGATGATGGTGATGGTGATGATGATGATGATGATGATGATGATGATCCTGTTTTTATAGCTCAGTCAGCATCAAAGCAGTCGTTGCATTTTACGTAGGTTTAAAAAAAGAACGCACGCGCGCACGCGTGTGTGTGTGTGTGTGGATTTACAGAGTCCTCAGCAAACCCGTAGAAACACCCTTTTTACGTATCTAAACAGAATAATAATCTCTTAATGGTTTACTGGTAAGACATCTCAAGGGAAAAGAGAGAGAGAGAGAGAGAGAGAGAGAGAGAGAGAGAGAGAGAGAGAGAGAGCGACCGACAGACAGACAGACAGACGGACAGAGATAGGCAGACAGACAGACGGACAGAGATAGACAGGCAGACAGACAGACGGACAGAGATAGACAGGCAGACAGACAGACAGACAGACAGACAGACGACGGGCGGACGGACAGAGATAGGCAGGCAGACAGACAGACGGACAGGCAGGCAGGCAGGCAGGCAGACAGACAGACGGGCGGACGGACAGAGATAGGCAGACAGGCAGACAGACAAGACAGGCAGGCAGGCAGGCAGGCAGACAGACAGACAGACAGACAGGCAGGCAGGCATACAGGCAGGCAGGCAGACAGACAGGCAGACAGACAGACAGACAGACAGACAGACGGACGGCGGTGGGGGAGTCTTGTTACAGACGGTTTGTGGTTTAAAAATGGAAGATGTAAAATGGAAGTCCCGGAAGGAGAGGAATGTTGGTTGTAAGCTCTCAGTAAGGTACCTGCATAGAAGTCATATCGATGTTGTAACATTACAGCTGTGTCCATCTTCATTCTCATCATCATCATGGCGTTGGCGATCATGGCCCTCCATATGTATCTATCCCTTGTTGCCGCAAGCACATCTTCCACCCTCTCTGTCTTCAGCCACTGTGCAAGTCCGTCCAGTATTTTTTTCCCTGGGTCTACCTGGTCTACCAGCTTTCATGTTGTGACCAGGTGCTCCAATTCCCCTTTCCTCATAAAATGGCCTATAAATGCTGTCTGTCTTTTCCTAATATTCCTTATGAATGGTCTTCTTGTGTCTGCCTCCATCAAGACTGTCTCGTTTGTTTTCTTTGCTGTCCATGGAACTCTCAACATTCTTCTAAGAAACCACATCTCGGCTGCCTCAATCTTGCTTTGGCTTTGCTTGTTGACTGTCCACGCCTCACAATCGTATAACATTATCGGTTCTATATGACATCCAAGAACTCTCTTCCTGATGTTAATTGATATGCATTTGTTGGTAAGAATGCTTTTCATCTTCTTGAATGCTGTTTTGGCTGGCCTTCGTTGTATCTGTCAGATATTCGGCACATTCACCTTATCCGCTGTACGCATATATCGGTCATTTTCATATCGATATTGCAACGTTACAGCTATGTCCACCTCAATTCTATATGTCTGAGGCTCCGCACATTCACCTTATCTACTTTTTCTATATATATATATCGATCTTTTTCTCTCTTTGCCTCTGTCCTCAACGGATATCAGTAAATTCCATCTCCGTGAAGCTGAAATGATACAGCGTACTCTGTCCTCTTTCCTGTCTGGGAATGCCATCTGGAATAACATTGTCTGTTTTTGTCTGCAAAACTGTTTCCCCCACTCCTTCCTTTTTCAAAACAGGATTTTGTTGTATTTTGTATGGTATTGTGTTGTATCTTGTATGGTATTGTGTTGTATCTTGTATGATATTGTGTTGTATATTGTATGGTATTGTGTTGTATTTTGTATCGTATTGTGTTGTATCTTGTATCGTATTGTGTTGTATCTTGTATCGTATTGTGTTGTATTTGTATGGTATTGTGTTGTATCTTGTATCGTATTGTGTTGTATCTTGTATGGTATTGTGTTGTATCTTGTATGGTATTCTGTTGTATCTTGTATGGTATTGTGTTGTATTTTGTATGGTATTGTGTTGTATCGTGAATGGTATTGTGTTGTATCTTGTATGGTATTGTGTTGTATCTTGTATGGCATTGTGTTGTATCTTGTATGATATTGTGTTGTATCTTGTATGATATTGTGTTGTATCTTGTATGTTATTGTGTTGTATCTTGTATGATATTGTGTTGTATCTTGTATGGTATTGTGTTGTATCTTGTATGATATTGTGTTGTATCTTGTATGGTATTGTGTTGTATCTTGTATGGTATTGTGTTGTATATTGTATGGTATTGTGTTGTATCTTGTATGATATTGTGTTGTATCTTGTATGGTATTGTGTTGTATCTTGTATGGTATTGTGTTGTATCTTGTATGATATTGTGTTGTATCTTGTATGGTATAGTGTTGTATCTTGTGTCGTATTGTGTTGTATCTTGTATGGTATTGTGTTGTATCTTGTACGGTAGTGTGTTGTATCTTGTATGATATTGTATTGTATCTTTATGGTATTGTATTGTATCTTGTATGGTATTGTGTTGTATCTTGTATCGTATTGTATTGTATCTTGTATGGTATTGTGTTGTATCTTGTATGATATTGTATTGTATCTTGTATGGTATTGTGTTGTATCTTGTACGGTATTGTGTTGTATCTTGTATGGTATTGTATTGTATCTTGTATGGTATTGTGTTGTATATTGTATCGTATTGTGTTGTATCTTGTATCGTATTGTGTTGTATTTGTATGATATTGTGTTGTATCTTGTATGGTATTGAGTTGTATCTTGTATGATATTGTGTTGTATCTTGTATTGTATTGTGTTGTATCTTGTATGGTATTGTATTGTATATTGTATGGTATTGTTGTATCTTGTGTCGTATTGTGTTGTATCTTGTATGGTATTGTGTTGTATCTTGTATGTATATTGTGTTGTATCTTGTATGGTATTGTGTTGTATCTTGTATGGTATTGTGTTGTATCTTGTATGGTATTGTGTTGTATCTTGTATGGTATTGTGTTGTATCTTGTATGGTATTGTGTTGTACTTGTATGTATTGTGTTGTATCTTGTATGGTTGTGTTGTATCTTGTTGTATTGCTTGTATCTTGTATGGTATTGTGTTGTATCTTGTATGGTATTGTTTGTATCTTGTATGGTATTGTGTTGTATCTTGTATGGTATTGTGTTGTATCTTGTTGTATTGTGTTGTATCTTGTATGGTATTGTGTTGTATCTTGTATGGTATTGTGTTGTATCTTGTATGTTATTGTGTTGTATCTTGTATGGTATTGTGTTGTATCTTGTGTGTATTGTGTTGTATCTTGTATGGTATTGTGTTTATCTTGTATGGTATTGTGTTGTATCTTGTAGGTATTGTGTTGTATCTTGTATGGTATTGTTTGTATCTTGTATGTATTGTGTTGTATCTTGTGTCGTATTGTGTTGTATCTTGTATGGTATTGTGTTGTATCTTGTATGGTATTGTGTTGTACTTGTTGTATTATGTTGTATCTTTGTATGGTATATTGTTTGTATCTGTATGGTATTGTGTTGTATCTTGTATGGTATTGTGTTGTATCTTGTATCGTATTGTGTTGTATCTTGTATGGTATTGTGTTGTATTTGTATGTATTGTTTGTATCTTGTATGTATTGGTATTGTATTTGTGTCGTATATTGTGTTGTATCTTGTATGGTATTTGTGTTGTATGTGTGTATTGTATTGTATATTGTATATATTGTGTTGTATCTTGTATGTATTTGTGTTGTATTTGTATTTATTGTGTTGTATCTTGTATGTATTGTGTTGTATCTTGTTATTATATATTGTGTTGTATCTTGTATGTATTGTGTTATATCTTGTATGTATTGTATGTATATTGTATGGATTGTGTTGTATCTTGTATTATTGTTTGATCTTGTATGTATTGTATTATATCTTGTATGGTATTGTTGTATCTTGTATGGTATTGTGTTGTATCTTGTATGGTATTGTGTTGTATCTTGTATGGTATTGTGTTGTATCTTGTATGGTATTGTGTTGTATTTGTATGGTATTGTGTTGTATCTTTATGGTATTGTGTTGTATCTTGTATGGTATTGTGTTGTATTTGTATGGTATTGTGTTGTATTTTGTATGGTATTGTGTTGTATCTTGTATGGTATTGTGTTGTATCTTGTATGGTATTGTGTTTATTTGTATGGTATTGTGTTGTATCTTGTATGGTATTGTGTTGTATCTTGTATGGTATTGTGTTGTATTTTGTATGGTATTGTTTGTATCTTGTATGTATTGTCTTGTATCTTGTATGTATTGTGTTGTATTTTGTATGGTATTGTGTTGTATCTTGTATCGTATTGTTTGTATCTTGTGTCGTATTGTGTTGTATCTTGTGTCGTATTGTGTTGTATCTTGTGTCGTATTGTGTTGTATCTTGTGTCGTATTGTGTTGTATCTTGTGTCGTATTGTGTTGTATCTTGTGTCGTATTGTGTTGTATCTTGTAGTGTATTGTGTTGTATTTGTATGGTATTGTTTATTGTATCTTGTATCGTATTGTGTTGTATCTTGTGTCGTATTGTGTTGTATATTGTGTCGTATTGTGTTGTATCTTGTGTCGTATTGTGTTGTATCTTGTGTCGTATTGTGTTGTATCTTGTATCGTATTGTGTTGTATCTTGTGTCGTATTGTGTTGTATCTTGTGTCGTATTGTGTTGTATCTTGTGTCGTATTGTGTTGTATCTTGTGTCGTATTGTGTTGTATCTTGTGTCGTATTGTGTTGTATCTTGTGTCGTATTGTGTTGTATCTTGTATGTTTTTGTGTTGTATTTTGTATGGTGTTGTGTTGTATTTTGTATGGTATTGTGTTGTATTTTGTATGGTATTGTGTTGTATCTTGTATGGTATTGTGTTGTATTTTGTATGGTATTGTGTTGTATCTTGTATGGTATTGTGTTGTATCTTGTATCGTATTGTGTTGTATCTTGTATGGTATTGTGTTGTATCTTGTATCGTATTTTGTTGTATCTTTTATCGTATTGTGTTGTATCTTGTATCGTATTGTGTTGTATCTTGTATCGTATTGTGTTGTATCTTGTATGGCATTGTGTTGTATCTTGTATGGTATTGTGTTGTATATTGTATGGTATTGTGTTGTATCTTGTATCGTATTGTGTTGTATCTTGTATCGTATTGTGTTGTATCTTGTATGGTATTGTGTTGTATCTTGTATGGTATTGTGTTGTATTTTGTATGGTATTGTGTTGTATCTTGTATCGTTTGTATCTTGTATCGTATTGCGTTGTATCTTGTATCGTATTGTCTTGTATTTTGTATCATATTGTCTTATATTTTGTATCGTATTGTTATCTTGTCAAAAATGATTTCCCCTGTGTAGTTCAGTGCTGTTTTCCACATGGACAGGGCGTTGAGAGTACACAGCACAACCAGTTCCTTTGTCATCTATTGTTCTTGTGGTGGTGGTGGTGGTGGTGGTGGTGGTGGTGGTGATGGTCTTATTGATGATGTTGATGAAGGTGATGCTGCTGTTTGATGATGCTGTTCCTGATGCTGCTAATATATTGTGTTTACTCCTTTTCTTCTTCGTGTCTCCCCCCCCCCCCCCCCCCCCCCCCCCCCCCCCCCCCCCCCCCTTCCCTCATGCTTTTCATCATCTCCCTGTTCCTTCGCATCCTTCT
>CM060306.1:55767235-55774735 GCA_030674185.1 Monoplex corrugatus | reverse complement strand
GTTTGTCTGTTTGTTTGTCTGTCTGTCTCTTTCTCTTTGTCTGTCTGTCTGTCTGTCTCTGTCTCTATCTCTGTCTGTCTGTCTGTCTGTCTGTCTCTCTCTCTCTCTCTCTCTCTCTCTCTCTCTCTCTCCCTCTCTCTGCAGTGTCGTCAATGTGTTCAGATATGCGTGTTTTGTTTCAAATGGATATAGCCCTAATTTGCTTTTGGTCAGTCGGCTGGGGCTTGAAACAGTACGACCTATGATAACACTGTCCGTAGACGCAGACTCCATACATCGATGTGAAAACACCTTCCATCTCTAGCCCTTCATGATCATCTGAAGACACCCACACAGAACTGATTGGTCTTTGCTTCCCTCACCTACGCCATTACAATATAGCGTGATACAATGTTGAAATGTGTTTCAGTACCAACAAACAAATTAAAAAGCAAGCAAACAAGCACAAGAAAACTGCCTGTGAAATGTACAAACAACAGGTGGTATTGTTTCATCATTGAAGCTAATGCTGACGCTGCTATTGATTTTTAAAAGATACCATCAATCTCAACAACTTGAGATATGAATCGCTGTGTCTCTCTTTGTCTCTATGTCTCTCTCTTTGTCGCTCTCTCTGCCTCTCTTTCTCTCTCTCTCTTTCAACCTCTTTCTTTCAATCTCACTAACACACACACACACACACACACACACACACACACACACACACACACACACACACACACACACACACTCTCTCTCTCTCTCTCTCACTCGCTCTGTCTGTCTGTCTGTCTGTCTCTTTGTCTGCCTCTCTCTCTCTCTCTCTCTTTCTCTCTGTCTCTCTTTTCTCTCTCTCTCTCTCTCTTGTTCATTTCTCATTTAAACCGAAAAGCGAAAAAGAGAAACTGAGGATTTCTTGAGGGTTTGTTTCCGAAATTCTGCAGATTTTGGCATTGCATCATTTGCCATTCGCAGGATTGTAGAGCTGTGGTTGTGATATTTGTTTTACTAAGAATTGCATAAAAAGATCTATCTCCAGTGAAGATCAATTATACCTTTTAAGAGAGACGCAGATACACTGAGGAAAGCAGAGAGAAATACAGAGAGAGAGAGAGAGAGAGGAGAGAGAGAGAGACAGACAGACAGACAGAAGACAGGCGAGAGAGAGGAGAGAGAGAGAGAGAGAGAGAGAGAGAGAGAGAGAGAGAGAGAGAGAGAGAGAATGGAGACATACCAGAATCTCTACTGCACTGTCATCCTTATGGTTGCCTATCGGTCATCGTTGAATATTGTCTGGCTTCCCTGCCTTCCGTTGTACTAGGGCTAATAAGGCGTTTTGGGAACAGAATGTGCAAATGACTGAAAGGACATCCAATGAATGAATGAATGAATGAATAAATGAATGAATGAATGAATGAATGGTTTCGCATAATGTTAAAGTGTAGTTCTTCTTGAAAGCTGCTAATGATAATTAAAAGAGAGACAGACAGACAGACAGAGAGACGGACCGACGGACGGATAGACGGAAACACAGACAGACCGACAGACAGGGTCAAGCTCCTTTAAAATAAATATATCTCTTGATCTTAATTGAAATACATTCCTTGTCTCTACATCTTTTTGGTGCGCGATTTTGATCACGAAAATTGGACATCTGTTTTCAGCTAAGCATATACTTCACATCCTGTTACAAATAATGGGGGGTATTAATCTACATAGGTCTTCAAAGGGGCTACAAGATACATAGCATAGTACATGTTTTGAAGCCCCCGTCTACCCCTGCACATACACACCCTACAGTACAACTCAACACAGTAAAATATAGTTTGATTTTCTTTTTCAAGACATTTTAACTGACCACATTATATCACACACACACACACACACGCACACGCACACGCGCGCGCACACACACACACACACACACACACACACACACACACACTCTCTCTCTCTCTCTCACACACACAAACACACACACCACTCACTCACCACACACATACACTCACACACACACACTCACACACACACACACACACACACACACACACACACACACACATACACATACATACATACATACACACACACACACTCACTCACTTTCCTATGGCAGTTAAAAGACGGGAAACGCCTTTGTATAAGAGAAATAATGAAAAACAAAAAACCCACCAAGGATCAACAGAAACAAAGTTTTTCTATTTCGGAATGGGCTGTGTTTTGGGTAAACTTGCTTTGCTGTTACACGGTTCAAGATCTGTCTCCTTTAAATTGATCTGCATTAAATAAAAAAAAAAGAACGAAACAAAAGGTAAAACAATAGCCATTCGGGTTGGCAGCCCCCCCCCCCCCCCCCGCCTTTTATAATTGCATAAAACTAGGCAGAAAACCCAGACACAAAAGAGCTAACCTCATGGAACTTCAGATACAATGCAGGATGGATTTTGTTTTCTGTTTTGATATTTTGTATTCAAATGTCTAAGGAGAAGATCAAGAATCTTCTCATTTTCTGTCGTAGTGACACTCAAAGTGTCATGTTCAGTTCATTTACTGTTGTCGTGGTGTTAGCCCTGATATGGCTCTAGTATTCGGCTGGCCTATAAGCGATATGAATTGAACTGAATTGAATGTTCATTTACTTAGTGTTTTTTTGTTTTTTTTTCAATTCTGTATTTCTTTCTTTCAGGCATGAAATGCAAATTCATCAAAAATCCACCGACAGAACTGGCCTAATTCAGTTTGTAAGTGCATTATGATGATAACGCAGAAGTCGTGGGTTTGACACACAGGTGGGGCCATACATTTTCTTTTTCTCCCTTATCACAACGGTGTTCTGTCGTGGGGTCACGAGCTCTGTTGATAGAGTTGTAGAGTCATAATTTGATATATCAAGTTCAATTCCAGCCCACAGAAAAAGAAAAAAAAAGTGGCCAGTTAGCTGCCCATCTTAATGCTCCATTTGTTCTGTTGTTTTAAACTTAATGTTTCTTTTTTTCCCCCTTTTCGTCCCATTTTCTACGCCACTTAATGGCCACAGAGTCGTACACACTTTTTGCAATGCGATGATGATGATGTGTGAGGACGATAATCATGATGTTAAAGAGTTCCATCTTGGATTGAGACTGCGCAACAGGGCTGTACTCTACGCTTACTGTCATAATATATCCTGGCGTTGACCAGGCCCGAGAGATACAGGCACCTGAGGTGCTGGTCAGAAGGTTTGAGCAATACCCTCAATGACGTATCTGTAAAGTGGATGGGACTCGGCTGTGATATCCCAGTCTTCCCATTGAGCCCATAGCATGTCCAACTCACGGTAGGAGCCAGAGTTGAAAAATCCCACAATGATTTTTGAAGGGACTGATGTGGATTCGAATCCATAATCTTCCAGTCGGTAGTCCGTTGCGTCAACCAGTACACCACGGCTACTGGTTCAACTTAATGTTTCAGTGATCATGTTTTCTCCACTCTCACCTCCTATTTTCAGACTTTGACGGCACACTGGGTTTTGCACGGGCTCAAGGAGTCTGCTAGATAATTACTGACAGATTGGTTGGAAGGCACGTGGAATTATCTGAGTGTGATGAATCCCTTTTGAAGAAACTCCAAACCAGAGACAGGGAAGTTTCTTTTTCTTCTTTTTCTCCGCCGTACATTCTGACAGCTGACAGACACATTTCGGCAGTGTGAAAATGTCCCCGTTTCGTTGATCGATGCTTAATGTTTCAACGGTCCCGTTTTTCTAACTCGTTCCCATTTCAAAACCTTGCCAGGGTATACTTTGGGAGGGGGTAGTGGGTGGCGGCGGCGGCGGCGGCGCTCAAGGACTCCTCGGGTTTTGTGCAGGCAGACTGGAAAGAGCGCATGTGGAATTGTTTGAGTGCGTGAATTTATCATGAACTAGGAACTCCAAAAGTGACAGAGCTTCAGTATCATTGTTATTACACAAACAGTTAAAAAGAAATTGAAGAAAAAGAAGAAGAAGAAACAAACAGGTAGGCGGGTACATCAAAGACCAAGAGAAAAAGTAAAAAAAAAAAAAAAAAGAAATACAGGTACACAGCTGGGGTACCGGGTCTATACTGGGGTCTGTGCAGAGTTATGTCCGCTCTACAGATTTCAGGGAACGTTTACTGTTTAATTAAACATGATCCTGAGACCTATCCTTCGAAAGAAGGCGGATGCGTCTTTGATAATAATCAGTGTTTGTGACCAACCCTTCCTGTGTCTTTGATAATAATCAGTGTTTGTGACCAACCCTTCCAGTGTCTTTGATAACAATCAGTGTTTGTGACCAACCCTTCCTGTGTCTTTGATAATAATCGGTGTTTGTGACCAACCCTTCCTGTGTCTTTGATAATAATCAGTGTTTGTGACCAACCCTTCCTTTGTCTTTGATAATAATCAGTGTTTGTGACCAACCCTTCCTGTGTCTTTGATAATAATCAGTGTTTGTGACCAACCCTTCCTGTGTCTTTGATAATAATTAGTGTTTGTGACCAACCCTTCCTGTGTCTTTGATAATAATCAGTGTTTGTGACCAACCCTTCCAGTGTCTTTGATAATAATCGGTGTTTGTGACCAATCCTTCCTGTGTCTTTGATAATAATCGGTGTTTGTGACCAACCCTTCCTGTGTCTTTGATAATAATCAGTGTTTGTGACCAACCCTTCCTGTGTCTTTGATAATAATTAGTGTTTGTGACCAACCCTTCCTGTGTCTTTGATAATAATCAGTGTTTGTGACCAACCCTTCCAGTGTCTTTGATAATAATCGGTGTTTGTGACCAATCCTTCCTGTGTCTTTGATAATAATCGGTGTTTGTGACCAACCCTTCCTGTGTCTTTGATAATAATCAGTGTTTGTGACCAACCCTTCCTGTGTCTTTGATAATAATCGGTGTTTGTGACCAACCCTTCCAGTGTCTTTGATAATAATCAGTGTTTGTGACCAACCCTTCCTATGTCTTTGATAATGATCAGTTTTTGTGACCAACCCTTCCAGTGTCTTTGATAATAATCGGTGTTTGTGACCAACCCTTCCTGTGTCTTTGATAATAATCAGTGTTTGTGACCAACCTTTCCTGTGTCTTTGATAATAATCAGTGTTTGTGACCAACCCTTCCTGTGTCTTTGATAATAATCAGTGTTTGTGACCAACCCTTCCTGTGTCTTTGATAATAATCGGTGTTTGTGACCAACCCTTCCTGTGTCTTTGATAATAATCGGTGTTTGTGACCAACCCTTCCTGTGTCTTTGATAATAATCGGTGTTTGTGACCAACCCTTCCTGTGTCTTTGATAATAATCAGTGTTTGTGACCAACCCTTCCTGTGTCTTTGATAATAATCAGTGTTTGTGACCAACCCTTCCTGTGTCTTTGATAATAATCAGTGTTTGTGACCAACCCTTCCTGTGTCTTTGATAATCGGTGTTTGTGACCAACCCTTCCTGTGTCTTTGATAATAATCAGTGTTTGTGACCAACCCTTCCTGTGTCTTTGATAATAATCAGTGTTTGTGACCAACCCTTCCTGTGTCTTTGATAATAATCAGTGTTTGTGACCAACCCTTCCAGTGTCTTTGATAATAATCAGTGTTTGTGACCAACCCTTCCTGTGTCTTTGATAATAATCGGTGTTTGTGACCAACCCTTCCAGTGTCTGCATCTCTCGAGACTGGTTGATGAAAAAATGCACACTGATAGAAAGATTAAGCCTTTCATTCCCGCACCCTATCTGCCAGCTGCAAAAACTGAACCCTTTCTCTCCCTCACCCAATCCACCAGCTTCCTGCAGGAAGCTTTTGGACAGGGCGAGGGAGAGAAAGAGTTAACTGTTTACTCTGATATCATGGCTGACGATGCAGGAAGCTAGTGGAGGCTTGTGAAGGAATGAAAGGGTAAAACCACGTCTTTCGCTGATCCTCAAGTCAAATTGGAATTCCAAAGCATCATTTTCATTCATCTCATCTTCTTCGACGAGTCACATTTTGTTGCTGTCTTGAATATTGGAAAAAAAAATCTTCAGCATTTACACACCAGTCACCCCCCTCCCCCGGACTTTTTCAATATGAATTTTAGTCCCACCTTCTGGAAATTCTATTTTAACATTTTACTCTTTTCTGTCGCTCTTTGTTTCTGCCTTGCTCTTTTGCTTTCTGTCATCTCTTCCTGTCATTTTCCGCCTTGCTGATCCATTCATCTTGTATGAGTTTGATAAAGTTTTACGTGCTTTCTCTTAGAATTGATAATTGTGTACATGTATTTAGTGCAATTTTGGCTTAGGGAAAATGTGATGTGCAGGAGCAGTTTGGCTTTTATACATGTTTTAGTGTCTTTAGTTATGCTTGATTTTGTATTCAGTTTTTTTAATCCCCTGTTTGATGAATTAGACGCAGTAATCAACATCAGGAACATATCCTTGAGTTATGTGTGCGAATGCATTGATATGTGTACTTCATTTTCTTTTCCATATTTTTTTTAATGTTGGAGTATTAAGCTTGTTTTGAAATGGTTATAGCCCTGATATGGCTCTATGCTGTCGGCTGGGCTTTAAAAAAAATAGCCATGTAAAATATTCACTAGAAAGTACACAGATAGGTTCAAACCCAGGTTGTCCAAATCGATCCCCAGTGGGGATGCCGGGGACTCTTTCAGTATTAAAAGTATTCCCACTTTCTGGAAATGTTTTGTCCTAGAAATGTCCTCTTTTCTGTCGCTCTCTCCGTTTCTGCCTTGTTCCTTTGCCTTGTGTGATTTCTTCATATCATTTTCTGCCTTGCTGATCCATTCACCTGTATGTCTTTGATAAAGTCTTACGTACTTTTTCTTAGGATTGATAATTGGGTACATATATTAAATGCATTTTTAGCTCGAGGGAGGTGAGATATGTGGAAGCAATTTTAGGCAATTTAGGCCCGTTTTTACATATGTTTTGGTGTCCTTTGGTATGCTTGAATTTGTATTCAGATGTGTTTTTTTTTAAATCCCATATGCGATAAATTGGACGGAGTGGACAACGCCGTTGCCATGTCCTTAGACACGAATACTTTCATATGTCTGCTTAATTTTCTTTTTGTTTTCCTATCGAAGTTTTGTATGTTTTGAAACGGTTGTAGCCCTGATATGGCTCTACACAGTCGGCTGGGCTTTAAACAACAATAACAATAACAATAGCAATCCAATCGGAAGACCAGCCTCCCGGCTACTCGACCATCATCGCGGTCTCATATATTTTGATAGTCTGGCAGGTACAAATGTGTACTTTCTCTTAATAGGGATTACCAAAACAACAACAACAACAACAACGTGCAACAACAAAACCCCAGTATGATGTATACTGGTCTCAACTTTCTTTTTTGTTCAGAATGTTGCTATCACGCATTTATACCTGTCACTAACACTTTCAAAAATACACATTTACATGCTTCAAACAAAGATGATAACAAACTAGTCAGACGCTGCATTATGGTTTCATCACATACACTTCTTTTCTCTTGACGCCTCTATAGCAAGTTCTTGGA
>CM060306.1:55754735-55757235 GCA_030674185.1 Monoplex corrugatus | reverse complement strand
TTTTGCATGGTATTGTACGTGTGCTGATCCAAACATTTTGTCATTTTCTTTCTTTCCAACGTGCGTGAATTTTTGAAAATGTCTTCCTTTCTCCACGCAGAGTATCCGCCGTTTGAGCAGATATTTAAATGCTTTTTGGTTGTCTGAGACAGTATTGCAAGCTATTATTTCATTGCTTTTTCCTACATCTGAGATTTTCTAAAAAAAAATAAAACGTTTTTGCAAACCCAGGTTTTGCTTTAGAAGGGAAGACAACGATAAGTCGCATGGGGTTAAATCGGGGTTGTAGGATAGCTGAGAGCAAACTTAAGTGGATTGCTCTTGTAAATATGTCACAGTGACCTTGGCTTTATAAGATTTACATTGTCATGTAAAGCAGCTTGCTGACAGTGATACCCGCATTCTGACGCTGGTCATAGATGAACCACACAACTTTAGATGAAAAACTGTCTACATGACAAATCACTGAGAATGGACTTCTCAGGCAACATACTGACCGTTACAGAGCCTTGGGAATTGAAGAAAATGGAGAACAAATCTTTTCTGGTTTTGAAAACCAGATCTCAAAGCAAGTTGTCTTTCGTTATTTGCGCCAAACCACATTTGATTGGACCGTTTGTTTGTGATGTCATTGAAGGTAATCCACGTTCGATCACCTTTGATCTCGTCACATATCGTTTAGGGCCCTCTGGCTCAAACACTTTAAGCAGTCGCTTAAACTCTTAACTTTGGGGTTTTTTTTTCTGTGTTTGTTTGTTTTCTTTTGGTTTTTTCTGCTTCCCTGAGGTATCCGTCTGGCAGCCACTCTTTTCCTCGAACCGGAGGATCCGTTTCCACGCGCCATATGAAACACCATACTTTTCACTTACTTAACGAACTGAACTATACTGATCCTGTTCAACTACTGTCTTTAAAAGCTGAACAGATTACTTTTTCCGGGTCTCGCTTGAATGTCTAGTCGGTACTTGTCTTTCAAATCAAATTTTCTTTGTTCATAGCTAGCAACCCAACTACATTTTATGTTTCTATATTACACACACTTGTCTTCATACACAACTGTGAAGTCGGCGTGAACTTGATCAGACTGTTTCCAAACGTTAAGCCTTCTAAAAACGTATTTGAGCTGCTCTGTGTTGGTGTACATTTTTCAGACACGCAAATACTTCCTCATATTCCCAAAGACGTCATACAGTTAAACTAGATACGGCGTCATTGTACATGTGTACAGCTACTAGCTCAAAGGCTATATTTTCATCTCAACACAAGTGTAACAGTATTTGCAGTGACCAGTTCTGGAATGCCAGCTGGCCTAACTGACAAAGACTGTTGGATCAGACCTCATGTTATCATTTGAGTAAGAGAGAGTGAGATAGCCAGAAAAGCATAGACGAACACGCATATGATAACACACAAGTGACCAGTGACATGGCATAGGTTAGTCCAGGATCCATGACATTGACGGAAGAAAGAAGCACAGAGAAAGTCAAAGAAATTACAGAAAAAACATGCACACTGGTTGCAGAGGTCACTATGGCACAGTGGATGAAAGTGTAAACAATTTGCCTAAACTCTATAGAATAAATAATCCTTTGGTGATTATACTTAAATACATATGTTAGCAGATCAAATGCTTTGTTTGCGTTTTTCGTCAGCATTTAATTGATTTGGGCTGCAGAAATGGAACGAACGCAATAATTCAAAACAGCTAAACATGTCAATATGCGCCAACAGTCAAGGAATTGATACAGAAAAAAAAAATATATATCTTTTTTTTCTAACACATACGTTTTCAAACGATCTTTAAAGATGTGTTCTCTTAATATTTCACAGAGATATATATGTAATCCATGTATATACCTGCCCTTGTTGATGGAAACTTTAGAAGTAAAATCAGTATTACACCACCACCACCCCCGCTTGAAGGTACCCGAACACCTAAATAATTATGAATTAACTATCCCCCATTACGTATTCTGTCTTCTATATTCTTTTCTTCATTTCTCTGTCTCCATCTTTTTCTCTCCGTCCTTCTCCTCTCTGTCTTTATCTTGTCTGATACCGTTTCTGTCTCTGTCTCAGTGTGTCTCTCTATTTCTGTCTCTCTCTGTGTCTTTGTGTCTGTCTATGTCTGTTTGTCTGTCTGTCTTCTGTCTGTCTGTCTGTCTGTCCTCTTCTGTCTCTCTCTCCTTTTTTTTTCTTCTTTTTTTTCCTTCTCGCTTTCTCTCTTCCGTTCGATCACAGGTTGTGCTCTCTATCTGACGGGAACAAGAAAAGGACAGAAAGAGTATTTCCCTTCTGCTTCCTGTAATGTCATTTAAACACGCCATGTGGTCATAGCTTACCATTGGGGTCAAGAGAGATGCGTTTCTATCATGTTCAGTTACGTCAAGCAAGAAACAAAACGATCCTCTCGATCTCTCTCTGTCTCATTCTCTCTCTCTCTCTCTCTCTCTTCTCTTCTGTCTGTCTCTCTCTCTCTCTTCTCTTCTCTCTCTCTCTC
>CM060306.1:55737235-55739735 GCA_030674185.1 Monoplex corrugatus | reverse complement strand
AAGTTCTAGAGTACGTTTCCTGTAGAGGCCTCGACTTTTCTCCTCAGTTTTACCGGAAAATCGAACTGAATGTCTGTTCTTTCAGAAGGAGACGAAAAACGAGTCGGACCCTTGTGTCTTTTGGCACTGCGCACGCTAAAAAAACATCGTGCAGTTGAAATTCGCGAAGAGCAGGGCATTTACCTGGCTGCCCTGTACTAAAATGTTGGAGGGATAGATTTATTTTCCAGGTCCCTTCCTTCGAAGGCCAGTTAGCGTTCTTGCCTTTCTAAAGTCCTGGCAAACATTTTTGTATTTGGTGTTTGTTTGTGATCTTACGCTTGACAAAGGCCAGTTGACCGAAACTTTGCGCCTGTCTTGCCTTGTTGTATTAAATGCGAGTTCTTATTCGTTTTTTGTGTGTGTTTTTTGTTTTGTTTTTTGTTTGTTTGTTTTTTGGTTCATGTGTGCATGAACGCCGGCAGTCACACTTGTTTTGGATTAAAAAAAAATGATTTGTCGCTTCACGGCGGCGACGCGCTCTCAACGGAAACAGCAGCCCGAATTTCACATGGCAAATCCATTGTTACTAAAAGAAGTGAAAATGAATATTAACGTACGTTCAGCTGTACTGTATGGTACTCTTGACCGCACACACAGGTTGACTAAGGTATAAGGTTAGACTTGTGGTTCATATATGCGTTAAGAAGGTTGTGGTCGGTGCAGAGCCTCATCACGACCACTTGCTTCCTCTCTGTACAGAAGGTGGGTGTCGTCCCTTTCTGTCCATGGCTGAAGAAGTGACCTGATGATGCTTCTATTCTTCCTGTGGCTTACGCTGTTGTATGGTTGGTCTTCCTGGGCTTCTCTGTTTTCCAGCTCATTCACCAGCTCGTTTCCTGGTATCCAACAGTAAGCAGGGATTTATTGACGCACTACTCTTCTGGTCCTTCTGACTTGCTGGAAGGCCTCGGTCAAATGGAGAAGCTGGTCATTTCCTAGAGCCAGAAGGACTGAGAGACTCCATAAAAGCCATTATTGGCATTCAAACAACGCCTCTGTCCAGCACCTCTGTGACTTACCTGTGTGTGTTTATGGAGTTGTTGGAGTTATTGGAGTTATTTCAAGGGGGATTCTCCTCGCTCCGACAACCCCATATGCGCTCTATCCAAATGTGCCATCAATTATCCGACAGATTTCCTGAGCCTGCACAAAACCCGATGCGCTGGCAAGGTCTTGAAATATGGAAAAAGGGGAGAAGTGACCTATCAAACACTAAGCTGACACCACCTGAACGTTGGAAACATTATGATGGGCAGCAAACAGGCCAGATTGTTAATGTTGCGGGGCTGTATGTTTATGAATGTATCTTATATGTTGTTAACAGTGACTGTGCTTCAATGCATATGGACCCTTTGTTGAAGATGTAGAAGTGTTGCATGTGTTTTAAGGTATACATCTTAAATAATCTGCTTTGCTAATATTGTTCGTCTTAAGCGTCTTGTCAAAAATGAATAAAAGGAAATTTGATAAATAAAAAAAAAAGTTTACTAACAAAACAGTGTTCGGTTCTTATACCAAATAAATAAGTTCGTGTACGTACACATGTACACACAAACGCGCACACAGGTAAGTGCACGCGCACGCACTCGTGCATACATTTAACTACACGCACGCGCAGACAGAGAGAGAGAGAGAGAGAGAGAGAGAGAGGAGACAGACAGACAGACAGACAGACAGACAGACAAACAGAGAGAGCGGAGAGAGAGACAGACAGACAGACAGAAAGAGAGAGAGAGGACACAGAGAGAGAGACAGAGGGGGGGGGGAGAGAGAGAGAGAGGAGTTGCTGAAGCTGCAAAAGAAAAATAAAGAAAAACTTCTCGTTTTAATTCAGCCAATTCCATCACTGACGTCTACCAATGCTAGGCTGTTCCATCATGTCTGCTATCTTTAGTCCTCCCCGTCTCAGTCTCCCTATCTTTTGTCTCTGACGTCTGCTCTGTCTGTCTGTCTGTCTGCTGTCCTGTCTGTCTGTCTGTCAGTCAGTCTCAGTCATTGTCTGTCTGTCTGTCTGTCTGTCTGTCTCTCTGCCTGTTTGTCTATCTATATGTCTGTATGTTTTGTCCGTCCGTCTGTCTGTCTGCCTGCCTGTCTGTCTGTCTGGTTGTCTGTCTATATGTCTGTCTGTCTATCTGTCTGTGTCTGTCCTCTCTCTCTCTGTGTCATTCACTCAGTCAGTCTGTCTGTCTGTCTGTCGCACACGCACAAATACACACAACACCACACACACACACACACACACACACACACACACACACACACACCCCACACACACCACACACACACAACACACATATACATTCGTTTCTCTCCTCTCCTCTCTCTCTCTCTCTCTCGTCTTCTCTCTCTCTCTCTCTCTCTCTCTCTCTCTCTCCTCTCTCTCTCTCTCTCTCTCTCTCTTGTTAATCCGCCTGCGCGTGCATGTAGTTGAATGTATACATGAGTGCAATATACGTCT
>CM060306.1:55724735-55729735 GCA_030674185.1 Monoplex corrugatus | reverse complement strand
CCATTGGTTTTGCATATCAATGTCATTGCAAATTACTGATGTGGTTTAGATAATAACAGGGTTTGAATATTGTCTTAGCCCACGTGCATTCATTATAACTGATTTATATTTGGTCGATTTAAACATTTGACGGATACAGTACCTGCTGTTGACTAATTATCTTAAATATCATCTTTATGCTTCACTATCAACAGTCTTAGAAGACGTGAATCCTCGGTGTAACAAAACTAGTCGTCTACATAAACGTTTAAATAGACCTATCCCCCCCCCCCCCCCCGTATTGCCTGTAAAATCAACCAGCATGTTTTTAGTGGCCAACGCTATACTTACTTAAAGTGCGATCCATCTGGAGTTGAAATGTCTTAAAACGAGTTGGGCTACAAAGTACTTCAACCGCAGTCACCAGGTGATTGTCACTAAAACTTGCAGCCTATATGTGACCCATTCTCACAAAAGGCACAATAAGTCTCAGTTTAGGCATTTTTAGGTTTTGGTATCACTGTAAAGTTTAGAATCTCAGCTTTTAAATGGTACTAAAGTTGAGTTTGAGGCTACAAAAACAAGAAAAGTTATGGGCTTTCAATGATGAGAGGGGTCAAGTCAGCCATTTTGAGAAAAATTGTTGAAGAGAATAGGCCGGAGTTGAAAAGGTATTGTCAGAAACTCCTTAGCAACAAGCATTAAATATCAACCAAATCAGCTGCAATTCCATACTTCCCTTGTTTACTTAATTGTCCATCCATCCAAAACAACAAAAAGAAAAATAAATTTAAGAAAGCGTACTTTAATTACCAAAATGTGAACGGAACTTGTGAATACTTTGAAAGGAGTAGAAAACGTTAAAACACAAAGCAATGACACTTATCGATTGAATTTGACTTTACTATGTTAGGACATGGTGTAAAAGTGGTTATAAAGCATGAAAATGCAGAAAACTCAAAATGACTTATTGTCCCTGTTCAGAGTTTTCAGCCCACAGCAGCAGAAGGCCTCACCCGACGTATTGTACCTTTAGTCAAAGCGGGTCACATATGTCATAGCATAGTCCTTAAGAAGGCGTATTTCATACGTAATGCATGCGCGTTACGGTATGCCCTACTGTCTAGTTATTTCAATTATCTTGTTTTCCGGAGTTACGCTATCCTCTTTCCTTGATAACTATTGTATATGCCTCCTATGTTAAACAGCGTTAGTGAATTGAATTACAATTTCATAATGCGTTTAAATTAATGTTACTGTATTTTTGTTTAAAGACCAGCCGACTGCGTAGAGCCATATCAGGGTTATAACCGTTTCAAAACATGCACAATACTTCAACAAGAAAAAAAAGACATTTAAGTACACATACCAATTCATTCGCGTATATAATCTAAGAAGATGCCCCTGGCGTCCAATTTATCACACTGGGTTTAAAAAGACATACCTGAATACAAATTTAAACATAACTAAGGACACTAAAACATATCTAAATACGGGCCTACATTACCTAAAGTTGCTTTCGCATATCTCGTTTCCCTAGAGCCCAAAATGCGCGTAATGCATGTACCCAATTATCAATCCTAAAAGAAAGTATGAAAGACTTAATCTAACACATGCAAGACAGAAAATGATGGGACAACATGACAGAAAGCAAAGGAGGAAAAAGAAACAAAGAAAGTGAGAGAAAAAAGCAAATTTCTAGCACAGAATGTCCAGATGGTGAGGACACTACTCAGACTCAAGCTAGCCCCCAGCATTCCCAAGGGGGTTGCATTTATGTTGGGAACTTTTCCATTTACAGAGTCCTCGAAACATCATGATTCACTCTGTTATACATTAGACTAGAAACAACATTTATGGTTTTGAGAATGTTTTTAGACAATCAGAAGAAAATTTGTAATACCTTTATACCTTTAAAAAAAACATATATATATATATATATATATATATATATATATATATATATATATATATATATATATATATATATATATATATATATATATATATTTAAGATTTTGATGCTTTTTTATGTAATATAATAATATAATATACAATATTTTATATAGCGCAAAATCTTGATAAAATCAAATCTAAGCGCTAAAACAGACACTCACGCACGCACGCACGCACACGCACGCACGCACGCACGCACGCACGCACGCACGCACGCACGCACGCACGCACGCGCACACACACACGCACACGCACACGCACACGGCTATAAATGGGGAGAAAGAATAAAAGCAATGGAAAATTATAGAGAGCATATTATATACAATTATATATTACAATGTGATTCCCCTCCGAGTGGAGACAGGCTGCAGAGGGGATTGAGTGAGGTCAGGATTTTATGCAGAGGAGAAAGGTGAGTTTTGAGAGCGGACTTGAAGGAGACAAAACTAGGTTGCTGACGGACAGAGAGAGGAAGTTTGTTCCAGGAAAGTGGACCAGAAACAGAGAAGGCTCGTGGACCATAGCTATTGAGCTTAGTGCGTGGAAAGCGAAAAGTCAGAGGATCGGAGGCAGAGCGGAGGGTACGTGAGGGAACATAGATCTCAAGTAGGCTTGACAGGTAATCGGGGGCTGCGTTATTGAGGCTTTTGTGGCACATGGTGTCCAGTTTGTACTGTATGCGCTTTGATATAGGGAGCCAGTGAAGTTGTGCCAGGAGAGGAGATATGTGGTCAGCTTTTTTCTTTTTGAGTACAAGGCGTGAATTGCAATAGTCAATGCGAGACATTATGAAGGAGAGAACGAGTTTTGCAGTTGTTTCGACAGAGAGATACTTCCTAATCAGGCTTATACGATGGAGGTGATAGTAGCAAGATCTGGCAGTTTGAGAAACAAAGTTGTTCATGGAGAGGTGTAGAGTCAATGCAGACACCAAGGTTTTTAGCTGAATCAGAAATTGGGACTGATGTGTTACATAATGGGAGAGAAAGAGGAGGCAGCTGAGAAAGTTTCTGACGGGTGCCAATGAGGATAGCTTCTGTCTTGTCATCATTAAGCTGAAGTTTGTTGAACGTCATCCAGTTCTTAATGTCCGAGTAACACTCAGTGGTGCGAGTCAAGAGGCGCTGTATATTGTCTGGTGTGTCACTGTCTAGAAGTTGGGTGTCATCAGCATAGAAGTGGTGTTTTATAGAGTGGGAGTTGATGATGGTGGACAGTGGGGAGATGTAAAGAGTGAAAAGAACAGGGCCAAGGACAGATCCTTGTGGAACACCACAGGTCAGGTATGCAGGTTGAGAGTAAGTGCCATTAATGAGAACAGTTTGTTTTCTGTTTGATAGATATGAAGTGAACCAGGAGAGAGCAATGTCAGAGATGCCAAAAGTATGATGAAGTCTAGAAAGGAGAATACCATGGTCAATGGTATCGAAGGCTGCAGACAATTCAAGGAGTGTGAGGAGAGATACTTTGCCAGTATCAGTTGCAAGGAGGAGATTGTTGAGAATGTGTAGCAGGGCAGTTTCAGTGCTATGGCACTGGCGGTAGGCTGACTGGAAAAGATTGAGGAGATTGTTGGCAGACAGGTGAGAGTTCAGCTGGTTGAGGACAACTTTTTGGATGAGTTTTGACAAGAAAGAGAGATTAGAAGAGATAGGCCGGTAATTTTTCAGTTCATTTGGGTCTAAATTGTATTTCTTGAGGAGAGGGTGAACAATAGCAGACTTGAAAGAATCTGGGATAGTTCCAGTTTGAAGAGAAGTGTTGATGATGTCAGTGATGAATGGGAGGAGAGTAGGGAGACAGTCAGAGTAGAGAGAACCTGAAAGAGGATCCAGTTCGCAGGTTTTGAACGACATGGATCTGATTGTGTTGAGAATTTCTTCTTGTGAGACCGGGGTAAAAGTAGTAAGAGGTGTGCCAGAGAAGGAAGGGTCAGGTGGGCATGGTTGACAGGGTGTCCTGTCAAGCCTGTTACGAAGAGTTTGTATTTTGGTGGTGAAATACTTGGAGAATACAGATGGGAGTTCTTCATTTGTGTGTTTTGTTGTGAGAGGTAAATCTTTTCGTGTGCCAAGGAGATGATTCATGGTTGTAAAGAGTTCTCTTGAAGAAGAGGCATTCAGGATTTTGGTTTGGAAATAGCTTGTTTGTGCAGATGCAGTGAAGGTGGATACTTTTGTTTTAGAGGCTTGGAAAAGTTGCCTATGTACAGTGAGTTTGGATTTGAGCCAGCGGCGCTCTGCTCTGCGGCGGGCACGTTTTGCACAGGCAATCTCATGAGTGAGCCAGGGGGTAGGGGGGCGGTCAGGTAAAAGACTGGTTGTGGCTGGAGCATGAGTGTCCAGAAAATGGTGGAGAGTAGTATAGAATTCATCGGCAAGGTTATGTGACTTTTCAGAAAGGAGGCGGGAGGCATCAGATGAAAATGTGGAGAGGTCAATAGATTTGAGATTGCGTGGATATGTGGATATTGAACACTCGGGAGGGAATTAACACCTACGAAATCCCATGCATGTTTTTGTTTTCAGGGTAAACGAACGTGATAAAATAGCAGTGTTGTTAAGTAACAATACAATATTTGATACTAATGTTAAACAAACGATCCTTGTACAGGGGAATAAGTAATGATCATCCTCTTGTCCCTCCTTTCCCATTACATTCCCCTGCCAGCTCCCACTCAATTGGCCCTCGTACCTGAAAGGAATATCAATCACATTCTGTAGTGACGAGGCGTCTCAAGAGAAAGCGATAGAAGAGGAACAGGCAGAAGGAGAAAAGTGATGAAAAACAGTCACTCCTTGGCAATTAATAGTGTGCAAACAGTATGACTGTGTTGCTCCACTCTCAAAAGATCCTTGAGTTATCAGGCAGTTTGTAGTTCCTTTTTTTTTCGCTATGAGTATATGTTTTATCAACTGTAAAGTTCGTACTTAGCGATACCTGTATTACAGATTGAAATACTTAATTTTCACATTTCAGTTTTTAGTAAATAAGAAAAGTATGGATTTAGAGACAGACAGACAGACAGACAGACAGACAGAGACAGAGACAGAGACAGACAGACA
>CM060306.1:55707235-55719735 GCA_030674185.1 Monoplex corrugatus | reverse complement strand
TCCTGGGGTGCGCAACGATAAAACTAGCCTTCTCACTGTCCCCATCTTAACATCATTGTTGTTTTGGTGGTGTCAGTATACGATTAGATATGTCCCCCTTCCCCTACTTCCCTGGGGTGGTTATCCCCGTCGGCCATATCACCTGAGGTGGGTGTCGAAGTGAAAACTTAACCAAATCAATCAATCAATCATGACTGTTGCTATTGCTGGTACTGCTGCTGCTGCTACTACTATTACTAGTAGTACTACGAGCGACACGTTCTAATACAATTCGTATTACTACTACTACTGCAACTCCTCCTTCTACTACTGCTGCTGCTGCTGCTCCTACTGCTACATGTATTAAGACTACTTCTACTCCTCCTTCTCTTCACCCTACTACTACAACTAGTACTATTACTACTGTGTCTACTACTTACACTGGTGCTGCAGCTTCTACTACTACAACTATTTACATAACTAATAAGTGATATTGACAGCAGAAAGGAATAGACAGAAAAACAAACAGAAGGAATGAAATGATAATAAAGAAATAAACAAGAAAACACACGCACGCACACACACACACACACGCACGCACACACACAACACACACACACACACACACACACACACACACACACACACACACACACACACACACACATGTACGCACGTGCGTACGAACGGACGCACGCACACAGACACACAGACACACAGACACACACAGATACACACACAGACACAGACACACAGACAGACACACCCACACCCACCTACCCCCCACCCACCCCACACACACACAACCAAACCCACACACACACACCCACACAGACACACACACACACACACACACACACACACACACACACACAAACACACAAACACACACACACGCACACGCACGCACGCACGCACGGACACACACACACACACACACACACACACACACACACACACACACACACACACACACACACACACACACATAGGCAACATTTTTCGTGAAAAGTTAACGCACATTTCAAGACAGAATATTTTTAGCATGTCGTTTTCTGAACAACAGGCAAATATTACATCCATCAATATCGTTGTAAGTAAACTTTTCTGTGAATGCATGTAACATCAAAATGCGTTTTTAAGGGTTCATCAGTGAAACAGCGGAACATGACAATCCATGCTCTTTTCATAATCAGCATTAATTCAGTCTTGATTGTGTGTGTGGGTGTGTGTGTGTGTGTGTGTGTGTGGTGTGTGTGTGTGTGTGTGTGTGTGTGTGTGTGTGTGTGTGTGTGTGTGTGTGTGTGTGTGTGTGTGATCTTTCTTTTTTTCTTGTTAAATCTTCATGTTTATTTTTTTATTTCACTTTCTCTTCAGTTCCGCTTCTTGAAGTATTCATTTGTGTGTACGTTTCTGTCTGCTTTCGTGCATCTCTTTTTCCATATATCTGTCTCTGTCGCTGCTAATTTATTCTAGAATCTGCCTTCTTGGGTCTTCTTTTTTTTTTTTACTGTCTTCGTCTCTTCCTTCCTTCCTTTATCTCCCATGGTCATGTGCCAGACACCGGAAGCAGATTTTCCATTAAGGAAAGAACATCTTGGAAAGAAAGATGAGCCACTAATGGAATGGAAGCAAAACATTTCAATCACAGCGAGAGAGAGAGAAGGAGAGAGAGAGGGGGGAGAGAGAGGGAGAGAAAGAGAGAGAGAGAGAGAGGCAGAGAGAGAGAGACAGAGAGAGAGAGAGAGAGGGAGAGAGAGAGAGAAGGAAGGACTATGTTGATGGGGAGATGGGGTAGTTCACTCGCCCATACATATGTTCATGCAGGCTAGATTTATAGAAACTGAACTGGGACGTGAGATGGTGACATTCAGGAAAGCTTTGTTCAGATTCGTGTTTGTGCATCTTCAGGAAAGAACCTTCTCAGAAAATCAACTTTGCTTTGACACGGTGTCCTTGTATCTGACACTAGATTTTACATGAAGAATAATTCATCGCCATCGTCCAAGACATCACAGAAGCACGTCGGTTCGGCTGAAAGGTAGGGTAAAAAACACGAAGCTATCTGCCATAGTGCGTATTGTATTTGTTGGTTATAACTTTGCATATGATAAAGCAGATATGCTCCAGTTGATACAGTAATTCTGATATGAATATTGTCTCAAACGATTGTGAAAAAGTACAGAAAATTCGAACTTCAAAACACTTTATTACGTGAGGGTAGATGCGTTAGGTCATATTGGATCTGTCTTACATCTAGTGAGAGAAAGAAATGAAGAGAGAGAGAGAGAGAGAGAGAGAGAGAGAGAGAGAGAGAGAGAGAGAAGAGAGAGAGAGAGAGAGAGAGAGAGAGAGAGAGAGGAGAGAGAGAGAGAGAGAGGGGAGACAAGTTCTTACACAAACCTTTAAGCGCACGGACTTTCGATTAACTTTGACAAGCGTCTCAAACTCCAAAATGTATAGTTCTCGTAGAAACAGAATATGCTTGATATGACTGAGAATGCCTTGCACGATGACATGATAAACGGCCGTTTTATTTCAAAATATTTTGATCGGGAGTTAGTTTTAGCTTAAAAAATGGATACCCATAAGTCTCCATAAAAACAAAATAAATGCGTTCACATGCTTCAACATGACCAGAAAAATACCTCGCACTGAAAATGATTCATTACAAAACATTCAGATTAGATTTTCAACAGTGTGTCTTATAGATAATGCTCGTCTGGCTGCCAACAGAATCACATGTGACAAAAATAAAGCAAGATTTGCAACCGTAAGTAATGAGATTTGTTTTCACTCAGAGAAAAGTGAACGCTCGGAGGAGCACATGTACAGACGGTATAAGTGTGATGCGAGTCTTGATACATTATTGAGCTTTTATGATGTTAGGGTCATGTTCTCTGGTGATTTTACGTCTTCATTTGCTGTTGTCGTTGTTGTTATTGTTATGTTGTTGTTGTTTTTTGTTGATGTCTTTAAAGTAACTGAAAGAAAGATGGATTTATAAAATTGTAAGCTTTTGGTGGTCGGAAGTTTGTTAGATTATTGTATAATCTGACAAAGCTTTTAATTCAGGTTTGATTGATTGGATCAGCTTATGACATGCAAATGAACACATGAACCAATGTAGATGAGGCTTATCAACTCTGTCTGGGAAGTCCATCTGAAAGGACAGGTTTGAGTTTAACTCTTACATCCTGTCCATCAGCATCCTGTATTGTCAACCATGCTAGCATTTTAGATTTGCAAGGTGAACAGTGAGCATGGCTTTTAACTGTTGGTTTTTTTATCTTAATGGGTTGTCTTTGTTTTGACGTGCTCTTAGCCCTGATATGGCTCTAGTAGTCGGCTGGGCAATAAGCAATTTGAACTGAACCATGCTAGCAAAGGAAACATTTAACCTTTTGATTCCCTCACCCTATTAACCAGCTGCCTGCAAGGAAACTGTGGAATGGGTGAGGGAATCAAGGGGTTATATTTTTGCAGCTGGTATATAGGGTGTGGGAATGAAAGGGTTAAATCCACGAATATCCTAGTGCTGGGAATTGTTCCTTGTTCCAGAGGCTGAAAGGTGGACACCCCAAACAATAAAGATGCACTAGCTGAGGCTGTTCTAATTTGGCAATCACAGCACTAGTGGAACTACGAGCGACAGTAAGAAAGTGGAGAGAGGACTGTGTGCTCAGTACACGCGTGGAGAAACTGTCTGTGCTGGTCAGGCATACAAGCAAGCTAGAACAACGGAGCATTCAGTCACCAGCATTTGACAAAGCCCTGCAGCGAAAGAGAAGCGCTGAGGGGGCAAGCAGAGGATGCTGGTGGAAGTCTCTGGTTATGACGTAACACGTAGATATTATCAGGTGACGGTCCGTCCGTTTTAGATCTGAAGCAGATATTGTTTGCATCTGCCCACAGAGACAGAGACAGAGCAGCACATTCCAGAGACAGCACTGTTTCTGCAAATACGGAGGGAAAGTAAAGGGAACCCCTAAACAAACCTGTTTGCATATACATGGGAGATAACCCTGTATACGAGAGACACTATGCCTTGGTGCTTGGAATTCCAAGCCATACTGCACAAAGTTGAAGTACCTGAATGACAAAAACGCCTTTATCCTCAGGATGTGGGATCGTTGTGAGACTGACATAGCTGCCCTGTGTGAGACAATCTTTTGCAGACGAAACCCAGTTCAAGGATGTTGGAGGAGGCCACACCATCTATTGCATTGAAAAGCCCAGCAATAATCAAAGAAACTCTGGAGTCGGACTGGCAAACATGCAAAGACTTCGGAAAGTTTACCCCATGTATGAATGAATGCGTGATGACCTTGCCCCTTTAGCTAACAGTACAAAATGCTTTGCTACAGTCATCAGTGTATACGCCCCATACATGACAAATCCATATGATGTCAAAGAAGCCTTACATGAAATGCTCAACCATCTCTTTGCCACTGGCAACCACAGAAGACACACTTATCATTCTTGGGAATTCCAGTGATCTTGTGGGAGCAGAGTATTCCGCTTGCTTAAACGTCCTTGGACGCCTCTGTACTTGAAAATAAATCTTCCATGGACTGATACTGCTGTCGCTGTGTATGCAGCGTCGCAGGTGGAACGGTTCCACCAAAGTTGTCTGCACAAGATCTTCAACATCACGTAGCAAGATCAAATGCACAGCCTTCAAGTTCTGATGAAGTGTGGCTTCCCAAGTCCGGCTGTGGGGTTTCAACTCATCAAACGGCAGCTTCGTTGAACAGGACACCTTGACGTATGGAAGACAACCACATGCCAAATATGCTTCTGTTCGGAGAGTTGAAGCAACGATACAGAGATCAGGAAGACCAAGAATACAAGAACATCCGGCAGGCCGTTCGCTTTGAGTGTGGCACCAATATCACCGACTGAAAGACATTTTCCGCAGCGGAACAACCTGGCGACAGCAGCAGGCAAGGCACAGTCGCATTTGAACAGGACAGAACTGTTGCTTTCAACAGAAAAGGGAACGACAGAAGCAGAACCCCTTTCCATTCACCACCTGTAGAAGAATATGTGCCCCTAGGATAAATCTTGTATCCCACATGAAGACCCATCCAAGTCGATAAACAATCAATTTGCCTTCTTATCTGTTGGATTGATGACAGAGTCTATCATCATCACATAACTTAACCTTCAAGATTTTAGAGTTATATCCGCAACATACTTTTCTAAGCTAAAACAGCATTCAAGAGAAGGAAAAAGCGTTCTTACCAACATATATCTTTTAATTTACACCAGGAGGAGAATTCTTCAGTGTTATATAGATAGAACCGATACTTGCACGAATGCAAAGCGTGGACAGTCAGTACGTAAAATGTGGTTTGTAGGGAGAATGTTAACAGCTCTACGAACAACAGAGAAAACAAATGAGACTAAAAGAACATTAATGAGCAAGACCAGGAAACGACAAGCACCATTTATAGGACATTTTATGGGGCAAGAGAAATTTGATCACCTGGTAACAACAGGAAAGCTGGAGGGAACAAGACCACCAGGAAGACCCAGGAAGAAAATAGTGGACGGATTTGCAGAGTGGATAAAAAAAACAACAAAGGGTGGGAGATATACTTGCAGCGACAGAAGATAGATTAGTATGGAGGGCCATAATCGCCAACGCCATGCAGCAGGGCACATAATGATGATGTCCTCTGTTGATTATGTGCTATTTTTAGGTATTCTAATATAGAAACAGGAATAAGAGATGGGTTTATAAAATTTTGAACTTTCAGTTGAGTTATGTTCGACATATTTTTCTCTTCGTGACAAGCTTTTAATTCCAGCACATAATTTATTGACTGGACGTGTTTACCGCGTGAAAAATGAGACAACACCCCACTTCCTCTCCATACCACTTCTTCGGCAGTACACATACACAAATGTATGTGCACACATGCACAAACACACACATACACACACGAGCGCGCACGCACACGCACAAACACACACAAACACACACACACACACACATACACACATACGCGCACACACACACACACACACACACACACACACACACACACACACACACACACACACACACACACACACACACAGATACGTACACACACAAGAGCGGGCGCACGAACACGCTCACGCACACACACTCACGCATAGACACCATACACATAAACGCACGCACGCACATACTCTTACACTCTCTGCACCCCCCCCCCCCCATTTCTGTCTGTCTGTCTGCTTGTCTGTGCCTGTGTCTGTGTCTCTGTTTCTGTCTGTCTGTCTGACTGACTGTCTGTCTGTCTGACAGACTGTCTGTCTGTCTGTGCCTGTCTCTCTGTGTCTCTGTTTCTGTCTGTCTGTCTGTCTGTGCCTCTCTCTCTCTCCCCACACACACACAAACACACACACACACACACACACACACACACACACACACACACACACACACACACACACACACACACACAGATACACACACACAACGCGTGGGCGCACGAACACGCTCAAGCACACACACTCACGCATATACACCATACACACAAACGCACACTCGCACAGACTCTTACACTCTCTGACCCCCCCCCCCCCCCCCCTTATGGCTGGCTGTCTGTCTGTGCCTGTCTCTCTGTGTCTCTGCTTCTGTCTGTCTGTCTGACTGTCTGTTTGTGACCCCCCCCCCCCTCTCTCTCTCTCTCTCTCACTCATGTTCATGCACACGCACAAAGAAGGAGAAACCACCAGAATACATTTCCATCAAACTTCCTTCCTGAAATACTCATTAGAGGGTTCATTGAGCAAAACCAGCATGATATAAACGGAATCAACGTCATCTACAAAGCAGATAATCACTGAGATTCTTGTCTTCGTCGTGCTTTCCAGCAAGTAATCCGTGTTTCACTGAACTGACTGTCTTTGTCGTGTCTGTTGTTGTTTTGCTTTTTTTTTCTCACAATTACACTGACCATTGTCATACCCTGTCTGTTCTGCTGGTCGATAACAGAGCTCTTTGCCTTGGTGGCAGTCGGATTTTAGGTCCATATAAGGCGTGCGTGTGGAACGTGCCTGTCTTATGGCAGCGTTCCTAGCCTTTACCAGTCAGACATCAGCGCGCGATTGTTGCTGATTTGTTCTAAGAGAAGTATTGTTCTTCTTTTTGGAATATTTCCGTCATTTCTTTAGAACATTTTCATTCTAGTATGCAAAGGGGAAAAAAGATCGAGCGAGCGAGAGAGAGAGAGAGACAGACAGACAGACAGAGAGATAGAGAGAGAGAGAGAGAGAGAGAGAGAGAGAGAGAGAGAGAGAGAGAGAGAGAGAGAGAGAGAGAGAGAGAGAGAGAGAGAGGCAGGTAGGTGATTTTGTTTGAAAGAATAAGAAAAACGAGATTTTGAATAAACTGTGTTTTCGAGGGAATATAATATGCAATAGATATCCAGCCCTCACTTGAAAAGGTCTGCACTACATGTACACAGGCATCAGTTGCACCTTGGTTTCAAGAATAGAAACGGGAAAATATTATTAATATTAAAGCTCAATTGATTGCACTGTATGTTGTTATACTAAATTGTTTAATCCTTAGATGACGGCAGTATTGATCTGATAGCTGGATGGCAGATGAGGCAACTAATTCCTCAGAAGTGATGGCACTTCCTTATTATCGTGAAACCGAGATGCTTTTTACACGTTTGGCAGTAGTTTGTTTGAAACTGTGGCCCATACGGCTGAATTTGAAGCGAGCTATTCATGGGCAGGAGAGATCGTTCCTAATGGTTGGTGTGTGTGGTGTGTGTGTGTTGTGTGTGGTGGTGTGTGTGTGTGTGTGTGTTGTGTGTGTGTGTGTGTGTGTGTGTGCGCGAGCGCGCGCGCATTGTATAATATATACCACTGTGCTATCTAAAACATCTCCATTTGTTATGTTATGCAATAGTGATCCTTTCCTATATTGAAATTTCAATTTCAACACCAAGATCTGTAAGTTCTTGTAGTTTGAGTTTTGAGAGAATTAGAGAATGAGAGAGAGAGAGAGAGAGAGAGAGAGAGAGAGAGAGAATGAGAGAATGGGATGTGTGTGTGTGTGTGTGACAGAGAGAGAGAGAGAGAGAGAGAGGAGAGAGAGAGAGAGAGAGAGAGAGAGAGAGAGCGAGCATATTTGTTTTCAATGAGTTTTGAGACAGAGACACAGGGGAAGAGGATGAGAGTGGGTAGATTACATCACAGGCTAAGTTTTGATGGCTCTGAATCATTAGTAAGGAATGGATCATGCTGTGATGATAAATGGTACCCCTGCGATAATGACGTGGAACATTCTGCAGGAAATCTAAACGTGCAGTTATAAGGATGGATTCCAGCAGATCAGACGATGATCAGGATCAAGTAATCACTTTCTTCAAGAATGACCAGCTTGCAAATCCAATCTCAAGGGTTTATGAATAGGGGGATTCATGACTGACATAGAGATGGAATCACCGTAGCCACTAGGCTTTATCTGTTTGATGTCTGCGTATCATGCATACACAATCTCTTTTCCATCTACTCCAAAGTCTGTTTATTACTCATGCATAGATACATATATAATGTTTAAATGCATAAACGCACGTGCGCACACACAGACACACACCTACACTCGCGCGACACACACTACATCGCCCACACAACACACACAACGTTTCACACACATAGACACGCACATACATACATGCACGCACACACACAAACACACACATACACATACACACACACACACACATACGCACATACATACACGTGCACACACATACACACACATACTCACATAGACATGTGTACACACGCACACACGCGCGCGCGCATACACACGCGCACATGCACACACATCTATCTATCTATCTATCTATCTATCTATCTAACTGTACTGTCTGTCTGTCTACTTGTCTGCCTGTCTGCCTGTCTGTCTATATACTTATCTGTCTATCTATATGTCTGTCTATTTATCTATATGTCTATCTATGTATCTATCTATCTATCTATGTATCTATCTATCTATATATCTATATATCTATCAATATGTCTATCTATGTATCTATCTATCTATCTATTACTATCTTATAGATAGATAGATAGATAGATACATCGATAGACATATATCTATATATCTATCTGTCTATCTATCTATATATCTATCTGTCTGTTTAGAGACACCACATACACACACACACACACACACACACACACACACACACACACACACACACACACACACACACACAACACAACACATACACACACACCTACGGAACACACACACACCTGTTACCGTCTAATATCACTTATAGTGAAAAGACGTTAAATCAAAGAACGAACGAACACACACCTGTAGAGAGACAGACACCTTCCACATACACACACATACACACACAAACACCTACACAAGCACACGCACGCATGCACGCACACACGCATGCACACAGTTACTCTTCCGTGTAATGTTTTCTACACTGGGTGGTGTTTGCTTTGCAAAATGGGGAATCACGTGTGTCAAATGAATTACATTTTAACAATGCAGGTAAAACATGTATACCCATGAAGTTGTTAGAGATAGCAGCAGAAGCAACAACAACAGAAAAGGAAAAAGGAAATAGAAGAAGAAGTCCATGAAATGTGGACAAATCGTATTGGATGATATTGCCCACAGTATTAAAAAGAATGGAAGGTCAATAGAAAATATGTAGCTTTTGGGAAATCCAAAACAAATGTGACTGCCCGCGTTCAAGCAAACAGGAACCAGAAAATAAAAACACGATCTTACGCTTGACAAAGGCCAGTTGGCCAAAAATTTGCGCCTGTCTTGTCTTGCTGTGTTAAATACGCGTTCTTATTCTTTTTCATGTTTTTTTTTTTTTTTCTGGTAGCTTTTGGGACTTTTTGGAAATATGCTGAATATTTTTCAGGTGTGGGTTTTACTAAAATTAGTTCACAGACGAGTGTGCAATACAGAAATGTTTAATGTAATTCCCATAGAGAATGAAGAGGTATGTGGACATTTTTTTTCTTTCTGTCATTAGAAATCAGTTGAATTTTCTCA
Source organism: Monoplex corrugatus (assembly GCA_030674185.1). NCBI lineage: Eukaryota > Metazoa > Mollusca > Gastropoda > Littorinimorpha > Ranellidae > Monoplex > Monoplex corrugatus. Next base: position 55,709,702 of record CM060306.1, on the reverse strand, counting down.
GCATCTTCCACCATTTTATTTGGATGTTTTAAATGCTTTAAGTGTGCGTCTTTTTTTGTAAAGGCTGGGATTGCATTAACTTGCAAATCGGAAACAAATTCAGACTTATAGTGCCAATATGTCTAAACTAAATGAAGTGAATGCCATAAACAATGAAGAGTACTTAAGAATGACAGCAGTATATGAAATCGTTAATGAAGGCATTAATCACACGACGGTCCCTGTGTGGAGAGTAAGGGTGATTTGCAATGTAAATGGAGTAGCCTAGAAACAGAAAGCAGTTGATAAAGCACTTGAGACATTTTCACTGAATATATAAATACGTTCTTGAACATTTCTGATTGGAAGAGCAGCTATGGTCAACTTAGAACCAAGCAGTTTTCAACAACTACACACAAAAAAACTAAAGAAATAAAACAAAAATAACAACAATATGCATATGAGAGAGAGAGAGAGAGAGAGAGAGAGAGAGAGAGAGAGAGAGAGAGAGAGAGAGAGAGAGAGAGAGAGAGAGAGAGATTAGCAAACGAAAAAAAGAAAACCACCCAATCCTTTTCCTGTCTCTCGTTGACCAAATGGAAACGGACGTCCCATGGGCGAAGGAGTGATTAATTGTGTCCAGAAAGAGAAAGAAGAGAAACGGGAATTGAAGACCTCAGACCTCTCCATAGTGCACAGCGGAAGCAGCTGACATAGATACACTTGTCTGATTGTCCTCTGTCGTAGTGGAACAAATGTCTCTTATTGAATGTGCTCAAGGAAGACATAGTTCTGTCCGTGCGTTGTCGTTGCGACAGGGTGGACGATCGTGTTAATCAGGTTTGTTTGTGTCCAGCTCTGAAAATAAAATTTAGCCGGTAGTTGAAGAAGAACAGTTATCATTTATTTTATTTTATTTATTTATTTGTTTATTAATTTGTTTTAATTATTTTTTACAGTAACTTTATATGTGTTGATGTCTAACCATAAGTTACTTTTGTTTCCATTTGTTTCACTTTTTGTCGTTCTCTGTCTCTTCATCTCTTTTTCTGTTCTGATTTACTTTTAAACATTCTATGGATGAGGGCTGGACGCAAACAAAACAGAAACAACAACAACAACAACACACAACAAAAACAACAACAACAACAACAACAACAACCAAAAAAATAAAAACGCGTCGTTGTGTTCATTTGTTTTATCACAGTGGATTTGCTGTTTTCTTTGCTGTCTTTTGCTGTCCATGGACAGCAAAGAAAACAAACGAAACAGTCTTAATGGAGGCAGACACAGGAAGATCATTGGTAAGGAAGATTGAAAAAAGACAAGCAGCATTTTAGGCCATTTTGTGAGGAAACGGGAATTAGAGCACCTGGTCACAACAGGAAAGCTAGAGGGAACGAGAACACCAGACAGACCCGGGGAGAACATATTGGACGGGTTTGCAGGGTGGCTGAGGATGGAGAGGGTGGAATATGTGCTTGCGGTGGCAAGGGATAGATGCATATGGAGGGCCACGATCGCCAACTCCATGAGGCAGGGCACATGGTGATGATGGGATTTGCTGTGTGAAATTCGGTCTGCTCTCTCCGTTGATATCGCGTCGCTGCAGTGCACGCTGTCCGTATATTAACCAAGATTTTAGAAAGGCAAGGCTAATTGGCCTTCAAGGAGAAGGGAGTGACCTGAGAAATCAACCTATCTCCCCAATGTTTTATACCAGAGCAGCCAGACGAATACCCTGCTCTCCACGATTTTAAATAGCTGTGGAATCTTTAGCGTGTGCAGGCAGAAGGCACACGGCATTGATCCATTTTCAGGCCCCTTCCAGAGGACTAGACGATAAAAAACTCTCCGTACGTAAGGCACGGTTTCGGCTTCCCTCGTGACGTGACATGCCAACCGAAGCTACACTGGGCATTGCCAACGTATCAAGAGTCGAGTGGACAGTTACTTCGTGAGATTTCGTAGCAATACACTCGTCGGGAAACGATTGACTTTGGCACCCCACATGACTTGCTAATCTGCATTCGTGTCGAAAATGGCGTTGCAGGCGAGTACGAGTTTTGGAGCAAAGTAGATCACAACAGCGGCGTTTTACTGCTGCTGAAGTGATTGAAGTGCTTCAGACTGAAGGATTGGACATCGAGGAGTATGATGAAGATGATGGTGAAAGTGTTTCAAGTGATGAAAGCTGCCAGCAACAAGGTACTGACAGTGACCCAGTTTCAGACGACAGTGAAATGGGAGAGGGAGGTGGGCGTACACGTCACGAGAGGAGAGCGGTCAGTGGGCCAAGGACAGTGAGCCACAGGCCTGACGAAGATTTCATTGACTTTCTTATGCGTGACTAGCTCGACGATTTTAGTTTTTTCCCCATTTTGCCTTCGTTCTCTGGCTCTTGTGGCCTGCATGTCTCAGTCGAGTGCCATGCCCCGTTGATTTCTTCATTCAGTTTGTGATGGAAGACTTTCTAAATTCTATTGTC
>CM060306.1:55697235-55702235 GCA_030674185.1 Monoplex corrugatus | reverse complement strand
CGTACAAATGAATTTTCATAACCTTGATATCTTCACAAGATTGCAAGATACACAGTGTTCTGCTTCACTGCACATGAAAACCATGAAGACAAGTTAAGATCGCTGCTAGGAAGCGAATGGGATTCATCAAAGAAAAATCCCATTTGGAATATCATCAATTCGCCAACGGGCCTGTTTATACGTGAGGGATTGTACGTTGGTTAATCCTAAGCTTTCACTAGAGGCTAGTTTGTCTGCCGTGCTAGACATTGTCAACATCTTGCCTCAGACTGAAGTACAGGTATGGGCTTGTTTCTACCTGAGTGGTTCCTGTGATAATAGCATTAGACTTGCCAGTTTCCATCTCCATCTCAAATTGTCCTTTTTATTTGCTTTTTTAATGTGAGAAGGATATATGTGATGCACGTTTTTGGAGAAACTGTTTGCATGCCAAATTGTGAGTTTGCTTTTGTTGTTGTTAGTGGAATACTCCTACAGATATGCACAGCAAGAGCATGATATTGTATATGTTTCTGTTATGCTTTATCAACTTGTATTCTAATGCACTGACTTTATTCTTGCAAGCTACTTAAGAGAAGTCACGTTTTTTATTTCTTTAAAATCCATGACATGAAAGACATAAAAAGAAAGAAACACAGAAAAAAATGTACCATTGAAATACTGAAGTGATCCAGGCAGACAGTAACAATTTCATGGTAATAACATAAAACTGCCGAAGCTATACTGATAAACTTTGTGAATCAAATCATTTGTATGTCTGTTTCTAAATAATCTTTTTGTGGTCTTTCTTTTTCTCTTTCCCTTTTCCCAAAACGCCAGTCTATCTCCATCTCCGTTTCTATGTCTGTCCATCGACATGTCCATTTATTTGTCTGTCTGTCTCACTCTTGATTGTGTCAACTACACTTCTACCCACACACATCACACACACACACACACACACACACACACACACACACACCACACAACACACACACACACACACACAAACACACACACACACACACTTTATCTCTCTCTCTATCTTTCTTTCTCGTTCTCTCTTTCTCTTTCTCTCTCTCTGCTCACCACACCATCACACATACACACCCACCACACACACATATTGTATATACATATAAATTAATACACACACACACACACACACACACACACACACACATATTTATCACACACACACACACACACACACACACACACACACACACACACACACACACACACACGTCAGTCTCGCTCTTTCACATTTTTTCTTGGTCTTGTGGGGTTTGAATCTCAGCCTTTTCATATCCTTGGAGATCGTATTTAGATTTAATGTTCGGTTTAAAATCGATTTAAATCCCTGTTCGTAGTTCCAAGAACATTACTGGATTTCTGGTGCCGTCCATCAAGATTACACATCTGACTTGTCAGCAAAAAGATAAGAGAAGAAAACGAAGAAGAAAAAAAAAAGGGAGAGAAGAGAAAGGAGGTGGAGGAAAAAGTGTAGAAAGGAGTACATGGATGGGAGAGAAAAAAAGAGAAATAAAAGATTAGATTCTACTTTTAAGTCTCCCGTTCCTTTGCGTTATATCATGTTACACTGCACTTTGGCGTATTACATTGCACTGTATTTTATGTTGTTCTTTTTTGCTTTGCGAATTCGTAAGCTGATCACAAAACATGCAGATAATTTGATCCGGGAGAAAATACACAGAAATGATAAATATTTTTGGTTTGGATTGATTTGTTGTTTGTTGGCGTCTATTAAAGTTTTTTTATATTTTACTGAAAATGAGGAATTATGATTTATGTAAGACGATTATTATCTTGAAGGGCACTCAAAACCATGGACCGACCAATCGTTTTGAAAGAATGATGCTAATATGAATTGACCGTCTGGTAGAACAGCTTCTGGCATTTCGAGTGGAATAGAAACTTTGCACGTAGTCCCCTCAAATACGCTGCAGGAGCTCTGATGATCTCTTCTGGGATTACATGTCCCATCAGTCAACAACGGAAATAATGAAAAATATTTCCAGAATTGAAACCGGCTAATATTCAGACGTGTTAATTTGTTATTTGATATCCTTGGTAGGTTCTAGCATCTCTCTCTCTCTCTCTCTCTCTCTCTCTCTCTCTCTCTCCTCTCTCTCTCTCTCTCTCTCTCTCTCTCTCTCCTCTCTCTCTCTCTTCTCTCTCGCTCTTTCCCTTCATCAATCTCTCTTTCAAAGTGCACGTCCCCTTGCGATCTTTGTGACATTGTGTAACTGTTTCAGTGTTTGATACATTTTTTTTCTGAATCTTTCCCTCCCTCTCCTCTATCAAATTGTAACTTCTCCAGCACACTGATCTGTTCTGTCTTTCGTCTCCTGCTCCTCTTCTTTGTCTTTTTCTCCTGTGTCTTCTTGTTTCTTGTTTGTTGTTTATTTGTTTGTTTTTGGAGGATGTCGGTATTTTTAATTTTCTTCCTTTCTTTTTTTCCCTTGTATTCTGCATATATTCCTTTTATATTTCAAAGACTAATAAATGATTACTAGAAACAGATTTTTCGGTTTAGAAGTTGTTATAGAAGGAGGCGACAACAGAAAATGAAGAAAATGAACACACTGTGTGCGTAGGGACAGAGACCCCCCCACCCCTTCCTGTGGGGATGCCGGGTGCTCTTTCAGTATAAATAGTATCACCACCCTCTGGAAATCGTGTGCTTGGAATTTCTTCTTTTCTGTCACTCTCATTGTTTTTGTTTTGTTCCTTTGCTTTCTGTTATTTCTTCCTATCACTTTCTGCCTTGCTGATCAATTCACTGTATGTTATATAAAGTCTTACGTATTTCTCTTAGGACTGATAATTGGGTAGGCTACACGTATTAAGTGCATTTTTGGTTTTAAGGATATTAGACATGCGGAGACAATTTTAGGCAATTAGGCTCATTTTTATATATGCTTTAGTGTCCTTAATTATGTTTAAATTTTTATTCAGATAGTTTTTAAATCCCCTGTGTGAAAAATTGGAGTGGTCAACACCAGGAGCATCTCCTTGGATTTTGTGCGTGAATGCATTGGTATGTATGCTTAATTCTCTTTCCTATTTTTTTTTTTTTTTTTTGATTCCTGTTAAAGTATTGTGTGTGTTTTGAAACGGCTACAGCCCTGATACGGGTTTACACAGTTGGCTGGGCTTTAAACAAAAATAACAACAAAAAAATGATAACAAAATTGATAGAGGAGAGAAGCAATCCCTTCCAAGTCTTAAAACTAGCAGTTCATTTAATTTTTTTTATAAAAAATGAAACATGTCAGGAATTATCTGGTATCTTCTCCCTCCAAGACAGCCCCGTACAGACTGTGAATTGGAATCCAGACTGTGCCCCGAACTCTACACGTTTCCAAAGTAGTGCTGACGAGTCTTGAAAACCATCTGCCACCTCTTTTAATGATCCCGTGAAAACAACGTGCAACCCATGGCCAGAAAGCTTAAATATTGCAGCATCCGTTTGCGGCCGCTTTGAATGCGTGAATCTCTGTCTGTCTTAATATGTCTGTCTGTCGGTCGTCGGTCGGTCGGTCGGTCGGTCTGTCTGTGTGTTTTCTTCTCTCTCTCTCTGTCTGTCTCTCTGTCTCTGTCTGTCTGTCTGTCTCACTCTCTCATTCTCTTCCCCCCCTCTCTCTCTCTCGCTCTCTGTCTCTCTCTCTGTCTCTCTATCTCTTTGTCTCTGTCTCTTCTCTCTTTTTCTCTCTGTTTCTCAGTATCTCTGTCTCACTGTCTCTCAGTGTCTGTCTCTGTATGTCTCTGTATGATTCATTTCTCTCTCTCTCTCTCTCTCTCTCTCTCTCTCTGTCTGTCTCTCTCTCTCATATAGCACGTATTTGTGCACACACACACACACGCACGCACACATACACACACACACGCGCGCGCGCGCACACACACAAACACACACACACACACACACACGCACACAAACACACACAGACGTACACACACACACACAAACACACACACACGCACACAAAACACACCACACACACACACACACACACACACACACACACACACACACACACACACACACACACACAACACACACTTTTCTTTCCTCTTTTTTTTCCCCTCCCCCTCTGTCCATATTGTTCCTCTTATTATCTTTCAGCTAATAACAGGTCATATCAGTCAGACCACCACACGAAAGGCCAACGAGAAGTGCTAGCGTATCACCTCCTATCTGACGATAGTGGCAAGGCCTAACGTGTGGACTGTCAGATCATATCACATCCACATCGTGAAATCTGCTGGCCGATTGTTTGGGCAGCGCTACAGCGACATTGCCAACCCTCCCTGTTATATGCACCATCACGGCGGTATCGATTGGCTGCCATTTTGTTTTCTGTCCCTGATATCTCTAGTCATCATTTGTGAATATGACTCGAAGACCCTGAAAATCAAACGGCGGCAGCGCCTAACCTGACCACTCCATTTCTGTGCACATATGTTAGTGCTGCTTCTCACAGTTTGACACTGAAGATGAGTTATGATAATGGCGTAGTATTATCAATTATGATAACAATAATAATATAATAATAATAATAATAATAATAAAAAATATAAAAATATAATAATAATAATCATAATAATAATAGTGATAATAATAATGAATAAATAAATAGTATAATGATGATGATAATCATCATCATAATCGTTATCATCATCGGCATGGGCATTGCGATCGTCGTCTGCATCGTCATCGTCGTCGTTGTCGTCGTCGACGTCATCATAATCATCATCACCATCATTATAGTAGTGATAATTAAAAAGCACAACACCTTGCTGTATAAATCAAATTAAAGTGCATACTCTTATCGCTCACTCAAACATTTGAGTCTCAAACGCAATAACAATGTTATAAAACACATGCATGCCAGGAGGGGGAGTGAAATGACGAGGGAGGAAGGCGGAAACTATTACGTTATGGCCTTGAAATTAAAGAGTGGACTTCTTAAAGGGACTACGTAATGAAGGTG
>CM060306.1:55667235-55684735 GCA_030674185.1 Monoplex corrugatus | reverse complement strand
AGAGAGAGAGTGCAATGAATGGTATAATGCATACACTATTTGTGTCCATCCAAGGTACATTAAAAGAAAGAGCTAAGATTCCCCCCATTCTACAGAGCAAACACGCACTGTAGATAATACTGGGAAAATCTGATCTCCTCAAAACAAAAAACAAAACAAAAAAGAAAAAAAAAAAAGTTTAAATATCTGGGAACGATCATCTCACCAGACGGCAGATGCACATCAGAAATAACCAGCAGAATTGGCCTATCCAAAACAGCATTTACTAAGGTGAAAAGCAGTCTAGCCAACACATGCCTATCAGTTAACATCAGAAAGAGAGTTCTTGAATGTTATATAGAACCGATAACGTTCTACCTTTGTGAGGCGTGGACAGTCAACAAGCAAACCGAGAGCAAAATTGAGGCAGCCGAGATGTGATTTCTAAGAAGAATGTTGAGATCCATGGACAGCAAAGAAAACAAACAAGACAGTCTTGATGGAGGCAGACACAAGAAGATAATTGATAAGGAAGATAAGGAAAAGACAGGCAACATTTATAGGCAGTGTTATGAGGAAAGGAGAATTAGAGCACCTGGTCACAACAGGAAAGCTGGAGGGAAAGAGAGCACCATGTGGACCCAGGGAAAAAATATTGGACGGACTTGCAGAGTGGCTGAAGATGGAGAGGATGGAAGATGTGCTTTCGGCAACAAGGGATAGATACATATGGAGAACCATGATCGCCAACGCCATGCGGCAGGGCACTTATTGATGATGATGATGTGCTAGTAATTTTCTCTTTTCTGTCACCCTCTTTGTTTCTGTCTTGTTCCTTTGCTTTCTGTCATTTCTTGCTATCATTTTCTGCCTTTCTAGTCCATTAACCTGTATGTGTTCGATATATAAAGTATTGCGTACTTTCTCTTAGGATTGGTGTTTGAGTACCTGTATTTAGCGCATTTTTGGCTGATTGGAAATGAGACATGCAGAAGCAATGTTCACTAATTTAGGCCTGTTTTATTTATATTTCAGTGTCCTTAGTTGTTGTTTTTCTTTTAATTTGTATTCACTTACATTTTTTTTAAATCCTTTGTGTGACAAATTGGATGGAGTGGTCAACACTAGGGGCATCTCGTTAGATTATGTACGCGAATGCATTGATATGTGTACTTAATTTTGTTTTCCTTTTTTTTTTCCTTTTGACATATCAACTGCGTTAAAATGGTTATATCCCTGATATGGCTATATGCAGTCCCCAGGGCTTTAAACATTAGTAACAGTAATAATAATCAAATCCAGTATAAGCAATAAAAATAACGTATCATTCTTCGCGTGAAGTATGTCAAATGTGTTGTCAGCGTTACTGCGTTGTCCGTAACCCTCGCGTTTCGTGCACAATCACGACTTTATCGTTTGTTACTGTACCAGTGCAATCATCCGTCCGTCAGTCGCTAATTGATAACAGTGAGCATGTCAGTCTACGAGTAAATGAAAGCTGTGCCCAACCGGTAACCATCTGTTCCTTTTGCTTGTCTGTTTCCTTGCTTCTGACGTGTGAACTTGTGATGCCTTCTGTGTGTGCATCTATTTCTGTATGTCTGGGCGTGTGTGCATGCATGCGTGCATGCTTGGTGTGTGTGTGTGTGTGTGTGTGTGTGTGTGTGTGTGTGTGCGTGTGTGTGTATGTGTGTGTGTGTGTGTGTGTGTGTGTGTGTGTGTGTGTATACGTGTGTGTCTGTACGTGTGTGCGTGAGAGAGAGAGAGAGACAGTATGTGTGTGTGTGTTTGTGTGTGTGTGCTGTGTGTGTGTGTGTGTGTGTGAGTGCGTGTGTGTGTGTGTTTGTGTGGTGTGTGTGTGTGTGTGTGTGTACGTGTTTGTCTGTACGTGTGTGCGTGAGAGAGAGAGAGACAGTGTGTGTGTGTGTGTATGTGTGTGTGAGTGCGTGTGTTGTGTTTGTGTGTGTGTTAAGTGTGTGTGTGTGTGTGTTTGTGTGTGTGTGTGTGTGTGTGTTAAGTGTGTGTGTGTGTGTGTTTGTGTGTGTGTGTGTGTGTGTGTGTATGTGTGTGTGTGTGTGTGTGTGTGTGTGTGTGTGTGTGTGTTTGTGTGTGTGTGTGTGTGTGTGTGTACGCACGCGCGTATATGTGTGTCAAACAAACAGAGGAGCGGGACACATGCAGATGAGGAGGCAAAAAAACAACAAAAAAGGCATGAAACAAGAGTGCAGTGATTATATTCCTGCACAACATCTACGGAACTAGGTTCAGTGTTAAATCACTTTTGCAATATTCATGACGTTTACACTAATGAAATTATGCATCTGAATTTGGGAGCCAGATCTGATTCATAAAGAAAATAATAAATAAATCTGCGTTCTTTTATCAAAAGAAGTTTGTTCTTTCCCTATAGAAGGAAGAGAAATATTCATATCACCCACAAAAGGGTGTGTTTACTTCACTGAACTATCCCCCGTCCCGCACACACGCACCCACCCACCCACCCACCACCCCACACACACACACACTCTCTCTCTCTCTCTCTCTCCTCTCTCTCTCACACACACACACACACATACACACACACACACACACACACACACACACACACACACACACACACACACACACACACACACACACACACATCTAAATCAGCATGAATTTAAAGATGATTTCCCTATATCATATCTTGAACATTATGGCAGGTTTTAAGGAAACCAAACATATTTGCAGATCTGACCATCCAAAATCTTGAATGAAAATGGTTTGAATTTCAGGACTCTTAAACACGATTCCAAAGACCCGAACGCACTTAGGCTTAGCTGTTTCTTCTTGGTATCCAGAGCTATCTCAAATAATCGAATATTTTAGCATATAAATCGTTTCTTGTGTTTTATTCATTAAGCTCAGCATTTCCCTTTGTTTTATTCATTAAGCTGACACTTTTCCGCATCCAAAAGTATCCCACGAAATCGAATATTTTAGCATGTAAATGGTCGTTTTTGTGTTTGATTAATCCATGTTTCTGTTATCTTCTTTTGTTTGTTTGTTTCTTTCTTTCTTTCTTTCGTTCTTTCTGTCTTTCTTTCTTTCTTTCTTTCTTTCTGTCTTTTTTGCATTTCTGTCTTTTCTTTTCTTTTTATCTTTTTTCTTATCATCTTATTCTATACCTTTTTTAAAACCTTTGTTTCTTTTTTATATTTCCTTTTTTGTTTATTTTCGTTTTTTTTAACATTCCTTACTGTTTTAAGTTTTCTGTCTTTCTATATGTCTTCTTTTTCTTCTTCTTTTCTGTGTTACTTTATTTCGTTTTCTTTCTTTCTATCCCTCGTTTACTTTTTCGTTTTATTCTGTCTTGCTTTCTTTCTTTTTTCTTCTATTTTCTTTCTTTGTGTAATTCTTTCTTCTTCCTGATTTAGGTGGGGGATTTTTTTTTTTTTTTTTTTTTTAAATTTCTAGATTTATGTCTTTCCTTTTACTTTTTCCATCCTTTTTCCTTCTTGCTTTTATCTCTTTCTTTCTGTCTTTCTTCGTCCATTCATTTTCATATTTTCTTCTTTTTCTTGTTCCTCATTAGTTTCCTGTTTTTTTTTTTTATTTCATTTTCATTCTTTCTCCTATATCCTTGTCCTGCTGTTTGAGATTGAGTGTGCAATGCCAGTGTCTATGTCCGTCAGAATCTCTCTTTCCCTGTCTCTCTGTTTCGCTCATAAAAGACCCCCTTTCGTCTATTCGTCTGATTGCCTGTCTTTCGGTCTACCTCTCCATCTCTTAATATTCCTGTCTCTTTCTAACAGACAAGCAGACCAACAGACAAACTGGCACACGCGTACATACATACAAACGCACATGCGCACACGCACACACATGCGCACACACACGTACGCCTACTTGCACACACACAAACGCGCACACACATACAAACGAACACACACAGTCTCCCACTCTTGAAAAGATCAACCAATGAATGAATGGATGAATCAATGAATGAATTAATAAATGAATGAATCAATCAATTAATCAGTCTCTTTTCCACAAGCACGCGCGCGCATGCATACGTACCCCCCCCCCCCATATATATATATATATATATATATATATATATATATATATATATATATATACACTCACACACACTCTCTCTCACTCTCTCTGTCTCTCTCTCTCGCTCTCTTTCTCTCGCTCTCCTCTCTCTCTCTCTCTCTCTCTCTCTCTCTCTCTCTCTCTCTCTCTCTCTCTCTCTCCTCTCGCTACCGCTTCAATGAGCACGCAGGCGAAATGGGGAAAGAGATTTTGAGATACATTCCATTATAAGTTATGCACCATTTTATCACCAACGTCTATCGATACTAACTATTCCATCATGTTCAAGAACACCCCCCCCCCCCCATCTCTCTCTGTCTGTCTCTGTCTCTTTATTTCTTTCCTCTCTTTATTTCTTCTTTCCTCTCTCTCTCTTTGTCTTTCTTTCCTCTCTCTCTCTCTTTCTTTCTTTCTCTCTGTGTCTCTCTCCGTCTCTCTGTCTTTGTCTCTCTCTTTCTCTCTGTCTCGTCTCAGTCTGTCTGTCTATCTTCTGTCTGTCTGTCTGTCTCCTGTGTCTGTCTGTGTCTGTCTGTCTGTCTGTCTGTCTGTCTGTCTCTCTCTCTCTCTCCTCTCTCCTCTCTCTCTCTCTCTCTCTCTCTCTCTCTCTACTGCTTCAATGAGCGCGCAGACAAAATGGGAAAGAGCGATTTTGAGATACATTCCATTATGAGTTCTGCACCATTTTATCACCAACGCCTATCGATACCAAGCAGTTCCATCGTGGTCACAGCCCTTCCTCCTTCTCTCTGTCTCTGTTCTCTTTCTTTCTCTCTCTCTCTCTCCTCTCTCTTCTCTCTCCTTTCTTCTTCTCTCTCTGTCGTCTCTCTTTTCTCTCTCTCTCGTCTTTGTCTCTCTCTGTGTCTCTCTCTGTCTCTGTCTCTGTGTGCTCTGTCTCTGTCTCTCTGTCTCTCTGTCTCTCTGTCTCTCTGTCTCTGTCTCTGTCCTCTCTCTCTCTCTCTCTCTCTCTCTCTCTCTCTCTCTCTTCTCTCTTTCTCTTTTTCTCTTTCTTGGTCTTGGTTGAGCGAATGCGAAGGGTTTTCGTAGGACATCTTAGTGTGTAAAATGTGTGTGTGTGCATATCATTGTATATGCGTGTATGTTTGTCTGTCTGTCTTTCTGTCTGTCTGTCTGTCTCTGTCTCTCTGATTGTCTCATTGTCTGTCTGTCTGTCTGTCTCTGTCTCTTGCTGTCTCTTTCTCTGTCCCTTTCTCTCTCTCCCTCTCTGTGCTCTCTCTCTCTCTCTCTCTCTCTCTCTCTCTCCTCTCTCTCTCTCCTGTTCGTTTACAGTATATCTGAACATCTAAACTCTATTTAGGGACATTCAATGTGCAATACTTTTTAGCACTGATCGGATTATACATGATTCCGATGATTTTCTTTAATCTGAGACAGAGGGCACAGGACTTTTAAGAACTTTCTGGGAATGAATTTGGTTTTGTGCTCCTGCTATTGTTTGTTTCTTTGCTGATCTTACAATATGTATGTTGATACTTTCCTACAAGCATTCGTTTCATTACCCGGGTATGTCTGCTCGAGTCAGAAATCCCACTGACAGGCACTTTCATGGCCAGACATACACTGAATAATGAATAACACACTAGTAAAGCCAGACATTAATCAGCAGAGAGTGCATGAACGTCGCTGTAGGAACTGCTTGGCCCATGAAAAGTGAGCTTTGAGGGATGAGTGGTTTGTGGTAAACAGATTAGAATACATAATACTTCTTTCAGCAGCATGAAATTGGATCAATAAGGGGAGCGAATACAGTGTGAAATGGCGCATGAATATCAGTTTTAGTTTCAGGAGAAGAGTGGCAGGCTAGTTCAGATGGTCGCCTGCCTACAACTAAACTGGAGGTTCCAGGGTTGGCTTCTCGTAGAGGCCTCGACTTTTCTCCTCACTTTGACCGGAAAATGGAACTGAACGTCTAGTCCTTCGGAAGAGGACGAAAAACGAGACGGACTCTTGTGCCTTCTGGTTATGCATGCTAAAAATCCCACGGCATTGAAAATCGTGAAGAGCAGGGCATTGCCCGGCTGCCTAGGCAAAAAAAAAAAAAATTGGCGAGTTAGGTTGATTTCCCAGGTCCCATTTCCTGAAGACCAATTAGTCTTTTTGCCTTTCTGAAGTCTTGGTGAAAAAATTGTGAGCATGAATATGAATCGACAAAGAGGGGGATGGACGCAGCTCTCGTAATGCTGGCCCCGGGAAAAGTTAAGGTCTCTGCCACCTCATTCCCCTACGACCCCAGGGTTGTGGGATTATCTAGATAGAACCTGAGGACCTGGCCAGCTCGTGGTTTATGTGTAAGGGTTAAGGCTTGTGTTGTGATCATTCTGGATCTTCTCCATCACATGGCACCTGTGACGATAGTGCATATGGAATTCATTCCGAGCGCGGAGACGTCATCTTGAGAAATTGAAAGTGAAAACTGAAGCATGAACATTGTTGGCATGCTACTCTAGGTCCTTCATGCTCTATCATGGTGTCACATTTCAAGGTAGTATGTTCCATTGGTTTTGTCAAGCACCAGGCAGTGACAATGTTATCATAATGCTGCAGGTTTTCTTCTTCTCTTTCTCCCTTAACTCCATGAAGTGTCATCGAGGTGCTGCGCTGAACTTTTCAGCAGTTTCTTCCAGCTCTGTCAGTTGTTTGCAAAAGCTTGGGTTTTTGCAGATTGTTTCTCTGTCCATTGGGCAGTGTTGCCCGCCCGTTTCTTTTGTTGTTGTTGTTGTTGTTGTTGTGTTTTTGTTGTTTTTTTTTTACTTTCTGTCTCACCCTCAATCTCCCTCAATAGCTCTGGGGAGGATTGATCAAACAAGGCCATTGATCTTGTTACATGACCATACCATCGTAGTTTTCTTTTTCCGAACTGAAGTCAGCAGATCGTCATTTGTCCAGTATGCTTTTTAGCATCAGACACCTCCTCCCTGAATGCTGGGACTTATACGATGTGAGAAACAAGCACTACACAGCAGACTTATTGAAGAACCTCTTCCGAGACGTCCTCCTGATGCAACTTTCCAGTCTTTACAAGAGATCAATAGATTTCGCCTGATTTGATTTTACGTCCAAGTATGGTTTTCTTTACTTGTGTTTTAGACTTGCAAGGTTAACAGTGAACATAGTTTTTAACTGTCGTCTTTTATCTTAATCGGGTTATCGTTTTAGCTGTGGTGTTAGCCCTGGCATGGCTGTAATGATCGGCTAGGCGATAAGCAATACGAACTTGAAACTAGTATGCTTGTTGGCGTTAGTTTATTGGACATATGATCAGTGTTAAGTCCTCTTGCGATGACATCTCATTTCCGGGCTTGGATTTGTCTGTCCACATCCATTGTGAGGATCCATGTCCTGCATGGAAACAAGAAGATAGAATGTACCAGTTCATGCAGGAACCTGATGTTGTATTTCGTGGAGATGTTCTTGTCCTTCCATACAGATTTCAACCTGGACAGTGCTGGTTTGTCTTTACTGCCCTTGAGGATTTCAGGTTTAGATCCCTCATTCCTAATAACTGATCTCAGGTAAGCTTCAGTCCATGGAACTTGTTGTTCGATCCGTCTTCCCTTTGCATTCCTCATTTCTTGACAATATCTCTAATTCTTAGCACTTTCCTCTTTCCTTTCACAAATTTCTTTTGAGTTTTATACCCATCCTGGTGTTTAGTATGGGTATTAGCACTGCCACATTTTAGACCGTTGTAGATTCAGCAAAAATTGGTTTAAAATGTGGGGTTAACTCTTTGTCTATGGGTAGCAACAGATGAGTGCAAAGAAAACCAAAACGACAGCGTGACGTTTTCAAATAATACTTGAACACTGTCGACCTGTTTTTATCTCATTCTATGAATTTTTCCTTAGAAATGGTTGGTCTGAATTTGTGTAAGATGACGAGTTTTTACTGTATTTGTTAACGTGCATGTTTCTTGCTTTGTCCAATCTGGTTTTGGGGTCGTTTTCTTCAGCCAATTTGCACTAACATGAAGGGGTAAATGGTTTCTTCCTGGTCATTTTTCAAAACCACTGTCAGCACTTGTTTCATTATAGATGGCAGTCAGCACTTTGTAAAACCCCAAAATAATTTTCCAACACTAAATTTGTTAGCTTGCTAATTAATTTCAAACGACGTAAATAGCATGAATGATGCTTTCGTTAAGCAATAAAAATGGATCCAGGAGAAAGGCATATGCATCTTTGGTGACACTGTTTCGCTTTTAAATTGTCGTTAACTATTGCTACGACCTTCGTAAGATTAGAGTGCTAATGGTTCTTCTTTCATTCCGGAGTACTGTCCGATGTATTTTTCGTATAAACATGATGACATTTCTAATAATAAAAAGATAAACATTATCTCACTGTTTCTTATATTGATCAGGAGCTGTAGTTTTGAAATGACTCGATGCCGTTTAAGTGTTTTTATTTTGTAGTAAACATTGGCGTTTCTTCACTAATGCTTTTGATTGTTAATATTTTCACATATCTCGCTTGTATTTATTTTACTCAGTATGTTTTTTTATTCGTATGACATAATGCTGGCTGTTTAGCGTTCCATCTATTCCAGATTGCAAGCCGTTTTCCATGAACCATTGTGGAATCCCTTTGACAATGTCCACAAACACTGTGAAAACCAGTACAGCACTGGATTTGTGGCACTGTTCTTTGAAAATAACATTGTTGGGTTGGGACTTCCTAACATTTCCAAATCAAGAGATAGTAGGAGGGAAAGCTAAACATGAGATGAGATTAATGCCGGTGGAACAAGAATCGAGACGGCCAAAAAGAATGGCACCTTGAAGGGTGATCAAAATGCTGGAGGTGCTCAGAGTATTGTATTTATGATGGGAGAAAACGTTCTCATCATGTCTGTTGTATCTGTGACGAGAGAAAACGTTCTGAGAGTCTTGTATCTGTGACGAGAGAAAACGTTCTGAGAGTCTTGTATCTGTGACGAGAGAAAACGTTCTCAGAATCTTGTATATGTGCAGGTGAAAACGTTCTCATAGTCTGTATCTGTGACGAGAGAAAACGTTCTCAATCTTGTATATTATAGTCAGGGAAAACGTTTCGAGTCTTGTATCTGTGACGAGAGAAAACGTTCTCAGAATCTTGTATACTATGCTAGGTGAAAACGTTCTCAGGTCTTGTATCTATGACGAGAGAAAAGTTCTCTGATCTTGTATCTATGGCATGGAGAAAACGTTCTCAGCGTTAGACTACTATGGACGATAACAGTTTAGCTTCTTATATTGGAATGGCAGAGTTCATGCTGACTTAGGATCTCTGTGTGTATATTTAAATTTTGAATCAAGATATTACAGTTAGATTGTTCATTCAGTTTGATGCTTTCGATTGGTTATTGTTCTATATCTTGTTGTCACTAACATCTCTTCCATCCTTGCTGTCTGTTATTACTCTTCAGTCCGTCTCTATCTCTCCTTGTTGCCCGGCTTCTCTTCCCCCTTCCCTTTTACTTTCCACTTGCATGCCTTCCCAATCTTTCCTGTTACGGTGACTCAGCTTCACTTGTGTGTCTGCCTCCTCCATTCGAAGACTTGTGTCTGTCTCAGTTTGTTGTTTCTTTGCTGTCCATGGAACTCTCAACATCCTTCTTAGAAACCACACCTCGGCTGCCTCAATCTTGTTCTGGCTTTGTTTATATATATATAAAATTATATATATATATATATATATATATATATTATATATATAATGTGTGTGTGAGTGTGTGTGTGTGTGTGTGTGTGTGTGTGTGTGTGTGTGTGTGTGTGTGTGTGTGTGTGTGTGTGTGTGTGTGTGTGTGTGTGTGTGTGTGTGTGTGTGTAATTTCCTGTTTTGGTTGATCTGTTTGAAATACGTGTACGAAATAAGTATACTAAGGAAAACTTGAAGAAAGGAATACATTTTACGAGACGGGTTTCCCTTGGAACTGCAATTCTGGCTGGATATCGGGTTAGAGAGAAAGGACAGAGAGTGGGGGAGAGAAGAAGAGAGAGAGAGAGAGAGAGAGAAAACAGACAGACAGACAGACAGAGACAGAGACAGGGACAGAGAGACAGAGAGACAGAGAGACAGAGACAGAGAGGACTCCTTGGTTAGTAGCCTAATCTGCACATGCTGATTCTATTTATGCAACCATAACATTTTCTCTAAACCAAAAACCTTTCAATTCTTGAATCCATCATACCACTCACTATCGCATTAACCACCCTATTCATCATTTGTTTATGCACGTTGGAATCCCTAGCACTGTAATAGACAATCGTCGAAAAAAACAATACTCCTCAAAGCATAGTATTTGTGTCTCTGGAAGTTTTCATTTTCCCCTCAGTAAAGTGTGGGTTCCAGGGAGGAGGGGGGGGGGGAGGCTTTGGTGGACCATTAGGTTGGAAGAGCGGAAGAGATTAATTGGTTCCCGCGTCACGAGGTCAGCTCATAAAGAGAACGGAAGCAAGGTGAAATGGCGTGTAGCGTTGAGAGTGCATTACTTTCATTCTCTTGGTCATGGGAAGTTTTACGACCTTGTTTTTCATTGGTTGTGCTAGTGTATATGTGTCCGAAGTCAATGAGTTCACGATCTGTCTCAGCGGTTGTAAGATGCACCGACGTCTGTCTGTCTGTCTGTCTGTCTGTCTGTCTGTCTATCTGTGTGCAGTCTGTCTGTTTGTCTGTCTGCCTGCCTGTCTATCTGTCTGTCTGTGTGTCTGTCTGTATGTCTGTCTGTCGGTCTGTGTGCAGTCTGTCTGTTTGTCTGTCTACTTGCCTGTCTATCTGTCTGTCTGCCTGTCTGTCTGTCTATCTGCCTGCCTGTCTGTCTGTCTGCCTGTTTATTTGTCTGTTTGTCTGTCTGTCTGCCTGCCTTCCTGTTTATCTATCTATCTATCTATCTATATATCTATCTTTCTATCTATCTATCTGTCTGTCCTATCTATCTATCTATCTATCTATCTATCTATATCTGTCTATCTATCTATATGTGTACACACACACACACACACACACACACACACACACACACACACACACACACACACACACACACACACACACACACACACACACGACACACACACACTCACACACACACACACACACACAACACACATATATATATATATATATATATATATATATACATACATCATATATACACACATCACGATCAAAACGAAAGGATGGACTAACTTTAACTAAGTTCATTTTTGCAGCATGATAGCCTGGATTTGAACCACTGATTCTTTGAAATGAATTGAACTCATTAACAATGTGTTTTCCATATACAGATGCTATCTTATTTGGTAATATATCCATTTATTGACAACCCCCGTACGGATACTTGGGGCTCTTCGAGTATGCCTCTGCCTTCTGGAAATTCTGTCCTAGATATGTCCTTTTTTCTGTTACTCTTCTGTCATTTCTTTCTATCATTTTCTAACTTGCTGGTCCATTCACCTGTAGGTTTTCTCTAAGTCTCCTTCTTTCGATTGATAGTTGGATACGTATAATAACTGCATTTCTGGAGAAGAAGAAGAAGAAGGAGAAGGAAGAAGAAGGAAGAAGAAGAAGGAGGAAGAAGAAGAAGGAGAAGGAAGAAGAGAAGAAGAAGAAGAAGGAAGAAGAAGAAGAAGAAGAATTCGATGATGACTTTAGACAATATGTTGTATAATTGACTATGATTTTCAACAAGGGCTGTCAAAAACCCATTCACACTTTTGTCTTGTCAGCCCTCTACATTATATTGCTGCATTCTTTAAAAAGGGTAAAAGAAACATTACTCTCGAGTATGAACGATTCACTTGCAAACTTTCAACGTAACTTTAGATCAGTGTATGAATGGTAACTTTAGATCAGTGTATGAATGGTCCACGAATGAACGTGTTACAAAGTCGAATAACAAATGCATCTTTAATGTGTTTACCATTTAAACGTTTTGTTAGTGCCAGAGGATCACCCTTACTTCCTTTGTGAGTGACCACGGCTTGATCGATTGATTTCTTTTTCCATTTAATTCTTAGATAACGTTTGAATCTGTGGATGTGTAGTATTTACGTAGTCTGAATAATACACGACAAAACGTTAATGCTTATAGATGATGAATGTAGCACCAACATTGGAGAGCATACACATAATCCTGCCCCCCCCCCCCCCCCCCCCACACACGCGTGCGCGCCGTGTGCCTGTAGAGAGAGAAGGGGAGAGAGAGAGAGAGAGGAGGAGGAGGTGGAGGAGGAGGAGGAGTAGGGCGGATGGAAGGATCAAACGCAAAGCAGTTTATTGTAGTTTGTTTTATGGCCCATACAAAACGTACATAAAACAAAAACATCACACAACTAAACAACAACAAAATGAATTGACATAACAAACATGGAAACAGATAAAATTGTAACATATTTTCATTTCGACAAAACTGCAAAACTAGATGTCTCTCTCATTATCAATCGATACTGCATATTGGATTGATACGATTCTCTCTCGTGCAGACTGATATACTGCAAAGTTACCAATTCCGTTTTAACAACTTTTTAATAATTCAAGTATTTCTGACTTTTTTCGTCTATTAATCATTCTTTGCTTACAATCTATCAATGCTCATTGAAGTTGCAGATTCACGTCCATGTTTTTTGTCCAGATACTGATCTGAACATTTTGAAACAAATACTGATTTAAGTCAGAATCGATAGGGCAACAGATGTTTATTTTCTACTGCATCCGACCAAATGATGCAGGATGCAGTTTCTGATGGCAGAGGAACTGCTTTATATGTGTTAAGTTCTTATCTATTGACAGACACTCATCTTGGTTGCCTCAGTGCAACTCTGAAACAGGATATATCAAAATCAGACCACCTCTTCCCAAACGTCCCTCCTGCTGCAATTTTCCAGTTTTTACAAGAGATCAATAAATTTCACCTGTATAATTTTACAGCTGTTTTTCTTTATTTCCATTTTAGATTTACAAGGTCAGTGGTGAGCATGGTTTTTAGCTGTTGTCTTTTATCTTAACCGGGTTGTCCTTTTTGACGTAGTGTTAGCCCTGAGTGTTAGCTACAAAAGCCTCAATAACGCAGCCCCCGATTACCTGTCAAGCCTACTTGAGATCTATGTTCCCTCACGTACCCTCCGCTCTGCCTCCGATCCTCTGACTTTTCGCTTTCCACGCATTAAGCTCAATACCTATGGTCCACGAGCCTTCTCTGTTTCTGGTCCACTCTCCTGGAACAAACTTCCTCTCTCAGTCCGTCAGCAACCTACTTTTGTCTCCTTCAAGTCCGCTCTCAAAACTCACCTTTTCTCCTCCGCATAAAATCCTAACCTCACTCAACCCCCCCCCCCCCCCTCTGCAGCCTGTCTCCGCTCGGAGGGGAATCACATGGTTATAATATATAATTGTATATGCTATGCTCTCTATAATTTTCCATTGCTTTTATTCTTGCTTTTATTGCTTTTATTCTTTCTCCCCATTTATAGCCATGCGTGTGTGTGAGTGTGGTGTGTGTGTGTGTGTGTGTGTGTGTGTGTGTGTGTGTGTGTGCGTGCGTGTGTGTGCGTGCGTGCGTGCTTGCGTGCTTGCGTGTGTGTCTGCTTCAGCGCTTAGATTTGATTTTATCAAGATTTTGCGCTATATAAATATTGTAATTATTATATTGTAATTATGATATGGCTCTAGTAGTCGGCTGGACAATAAGCAGTATGAACGACCTAATCAAAATCAAACAATTTTCTACATGTGATATAGTCTTTAAAAGATCAGTGGGTTGTATATGGTTTATTTGTGTTATTTTTCTACATGCTATATAGTCTTTGAAAGATCGATAGATTTTATACCGTTCAATTTGTATTATTTTCCTACATATAATACGGTTTTTAAAAGATCGGTATATTTTATAAGGTTTAGTTTGTGTCTGAAATTTTGCAAAAATGTTTTCATCACCAATTTCCAGAAAGATTCGCAAAGAAAAAACTAGTGGTATTTAGTACTTCTTTTCTGTGATTGCCCAGCGGTGTTTTGTTCCCATCCGTGATGAGAAAAATTCTGCACGCTTAAGCAGACAATCTGTTGTCATCTTGTAAAAAATTGGAATCGGTAGTGTATATATCTTATGAAATTATTGATAAATAAGATATATAAACTACTGATTCCATTTACAAATTACTGATTTACAAACTACTGATCTACAAATTACGCAGATGCTTTTTGTGTAATTATTGATAAATAAAAGGTATCTGCGTAATTCGTCACCATTAATTTGTTTGGGGTAGAAACCGTTTACATCCGTAAATAGTTTGCAAGCCATGAAGTGAACTCTATCAATGCTGTTCAATTTTTGGTGGCCCCCTATTTTCGTACTGTATAGCTACATTGATTGCATTTTCGCATTAGACACCATACAGGTTTCGGGTCATCTTGGCAAAGAAAAAAGAATAATGCTTTCGTACTTTAATCACCAGTGTGTTTAATGCCCTGTTTTGAAAACAGCATAGTTGTGAACGTGAAACCTAGAGAACAGTATCTAACATCTATATCAGTTTGATAAGACAGACAGACTGGCGGACAGACAGACAGACAGCTGACAGACAGACATCAGACAGACAAACATAAACAGACAGACAGACAGTAGACAGACAGACAGAAACAGACAGAAACAGACAGACAGACAGCAGACAGACAGACAGACAGACAGACAGTCAGACAGAGCTAAAGAGAGAAAGAAATACAGATGGACAAATTTGATACTGCAAATCGCCTCACCCGTGGTAAAAAGAACAAATTTAAAAACAAAACATTCAGGGTGATTCAA
Organism: Monoplex corrugatus; assembly: GCA_030674185.1. Classification (NCBI taxonomy): domain Eukaryota; kingdom Metazoa; phylum Mollusca; class Gastropoda; order Littorinimorpha; family Ranellidae; genus Monoplex; species Monoplex corrugatus. The sequence goes on along the minus strand of CM060306.1, from coordinate 55,669,873 downwards.
ATTGCACATTTTCCTTTTTCTTTCTTTTTGTTTTCAGTGTGCGAACACAGAGAGGGAGGGAGGGTGGGAGGGAAGGGGAGAGGGAGAGAGAGAGCGAGAGAGATAGAGAGAGAGAAGAAGAAGAGGGAGAGAAGGAGAGAGAGAGAGAGAGAGAGAGAGAGAGAGAGAGAGAGAGAGAGTATGTGTTTGTGTGTGTGTTGTTAGGGAGGAAAGCGCCCGTGTCTGTAAAATAAATTTCAATTCTTCACACTGCCATTTTCTTACATGAAAGTTTCAAGCTCATGCGACAAGATCAAATTACCTGGACGTTATTCGGTGTCTTGCTATCTAGGTTTTTGTTTTTATTTTGTTTTGTTTTTGTTTTTGTTTTAAGGAAACAGCGTTCTGAGCTTAGATGACGCATTTTCTTCAATGGGTTGTTTTCTTCTAGCAAAATGTTTTATTTTCAAGATCCACTTACGACTTTTACCAGGAAAATAAAAATATGCTTATAATGAAAGAAAGAACGGAAAAGAAGCGGAGCAAAGACAAAGAAACAGGGAGAAAATGACAAAGTCACACAAACGGTAGAAGTTTTGAGCTAAAATTTAGCTACTTGTTAAACTTGCCCTTGCAAGAGAGAGAGAGAGAGAGAGAGAGAGAGAGACAGACAGACAGACAGACAGACAGACAGACAAAGACAGACAGACAGACAGAGGGACGGACGGATGAACAGACGGAGGAAGGGAGGAAGGCACAGAGAGAGAGAGAAAGAGAGAGAGGGAGAGAGAGGGGGGATAATGAGGGGAGAGAGAGAGGGGGGGCCAGACGGACGTAGGGAAGGGAGGAAGGCACAGAGAGAGAGAGAGAGGGAGAGAGAGAGGGGGATAATGAGGGGAGAGAGAGAGAGAGAGATAGATAGAGAGAGAGAGACACAGACAGACAGACAGACACGCACGCACCACACACACACACACACACACACAGAGATACACATACACACACACGCAGATACAAAGGCACACAGACAGACAAACAGACAGACAGGAACGAATAAAATCAGTACGGTGGAAGGACTGCACTTTCTGAGGCATAAACTGTCTGATTTAGAAACTATAGATTTTTCTTACGGAAATAGAAATCATGCCAACTGTGCGGAAAAAAAGTTGTTCTTTCATTGTATCCTTCCTTCCTTCCTTCCTACCCCCCCCCCCTCCCCCCGATTTCTTTCTTTTCTTCACTTTTCTCCGACCGCTTCTAGCAGGAAGTGTCATGGGGAGACGGCACTGATGTTCTGCAGTTAGATCCGAAGCCTGGGAATAGAGTCATATTGTAGATGTGGAGTGTGTCTGCTACTACATCTTTCAAGCGCCATCGAGTCTTCTCCTGGCTCCGAAACCAGAGCATCTGATTTTGTATATTCCAAGGGCTGGTTGCCTAGTTATTGGGTGTCTTGGTCAGATGGCTAAAACCGCTTGATCTGCTGTTTTGTCGTTTCATGGTTGACAGCTGTTGTTCCAACCGTCCTTCGGGTCTTTTCATTTCTCATCATGTCTCATTTTTAGTCTTCTGAGACATGTCATCTCACAGATTGTGATCTTTCTGTCGGTGGTTTTGTAAAGTATAGGTCTGCCACTGGTAAGTTAGTGTGGGTACAAAGATTGTATTGATTAAAGCATAAATGCACTGACAAGCATATCTTTGGTTTGTTATTTATTTATTTACTTATTTATTTATCTATTTTATTATTTATTTGCTTATTTATTGATTACTGCCTTTTTAGATATTTCTTTCCTGAAACGTGCCTTACTTGCAGTTATCTTTTTTTTCATCCTTCTCTTTCTTTTCCCCTCGTTTACACATTAATTTACTCAGCCTTTTATTTGGTTTTCTTTGCTTTCTTCTTTCTTTTTCCCTTTGTTTTCTTCGTTTCTTTCGTCCTTCCTAATTTTCGTCCTTTTTTCTGTCCATTCTTCCTTCTTTCCTGTCTTCCCCTTTCTTCCCTTTCTTTCTTTCTTCCTTCAAGAAGTCATCCCTGCCGATTTACGCGCAGACCAACTTGTCTACTCACCCACGTTTCTGATGCAGAGTTAGAACACGAATCTAACGATAATTCCGTTTGTGACACAGCAAATTGATTTCATTTATCTGTTTGGCTGTTATTTACTGAGTAGACAATTTCTTCCTTCCCGCTGTCCTTATATCTTCTGTCTTTCCCTTCTTCGTTGTATATTTTCTTCTTTTATTCCTTTCCACCTTCTCTTCTTACTTGCTTACTTTTTGCCTCCTTAGTGACTTGCTTACTTATTTACTTACGTCTAGTCGACCGACTGACTTCCTTGCTTTGCTTGCTTATTTACTTACCACCTAGGCGACCGACTGACTTCCTTGCTTTGCTTGCTTATTTACTTACCACCTGGGCGACCGACTGACTTCCTTGCTTGCTTGCTTATTTACTTACCGTCTAGTCGACCGACTGACTTCCTTGCTTCTTTACTTCGATTTTTCTGTCTTCCCTTTCAGTCAGAAAGAGGAGAAGAGTGGGGGGGGGGGGGGGGGGAGAGTTCTTTCATATCGACCGGACAGGTGTGTTTATGTGTCTATACATGTGTAAAAATTTGTAAACAAGTTTTTCTTAATTCTTTATGGAGATGTTTTC
>CM060306.1:55644735-55657235 GCA_030674185.1 Monoplex corrugatus | reverse complement strand
TCTTTTATGTCATTCTCTTCATTTCTTTCTTCACCTTTACTTTCTGTCATTTCTTCCCATCATTTTCTGCCTTGTCTTCACCTGTATGTGTTCGATAAAGTCTTACGTACTTTCTCTTAGGATTAATAATTGGGTGCATCTATTAAGTGCGTTTTGGGATCTATAGAAAAGAGATATGCAGAAGCAATTTTAGGTAATTTAGTCCTGTTTATATATATGTTTTGGAGTCCTTATTGTGTCTAAATTTGTGTGAAGGTATGTTTTTAAATCTCCTGTGTGACAAAATGGACAAAATGGTCAACGTCAGGGGCATAGCCATAGATTATGTGCGCGAATGCATTGATATGTGTACTTGATTTTCTTTTCCTTTGTACTGTTGACGTATTGTGTACGTTTTGTAATGGTTATAGCTCTGATATGGCACTACGCAGTTGGTTGGGCTTTTATCAATAATAACAACAAGAATCAGACTTCTCTTGCCTTTACCTCATTGGAACAAACCGATCTTTCATATCTGCCTTGTTTACCATCTACATTTGGGCCTGATCAGCGTGGAAGTAGAGCTCCCAGCCTCCAGTCTGTATGTCTGCATAAAAAGTCGAATGTGTCTTGAGAAGTAAAACAAACTGTGCATGTGACATCTAGACTACCCAGCTATAGGTACCTGAACCTGTATAGGGTTGGGGAAAAGAAAACAGGAACGGTGAGAAGATGGATACCACTCACACAATTCTGGACCTAAAGACAAGCTGAGCCACTTGTCATTTCACAAATTCGCAATTATGGAGTTGTGGAACAAACTTTACGTTTTTATTTTAAGTATCTGATGTAAACGGTCAGACAATGCATATTTACATATCTCACTGATTCAGACACTAACTGAATCTACCATTTTACACCCCTGCCAACACAGAGTTCAGGAACACACTGTTCCCGTTTCATCTCTTTCAGTATACATTATGTTATGTATAACCAGATACTGACTATCTAGGTTTCTTGGCTGTTACAGACACTAAATTCTTGGCTATTCATCTGTTCATGCTGATTTTCGGATCTGATTTGACATATAAATCATGTGCCTAATAAGAGCGTGTGGCTCTGCTATGCGTGTAAGATTGGCTTGTTTACTATCTTCATCAGGGATTTCAGTTTGTCTTCATAAATTTGAATGTGTCTTGAGAAATATAAACAAAACTGATCATGTGACATCTAGACTACCAGCTGTAAATAGGTACCTGACCCTGTATAGGGTTAAGGGAAAACAAAGCAGGATTGGTGAGAAGAGGGGTACCACTCACATAATACTGATCCGTTTTACACCTTCGGACGTATGGAGTTATGGAACAAACTGTACTTGCTTATCTTTAGTATCTAATGTAAATGGTCAGATAATGCCCGTATACGTATCATGACTGATGCAGACAATAACTAAATCTACCGTTTTACATTCCTGCAATCACAGATCTCAGGAAACAAACTCTTCCTGTTTCAACGTTTCCAGTATATGTTATGCATAATCCGATAATGACAATCTACGTTTCTTGGCTGTTACAGACACTAAATTCTATGCCAAGCCATCTGTCCATGTTGATTCTCGGATGTGATCTGATATATGAATCATGCACCTAATAATGATGTGTGGCTCTGCTACACGTGCAAAATTGGCAGGAAGAGCAAGGGGAAAGAAATCAGGACAGTGAAACACTTATCGTCCGTTACCACCGAACGTCCATTAAGGACAGTCAGACAACGGCACGTTCTCAGCATGAAGTGTGCTGTGTGATCATTTGGTCAGCCCTAGACAGTCACTCCCAATCCTCTTGTTCCGTGCATCATCACGACTTCATTGATTTCTGGGTACTCTGTTCACTAAGCTATAAGTAGACATCACAAACGATTTACGCAGCAATTCGGACAGTTTGAACGATGGCAAGGCCCCAATTCTATTTTTATGTGGGTGTTGTTTTACTTTTGTGATTGATGTAGTACATCTTCACACCACTTGTATCCCCACCCCTTCTATGGGGATGCCAGTGGCGTTTTCAGTATAAATAGTATCCCCACTTTCTGGAAATTCTGTGCTAGAAATGTCCTCTTTTCTGTCACTCTCTTTGTTTCTGCGTTGTTCCTTTGCTTTCTGTCATTTCTTCCTATCATTTTCTGCCTTCCTGGTCCATTCACCTGTGTGTATTCGATGAAGTCTTATGTATTGTCTCTTAGGATTAATAATTGGGTGCAATTGTTAATTGCTCTTTTTCGCTTTAGGGAAATCTCATATACGGAAACCATTTTAGGTAAGATAGGCCTGTTTTTGTATATGTTTTATGGTCCTTACTTATGTCTATATTTGTATTCAGGTATGTTTTTTAATTCCCCTGTGTCATAAATTGCATGGAGTGGTCAATGTCAAGGGTATCTCCTTAGATCACATGCACAAATGCATTCATATGTGTACTTAATTTTCTTTTCCATTGTTTTGTCCTGTTGAAGTATTGTATATGTTTTGAAATGGTTATATCCCTGATATGGCTCTGCATATAGTCAGCTGAGCTTTAATCAACAGTAACAACAATAATTACTACTCTTGTCTTAACCTCATAGGAATAAACCAGTCTTTCTTATTTGCCATGTTTACCATCTTCATGCAGGCCTGATCAGTGTGGAAGTAGAGCTCCCAGCCTTTAATCTGTCTGCATAAATTCGAGTGTGTCTTGAGAAATAAAAATATAACTGTGCATGTGACAACTAGACTAACCAGCTATGAACAGGTACCTGACCCTATATAGGACTGAGGAAAACAAAAGCGGAAGGGAGAGAAGATGGGTACCGTTCACATAATACCGGCCCCCCCCCCCCCAAAAAAAAAAAAAAAAAAAAAAAAAAAAATGTTGAGATATCTACGAATTTACACTTTTGCAATTGTAGAGTAGTGAAACAAACTTTGCTTTTTTACCTTTAAGTATCTTATGTAAGCGGTCAGATAATGCGTATTTACATATCGTCACTGATGCAGACACTAACTGAATGTACCATTTTACACCCCTGCCAACACAGAGTACAGGAACAAACTTTTCCTGTTTCATCTCTTTCAGTATATGTTAGGTACAATCCGACAATGACTATCTGCGTTTCTTGGCTGTTACAGACACTAAATTCTAGGCCATGCCATCTGTCCATGTTGATTCTGGAATCTGATTTGACATAAATTATGAATCATGGACCTAATAATAATGTGTGGCTCTGCTACACGTGCAAAATTGGCAGGAAGAGCGAAGGGAAAGAAATCAGGACAGTGAAACGCTTATCGCCCGTTACCACCGAACGTCCATTATGGACAGTCAGACAACGGCACGTTCTCAGCGTGAAGAGTGCTGTGTGATCATTTGGTCAGTCCTAGACAGTCACTCCCAATCCTCTTGTTCCCTGCATCATCACGACTTCATTGATTTCTGGGTACTCTGTTCACTAAGTTGACACCACAGACGATTTACGCAGCAATTCGGACAGTTTGAACGATGGTAAGGCCCCAATTCTCTTTTTATGTGAGTGTTCTTCTACCTTTATGATTAATGTAGTGCATCTTCACACCACCTGCACCCCCCCCCCCTTAACCACCCTACAGGGATGCTGGGTGCTCTTTCAGTATAAATAGCATCCCCACCTACTAGAAATTCTGTGCTAGAAATGTCCTCTTTTCTGTCACTCTCTTTATTTCTGTGTTGTTCCTTTGCTTTCTGTCATTTCTTCCTATCATTTTCTGCCTTCCTGGTCCATTCACCTGTGTGTATTCGATGAAGTCTTATGTATTGTCTCTTAGGATTAATAATTGGGTGCAATTATTAATTGCTCTTTTTCGCTTTAGGGAAATCTTATATACGGAAACCATTTTAGGTAAGATAGGCCTGTTTTTGTATGTTTTATGGTCCTTACTTATGTCTATATTTGTATTCAAGTATGTTTTTAAATCCCCTGTGTCATAAATTGCATGGAGTGGTCAATGTCAAGGATATCTCCTTAGATCACATGCACAAATGCATTCATATGTGTACTTAATTTTCTTTTCCATTTTTTGTCCCGTTGAAGTATTGTGTCTGTTTTGAAATGGTTGTATCCCTGGTATGGCTCTGCGTATAGTCAGCTGAGCTTTAATCAACAGTAACAACAATAATTACTACTCTTGTCTTAACCTCATAGGAATAAACCAGTCTTTCTTATTTGCCTTGTTTACCATCTTCATGCAGGCCTGATCAGTGTGGAAGTAGAGCTCCCAGCCTTTAATCTGTCTGCATAAATTCGAGTGTGTCTTGAGAAATAAAAAAATAACTGTGCATGTGACAACTAGACTACCCAGCTATGAACAGGTATCTGACCCTATATAGGGCTGAGGAAAACAAAAGCGGAAAGGAGAGAAGATGGGTACCATTCACATAATACCGGACCCCCCAAAAAATGTTGAGATATCTACCAATTTACACTTTTGCAATTGTAGAGTAGTGAAACAAACTTTGCTTTTTTACCTTTTAAGTATCTTATGTAAGCGGTCAGATAATGCGTATTTACATATCGCCACTGATGCAGACACTAACTGAATGTACCATTTTACACCCCTGCCAACACAGAGTACAGGAACAAACTTTTCCTGTTTCATCTCTTTCAGTATATGTTAGGTACAATCCGACAATGACTATCTACGTTTCTTGGCTGTTACAGACACTAAATTCTAGGCCATGCCATCTGTCCATGTTGATTCTCGGATCTGATTTGACATACATTATGAATCATGGACCTAATGATAATGTGTGGCTCTGCTACGCGTGCAAAATTGGCAGGAAGAGCGAAGGGAAAGAAATCAGGACAGTGAAACGCTTATCGCCCGTTACCACCGAACGTCCATTATGGACAGTCAGACAACGGCACGTTCTCAGCGTGAAGTGTGCTGTGTGATCATTTGGTCAGCCCCAGACAGTCACTCCCAATCTCCTTGTTCCGTGCATCATCACGACTTCATTGATTTCTGGGTACTCTGTTCACTAAGTAGACATCACAAACGATTTACGCAACAATTCGGACAGTTTGAACGATGGCAAGGCCCCAATTCTCTTTTTATGTGGGTGTTGTTTTACTTTTGTGATTGATGTAGTACATCTTCACACCACTTGTACCCCCACCCCTTCTATGGGGATGCCAGTGGCGTTTTCAGTATAAATAGTATCCCCACTTTCTGGAAATTCTGTGCTAGAAATGTCCTCTTTTCTCTCACTCTCTTTGTTTCTGCGTTGTTCCTTTGCTTTCTGTCATTTCTTCCTATCATTTTCTAACTCGCTGTTCCATTCACCTGTATGTATTTGATAAAGTCTTATGTAATGTCTCTTAGAATTAATAATTGTGTGCATATATATTAGTGCATTTTTGGCTTTAGGGAAATGAGATATGCGGAAGGAATTTTAGGTAAATTTTCACTTAATTTTTTTAATCTTTAAGTATCAGATATAAATGATCAGATAATGGCTATTTACGTATGGGGTCTCATGTGGATACAAAGTAAACCTACCATTTTACAGCCTTTCAATCACAAAGTTAAGGAACAAACTATTCCCGTTTCGTCTCTTTCAGTATATGTTATGTGGAATCAGACAATACCTCTGTGGCTGATATAGTACCTCTTCACACAGAACACACACACACACACACACACACACACACACACACACACACACACACACACACACACACACACACACACACACACAACACACACACACACACACACACAACACACACACACACACACACACACACACACACACACACACACACACATAAGAAAGAAAATGAACTATATGAATACAAAGCTAGAAGGAAGAGAAGAAAATAAAGAAGACAAAGGAAAAAAGAAACAAAGGAAAAACAAAACGTGAAGAGGAAGAAAATAAAGAGGTGGAGTAGGAGGAGAACAAAAGAAGTGAGTAAATGCAAGCGTAAAAACAAGGGACAAGAGGTTGACAGTGACAGAGGAGCATATGACAGAGAGACAGAGTGAGAGAGAAGGGAAAGAGAGAGAGAGAGGGAGAGAGAGTCAGACAGACGGGCAGACAGGCAGGCTGACTGAAAATGAGAGACAGAATCAGAGAGACAGACAGACAGACAGAAAGACTGAAAATGAGAGAGAGAGAGAGACACACACAGACAGACAGAAAATAGAGAGAGAGAGGGACAGACAGACAGACAGCCATATAATGGGGGGAGTGGAGAAGAGACAGAGATACAGAGAGAGCGTGTGTGTGTATTTTTTAATGGATAGAGAGGTGCTGAGATCAAGAAAGATGGACGGACGGACAGACAGACAGACAGATAGACATACGACAGAAAACAACCATACGCAGACAGAAACAAGAGAATGCAACGTCTAATAATGTACTTTAAACTGAATAAAAGCGGAAAACACACACACACACACACACACACACACACACACACACACACACACACACACACACACACACACACACACACACACACACACACGCACGCACACACACACACACACACACACACACACACACACGCACACACACACACACACACATAAAATCGATTTGTGCAAATGAAATGGAATTTAATTAGATCGAATTAAAACAAATTTAATGAAACTAAATCAAATTGTATTAAGCAAATGAATGAATAAATGTACGTGAAGATCAGTGTTTAAAACGCAAAATTCATCTGACTTTATTTCCTGCGTTGAAAAAAAAGACAGACAATTCTATATCCTTTGCAGTGCTCTAGAAAATACAGCGAAATGATTATTAACATTTTAAAAAAATTTTGTTTTGTTTTGTTTCGTCTTACTTGTGATGGATCTGTAGGGGCGGGGGGGTGCGCGCGCTGTGGTGTGTGTGTGTGTGTGTGTGTGTGTGTGTGTGTGTGTGTGAGAGAGAGAGAGAGAGAGAGAGAGGGGAGAGAGAGAGAGAAAGAGTGTGTGTGTGTGTGTGTGTTTATGTGAGTGTGTGTGTGTGTTCGTTCGTTCGTTCTTTGATTTAACGTCTGTTCACTATGAGTGATATTAGACGGTGTGTGTGTGTGTGTGTGGTGTGTCGTGTGTGTGTGTGTGTGTGTGTGTGTGTGTGGTGTGTGTGTGTGTGTGTGTGTGTGTGTGTGTGTGTGTGTGTGTGTGTGTGTGTGTGTGTTGTGTGTGTGTCTGTGTTGCCTGTGGGGACTGTGTTGCGATCAAAATGCGTTAATAGTTGTTTTCTTGTCAGCTGTGTATGGGTATATGTTAAGCAAAGTTTTGTCCAAAATGTAGACCGCAGAGGAGTTGCGAATATGTGATTATAGAGAACGACATGTCAAAGGAAAGGTCGAACAAACAAGAAAAATGAAATAAAGCAAAACAGAAAAGCCGCCGTATCATCATCATGAGCCCTGCCGCATGGCATTGGCGATCATGGCCCTCCATTCGAATCTATCCCTTGTCGCTGCAAGTACATCTTCCATCCTCTCTCTGTCCCCAGCCACCCTGCAAGTCCGTCCGATATTTGATCCCTGGGTTTACCTGGTGTTCCCTTTCCCTCCAGCTTTCCTGTTGTGACCAGGTGCTCTAGTTTCTTTTTTCTCATAAAATGTCCTATAATTATAGATCAGCCTTATATCAGCACGTTTAACCCTTTGACTCCTGCGCCCTGTCCATCAGCATCTGCATTGGTAACCATGCCAGGAAAGCAAAAACTTAACCCTTTGATCCCTCACCCTATGCATAAGCTTCCTGCTGGAAGCTGGTGGATCGGATTAAGGAATTAAAGGATTAAGTTTTTGCAGTTGGTGGATAGGGTGCGGGAGTCAAAGGGTTAAGGAGTGTGTGAGCACCAGTTTCTCTGGAAGTTCTGTCAAAAAAAAGAGAAAAAAAAGAAAAGAAAAAAACAATTTCACTGTTGTTATGGCGTATCAGTATTCTTGATGTACTTTGGTCGAACATATGAATCAAGAAGGAACATAGAGAAAAACACACATAATGCACGTAAGTATGAACATCTCCGAAAAGCCGATCACTTCTGAAGTAACTACGGTTGTTAATTGTCTACGTTTGAAGCTTTCCCATTCCCGTCTCGTCAGTTTTGTTACAGAGTTTTGGCATGACAGAGTTTGTGAAAATCAAGCGCAGAAGGAAGGTTAATTTTGGATTTGACAAAAAGTACAGAGTGCAATAGAAGTGTGTCTGTGGTGAGTTCATATCTGTATATACAGCCATCGCAAAGAAATGGATTTCAAACATCAGAACACTCTCCCTCTCTGTCTCTCTGTCTGTCTGTCTATCTGTCTCTTGTCTCTGTCTCTGTCTCTGTCTCTGTCTCTCTGTCTCTCTCTCTCTCTCTCTCTCCTCTTTTTTTTTTTTTCTTTCTTTACGTATATGTCTGTCTCTCTCTGTGTCTCTCTCACTCTATGTCTCTGTCTCTATCTCTGTCAGTCTCTTTCTTTCTCTCAGTCTGTCTCTCTGTCTCTGTCTGTCTTTCTGTCTTTGTCTTTTTCTCTCTCTTTCTCTGTCTGTCTGTCTGCCTCTGTCTCTGTCTGTCTCTGTCTCTGTCTGTCTGTCTGTCTGTCTCTGTCTCTGTCACTGTTTCTGTCTCTGTCTCTGTCTGTCTCTCTCTCTCTCTCTGTCTCTCTCTCTGTCTGTCTGTCTCTCTCTGTCTCTGTCTGTTTGTCTGTCTGTCTGTCAGTCTGTCTGTCTCTCTCTCTCTCTCCGTATTTATGTGCATTGGTGGTTTTTTTTAATTAATGCTGTTTACTTCGATTTTCCATATTTCTTGCTTGTACTTGCCTTACCCTGTGTAAAGAATGAACAGCAGAATGCTGACAATGGAAACGAGGATGAAGATGCTGTGGATGGGAGAAGAAATAAAGCAAGCAAACAAACAACAACAAAAGGTCAGTTCGAAAAAATGAACACAAGGCTGGAAATGTCAGAATAACATATTTGATAGGAGAGAAAACGCTCATGCAAGTTTTTGATGCTTACGTGTGCAAAGTGTGTTTTTTTAGCGTTCCTGGTGATACGACATTTGCATAGAATTGATAACATATGATTTTATCTTCCTCACTTTGTATATCTCAGGACGTTCAAATAAGGAATATATGGTTTTCTGTTTGGGGTGAATTGACTCGTGTTTTTCTATAATTTTACGAAAACATAAAGTTCACGCACTAAGAAAAATCATTTTATAAACAGATTTCCATGAAACAGGGTTCTGGGGATCGTAACACTCATAATTTGTGTTCTTCGTTTCATCATTGTCTCCTAGTCTTAGATGTGATCTGTTTTCAATGGAACGATATGAACAAATTTGAAAATGGTTCCATGCTAGTGAATAAACGACTTGTGACATTGTGCTATGGGTTGGGTGATAATTCTTTAGATTTGTGTGGGCAGCCGTGTGTCCCTTCTTTGTATGTCTTTCGTCCTGCACTCAGCTGACCTATTTTCTCTGCCATGCAGTTCCAGCAGACTAGTAATCGAAGGCTAGAACCCCAGCTGAGCTTTTCAAGATGTGTCTACAGATTCAAATCGAATCCTATTTTCAACGTTAATTCAAGTTTTAGCAGAAAAAAAGGTAAAAATAATTGAAGAACATGCACGAGCAAGAGCAAGAGAGCATAGGGAATGAAAGGAAAGAGAAAGAGAGAACGTGTGTGTGTGTGTGTGTGTGTGTGTGTGTGTGTGTGTGTGTGTGTGTGTGTGTGTGTGTGTGTCTGTGTCTGTGTCTGTGTGTGTTAGAGAGAGACAGAGAGAGAGACGGACAGACAGACAAACAGACAGATAGACAGACAGAGAGAGAGCTTAGAACTGTTATCTACAACGTGTTAGGAATATGAATGGTGTGGGAATGAATGGGGTGAAAAATGTTTGGAAGTTCGTGAGAGAGAGAAAGAGAGAGAGGCAGAGAGAGAGGGGAGAGAGAGAGGGGGGGAGAAGAGAGAGAGAGGGAGGGAGAGAGAGAGAGAGAGAGAGAGAGAGAGAGAGAGAGAGAGAGAGGTTTATTTGAAGGGGTGCGGGTGGAGTTGAAATCAATAAGGATATGTTCATTCGCATAGCGTAAACGTATAAGAAATACGCACACCTTTTTTTCCCTTCGAAATCGTTTTCTAAATAGTAACGGACACTTAAACATGCATTAAGAGTAAACAAATTTTGGAGGATTCATATTCTGAGCGTGAATCATGTTTTTTATTTGTAGTGTGTTAATTTTATCGATTACCCCCTGACGTTTCTGTTAAAGGCTGCCTCCAATATTTTTTTTCTGTTTGAAACCGGGAATATTTTCGTTTGCTTCTAAATTTACTTATCATTCTTTCTTTTGGCACTTCCACTGCTTTCTAATCTTATTGTGATATTTACACAAATTAGAATCGGAATGAGTCAGAAATGTATTATTTAAGTCAAAAACCACATTGGATGGGGTATGTGCATGTCATAAACATTATGCAGACACAAAATTTAATACACAGTCGTTCTTCGATAATGCATACTTCAAACCTTGCGGGAATGGTGTATGGGTCAAGTCTTTCTTCAATATTGCAGCATGACCCTATAAAATTGACATAGTTGTCACACTTTCATAGACACTAACTTTGGGACAAGGCAATTTTACTTCTGTTAAGAGCTTTGTAGATGTATGTTGCCTGATACATAAGTATTTCTTTGAAGCCATGAACAGTATTTATTTGAAAGTATTTGGGTTATGGTAGTACTTAGGCTGACTTAATTGACATATGAAATCTTCAATGGCTGCACAATATACAATAAAGTGGATTTCATTTTCAGTGACGCTTTTACATAATGACCTTTCACTGCCTCTTAACCACGTCTTTTATATCTTGATGTTTGCACTGACAAGTCAGACATACCAAATCTAGATTTTGTGAAATCACATCTGATTAATCTGTAAAAACCTAAGAACAAATATGGTTCAACTTCATGACATTGTTTAAACTTTCTATATTGTGCAAAAAACATCAACACTAGTGTTGGTATGAAATCTCTATGTTGCCATATCTGATATTTGTTTGAACACTTTTATGAAAGAGTTTACACGTCCAGTGCCCTGATTTTCCCGAACTTATGAAAATCCATACCTGTTGAATATGTCACGGACTTTTGAGGCCCAGCAAAGTTTTCCTCTGCTGGTTAGATTAAGTAGCATACTGTATGCATTAGAACGCAGTCTCTGTTTAATCATTGTCGTTAGTTTTTGCCAGTATCGAATACAACGAAAGCTTGAGTTTACAGATAAGGGACATCTTTCTAATTAGCTATACATGAAGTCATTTGGTGTTGTAGTGTTAACTCCTAAATACTTTTTTTCAACATAAACAATCATACACTGTCAGTATCCGAAGATGTTTTTTTATTAAGACCCCATATTTCTAAACCGTATAGGAAAATTGGTTGATTTTTCCTATCAGTCAGTTTCAAAAATAATTTAAAAGAATTACTGTTTAGTTTATTCAGTTTACCTAGAATACTGAAGGCTGACCGTTGTGCTCTGTAATGAAGACTATCTAGACAGTAATGAAGGTCTTGAAGATGTGTCAGGCAATTCATCATGTCTATGCACAACCCCATAAATTATAATAAAAGCAGAAAACCGTCAGAAAGATTATAACAATGGCAACGATGACCAGGCTGTGTTTTCTAACAGCAAAAGTTATTGACCAAACATCATTTTTTTTTAAAACATGCCATTGTTAATCTTAATTCACAGCTATGCTTATCTTACAAAATTAATTCAACACAAGAGAGAATACGAACGCGAATGCAAAATGTCTTATTTAGAAGGACCTAGCCCCTTCTACATGTCAATAGATTTGCGCACACAATCTAAGGAGACGCCTCTGGCGTTGACCACTCCGTCATATTTATCATACAGGGGATCTGAAAAACACACCTGAATGCAGACATAACTAAGGTCCCTAAAACATAAAACCCGACTTAAATTACCTAAAATTCTTTCCGTATATCACATTTTCCTAGAACAAAATGCACTTAATACATGTATCCAACGATCAATTCTAAGATAAAGTATTACGACTTTATCGAACTGAATGGACCAGCAAGGCTGAAAATGATGGGAAGACATGACAGAAAGCAGAGGAACAAGGCAGAATCAATGAAAGTGACAGAAAAGAAAAAAATTCTAGCACAGAATTTCCAAAAGGTGGGGATACTAATTATACTGAAAGAGCCCCCAGCATCGTCACGAGTGCACAGAATAAATTCATTATGCTACAGATATATCAATGGCACTGCTTTCATTTATCTTTGCAACCACATCCGAATGTACACGCCTGCCCGACCTCTCCGTTCTGTCTGATCCTACATGTACAGGTACCTGGTTGCAACGTCTTCGATACTGTTGTACCACAGTTGGTCGTCGCTCTTTTTCTGTCTGGTCCATATAACTAGAACGATCTTTCCCCTTCTATTCGACAGTCACGTACTTTTTCCCTTC
>CM060306.1:55627235-55634735 GCA_030674185.1 Monoplex corrugatus | reverse complement strand
AAGTCAAAAACTGAAAAAAACAGATCTGCAATTATTCAGAAAACAAGCAAACAATGCAAAAAATATAGAATTAACGAATGAATTAACAGATAAAGACAAAAAACTTAAAGGAGACAGAAAGAAAAGTAACACTTAACATGATAAACGTGTTTTTGATTCTTGCGCATATTTGTGAGGACGAATGTTTTTTTTTAATATTATTATTTTCAAGGAATAGCAGACATGTCTCTGGCACTGTTTTTATTTTCAAGCCCAATGGATTCCAGCTTGTATTGTTCAGGTTGACACTCAGTCACCCTTGTGGGGATGCCGAAAGCTCTTTCAGTATAAATACTATCCCCACCTTTGGAAATTCTGTGCTAAAAATTGCCTCTTTTCTGTCACTCTCGTTGTTTCTTTCTTCCTCCTTTGCTTTCTGTCACTAATTTTTTTCCCTATCATTTTCTGCCTTGCTGGTCCATCCACATGCATGTGTTCAATAAAGTCTTACGTACTTTCTCTCAGGATTAATAATTGGGTACATTCATTAAGTGCATTTTTGGCTCTAGAAAAATGAGGCATTCGGAAGCAATGTTAGGTAATTTTGGCCTGTTATGTTTAAATTTGTATTTAGGTGTATTTTTCAAATCCCATGTGCGATAAATTGGACAGAGTGGTTAATACCAGGCGCAACTTCTTAGATTATGTGTACAAATGCATTGCAAAATGTACTAATTTTCTTTTCCTATTTTTTCCCAGTAGCATGTATGTTTTGAACCGGTTATATTCCTGGTATGGCTCAACGCAGTCGGCTGTGCTTTAGTTAAACAAAAGTACCAATAACAGTAATAGTGTCAATGACACTCAGTCAACATTACTGTAAAAGTTAGTGTCAGTGTGCAGTCCGTAACTTAAGTCAGAACACAGAAGGTTATTTGAAGCGTCCTACATGTCCACTGTTTTAAAAGCGCCAGAGCAGAATGGGGGAGAGCTATTGATGCCGCCTGATTTAAAAGTAATGCTAATTGTAAAATACATGTATACCGTTGTCTTCTTCATACACTTATTGTGAAACAAACTGTTGTCTTCTTCCTGCACTTATTGTGAAACATAGCGTTGTCTTCTTCATACACTTACTGTGAAACATAGCGTTGTCTTCTTCATACACTTATTGTGAAACATAGCGTTGTCTTCTTCATACACTTATTGTGAAACATAGCGTTGTCTTCTTCATATACTTATTGTGAAACATAGCGTTGTCTTCTTCATACACTTATTGTGAAACATACCGTTGTCTTCTTCATACACTTATTGTGAAACATAGTGTTGTCTTCTTCATACACTTATTGTGAAACATAGTGTTGTCTTCTTCATACACTTATTGTGAAACATACCGTTGTCTTCTTCATACACGTATTGTGAAACATAGCGTTGTCTTCTTCATACACTTATTGTGAAACATACCGTTTTCTTCTTCATACACTTATTGTGAAACATACCGTTGTCTTCTTCATACACTTATTGTGAAACATAGCGTTGTCTTCTTCATACACTTATTGTGAAACATAGCGTTGTCTTCTTCATACACTTATTGTGAAACATAGCGTTGTCTTCTTCATACACTTATTGTGAAACATACCATTGTCTTCTTCATACACTTATTGTGAAACATAGCGTTGTCTTCTTCATACACTTATTGTGAAACATAGCGTTGTCTTCTTCATACACTTATTGTGAAACAAACTGTTGTCTTCTTCATACACTTATTGTGAAACAAACTGTTGTCTTCTTCATACACTTATTGTGAAACATAGCGTTGTCTTCTTCATACACTTATTGTGAAACAAACTGTTGTCTTCTTCATACATTTATTGTGAAACAAACTGTTGTCTTCTTCATACACTTATTGTGAAACATACGTTGTCTTCTTCATTACACTTATTGTGAAACATAGTGTTGTCTTCTTCATACACTTATTGTGAAACATAGTGTTGTCTTCTTCATACACTTATTGTGAAACATAGTGTTGTCTTCTTCATACACTTATTGTGAAACATAGCGTTGTCTTCTTCATACACTTATTGTGAAACATAGCGTTGTCTTCTTCATTACACTTATTGTGAAACATAGCGTTGTCTTCTTCATACACTTATTGTGAAACATACCGTTGTCTTCTTCATACACGTATTGTGAAACATAGTGTTGTCTTCTTCATACACTTATTGTGAAACATACCATTGTCTTCTTCATACACTTATTTTGAAACATAGCGTTGTCTTCTTCATACACTTATTGTGAAACAAACTGTTGTCTTCTTCATACACTTATTGTGAAACAAACTGTTGTCTTCTTCATACACTTATTGTGAAACAAACTGTTGTCTTCTTCATACACTTATTGTGAAACAAACTGTTGTTTTCTTCCTGCACTTATTGTGAAAACATAGCGTTGTCTTCTTCATACAATTATTGTGAAACAAACTGTTGTCTTCTTCATACATTATTGTGAAACAAACTGTTGTCTTCTTCATACACTTATTGTGAAACATAGCGTTGTCTTCTTCATACACTTATTGTGAAA
Source organism: Monoplex corrugatus (assembly GCA_030674185.1). Taxonomy (NCBI): domain Eukaryota; kingdom Metazoa; phylum Mollusca; class Gastropoda; order Littorinimorpha; family Ranellidae; genus Monoplex; species Monoplex corrugatus. The sequence goes on along the minus strand of CM060306.1, from coordinate 55,632,176 downwards.
CAAACTGTTGTCTTCTTCATACACTTATTGTGAAACAAACTGTTGTCTTCTTCATACACTTATTGTGAAACATAGCGTTGTCTTCTTCATACACTTATTGTGAAACATACCATTGTCTTCTTCATACACTTATTGTGAAACATAGCGTTGTCTTCTTCATACACTTATTGTGAAACATAGCGTTGTCTTCTTCATACACTTATTGTGAAACATAGTGTTGTCTTCTTCATACACTTATTGTGAAAACATAGTGTTGTCTTCTTCATACACTTATTGTGAAACATACGTTGTCTTCTTCATACACTTATTGTGAAACATAGTGTTGTCTTCTTCATACACTTATTGTGAAACAACCATTGTCTTCTTCATACACTTATTGTGAAACATAGCGTTGTCTTCTTCATACACTTATTGTGAAACAAACTGTTGTCTTCTTCATACACTTATTGTGAAACATACTGTTGTCTTCTTCATACACTTATTGTGAAACATAGCGTTGTCTTCTTCATACACTTATTGTGAAACATAGCGTTGTCTTCTTCATACACTTATTGTGAAACATAGTGTTTTTCTTCTTCATACACTTATTGTGAAACATACCGTTGTCTTCTTCATACACTTATTGTGAAACATAGCGTTGTCTTCTTCATACACTTATTGTGAAACATAGCGTTGTTCTTCTTCATACACTTATTGTGAAACATAGCGTTGTCTTCTTCATACACTTATTGTGAAACATAGCGTTGTCTTCTTCATACACTTATTGTGAAACATACCGTTGTCTTCTTCATACACGTATTGTGAAACATAGTGTTGTCTTCTTCATACACTTATTGTGAAACATACCATTGTCTTCTTCATACACTTATTTTGAAACATAGCGTTGTCTTCTTCATACACTTATTGTGAAACAAACTGTTGTCTTCTTCATACACTTATTGTGAAACAAACTGTTGTCTTCTTCATACACTTATTGTGAAACAAACTGTTGTCTTCTTCATACACTTATTGTGAAACAAACTGTTGTTTTCTTCCTGCACTTATTGTGAAACATAGCGTTGTCTTCTTCATACACTTATTGTGAAACAAACTGTTGTCTTCTTCATACACTTATTGTGAAACAAACTGTTGTCTTCTTCATACACTTATTGTGAAACATAGCGTTGTCTTCTTCATACACTTATTGTGAAACAAACTGTTGTCTTCTTCATACACTTATTGTGAAACAAACTGTTGTCTTCTTCATACACTTATTGTGAAACATAGCGTTGTCTTCTTCATACACTTATTGTGAAACATACCATTGTCTTCTTCATACACTTATTGTGAAACATAGCGTTGTCTTCTTCATACACTTATTGTGAAACATAGCGTTGTCTTCTTCATACACTTATTGTGAAACATAGTGTTGTCTTCTTCATACACTTATTGTGAAACATAGTGTTGTCTTCTTCATACACTTATTGTGAAACATACCGTTGTCTTCTTCATACACTTATTGTGAAACATAGTGTTGTCTTCTTCATACACTTATTGTGAAACACACCATTGTCTTCTTCATACACTTATTGTGAAACATAGCGTTGTCTTCTTCATACACTTATTGTGAAACAAACTGTTGTCTTCTTCATACACTTATTGTGAAACATACTGTTGTCTTCTTCATACACTTATTGTGAAACATAGCGTTGTCTTCTTCATACACTTATTGTGAAACATACCATTGTCTTCTTCATACACTTATTGTGAAACATACTGTTGTCTTCTTCATACACTTATTGTGAAACAAACTGTTGTCTTCTTCATACACTTATTGTGAAACATAGTGTTTGTCTTCTTCATACACTTATTGTGAAACATAGTGTTGTCTTCTTCATACACTTATTGTGAAACATAGTGTTGTCTTCTTCATACACTTATTGTGAAACACACCATTGTCTTCTTCATACACTTATTGTGAAACATAGCGTTGTCTTCTTCATACACTTATTGTGAAACATAGCGTTGTCTTCTTCATACACTTATTGTGAAACATACCATTGTCTTCTTCATACACTTATTGTGAAACAAACTGTTGTCTTCTTCATACACTTATTGTGAAACATAGCGTTGTCTTCTTCATACACTTATTGTGAAACAAACTGTTGTCTTCTTCATACACTTATTGTGAAACAAACTGTTGTCTTCTTCATACACTTATTGTGAAACATAGCGTTGTCTTCTTCCTACACTTATTGTGAAACAAACTGTTGTCTTCTTCATACATTTATTGTGAAACAAACTGTTGTCTTCTTCATACACTTATTGTGAAACATACCGTTGTCTTCTTCATACACTTATTGTGAAACATAGTGTTGTCTTCTTCATACACTTATTGTGAAACATAGTGTTGTCTTCTTCATACACTTATTGTGAAACATAGTGTTGTCTTCTTCATACACTTATTGTGAAACATAGCGTTGTCTTCTTCATACACTTATTGTGAAACATAGCGTTGTCTTCTTCATACACTTATTGTGAAACATAGCGTTGTCTTCTTCATACACTTATTGTGAAACATACCGTTGTCTTCTTCATACACGTATTGTGAAACATAGTGTTGTCTTCTTCATACACTTATTGTGAAACATACCATTGTCTTCTTCATACACTTATTTTGAAACATAGCGTTGTCTTCTTCATACACTTATTGTGAAACAAACTGTTGTCTTCTTCATACACTTATTGTGAAACAAACTGTTGTCTTCTTCATACACTTATTGTGAAACAAACTGTTGTCTTCTTCATACACTTATTGTGAAACAAACTGTTGTTTTCTTCCTGCACTTATTGTGAAACATAGCGTTGTCTTCTTCATACACTTATTGTGAAACATAGCGTTGTCTTCTTCATACACTTATTGTGAAACATAGCGTTGTCTTCTTCATACACTTATTGTGAAACACACCATTGTCTTCTTCATACACTTATTGTGAAACAAACTGTTGTCTTCTTCATACACTTATTGTGAAACATAGTGTTGTCTTCTTCATACACTTATTGTGAAACATACTGTTGTCTTCTTCATACACGTATTGTGAAACATAGCGTTGTCTTCTTCATGCACGTATTGTGAAACATAGCGTTGTCTTCTTCATACACTTATTGTGAAACATACCGTTGTCTTCTTCATACACGTATTGTGAAACATAGCGTTGTCTTCTTCATGCACTTCTATTTTTCAAGGAGTGGTGATGTTTGTCATAGCATGATTTTGTATTGGTCGGCAATGGCACAGATTGTATCGTATGATATAGGCCCAGCCCTACATGTTTACAAAGCATGGCATAGCTAGCTGATAATAACCCATCTGTCACTCCAAATATTGCCTTGAGCATTTTATACTGTAAATTTAACTAATCCTTTATGTCTTTTTACACAAAATTAAAGTGTTGTCGACGTCAACTCTTCTGATGTTACTGTGGCAGATAATTTTATCATGTCTCCTAAATTAATTTCAAGCGAACGTGTATGACGGAATTTTTTATAGCTCATAGTATAAATCTACAAGTACGTTTAGGCAAAGGGTGTACTTATTCTTTCCTTTAATGCAATCCTCGTAGTCGCAAACAGTAATTTTGTTTGTATATGTTTTTCTTGTTTTTATCAGAACCGTAATGGTAACAATCGCTGTATCACATTGGTTCCAGGTAGCTATATACTTTTTATGTATGGTGTCACTGTCAGTCGTATCTGCTCAGTTAGAGTTTTCTGTTTGTAATTTTATGTCTGTCTGCCTGTCTGTCAGTCTGTCTATCTCTTTTTTGTCTCTGTTTCTCTCTGCTTCTATCTGTCTTTATTGTCCCTGAGGATCAAACTGCGTGCCCTTGAACAAACATGCTTTCCCGGTATTTCTCTGTCTTGTTTTCTGTTGTCACGAAAAGGCATACATTTTCATTTGCTTACTTGCTGAAAAGTTGCATCAGTTTTTCATCTTGGTCTGTCTAACCTCCGTCCACCTCCCTATCCCCAGAGATCATTAGCCATCAGAAAATTATAAGTTTATTGATAACTTTATTTTCACATCTGTTTAAGCTTTTGTTCTGAGTCCATAAAATCACGTCCAAACTGATAAGAATTGTTTATAGTCCTATGTAGTAGAGAGAGGTTCCTGGGGTGCAAACAAATCTAGAAAAGTTTCCCATTTAAAATAGATCATGTAGTCTTACATCGATTTGCTTACGTTTGTTCACACAGAACACAGAAGAAAAGAGTTTCTAGGCACATAGTGTTTGGTAATAGACTATGGCAGGATATGTCATAGATACAGACAAATTGTATTATGTAAATGTTTATTTCAGGTTAAACACACCTCAAAAAACAGTTTCATCTCAAGTTCCTGGAAAGAGCTAAACAAAATTAAAAACTGATACTATCATTAGTATGATTGGTATTGCTCTGCAATATTTTCCATTTCCATACATGTTGGGAAGTGTTGTCTATATTTGCCTAGGTAATCTGTTTTCATCTAGCTGCAAGAAACAGAATCCAATATTGCATGTACTTCTTTTAGCTGTGTTGATAAACACTGTGTAAATGCCAAATTCATCACCTGTAGATTTCATGGGGATGCCGGGAGCTCTTTCAGTATAAGTAGTATCACCACCTGGAAATTCTGTGCTAGAAATTTCCTCTTTTCTGTCACTCTCTTTGTTTCTTTCTTGTTCCTTTGCTCTCTGCCATTTCTTCCTATCATTTCTGCCTTGCTGGTCCATTCACCTGTACATGTCTTACGTACTTTTTCTTAGGATTGATAATTGGGTACACACATTAAGCGCTTTTTTTGTGGCTCTAGGGAGGTGAGATATGCAGAAGCAATTTTAGGTAATTTATGCCTGTTTCTATGTATGCTTTGATGACTTTAGGTATGCTTACATTTGTATTCAGGAGTGTTTTTTTTTA
>CM060306.1:55594735-55624735 GCA_030674185.1 Monoplex corrugatus | reverse complement strand
GACATAAAACGTGCCATCATACGAAAAGGATGTAATAAGGAAACGATGAAGTACAACGACGACATAATACTAAAACAACATAATTACGAATAAAATACAGTCATTAAAGTAATAACAAGTCTAAATCAAGGTGACTGTCGGCAGTTAAGCCTGTCTTGTCCTATTTTGTCAAATACGCGTTATGGTTCTATTTATTTGTATATCTGGTTACCACATAGTGCTGATAGAAAGCCATCAAATTTCTGAAGAAAACAAACGAGACAGTCTTGATGGAGGCAGACACAAGAAGATCATTCATAAGGAAGATTAGGAAAAGACAGGCAACATTTATAGGCCATTCTATGAGCAAAGAGGAATTGGAGCACCTGGTCACAACAGGAAAGCTGGAAAGAAAGACAGCACCAGGTAGACCCAGGGAAAACATATTGGACGGACTTGCTGAATGGCTGAAGACAGAGAGGGTGGAAGATGTGCTTGCCGCAACAAGGGATAGAAACAGATGGAAGGCCATGATCGCCAACACCATGTGGCAAGGCACTTGATGATGATGGTGATGATGATCTATGACATAGTAAGTGATATAGTGAAACAATGGCGACTTTAACCCTTTGACTCCCTCAGCCTGTCCACAGAATGCTGCATCGTCAACCATGGTACCAAAGAAAAAAATTGACCCTTTGACTCCTTCACCCTATCCACCATCTTCATGCTGGAAGCTGGTGGAAAGGGTGAGAAAGTCAAAATGTTAAGTTTTTGCAGTCGGTAGATAGGGTGCGGGAGTCAATAGGTTCAATCATGGATATTTGTTTTTCGTTCCATTGGCTGACAAAAGAGGTGAGTGACCTAAACGAAAGCACCCAAGCTTAAGCAGTGTTAAATGATATGTCCAGAGATCTAGAATCGTCAATCAATTTCCATTTGTACTCGTAACAGGACGGCCAGGCTGTTCTGATCATTTTAAATGGAAATGTTTTTTAACGTGGTTGTAGACGCATGCAAAAGGGACCTTAGAAGCTCAGGGATTGACCCAGGCTCTTGGGAGACTCTGGCGGAAGACAGGGCAGCGTGGCGGACAGCTTGTTCAGCAAGGCGTTGTGAATGCGGAGAGGAGGAGAGCAGAAAGCGCAGATGAGAAAAGGGCTCTTCGCAAGTAACGTTCCAGAAACCAGACAACACCGACTCAGTTTGTATGTGGCAGATGTGACAGAGATTGCCACTCAAGAATCGGCCTGCACAGCCACAGCAGAAAGTGCACGTCATGACCACAACGCGTCCTGGTGCAGACTATCATCTTCTGAGATGTAAAGAGGCCGACGAGCCCTGATATAGCTGTAGTAATCGGTGAGCTATAAGCAATCTGAAGTGAACTGAACTAAATCCTGATTCTGTCAAGAACCTGGGTGTAACCTTAGACAACAACCCTTTCTATGCAGTCCTTAGACAACACTCTTTCTATGCGGCAGGTTCTAACGCAGACATGCAAGTTGTGCTAATATCAGATTCGACGCATTGTTTACTTCGAAGATATATTTCAAATGAGGCTGCATCTAAGCTTGTGACATCTCTCATTTTGTCTCGTTTTGATTACTGTAATGTTGTCCTTTCTGGACTACCAGCTTCTTCTTTCCTCTGTCTGCAACGCATACACAACTCAGCTGCTCGTCTTGTCCTCAGAAAGAAAACGTTTGATCATGTCAGTCCTCTCCTTAGCCGTCTGCACTGGTTACTTGTTTTGAACAGAACTGAATACAGGCTGGATACCTTGTGTTATAAATCTATTCACCAGTCTGCTCCATTATACCATTGTGACAACATCAGTATTTATGTGCCACTCTACCTTGCGCTTAGGCTCAGATACTCTTTTCCTTCAGCTTCCAAATTTACACTCTCAACTGTCGGCCAGTATTCATGTGCTGTTTCGGGACCATCTGTCTGGAATAAACTCCCATTCTCCCTTCGTGTAGCACCTACCCTTTCTGCTTTTAAATCCAATTTAAAAACCCACTTCTTTTCCCGACAATAAATTCTGCAACTGCCTCTTTCTTTCAGTGTAAGTGTGTGTGAGTGTATATATATATATATATATATATATATATATATATATATATATATATATGTGTGTGTGTGTGTGTGTGTGTGTGTATGTATGCATATTTATGTGTGTGTGTGTGCGTGCGTGCGTGCGTGCGTGCGTGCGTGAGTGAGTGCATTAACGTGTTGTAAGGTGGTCTGCATTGTGGCATGCAAATGTCTGGTGCGCAGGTGCGTCTTGATTTGAATTGTCAAGATCTCACGCCATATAAGTACTGTAATCATTATATTTTGTATTGTTGTTTCATTCGTTTTGAGAGTTAGTGATATTGAAAATATATCAACTTAATCTACATGCATTGTTTGGTTTCATGTGGTGTTAGCCCTGATATGGTTCTATTAGTCGACTGGGCTGTAAGCAATATGAACTTGAACTTGAATTTGTTTGGTTTCCTTTTTTTCTGTCACATTTCTATGTGTTTCTGTGCCCTCGTCGCTTATCGGAGCCTCTCTATACCTCTAACCTCTCCGGAAAGGGTAATTACGAGAGCAGGGCTTGAAGGATCACAGAATTGAGGCAATTGTGCACATTGCTATGATGATGAGAATGGGAATGTTAATGATGACGCTCTGTGGTTCCATTTGGGAAAGAAACAATTTTCATATTTGACGATTTCATGATAATAGGGGTGATAATCATGATGCTTTCGTGTTCTATTACATTGATACTGCGTGACAAGACTATCATCTACGCTCTCTTTCATAGCATCAACCGGGCCTGAAAGATACAGACACCTGCAGTGTTGGTCAGTAATTTTGAGCAACACCCTCAATAACGAATTCCACAAAGTAGGGAAGACCCTAGTGTTTGGTGCCAGTCTTCACAAACAACCCACAACCCGCAGTGCGCTCAGGTCTTGGACGCGGCAGAAAAATCTCACAATGTATTTTTTCTTTGGGCCAATGGAGATTTAAACCCCAACCTCCCAGTCATAAGTTCGTTGCAATAACCACTTTGCTATAACATTGTTTTTCATCCTACCTTTTTACAATGCCTCTCTGCCTTTTTTTTCATTTGTAGCAGATGTGTTTTTGTGGTAATACCTTTTTTTCATTTGTGGCAGATGTGTTCTTTGGGTAATTTCTCACGTGTTCTCGAAAAAGAACGTAAAAATCGAAAGAAACAGGACAGCGAAGAAGAAGCACAAAGAAAAAGAAGGGAGACGAACTAGGAAAAAAACGACAGACCAATGCTGAAAATTAGACTTTCATCACAGTGTGCATAAATGCAAGAGGCAGGTGAGCGAGTAAAAGAGTGTCAGACAGAGTCCAAGAGAAAGAAACAAAGACAAAGAAAAAGTAGACCCTTTTGTTTTATGTTCGTGGGATGCAATTCCCACATGCACTCGAATACACGAGTAGGCTTTAACGTGTATGTTTGCTTTTTTTTTTTTTTTTTTTTTTTATCCCACCTCTAAGGCAGTCATATTTTTCCCTAGTTCTACATATTGGATGTTTTTGTGCTTCCCTAAGCCATCAAACACTGAACACGGTTTTCGGGACATTTCACGTGCAGACTCGGATGTTCTGCGTGCATATACTCATGAAGACGGTTCAGGCACCATCAGCAGTTCTGCATTTATGATGACCCATGAGATCGGAAATGTCTCCATTCTTTTACCCAGCTGGTGGTGTCCAAACGGATTGAACACAGACTTCCCATTTGTCAGACCACGTTGTTAACCTCTCGGCTGACACGTCTGTCTTTTGTCACTATGGGCATACGTTGACTCATTAGAGTTTTAAGACAAGATCTCAGAAGGACACAGAGAGAGCGCGCGCACGCACACACACACACACACACACACACACACACACACACACACACATACACACACACACACACACACACACACACACACACACACACACACACACACACACACACACACACACACACACACACACACACACACAGAGCAACCCGAAAATATGATTGTGGGATTTTTCAGGATTTTCTCTCTGTCTCTGTCTCTCACTCTCACTCATTTACACACACACACGCAAACACACACACACACACACACCACACACACACACACACACACACACACACACACACACACACACACACACACACACACACACACACCACACACACACACACAACACACACACACACACACACACACACACACACACACACACACACACACACACACACACACACCACACACTACAACCACAAACCAAGGACACCATGCGGGCAAGCATCAAAATTCACGAAAAATTGAATTTGACACACCCCATTATTAGCTGCTTCCAATCCTGAAAATTAATTTTCCATATTGCTGACTGGTCCGACGTGTGATTCTAAACCAGAGCACCAGAGTTCCTGCATGTCTGTGTAAAGAATACGTGTAAGGTTTTAATTAAAAAAATGTCAGCAATGTTTTACAACAAAATGATTAAGTAACACTGGCAATTTTTTTTTTTTTGACAGTGATTTTCATGTTTTATCATTATAACTTACACTTGCAAAGCATACCGTTTCTTTTTGTAAGTTATTGACTAAGACTAAATGTTGATTAAATTCCATCAACTAGTTTCGATCCAATATATGTTTACTAAAACATGTTTTGCTTGTATGTCAAAGACACTCATAACCTATGCAGTGATAACTTTATATTTGTCACACGTAAAGATGTAAGTGACTGGCAATGTCTTGCAGTTTATGCAGATTCGTGAAGATCTAGCAGTTGATCATTCTTCTCAGAAACAAAATACTCCAGTCCAGGTTAAACGAAAATAACCCATTATTGAAGAACGTAGAAAATAAAACAGGAACTGGGTAAAAACTTCATACATCCGATGCACCACTCCTAGTTTGCAGAATTATTCTTCTTCAGCCCTCAAATCTACACACACACCAACTGCACGAATCAACAGCTACTTCTCTATCTCTGACAGCAGGCTTACACATCAACTCTTTTGATCGCTCTCTCTCTCTCTCTCTCTCTCTCTCTCTCTCTCTCTCTCTCTCTCTCTCTCTCTCTCCTCTCTCTCCGACCCACAGTCACGCTTTATTTATAACACCATGGAAAGTTCCCGAATATTCTCGGCTTTTCCCTAGATTTTCAGCCAATCATAGCCACATTCTCGAACCTTCCCTTTCTAGAATATTCTGTAGTTCTAGCCAATCATTGTACAGATTAAACTTCTAACCAATCATTGTACAGATTAAATTTGTTTACAATTTCCGGAACATTCTAGAAAGATCTAAGGTATTCTACGTTTTTCTTGTCATTTCTAGATTGTTCCAAAGGTTTCTGCATATTTCCATGTAACGAAATCGAACTTAAACATATATTTTCAGTGTTAGCATAAACCAAAACAAATATCCTCGATTCATTATCCAGTGAATCACAAAACAATCTTCAAGAACGAAAGCAGACAGTAGCTGAATCAACAGGACACATTTTGACGTCACACTTCTCTTATCGCATTGGCACTTTCACATTGAGTTTCTCTTTTTTTATAAATGTAACAATATTCATGTCATTATAAACCAGGTAACCTGAAGAAAATAGTGTATGTCATGCTACAGTATTACAGCGTGCTGTACAATGCAGTATTTTTCCATTACCATCATCATCTTTTTCTTCACCCTTCTCATCCTCTTCATCCTCCTCATCTCCTTATTTCTCTTGTGCTCGGTTTTCGTTTTCTTTATTCATTTACATTAGTTCTTTGTATAAGTTAGCTGTATAATCCTGACTGAAGACAAGAGAAATCCAGTAATGTTCTTGGAATACGTGCTGGGGTTTATATCCATTTCAAACCCAACATTAACTCTAAATACGACCTTCTGCGACTCAAGAGCCTTAGACTTGAGCTTCAGAAAGGCTGAAAAACGGAGAAAGAGAGAGAGGGGGGTAGAGATAGAGAGAGGGAGAGAGAGAGAGAGAGAGAGAGAGAGAGGAAAGGTGGAAGACAGAGAGAGAGAGAGAGACAGGGGGAGAGAGAGAAAGAGAAAGAGAGAGGGAGGGATACAATACAACAATACAATACTTTATTTTGTATAGCGCAAAATCTTGATAAAATCACATCTAAGCGCTAAAACAGACACACACGCACGCACGCACACACACACACACACACACACACATACACACACACACACACACACACACACACACACACACACACACACACACACACACACGCACGCACGCACTCACACGCACACGGCTAAAATGGGGAGAAAGAATAAAAGCAATGGAAAATTATAGAGAGCATATTATATACAATTATATATTACAATGTGATTCCCCTCCGAGTGGAGACAGGCTGCAGAGGGGATTGAGTGAGGTCAGGATTTTATGCAGAGGAGAAAAGGTGAGTTTTGAGAGCGGACTTGAAGGAGACAAAAGTAGGTTGCTGACAGACAGAGAGAGGAAGTTTGTTCCAGGAAAGTGGACCAGAAACAGAGAAGGCTCGTGGACCCTAGGTATTGAGCTTAGTGCGTGGAAAGCGAAAAGTCAGAGGATCGGAGGCAGAGCGGAGGGTACGTGAGGGAACATAGATCTCAAGTAGGCTTGACAGGTAATCGGGGGCTGCGTTATTGAGGCTTTTGTAGCACATGGTGTCTAGTTTGTACTGTATGTGCTTTGATACAGGGAGCCAGTGAAGTTGTGCCAAGAGAGGAGATATGTGGTCAGCTTTTTTCTTTTTTAGTACAAGGCGTGCAGCATTGTTTTGAATGCGCTGCAGGATGTGAATGGTCGAGGCAGGAAAACCAGACAGGAGTGAATTGCAATAGTCAATGCGAGACATTATGAAGGAGAGAACGAGTTTTGCAGTTGTTTCGACAGAGAGATACTTCCTGATCAGGCTTATACGATGGAGGTGATAGTAGCAAGATCTGGCAGTTTGAGAAACAAAGTTGTTCATGGAGAGGGTAGAGTCAATGCAGACACCAAAGGTTTTTAGCTGAATCAGAAATTGGGACTGATGTGTTACATAATGGGAGAGAAAGAGGAGGCAGCTGAGAAAGTTTCTGACGGGTGCCAATGAGGATAGCTTCTGTCTTGTCGTCATTAAGCTGAAGTTTGTTGAACGTCATCCAGTTCATAATGTCCGAGTAACACTCAGTGGTGCGAGTCAAGAGGCGCTGTATATTGTCTGGTGTGTCACTGTCTAGAAGTTGGGTGTCATCAGCATAGAAGTGGTGTTTTATAGAGTGGGAGTTGATGATGGTAGACAGGGGGAGGTGTAAAGAGTGAAAAGAACAGGGCCAAGGACAGATCCTTGTGGAACACCACAGGTCAGGTATGCAGGTTGAGAGTAAGTGCCATTAATGAGAACAGTTTGTTTTCTGTTTGATATATATGAAGTGAACCAGGAGAGAGCAATGTCAGAGATGTCAAAAGTATGTTGGAGTCTAGAAAGGAGAATACCATGATCAATGGTATCAAAGGCTGCAGACAGATCAAGGAGTGTGAGGAGAGAGACTTTGCCAGTATCAATTGCAAGGAGATTGTTGAGAATGTGTAGCAGGGCAGTTTCAGTGTTATGGCACTGGCGGTAGGCTGACTGGAAAGAGTTGAGGAGATTTTTGAGGACAACGTTTTCGATGAGTTTTGACAAGAAAGAGAGATTAGAGATAGGCCGGTAATTTTTCAGTTCATTTGGGTCTAAATTGTATTTTCTTGAGGAGAGGGTGACCAATAGCAGACTTGAAAGAATCTGGGACAGTTCCAGTTTGAAGAGAAGTGTTGATGATGTCAGTGATAGACAGACAGACAGACAGACACATGGAGACGTACACAGAAAGGGAGAGAGATAGACACACACAGAGTGAGAGAGAGAGAGAGAAAGAGAGAGAGGGAGGAATAGACAGACAGACAAACACATGGAGACGTACACAGCATACACACACACACACACACACACACACACACACACACACACACACACACACACACACACAAACACACACACACACACACACATATATATATATATATATAAATATATATATATATATATATATATATATATATATATATATATATATATATATAAGAGAGAGAGAGAGAGAGAGAGAGAGAGAGAGAGAGAGAGAGATGCGTCTTTCCTGTACCAAATGAGATAATTCAACGTCTTTCTTCTGGATACATGATTGCGAGATTTTTCGGGACACACACATACACACACATACGCTCACACACACACACACACACACACACACACACACACACACACACACACACACACACACACACACACAAACACACACACACACACACACATACATACACACATACACAAAAATTATTGAACCTGGCAGGAAGAGAACACATCATTCCCAGAAGACCCATCATTTCTCACAGAACAGATCAACAACTACTAGGCTTTGAAAGTGAAGAGATGGAGATGAGCAACACAATCCTAAGAGAAACACGTTCAACACGTACGCTGTCCACAAAGGAAAAAAAACTCATTGTTACCAGGGCATTGTGCACTTATCCATAGCCATAGCCGGATAGAAAGGATTTGAAAACAAATGTCAAGGAGAGTGTGATGATATGGAAGGGAGTAGAAGACGAATGTCAAGGAGAGTGTGATGATATGGAAGGGAGTAGAAGACAAATGTCAAGGAGAGTGTGATGATATGGAAGGGAGTAGAAGACAAATGTCAATGACAGTGTGATGGTATGGGAGGGAGTAGATGACAAATGTCAAGGACAGTGTGATGATATAGAAGGGATTAGAAGACAAATGTCAAGGAGAGTGTGATGATATGGAAGGGAGTAGAAGACAAATGTCAAGGACAGTTAGATGATATGGCATGGAGTAGAAGACAAATATCAAGGAGAATATGATGGAATGGAAGACTGCAGAAGACAAATGTCAAGGACAGTTAGATGATATGGCATGGAGTAGAGGACAAATATCAAGGAGAATATGATGGAATGGAAGAGTGCAGTAGACAAATGTCAAGGAGAATTTAATGATATGGAAGGGAGTAGAAGACAAATATCAAGGAGAGTGTGATGATATGGAAGGGAGTAGAAGACAAATGTCAAGGAGAGTGTGATGATATGGAAGGGAGTAGAAGACAAATGTCAAGGAGAGTGTGATGATATGGAAGGGAGTAGAAGACAAATGTCAAGGAGAATGTGATGATATGGAAGGGAGTAGAAGACATGTCAAGGAGAGTGTGATGATATGGAAGGGATTAGAAGACAAATGTCAAGGAGAGTGTGATGATATGGAAGGGAGTAGAAGACAAATGTCAAGGAAAGGTTAATGATATGGAAGGGAGTAGAAGACTAATGTCAAGGAGTGTTTGATGATATGGAAGGGAATAGAAGACAGATGTCAAGGAGAGTTTAATTATATGGAAGGGAGTAGAAGACAAATGTCAAGGATATTGTGATGATATGGAAGGGAGTAGAAGACAAATGTCAAGGACAGTGTGATGATATAGAATGGAGTAGAAGACAAATGTCAAGGACAGTGTGATGGTATAAGAGGGAGTAGAAGACAAATGTCAAGGAGAATATCATGGAATGGAAGAGTGCAGAAGACAAATGTCAAGGAGACTGTGATGATATGGGAGTAGAAGACAAATGCCAAGGTGAGTATGATGATATGGAAGGGAGTAGAAGACAAATGTCAAGGAGAGTGTGATGATATGGAAGGGAGTAGAAGGCAAATGTCAAGGAGAGTGTGATGATATGGAAGGGAGTAGAAGACAGATGTCAAGGAGAGTGTGATGATATGGAAGGGAGTAGAAGACAATAGTCAAGGAGAATTTAATGATATGGAAGGGAGTAGAAGACAATAGTCAAGGAGAGTGTGATGATATGGAAGGGAGTAGAAGACATGTCAAGGAGAGTGTGATGATATGGAAGGGAGTAGAAGGCAAATGTCAAGGAGAGTGTGATGACATCGAAGTCGCAAAGACAACGAGATAAAGGACTTTTTGTCTTCTATTGAATCAAATTTTTGTTGGTGAGAATGTGTTCACACACACACAAACACACACGGACACACACAAACACACACACACACACACACACACACACAGACACACACACACACACACACACACACACACACACACACAGACACGCACACACACACACACACGCACACGCACACACATACGCACACACACACGCACACACGCACACACACACACAAACACACACAAACACATACACACACACAAACACACAAACACACACACAAACGCACACACGCAAATACACACACACAAACACACACAAACACATACACACACACAAACACACAAACACACACACAAACGCACACACGCAAATACACACACAAACACGCACACACACACACACGCTCGCATGCACTCACGCATGCACACACACACACACACACACACACACACACACACACACACACACACACACACACACACACACTCACGGACACACACTTATGCATACTTACACACAACACACACATAAAAACACATCCTTGCGCGCGCACGCGCACAGACAATTCCACGTAAATAGAGTAACATCAATTTCACAGATTAAACTATTTATACTGTAATCACACTCATTCTAAGATGTTTATGGTGTGTGTGGAAGGTATACAAGAAAACACTAATATATTTTCTGTTTGAGGTATGCACTCCTGGTAAGGAGAATAGTAATCCAGCTGTTCTTCATTATATACTATAATTATAAAGGTGAAGGAGCAGTTGTTTTTATCTCCTGCTGAACAGGAGTTAATCATACCTATTTTCTGTTACCTAAGATAAAAAGTATACTATAATTTTTGTTTGTTTGTTTGTTTTTGTTTCGTGTATTTGTTTATTTTGTTTCTTGTGTTTATCGTTGTGCTTGTTCTTGTAGTTGTTATTGCTGTTGTTGTTTTTTATTTGCCTCCTTTCTTCTCCTTCTCCTTTCTTCTTCCTCTTCTTCTTCTTCTTCTTCTTCTCCTTCTTCTTTTTTCTTCCTCTTCTTCTTCTTCTTCTTCTTCTTCTTCTTCTTCTTCTTCTTCTTCTTCTTCTTCTTCTTCTTCTTCTTCTTCTTCTTCTTCTTCTTCTTCTTCTTCTTCTTCTTCTTCTTTCTTCTTCCTCTTCTTCTTCTTCTTCTTCTTCTCCTTCTCCTTTCTTCTTCCTCTTCTTCTTCTTCTTCTTCTTCTTCTTCTCCTTCTTCTTTTTTCTTCCTCTTCTTCTTCTTCTTCTTCTTCTTCTTCTTCTTCTTCTTCTTCTTCTTCTTCCTCTTCTTCTTCCAATTCTTTTTTTTCTTCTTCCCCCTCCTCCTCCTTCTCCTCTTCTTCTTCTTCTCCTCCTCCTCCTCCTCCTCTCCTTCTTCTTCTTCTTCTCCTCCTTCTTCTTCTTTTTTGTCCTTCTTCTTTTTCTTCTTCTTCTTCCAATTCTTTTTCTTCTTCCTCCTCCTCCTCCTTTTCTTCTTCTTCTTCTTCAGCGCTTAGATTTGATTTCTATCAAGATTTTGCGCTATATAAATATTGTAATTATTATTATTATTGTAATTCTTCTTCTTCTTCTTCTTCTTCTTCCTCCTCCTCCTCTTCTTCTTCTTCTACGCTGTAGTCATCGTCATCATCGTCTCCTTCTTCTCAGCCACTTCCTCTTCCTCCTTCTTCTCCCCTTCTCCTTTTGTTTTAAGTATGTGTTTGTATGTGTTCTTGTCTTTTAAATATTCAGCTGGACAGAAAACTTTGCATGCGTCAAAGAAAGACACGCGCTGTCTTTCTGGTTACATTACACTACCAGGAAACACCAGAAAAATAGATGGTAAGTTTTTCAGGGCACCAACTTAAGAACGTCGTTTAGATTCTACGTTAATCGTGCACGTTGGAACGTTCAGCTTTCTTAATCAATGCATGGAATTTTCATTATTTGCGCTTGTGTCTGTCTCATTGTCTGCGTCTGCACTACTTCGTTATGCTGGTGGTGAGACAGTCATTACTCTTGGAAGACCGCGTTAAAAAAATATGTTTTAAAGTTGGTATGTTTTTGGTATTTGTTGTTGGGTCTTTTCATCTTATTGTGCTAAATGATGTCACTGCATTTCCCTTTTTCCTTTTGTAGTAACACTTCGTTGCATAGTGTTTCTTCACTTTAAAACATCACCACGAAAAGGGCTTCCTGAACGAAACGAAAGTTAGGTTGGTGAGTTATCTCTTAAGTCTAAATCATTCGTACATTGTAATTTCAATTTTACATATCATGCATAAGTATTGATAAGTATAGCATTTTTGAAAGCTTCACATCTTATTAAAATACAGCCGAAATTCAGTCTGTTTGCATCTCCGTGCGAGGAAATGTATTCATTCTCTCTCTCTCTCTCTCTCTCTCTCTCTCTCTCTCTCTCTCTCTCTCTCTCTCTCTCTCTCCCTCTCTCTCTTTGTCTCTCTCTCTCTCTCTCTCTCTCCCTCCCTCCCTCTCTCTCTCTCTTTCTATCTCTGTCTGTTTCTCTCTTTCTCTCTCTCTCTCTTTCATACTATATGTCTCTGTCTTTTTCTCGCGCGCGCGCGTGCGCGCGCGCGCGCTCACAGAGCATTTTACTTTAACTTCTTCTGTGAAATAAGAAGTTATTACATTTTGGACTCGAAGATAAAAGTTGAAATTGTACAGGTGCATCCATTTTTGTTTCACTTCAGTTGCATGCAGGTACACTTTGCATCTTCTTTGTTCCATTTATTTTTATTTCTTAATATGTCTTTTTTTTTTTTTAGGGATGCCTCATACGTGTCCTTCATACTTGTTCTTGAATACTCTCTTTTGGTGTCAACATATTCAATGCTGTCTTATGTGTTTGTCGGTCTATTAAGACTGATTTCGTGGTGGGAGGTCACATATATATACACCCCTAAATTGGGTGGCGCTGCACTGCGGCGACGCGCTCTCAAAGGAGACAGAAGCCCGAGTTTCACGTGGTAAATCCATTGTGGCAAAAGGAATTAATATGAATATGAAGTGTAAATGACTATATATATATGTATGTATGTATTTATGTATGTATGTATGTATGTATGTATGTATGTATGTATGTATGTATGTATGTATGTATGTATGTATGTATGTATGTATATATGTATGCATGTATGCATGTATGTATGTATCTATATATATCTATCTATCTAAGTATGTATGTATGCACACACATGCACACTCACGAACACACTCTCAAGCACAACTGTGCACACGCAGACACGCAATTGGAAAAGTGGGGATGAGAAAATATTTTGAGATGAATGTGGACGAAATGGATAAAGTGCGATAAATAAGTTCTTTACATAGCTTACGTCGATATTAATGATAGTCACTGACGCAACAAAACAAGCACTCTCGCATACTTTCAAATTATATGCTAAATCATAGTAAATCCAGGTGTGTCATCATAGAAATGAAACATTCATGAATACGGTCCACTATCCACTTAACTAGCATTTTTGGCATTTTGAGATACACATATCACTGGAAAGTGTACATTCTGCTGATCATTTTGGTTCTTGAATAAAGCTTGTACTCATAAAAATATAGAAGTTATGTATGTTTAAAGTCATTAAGTTTTGTGACGGCCATTTTGAGAAAACGGCCTTTGAAGTTTTTGTGTGCTCTCCTACATATTTTCCTTAAATTTCTTTATTTGGTGGCTTTGATCCAGTTTGCTTCTAATTTTCGCTGTCATTATCTGAAAGGTGCACCAAAGAGCTTTCCATCAGTATATTACATGTGCGTGTACTGTACAGGTTACGGTTCATAATAAGAGACAAAAATAGGTTCTTTTGGTAGAAAATTGCGTTCTTTCTGCTGCGATCAGTGCATTAAAATACCATTTTAAATTGATTAATAATATTTTTTTCGAGAAAAAAAATTATGTTGGGGATAGATTATAGTCTACAGAAATCATTTTTTAGAAAAAGCCAAAACACCCCCGATAGACCCTCAGTCACCTTTTCAGCTCCTAGTGCCGTTCGACTGACTGCGAGTTAAGACTGATTTCGTGCTGGTAGGTCACACACACACACACACACACACACACACACACACACACACACACACACACACACACACACACACACACACACACACACACACACACACACACACACACACACACACTCTCTCTCTCTCTCTCTCTCTCTCTCTCTATATTTATATATACATGTATATATATATATATACATACCTATACACGCACACACACATATATATATATATATATATATATATATATATATATATATATATATATATATATATAATGTACAGATATATATATATATATATATTGATGTGTGTGCGTGTTTTGTGTGTGTGTGTGTGTGTGTGTGTGTGTGTGTGTGTGTGTGTGTGTGTGTGTGTGTGTGTGTGTGTGTGTGTGTGTGTGTGTGTGTGTTAGTGCGCGCGCGCGCACGCGAGCGATTTTATTCTGCAATTACACTTCTAAACTGTGCTTCTGTTTCAAATGTGACGCAAGTGTTATTAGATGTTCTATATTCATATGTGCGCGTACATGCATTTTTACAATCAGGATAATATGATTAATTGCCTCGTTTGCTTTTTTGTTTAATCTTGAAAGGTTATATATTGCATTTGTTGATGTTAATTGGATTTCTTTTCCTTATTTTGTATAGATATATAGAATCTCTTTTTATATTTCCGAGAGAAATGATCAATATACTCCTTTTCGTTGCAAAGTTCACAGTTTTCTGTGTTTTCGGTGCCTAGTGTGCTCAGCATTGAACTTGTTGAGTATATTATGAAGGATTTTCCACAGAAACAGGCTGAACCTCACTTCATTTGTATTTTTCTAGGATTCAGTGTTGTTTTTCGATTTCTGTTTCGATTTTGTTTTGCCAAAATCGTGTTGCAGTAGGTTATATAGACTCATTTGCAACTAATCGTTTACGAGAATATCTGCAATGTCACCTAGAATATTTACGGGAGTGTTGTCAGTAATTTATTTTTTCAATGTAAACATTCCAGCTGCAGTACAAACTGAGTTGTATTTAAATATCCGTATTGATTTCAGTTGAACAGTTTAACATATGTTATCGTAGCAACTGATTTTATAATCCTCCGTTACGCTGTACTGAAATGTCCGTGTGTGGTTTTATCGTACTTGTTTTCGGAGTTTACACTATTACTTATCATCTGACCATCCTCCATTATATATTCAACATACGTAAGGTCAGCTGTAATCCAATCCTTTGAAATTAAGGTTTGTTTTCTACATGTTATATTTGAATGATTCCAGAGACACTGTTTTTCATAGCAACTCAGTAGCGAGGTGCATGTGAAAAAAAAATTCAGAAGAAGAAATTGCTCGTATACTTACACATGTACTTAAGAAAAAAATCTACGAACAATTCGGAAGAGGTAGCAGATGACTTTGTAGGTCTGTGGTTGTGCAACTTCAGTGCATCAGATGGCATCATATGTTATATAGAAAGAACGGGCGTTGTTGTTAATGTGAGTTTTAGTGTCAGACACTGACCCCTGGTTCTGAAGAAAGTAAGTTTTCTGCTTTGTCTGAAATTGTGTTACTGTTTGAAATGCACAAACAAAGATGCCTGCTTTTATGTCATCGGCACAGCTGTTTCTCTAAACTAAATCGATACGTGCACGGATATATATTTACAGGCACATATGCGCACACGTGCAAAATATATAACTAAAATGAATGAATAAACAAATAAACAGATAAATAAATAAATAAACAAATCACACATATATGCACACGCGCATTCTCTGTTTGTCTGTCTGTCTCTATCTGTCTCTTTGTGTGTCTGTCTGTCTCTGCTTGTCTGTCTGTCTCTCTCTCTCTCTCTCTCTCTTTCTTCTCTGTCTGTCTGTCTCTCTTTCTGTCTGTCTGTCTGTCTCTCATTCTCTCTCTCTCTCTCTCTCTCTCTCTCTCTCTCTCTCTCTCTCTCTCTCTCTCTCTCTTCCAGGCTCTTTCAGTCCATTATCGGAAGATCTTTCTCTGCATAATTCGTTTCCTTTCTGGAAGATCTACTGTCAGTGACCAGCACATAATTTTGACAGAGGAAGGAAGCGAAGAAGACAAAAAAAAGGAGGGAAAAAGAACCAAAAAAAGAGACTCAGATACAGACAAAGAGACTTCGATACAGACAAACAAATAATCAGAAAGTCGTACATAGAAAAAGAAAAAAAAATAGTCACAAGAATAGAGAGGTCACAGTGATAAACATAGACAGACAAATAGAAAAACAGACAAAAGCAAATGTATGAAGAAACAAGATTCAGAATAAAATTAGGCGAAGAGGCAAAAACACAAGGAGACGGTGCAGCACTGTAAAACGAATCAAGGCAGAAGAGGACTGTTAGTAGAAATAGTCAAATTGTCAAATTCCGTCTTGGATAAATGTGTATATATATATATATATATATATATATATATATATATATATATATATATATATATATATATATATATATATATATATATATGCGGGGGTGTGTGTGTGTGTGTGTATGTATATATGCAAATTTGAAAAAAAAACTTCCAAATATGACTTATTTCATAAAGCATCTCATCAAAAATATCATATTCAAGAATGTAATGCTACATTGATATGCGATGTGTGTATTTTGAAAGGAAAGTGGCCGTCGCATTAATCATTGGTGAAAACACCCGTGAATTGATCTCTTATACCTGGGCGTCATTAACAATGCATCTATTTGAATAAGCGTTTATGTTGATTGTGCAATGATTACATTTCATAAATATGAATACTTCTTTTGCAAAAAGTACTGAAGAATAGCATTACTTGTTCTCTATTGGACTGACCGTTGATGTAGTTTGTAAAATGATTGCATTTCATGAATATGAATACTTCTTTTGCAAAAAGTATTGATGATTAACAATGCCTGCTCTCTATTTGACTAACCGTTAATGTCGTTTGTAAAATGATTGCATGTCATAAATATGTACTTCTTTTGCAAAATTGTACTGATGATTATAAATGCTTGTTCTCTACTTGAATAACCGTTTATGTTGTTTCTAAAATGATTGCATTTCATACATATGAGTACTTCCTTTTGTAAAAAGTACTGATGAAGATTATGTGTAATGAAGTTTAAATCCTATGGTGCGGTTACAACTTTGCATTCCTTACGGTATATGTCAATGCTTTTTCCTTTTAAAAGAACAAAAACAGGTTTGAAAGAAACACAGATTATAGTCTCAGATTTTAGCAGATTTTTCCACCTATACATGTATTCACAGAATGATCCAGTCGAAATGATCGTGATATCATCAAACTTGCTGCATGAAGATGTGACCCTGAATATATGTCTTGAAATGTGTTTATATATCAGTGCAGATTGTGTGTGATTTTTTTCCCCGTTTTTTGTTTGTTTGTTTGTTTTTTGTTGGTTTTTTTTTTTTTTTTGGTTCGTTTATGATTTTTGTTTAAATTGTTGGCTTCTGTCAGTAGTTTATTTTTAAACAGTTAATGTATTCTTCAATTCTTATTGTGTAGTTGTAACGCTATGGTGGTGCTGGTAGTTGTAGAAATAGTGGTGGTAGTATTTGCCATAACAGTCACGTGAGAAGTAGAAGTAGTAGTGGCAGAAGCTGTAGCACTAGAGGCAGCAGTAGCAGCAGTAGTAGGAATAGCTCTGTTGTGTTTATCATTATTGAAAAAAAAACCAGTACAAACTGCCGCTTACCCCTTTCCAATGAAGCCATCATCAAACAAGCAACTGCTACACAGGTCAGCGCGCTTAATAGACACATCAATATAACAAAGAAAAAAGGATGAAAAAAAAAACAACTGGGGCTAATGCACACACACACACACACACACACACACACACACACACACACACACACACACACACACACACACACACACACACACTCACACACATCACACACACACACACCACACACACACCACACACACACACACACATCACACACGACACACACACACATACTCACACACACAACACACACACACACACAACACACACACACACACAACACACACACACACACACACAACACACACACACACACATTTATATATATATATACATATTTGTGTACATATATATACATATGTATATATATATATATATATATATATATGTATATATACATACACACACACACACACACACACACACACACACACACACACACACACACACAACACACACACACACACACACACACACACACACACACACAGAGAGAGAAAGAGAGAACAAACACTGACATATACAAAAATAAGAAAATAAATAAAATTGCGCACACTCAATACCTCAACTCGGTTAATAAAAAAGACTACACGTAGAAATCATCACCTTCTATTTCCCTCTTACAGACGGTCACGACAAACCCATTAACACCATCGTTTACCAGTCTAATCAACGCTTCTCGGGCTGATTTACTTCTTTGCTGAGAGCAGTCAATAACAAACGATTGATCCACAACGACAGAAGACAAACGGACAAGTGTATCTATTTCATCTCTTACCGCTGTGCAGTGTGACAGGTCTTCTCTGTCCTCTCTTCCTGTTCTCCATCAGTCACTCCTTTGCCCACGTGACGTCCATTTCCTTTTGATAATTGCAGGATGGAATATAGCTTGGATTTGCTCCCACTCACCGTCATCCCGTCTCCCTCCCCTCCCACACACACACACACACACACACACACACACACACACACACACAACACACACACACTCTCTCTCTCTCTCTCTTCTCTCCCTCTCTCTGTGCCTCTCTCTCTCTTTCTTTGTCTTTCTGTATTTCCTCTCTCTTTCTCTCTCTTCTCTCTCTCTCTCTCTCTCTCTCTCTCTCTCTTTCTCTTTCTGTGTTTCATTCTCTGTCTGTATCTGTCTCTTTTCTGTACATCTGTCTGTCTGTGTGTCTGTCTCATCGCGCCCACCTCCCAAGCACAGAGTCTCTGTAATCTGACTCTGTCTGTCTGTTTTTGTCTCTGTCTGCCTGTCTGCCTGTCTGCCTGTCTGCCTGTCTGTCTGTCTTCTCCCGCTCTCTCCCGCTCTCTCCCGCTCTCTCTCTCTCTCCCCTCTCTCTCTGACTCTCTGTGTGTCCCTTTCTGTTCTCTCTGTGTCTCTTCTTTCTCTGTGTGTCTTTCTCTGTCTCTGTCTGTCTCTCTCTCCTCTCTCTCTCTCTCTCTGTCTTTCTCTTTCTGTCTTTCTCTTTCTCTCTATCTATCTATCTATCTATCTGTCTGTCTGTCTGTCTATGTATCTATATATCTATCTACATGTATCTATCTATCTATCTTTCTATCTATCTTCCTCAGTAATGCTCTTTTTCTCTTCCACACATCTACTTTTGTTTTTCTTTTAACATAATTATTATGTCACTGGCAAGTAGGGAAGCAATGAAAGTTCTCCACTTGTGTCTGTTCTGGGCTAAACTGTTTATAATACCCCAAGTGTGTTTCAGGACGTTAAGGTCTTCTTCATGTGTTGGTTGTCAGGGTTTCTTGAGTCTTCTTCTCGTACGTCTTTCTGGCATTCTGTGAAGGGTAGTCCCAGTGACACATACCTGCTCCCTTAGAATAATGTGTCCAATTGATACCCATCACTTCTTTATGATGGTAGTGCCCACATTTTTTTTCTATTTATCGCATTGGGCAAGTAGTTGTCAAGTAGAGAGTATCTTGGGCCGGAAGACTCGTTTGAGTCTTTGGCAGTTCTTTGTGTGGGAATGATAGTTTGGTCAGGTCGCTCTGTCATCCCCCGGTGTTCTGAGCTGTCAAGTGGGATGGAAAAGACAGCTCTGGTACAGTCTCGGCTTGGAGTTGGTGCTTTATCTAGGGAGACTTCTACACGTTGTTCATTAAGGAGAACAATGGCAGAATGGTTCAGATGTTCGCCTGTTGATAACTAAACTCGAAGTTTCCCATTGAAGCCTGAACTTTTTCTCCAGAAAATCGATTTTAACATCTATTTCTTCGGAAGGGGACGAAAAACGAGTCGGAGTCCTTGTGCCTTTTGGCCTATGCATGTTAAAAATCCCATGGCAGTTGAAAATCACGAAAATGGCTTTCGACCGGCTACCCTGAAATAAAGCATTGGAGAAAGTGGTCGGTTTCCCAGGTTCTTTCCCTTGAAGGCTAATTAGCCTTCTTGCTTTTCTTAAGTCTTGGTATGAAAACAGGTGGAGCTGCACTGCAGCGATAGGCTCTTGAAGGGAGAGCATCCTGAGTTTCACGTGGTAAATCCACTGTGACAAAAGAAATGAATATGAATGTGAAAGATGAATATTTTGAAGGTGTCATCGCCTTTGCTGGGACGGCTCTTGATAACACTGCTCACTCCTCTGTCATGTCTGACAGCGCTACCTAACGCCTATTAGACTGTGAGTAGATTTGTTCCATCTACTTGGATTGATGAGGGGTTGAGAATATTCAGTAGGTAAATTGCGTGACTACAGATAAAAGAGGGCGTTCGTCATGCAGTTTAAGAACCAGTTCCAAGCTCTGGCAGATACTTGAAGAAAAACTTGTGAAGGCCACGTCAAAATGACTAAAAGAGAGATATCAACTACAATGCAAAGCAGCCGATCAAACAGTGAAGATAATAATACAATCGGGCGTACGTGGACAACCTTGCGAGTAAGGCAGATGACGCAGCTAGCAGAGGAGAGAAAGAAAAGATCACTAAAACGGTCTGTGAAAAAAATCACGAAACCGACACACCAATCACAGACAGTTAGGGAGCATGTCTTAATCAAAAGTAGAACAACAACAAGATGAGCTGAGCGCTTCAGTGAAGTTTTGAACAGGCCAACACTAACAACAGAAACGAACATACATGAAACAGACCGACCTTGACACTGAAATTATGCGATCGGACAAGAAAGAAATAATCTCAACCATCATTCTTGACAAAAGACATTATCGTGAAGACACCGAAGGAAGATGCTCTGAGCAACTGCAAAAAGTGGCACGAAATCACCCATTCTCAATTTCAAGCAAGATCCTTGAAAAGATTATCATTCAGCGTACATCACATACAGCAGCCAAACAACGGGAGAGAACAGGCAGGTTTGTGTAATCATTTTGATCTTCATTGTTCGATTCATGCTGATAGTGTCAGTTTAATATTGCGTATGTCACTAATTTCCCTCGTCCAGTCTATTTTAAATCGCCGTTCCTAGGTATGTTTTCATTTTGGCACGGGATCAGATTTCTACTATATCAATGGCGGTATATTTACTGCAACACATAATCATGATGCAAATGTCTGAGACTGAATAATCTTTTTTTTTTACAATTTCTAATTCGAAATTCTTGTTCTTCGCCTGTATCCTGTACTCCCTTTTTTACAGAACGATTCGTGCGCCTTTGGGAACGCAGATTGATATCCATCTCTGCATGTGAATGATAAAACGAAGTCTGATAGACTGCGGCCTGTGAGTAACTCTTCTTTCTGTAATGTGTCAGTGTTTATCGCATGAGTGACTTTATTGTTTGAAATGCATTTCATTTATTCCTTTGGACTGAGAGGATTGATTAGATGCTATGTTCTGGTTTGTTTTCTGTGTTTGTCTGTCTATTTATCTGACTGTCAGTCACACAGTCTATCTGTCTGTCTGTCTGTCTGTCCGTTTGTTTGTCTTTTTCCCTCTGCATATGACTTTGTTTCTTTCTGTCTCTATCTGTCTCTCTTTCTGTTTGTCTGTCTCTCGTATGTTTGTGTCTTCTCTCTGTCTCTCTCTGTCTCTATCTTTGTCTCTCTGTCTGTTTGTTTGTCTGTCTGTCTCTGTCTTTGTCTCTGTGTGTCTGTCAGTCTCTCTCTCTCTCTCTTATCAGTCTCTCTGTCTCTCTGTCTCTGTCTGTCTGTCTGTCAGTCAGTCTGTCTGTCTGTCTATCTCTCTCTCTCTCTTTCCCCTCTCTGTATCTGTCTCGGTGTCTGTCTGTCTCTCTCCCCCCCCCCCCCACCACGTCAGGTCCCTACATGTGAAATGCACACCTCTTCTTTCTGTCGCACGAAAACATAATCCACCATGTGCAACTGCTTAGAGCATTGGTGATGGTGAGCACATGATGAGTACACCCTGACAGCAATATCAGTTCTTTGGAACTACACTGTCCAGTAGTCTACTATGGCATCCAAGGACATTTGGTCAACAGGAGTAGTCCACTCCCACAAGAGCATTTACTTCTGTCCTTCTACTATTGTTTTGTTTCTTCTTCTCTTCAGATAATAATGCCTCATTGATAAAATATGATGTTTTGAGTCATGGAATCGTTTTCCCCCACTCACGGTTATCCCGCCCACCTCCCAAATACACACACTCTGTTTTTGTCTGTCTGTCTGTCTGTCTGTCTGTCTGCCAGTCTGTCTGTCTTTCTGTCTGTCTCTCTATCTATCTATCTATCCATTTATTTATCTATCTATCTCTCTATCTCCCTCCCCCTCTCCCTTCCACATAATTCCTAAAATATCGTAGATACTCCCACTAACAAAAACAGGCGCATTATGCTTTTGGAAAGTGATACGATTTACTTCACACATTATATTTGAATAATTCTCTGGAAGTACAGTTACTGTCAAAGACTACATGTTCACGGAAGAAAGATATGATACTGAAATCCATACACATCCTACTCTCCTTCCACATCGTATGTTTGTGGCGGACAGTTGACCAGGAAAGGCTGTTTCACTTGTAGTCCTTTTCTGTACACTAAATAATTTTTAAAAATCGATTTTGCATGAAGTTTGTGTTGTGAAAAAAATGTTCAAGTGTAACTGTCTTTTCCTGTTACAGCAAAGAGAAATTGTATTAAATGAAAAATCGCCTGAGGACATGACATTAAAATCCAGTGGCTGATTTCTGTAATGATCTTATATCGACAGTGTATCCCTTGGGCAGTGAAGCAATTGGCTTCGTCAGTATTGGGGAAACATTTCCATTCTCACTTCTTGTATCTCTCTGTTGCCAACAGGAAAGGTGACCTTGCTAAAAAAAAATGTGACATAAAGTTTTAGTGTTAATGTTTGGCTAATGGGCTGTTGTATTTCATGTTTGGCAAACGTGATTGATGTGTTTGTTTTCCATTTGGTTAGATGTGTGTATGGATGTGCATTGTTTATGCTTTAACCAATCACATGTTCAAAACGCAGACATCAAGTGTTTCGTTGAAATATAATTTTCAATCATGTTTCCACACAGTGTAAGGATTTCTGTTTGTCAGCTTTAATTTAAACGATTAATTACTCTCAAAAACATGATCGATTAAGTATATGATTGATTAAGAGTGGAACGAGATTGGTTGTGTGTTATACTACACGTTACAGCTCCTCCTCTTTCTCTCTGAAATACAAAGAAACAAACGAGATCAGAGTTATGTACCATATATTGATTCACAAGCGATGTTAACTGTCTGAACGATCTCATTGTCCTTTTTGTATATGTTGCAGTGTAAGGGAGAGTGTTGTCATTATGGTAGCATTTCATATTGTTTGATAACGACATGGGTCTTTTCTCATGCTATCCACCTCAATTTGTATTTCACGATAGCGGTATTGCCGGCTGATAATCAATTGTCTTTCACTGCGAATAGTTCATTATGTTTCCATCGGTTTTTCTTGACCATTTTCACAGATCATACTGAAACAATCCTACCACGTCTGAATAATGTATTGTCTTCTTTAAGATCACAGAAATATCGTCGACCTTTTCCCCTTATTTTTGTTGTGATCCGTAGTCTTATCGTTTACAAAAAAGTAAAAAAGTATTTAAAGCAAACGAGCTGATTTGTTTTACTTTAGAGTTCCAGTTGTAATTAAACATATGGTTTGATGCTCAGAACATATTCTTTTTTTTTCTTTGCATCTTCCATTATGACGGACTGAACCAGTACATTTTTTTTTATATTCAGGCAGAAAACAGTATAGATTGACAAACCAGAAAGAGAGAGAGAGAGAGAGAGAGAGAGAGAGAGAGAGAGAGAGAGAGAGAGAGAGAGATAGAGAGAGAGAGTGCGAGACAGATACAGAGTGCGAGACAGATACAGAGTGCGAGACAGATACAGAGATATATACGGACATCCATTCTGACGGGTAGGCAGAGATCCATGCAAAGGAAAAAAACCGCACACGCATAAAGACACAAATCAATAAGATCTTGCCAATATGTATCAATGAACATCAGGCAAGTTTTATAGCAAACAAATATATAGGAGACAATATAAGATCAATGCATGATCTGATAATTTATTTGAACCTACGTAACTTGCCAAGTTTGTTACTTTGTATTGATTTAAAAAAAAAGATTTGGATTCACTTGATTGGGTGTTTAAATTCAAATTTGTAAAAGCCTATGCACTTGGAATTAAGTGTTTGTCGTTGGAATGAAACCTTCTCTAAAACAGAAAATCAACTGTTATCATAACGGTCATTCTGCAGAATGGTTTAGCGTACAAGAGATAAAGGCAAGGAGATCCAATCTCACCCTACCTTTTTTCATTATTTGCGCAGAGATATATATGTAGGAGATAAATCCTCTTTTGAAAGATCTTTGCGGCTTGTTGATAGGTACAGAACAGTATCTAAGAAACAGAGAGAGAAAAAAAAACCGCAAGTAAAATGGTTAGGGAGTGAGAAAGAAATACAAAAAGAATAGACTGTCCCCATTTAAAAATGATATCAAATCCACTTAAGTTTAAAATGCTTGGGATCGGTTCATTCAAGACCTACACATTGTTGAACCATTAATTGTAATGAAAAAAAAAATGGTCAGAACTAAAAACGTTATCTACAATTTGGTCAAAAAGATACATGATTCCATTTGGTAAATTCAAAGCTTAAAAAATCTCTTAAGCTATCTAAGCTTTTGCATTTCCGGGTATTGTTGCCGGATCCACCGGATCACATTCTACACAAGGTACATTTCCAGTACACATGGAATGGAAAACTAGAGAAATTCAGGAGAAGACTACCACCAAAAGTAAAAAGCAAAAGGGATTGAGTACTTACATTGATAAAATGAGTTCAAATCATAAGTGGAAAAGTGTAACAACGGAAATGTATCCATTGTCTAAAAACATTCAGTACTATCAACCGGTGTTTTTTTTTTAATAATTATTTTATGAAGAACACTTTGTTTTGAGTCCATACATTAAAGGCCTGTATATTATTTTGTAATCACAAACTAGAACACCTAAGAAGTGGAGTGAATTGTTAGGTGACCTGTTCTCTATTACGAAAAATAATAAAGAAAATAAAAAAGACAGTAAACTGGTAGAGAAAGGAATATTCTCTATCCGACATTAAAAAAATCACTGTTTTGTTTTACCTATAAAGATCTTAAAATTAACACTGACTGCCGTATTTTTGTCACTTTTAACGGACGGATATCTTCGATCAAACAATACTTAAAAACATTCAGAATTCAAATGAACAACAACAGAAGTAATACTTTAAGTGTGCCCGGCGCAGTAAAACTAATAATAAATGTGCAAAATGGGGCAAAACTTATCATCATCATCATGTGCCCTGCCGCATGGCGTTGGTGATCATGGCCCTCCACACGAATCTATCCCTTGTCACTGCAAGTACATCTCCCACCCTCTCTGTCCTCAGCCACCCTGCAAGCCCATTATGAAAGAAAAAAAAGAAACTTGATGATATGAAACCAAATTATTGCCTAAAGAGGTCAGGGAAATTAATTGTTAATATTTTGTGGAAAACAAATTCTAAAAATCATAAATCAAACTGTATCAAACTAAAAGTGTTGCAATAGAGAATAGTTCACCAGATTATTCTACCAGTATCAATCGTTTTACGCAATGGGTATAGCAGCTTCGACAGAGTGTACATGGTATGTTAATACAAGAGACTGTAGAACATTTCCTGTGGAACTGCTGCTATGTCCGTTACTCTTGGAGTACAATGAAACATTCAGTCGATGAAAAATGCGAAAATACTTTTGAAATTAAAATCACAGGAAACTGCATTATATTCGCTGTTAATCAAACTGTGAAAACATAATATTTGATCCCATTCTAATGCTTGCAAAACCATACATCTTTAAAGGCAAAATTAACAAAATGTGTTCGGAAGACTACTAAATATGAGATTTGAATTTGAACAGGACAGTGCCATGATGAATTTTCACCTGTCCATTTTTAATGTTCAATGGAATAACTATATGCCAATGTTTTCTCAGCAGAGAACAAAATTATTTGTATGATATATACTTATCTTGATGTTCGCATTGGAACTTCCAATGTATAAAGATTTTTTGTTCGATGTGTATCTTGTGTGTTGTTCATATTGTCAACAATGCTCTTCCCTTGAATTCATTTCATTTTGTACACATTGTATGTTGATGTTTAGTTATTGTGAAACAAAAAAAATATTTAAAAAAATACAAAGGACATAAATAGAGTGTAACTGCGAAGAAATTAATGTATCTGAATATCAGTTCTTTAAATTCCAACGTTAATTGACGTCACTTCCTCCGGTGACAAAATGACAAATAATCCTGACATATAGCTCTAGATCACCATGTAATACTCGTGAAAACATTACCAGGGCTTAACATTGAATCTTCTTTTCAACATAAATTTAAACCACGGTCGATGAACAATGTTTCTCATAAGGAGAACAGAGAGAGAAAGAGAGTCAGGAGACAAAGAAGACAGACAAACACTTCAGACGCAGGAAAATGGTTAGAGATAGAGAGGAAATAGAACAGGGTGGGAGGGAGGGAGGGAGGGGAAAGCACCCTGTGTGTAGAGAGAAAATAACTGTGTTGGATATTTCACCACAATGTGCAGATTATTCCAACCGAAAGACAAACACTCTTTGGAAAAAAAAAATCTTGTGTGCAGATCAGACCAATAGGAAGGCAGTGAAGTTCTCAGAAATATTATGAGATGATTTAAATAAATCTAGGATCGATTTCATGGACGACCTCCATAAATTAAGGAGGGTTCAAGACATAATCGCATTGATCTTGCACTTGAATAAGAAAGAGAGGGAGGGAGGGAGGGAAAGAGAGAGAGAGAAAGAGAGAGGGAAGAGAAGGAGAGAGAGAGAGAGAGAGAGAGAGAGAGAGAGAGAGAGAGAGAGAGAGAGAGAGAGAGATGCATTCTGATGCAAATATGCACAATAACTGACCGGAAGCCTACATAAAGAAACAAAGCGGAGAAACATGATGAATCAAGTGAACAAAATGAAACTAGGAAGAAAACTTTTTCCTCTGCACATTCCACACAAAGAATATTCAACGTGTAATAAGTGTAGATATGGTAATATTATGATGAATGAACGTGTTCCCATTTACAACAGAGTATGTAAACTTGCACACATGAATTTATACATGCCTACGCATGTGCATAAACTGAACTGTTGTTATTGTTATTGTTTTTTGTTATTTAACAGTTAAACAACAACGATAATAATAACAACAACAACAATGATGATGATGATGATGACGATGATGATGATAATAATACAAATACTTATAATGATAATAATAATAATAATGATAATAATGATAATGATAATGATAATAATAATAATAATAAAAATTACAACAACAACGACAACAACAACAACGACGACGACGACGACGATAATAATAATAATAATAATAATAATAATAATAATAATAATAATAATAATAATAATAATAATAATAAATAATAATAATAATAACAACAGTATTACTACTAACTACTACTATAACTACTACTAATAATGATGATAATAACGATAACAATAATAATGGTAATGATACTAATAATAACGATAATAATAAGAGTAATAATAATGACAATAATAATACTAATGATAATAATAATAATAATAATAATAATAATAATAATAATAATAATAATAATAATAATAACAACGACGACGATGTGATGATGATGATGATGATGATGATGATGATGATGATGATGATGATGATGATGATGATGATGATGATCACACCATTATCAAAAACTGTGATAATAATAATAATACTAGTGATGATTTTAATTACAGATGATATAACTAACAACGGAGTCCGTGAGCATTTTCTTTCCCTCATCCTCTCCTTAACAACTTGCATCACAGTCAGAAAAGAGTAGGGGTATTTTCCTGATCAACACAACCTTCATCTCCAGTCTCATCTACGGCCAAACGTTTATTACTTCTTAGCTGTGGACAACGATCAGTGACGGACGGAGAACGATCAAGGCCAGAGTATCTCTGGCAGCTTGTCTACCGCTGTGCACTGTGGACAGACAGAAGGCCCTCCTGTTCTTTTCTTTTCTTGTTGGCCTCCATCAGTCTCTCCGTCCATGCAACGTCTCTGTTCCGTTTTATCAGCGAGAGAGGAAATGGGCAGAGTTTGTTCCCTTACGTTGATCCCCTTCCCTTCTCTTTGTCTCTGTCTGTCTGTGTCTCTCTCTCTCTTTCTCTCTCTCTAATGAAATGAAATGAAATGAAACTACCCGAGTGCGTTGATCCCAAAAAAGATCATCATCATCATCATCATCATCATCATCATCATCATCATCATCATCATCATCATCATCATCACCATCATCATCATATTCTTGTTCTTCTTACTCTTCTTTTTCTTCTTCTTCTGTCTTTTTTCTTCCTCTTCTCGTCTTCTTCGTTTTTTTTCTTCTCTTTGTTCTTGTTCTTTTTTTTTTTGCTTTCTTTCCTTCTTTCTGTCTTCTTCTTTCTTCTTTTTCTTCTTGTCTTCACTCTTTCCCATTCATTTGTTTCTCTTCAACATTTTCCTTCTTCTTCTTTTTCTTCTTCTTCTTCTTCTTCTTCTTCTTCTTCTTCTTCTTCTTCTTCTTCTTCTTCTTCTTCTTCTTCTTCTTCTTCTTCTTCTTTTCCCTTCTTTTTCTTCTTCTTCTCTTTTTCATCTTTTCCTTCTCTTCTTCTGATTTTTTTTTCTTTCTTTTTTCTTTTTTTATTGTTGCTGATGTCGATGGCAATGGTGGTGGTCGTCGCTGTGGTAGAGATGATGGTGATCTTTCTGTTGTTGTTTTCTTCTTCCTTTGCATGTTGTAGAGACGAAAGAAAAGCTTAATCGCATGGCAAAAAAAAAAAGGATATCACTTCAGTTAAAGAAATACGACAATTACAAACTTATTGTTAAAAAAAACTATAGTAAATGCAAAAATACACACTACTACAAAAAGGGAAAGGAAGACAACATATCATAACAGTAACGATTCATCAATAATGAACTGTATAGTGAAGCGAACAAATGGACATTTCCTTTCATTACCATCTCCAGAACTAGTCATTTCCAGAGCCTGACAGAAGCGAACCTGATTAATCCAATTATTTACCTTGTCTCTTCAATGAAGCCCAGGTAGTGATACTTGATTGAGGATAATCAACGGCAGAGTATTGATCTGCTACGGCAGAGGACGAGCACACGAGCGTAATCTCTACCAGCTGCTATCGCTGGGTGTGCACAGTGGAAAGGTCTGAAGTCTACCTGTTTCTGTCCTCTTGGCCTGGATTCTATTAATCACTTTGTTGTCCCCTTGTGACGGCTAGTTCCATTTTATCAGCGTTGGACAGGGAAAGGGCTCTGGGTCTGCTCTCTGTCGTTGACCTCTCTCTATTTCTATTTCTGTTTTGTTTGTTTGTTGTTTGTTTGTTTGTTTATTTCATCTCCTCTGTCTCTGAATCCCTATCTGTGAATTTCTGTCTATGTGTCTGTCACTGTCTGTCTGTGTCCTTTTACTTCTCTCTCTCTGTCACCCTCTCTGTCTGTCTGTCTGTCTTTCTTTCTTTCTCTTTCTCTCTCTCTCTGTCCCTACGTCTCTCTCGTTTCACCCTCCCTCCCTCTCTTTCTCCATTCTCTCTCTCTCTCTCTCTCTCTCTCTCTCTCTCTCGCTCGGTCTCTTTCTCTCTCTCTCTCTCGGTCTCTTTCTCTCTCTCTCTCTCGGTC
>CM060306.1:55587235-55589735 GCA_030674185.1 Monoplex corrugatus | reverse complement strand
CGCCAGATACAAGGTGTTAGAAGACAAAAGTCAAGGGGACTGACATTATCGAAGTGACAGTCAGACAAACACTTGATGGTCTGTTCTTTCCAAATAAATTGACTTCATTAGACTGAAAATATCCCGACATACAGCTTGTGTCCGATAGCTAAATGATTAACCCTTCGACTCCCGCACCCTGCCACCAGCATCCTGCGTTGTCAACCACGCCAGCAAAGCAAACACTTAACCCTTTAGATCCCTCGCCCTGTCCACCAGCTTCTTGCAGGAAGCTGGTGGCTAGGGTGAGGAAGTCAAAGGGTTAAGTTTTTTTGCAGTTGGTGGATAGGGTGCGGGACTCAAGGGTTAAAATATCAGACACATGGGTGACTTAGGGTTAGACGCTGAAACAATTAGGAGGCGCAGGTTTGAACCCAGGTGAAAAAAAGGAGAAACAAACAAACAACAAAAAACAACAACCAAAAAACAAAAACAAAAGACAGCCAAAACAAACAAAAAACACAAAACAAACAAACAAAACCTGGCTACAGCAGAAGGGCAAACCATGAGTCATGGCCTGGACGAGGGCTGGCCCCTGTAGACATTAAAGGGTTAAGGGCCAAAGACCGTGCTTGAGGGAAGCGTCCCTTTGATGACCTTCCTTTGTCCAGCTCTCCGCACAGCTGCTTGCTTCTATTAGAAAGTCCTTTGTTGCAAATGCCTGGTTTATAACCATGAACCTAGTGGACTGTTTTCTATTCGTCCAGTTTATTTGTTCATAGTTTTGTTAGTCTATTTTCATCTTGAGATTGAATTTTTTTTAAAAATTTCGCATTGGCAGTTCACGCACTGTGTGTTTATGTGCGGTGTGCGTGTGCGTGTGCGTGTGTTGTGTTTTTTGTGTGTGGTGTGTGTGTGGTGTGTGTGTGTGTGTGTGTGTGTGTGTGTGTGTGTGTGTGTGTGTGTGTGTGTGTGTGTGTGTGTGTGTGTGTTGTGTGTGTGTGTGTGTGTGTGTGTGTGTGTGTGTGTGTGTGTGTGTGTTGTGTGTGTTGTGTGTGTGTGTGTGACTTTCTGTCCCATTTTCTACGCATCTTAATGAAGACAAAAGCTGGTACAATTATTACAATGCTATGATGATGACGATGATAATTATGATACTACGGAGTTCTATTTAGGCTTGGGAATGCGTGGAAGGGAAGAAGTGTACACTTATCATCATGAGATATCCTAGCGTCAACCAGGCCAAATAGATTTGAGCAACACCATCGACGATGCATCCGTGGGGTGGAAGAGACTCGAACATGTAGTCCCAGTCTTCCCAATGAGCTCATAGCACATTCGAAATCTGGGTGTTATACTAGGAGTTGACTGGGGCCATAAAATCCTACAATGATTTTGACAGGACTAGTGGGGATACGATTCTACAGAGATAAAGAGAGAAAGTAGGAAATAGCATGACTGCATGACTAATCAGCAATAAAAACATTAACTACACTGACAAATCCTCACGTTCTGAGTGTTTCAAGACAAGGGCTGAAATCAGACAAAAGCTGATTAACACCATCGTTTACTGTCTGTCTGTCTGTCTATGTATATCTCTGTCTGTCTGACTCTCTCTGTCTCTCTGTCTGTGTGTGTCTCTGTCTCTGTTTGTCTGTCTGTCTGTCTGTCTGTCTGTCTCTCTCTCTCTCTCTCTCTCTCTCTCTCTCTCTCTTTCAGTGTGTCCACATGAGACTATAACATATTAGCCAGTACAACAGCGAATGGATCCCAATGGAAATAGTCCATTTGCAGAGTATTTCTCAATCGAAAGGTTTCTAGCAGAAAATAATGGAATGTGATTGGGTTTGTGCATGTTGTTCTACATAGAAAAATAACACTTAGACACGAAGCAGGAACGGAAAAACAGCGGAGGAGATGGGGGAAAAGCACATTCCCTCCCACCCATCCACCCCCACCCCCACCCCCCAAACAAACCACCGTTTGGGATTGGATTTTGTTTTGTGGTGTTGTTGTTGTAGTTGTTGCTGTTGTTAGTGTTATTGTAGTTTCTGTATTGTTGTTGTTGTTTGTTGTGAAGACAATTGTAGAATAGTTTGAGGTAGAGGGATGGTGGAGATCAATAGTTTTATTTTGATGTGGTTAATCGAAGAATGACGTATGCCTAACATAAGCACAACTTAGCATCAATATCCCGTTCATATATTCCCTCTTTAACCCCTTAGTTCCTTTCCCTTTCTAGCTGTTTAGTCATTATACATGTAGAGTGCACCTTAGTTGCATTCAAAATGTTCCCACAACTATTGTCATTCCTTACTTTCAATCACGCCTATAAACTGATGAATTATCAAATGAAATATTTATTAATTTTATGTTAGTTTCATTCTGTTTTGTTTCGGTTTCGTTTCGTTTTATGTGTCCTAAGTCCTAATTTGAGTTACCACGTTAAATACAATTTTACTATATAATCCACTTAATTGAGATATTCGAATGAAGGCTAATGGTTGGTGGCGCGCGCGCA
>CM060306.1:55577235-55582235 GCA_030674185.1 Monoplex corrugatus | reverse complement strand
ATAACAGTAGCAATGTTATTCGTTATGAGGGAAGTGGTAGAAAAGGTAGAAATAGATGGGTGGGGGACATCAGTATTTTGTTTTGTTATGGTTAACCAAAACAACGAAGTATACCTAGCATACATGCAATTCAACATCAAAATCCTATCCATGCACTTTCTCTTTTACCCCTTAACTCCTTTTCCTCTCTAGCTCTTCAGTCCTTAAACATGTATACTGCACCTTATTGCACTCAGTACTTTCCAAATTATTGTTGAAAAATCAACAAATAGATACGTTTCATTGTTTTATTGATATCCATTCCTTAATGTCAGTCATGCCCACAAATGGACTGAAATGCTAAATGGAATCTGTGTTATTTTAGTCGGTTTGATTCATGTTTGTTTTGTTTTGTTTTGTTTTTGTTTTGTTTGGTGTTGGTTTATGTTTCTTTAATTCCTCATTTGAGTTACTACATTAAGTATTATAGTCTACATATTATCCATTTAGCTGAGATATTCGCTTGAACAATCACACCACACACGCACACACACACGCACACACACACACACACACACACACACACACACACCTCTCTCTCTCTCTCTCTCTCACTCACACACTCGCGCACACACACACACACCACACACACACACACACACACACACACACACACACACACACACACACACACACACACACTCACTCACACACTCGCGCACACCACACACACACAACACACACACACACACACACAACCACACACACACACACACACTCACACACACACACACACACACACACATACACACAACACATCACAAAACACGTACAACACACACGTACACGTACAACACAACTTTTTATACCGAAGAAGTTAAAAGCTTTTAATGTGCTCCTAAGGGTCCAAAATGCATTAGCCAGTACGGCAAATGGATCCTAAGGAATTTTGTTTCTAGTTCGTATCTCTGGGGGTTTCCGATACAAACTAAGAAACTTCAGATATTTTGCAGATGTTGATTCTTGTGGGAAGGAAAAACAACGGTGAGCATTAAACAGGGACATGAAGTGGTAGAACTGCGAGACAAGGAAGACATTGTTATTATCATCGCTGGTTGAAGGAAAAAAATCGAGAGGTAAAAAGAGGGCCCACAAAATCGATACATTTGTCTTGTAAAGCTTTAAAATGTGAATAAACCATGTCAAAATGAAAACGAATTACCTGTGCAATATCACATCCTGTATTCTTTTTATCTTCACCAGCATCACACCACTGTGGTCCTTGACTCACTGTGTATGTACACTTTACAGTAACGCACATTATCAGGGGATGATAAGGTATTTTGATAGAACCATGGGATTGAGATATAATGTTTGAGTTCAGTCCCAGCTTGAAAAATGAAAACCTGCCTTGTTAGCTGCCCACATTTTATGTCTCAATAGTTTTAGTGTTTTATAAGTCATTTCTTCCTGGCCATCTTCAAGGAATCTGCTGGATGTTTGTTGGTAAATTTGGATGGAATGCATATCAGAGTTGTCCAATAGCAACGAATTCCTCTTGGACGTCTCCACAAACTCCATATCAAAAACTGACTGTAACTCAACACAGTTATCCCTAGCAATGTTAGAAGGAACAGTTATTAATTGATTCGCGTCGATTCCTTGATTTATTAAGCCAGCAGACAGATGAATTTCTTTTTGTTTTCTTTCTGTATGTGTTGTGTCTTTTTTTGTTTTTTTTACTTAATGTTTCTCTTTCCACTCTTTAAAAATTCATATTACCCAGGTGGAGAGAGTGTGTGTATGTACGCGTGTGTGTTTGTGTGTGTATGTGTGTGTGTGTGTGTGTGTGTGTGTGTGTGTGTGTGTAGTGTTTATACGTGTCTGTGTGTGCGTGTGTGCGTGTGTATGTGTGTGTGTGTGTGTGTGTGTGTTTGTGTGTGTGTGTTTGTGTGTGTGTGTGTGACAAAAATGTGTTAGCAAGATTTATTCAGCTGTTAATGAATGGATCTTTACCAGCATGTTGTCAAAAGTGTGTACCATAAGGAGAGTTGAGAATGCATAAGTTTGGATAGCATCATGTCAAGGTGAAGGTCAGATAGGCCAAACAAATGCATAAGTTCGTCACTTTTTGAGGAAGCTGTATAAAAAGGAATTTCTCAGGAAGTTCTGACAATATCTATTGTGCATCAGCTGTCTGGTGAGATGACTGTTCCCGTATGTTTAAACTTATCGATTTGTCTCAATATTGTGTCCTTTGCTGTTATTTTGCATGTGAGGATTTTCAGTTCCAACAATAAACTCTTAACCTCGTGGCCAGCAATATCGCTTAGTGTTCGACCACAGTAGAGACAGAATCAGATTAAAGATGACAAGCATAATTGTCTCACGTCAGACGTGCTTCTAAAGGGAGACATTCACCCGTTAGTGTTATGACGCCAAGTTACTAAAATGCCGCTTTATGAAATGAAGCTGTCACAATGGTTCGCGTGACTACTCAGAAATCGGCAAAGATTGTCACTTTAAATATTTCCTTTCATCTGTCAGAGAGCGATTGAGGAAAAAGAAATGCTTGTGATCTGTTTGGCCTAAGGCCAGAAAGTAGTTTCGACTTTTAAAAAAAAAATGTATATACCCACCACATGAATGCCCGCATCTACACCCACCCAATGCGTGCGCGCGGACACACACACACACACACACACACACACACACACACACACACACACACACACACACACACACACACACACAGACACACACAGACACACACACACACACACACACATACACACACACACATACGAACACAGAGACACACAAACACAAACTCAAACACTCAACACACTACACACACACACACACACACACACACACACACACACACACACACACACACAACACACACACACACACACACACACACACACACACACACTTACTTTCTTCATTTAAAAGTATATATTATGTGAATAGACGTTACACACGTTCTTCATTTAAAAGTATATATGTGAATAGACGTTAAAAGTACGAGCGAATCAAATTTCTTTCTTCTTTAAGAAGTGAAATCTTTCAAGCAGACCACAAAGGACTAAGGAATGCATTCACCAGTCGATCCCAAGGATGGGTAGGCGTACGATTTTCAGCGCCTGGTGTGAGTCTTCATGTGGGTAGAACACCAAGAGGCAAACGCTCTCGCAGGTATCTCGGAAAGAGTCCTGCAGCCGTGGGTTTTTGTCTCCTTCAGATTACTCTTCTGTTGAAAAGCAGTTGTTCTACACTTTTCAAATGTGATTATGTCCTGTGTACTCCATTGCTGCTAGCAAGCTCTGTTGTGGGCAGTATATTTCCACTTTGTGGCGCTCATACTACAAGTTGATGATGCTGGCCTTCAGAGTGTCTTTGTATCGCTGTAGTGTTTTTCTTCTTGTCTTGGGTCCTTGCTTCGCTTCTCCCAACCAGAGCATCTTTCAATGCGGCAGCCCTCCGTACAGATGTGTCCTGTACAATGAGGCTGGTTCTTGATAAGTGGAAGTTCAATGATTGGCAAGCCACATATCTTCAGAATTTGAAGTATTGTTACATGATGTTGCAGATCTAGCGTAGACATCTTTGGTGGAAACCTTTCAAACATTTGAGAGTACCATTCGTAGACAGTCCACACCTGGCAACAGTACA
Organism: Monoplex corrugatus; assembly: GCA_030674185.1. NCBI lineage: Eukaryota > Metazoa > Mollusca > Gastropoda > Littorinimorpha > Ranellidae > Monoplex > Monoplex corrugatus. The sequence continues at coordinate 55,578,578 of CM060306.1, read as the reverse complement.
GCAGGGCATTAAGGGCTCTGCTCTACACACAGGTTTTCTGGCACCCCCACCCCAGCCAAAACCACCATCACTATCACCATCACCATCATCATCATCATCATCATCATCATCATCATCATCATCATCATCATCATCATAGATATAATAACAATAATAACGTATCAATAACAATAATAATTATATAGATTCTTGTATGGCACTGTATTCCAAACTTATTTGGATTCACTGCATGTTACACATTTTACAAGATACACAGTATACAATACAAACAAAAGCACAAATAATATATCACACGCGTACGCACCTAACATGAAAGTACGCAATAATAAGCCTGCACAAATGAATAGTGATACAATGTATAATCATACTTGCACTCATATCCATGGTTGTAAATGTATGCAGACATCATCAATCACATGATGACACAATAATAGTAATGGAAGCACATTTTAGTGGACGAACAAGTACGATATCAACAAAGGAAGATCTGGTTGAACAGATTAAGTCTTTGGAAGTGCAAAAAGGGTGAACACATTCCTCAGATCAACCGGCAGTGAGTCCCCACACAGATAACACTATGATACCGAAAGCACATTCAGTAGCTGGTTGAAGATTACGATTTAGAAGCTTCTGTGGAGGCGAGATAGCATTTCACGTGTACAGAAAGTAAAACAGGTCAGAGATGGAGAAGATTCGGGACTGATGGAAAGGGGCAGATATGCAACAGACTGTGAAGGAAATCAGTGGCATTGTATTACAACTAGTATAAGCACAATGGCAAAAAAATGTACTTTAGAGCCATGTTCTGATGTAGAGGGTGTGGGGGCAAAAAAATGTACTTTAGAGCCATGTTCTGACGTAGAGGGTGTGGGGGCAAAAAAATGTACTTTAGAGCCATGTTCTGACGTAGAGGGTGTGGGGGCAAAAAAAATGTACTTTAGAGCCATGTTCTGACGTAGAGGGTGTGGGGGCAAAAAAAATGTACTTTAGAGCCATGTTCTGACGTAGAGGGTGTGGGGGCAAAAAAAATGTACTTTAGAGCCATGTTCTGACGTAGAGGGTATGGGGGCAAAAAATGTACTTTAGAGCATTTTCTGACGTAGAGGGTATGGGGGCAAAAAATGTACTTAGAGCCATGTTCTGACGTAGAGGGTATGGGGGCAAAAAATGTACTTTAGAGCCATGTTCTGACGTAGAGGGTGTGGGGGCAAAAAAAAGGTACTTTAGAGCCATGTTCTGACGTAGAGGGTGTGGGGGGCAAAAAAATGTACTTTAGAGCCATGTTCTGACGTAGAGGGTGTGGGGGCAAAAAATGTACTTTAGAGCCATGTTCTGACGTAGAG
>CM060306.1:55539735-55567235 GCA_030674185.1 Monoplex corrugatus | reverse complement strand
TATAATTCAAAGCCATTAAGATTGCAAAGAGTACAGCGGTAAAGACAGATTAAGTCCTATATAGAAAGATTTCTCAATTTTGAGAGCAGGTATTAAAAACGCTGAGCCTGCTTGTCTTTCAATTATTGATCCATCAGTGTAAACTTTCAAGTGATCGAAATAAAAATCTTCTATATGACATTTAACTTGACTTGCCAGTAAGTTAATATTATCTTCTTTTTTTTAAGTCAGTGTGACGTATGTCAAAACGTGCTCTTTGAAGTTCCCAACTGGGTACAGGTGAAAAGGAAGGTCTTGAAGTGACAGGATCTGCTATGTATGTGTGTGTTGTGTGTGTGTGTGTGTGTGTGTGTGTGTGTGTGTGTGTGTGTGTGTGTGTGTGTGTGTGTGTGCGTGCGTGTATGTGTGTGTGTGTGTGTGTGTGTGCGTGCGTGAACGTTATACAAATAAGCAATGCGTGACTAGAACGAAGCAAGTAAACCTTCATGTATCATTCAGATACTGGCTTCTGTTCCTCTTAAATATATGTATTGTCGTCCCTAAGCTTGATTTGAATCATTGTACGTGCAAATGGCACGTTCTTATACATTTAATGCCTCTTTCACACCCAGATTTCCCCTATTTATCACGTTTATCGGAGACATATCCATTTCATTCCTTTCGTTTCTTATCATTTTTAGCTTTTTCTATTATTCTTTTGTATTCATCACTCGATGAGTTTTTGCTTCTAATTTCGATTCGGAATACTGGTGTCTAAGTGTTATCTTTTTCTTATTTTTCATGTTTTATTGTTGTTGCATACGATATTGTTTTGAATCTTATTTTCATTTAAAGAACATCAAGAATTAAATAGTGAACCAGATTTCTGACTTTCGTAGATATGTAAAGTTTCCCTATTGCATTCTTTATCTCGTTTACAGAAACATTATCTCTCAACAAAGATTTACAACATATTAAAAAACTGTTTCGTTTAGTCTTTTTTTCCAAGTTTAAGCATTAAGATAATAGTGGCATGATCAGTTTTATATCCAACATTTATATCTTTTTCACTTAAGTGTGACGAGAGTACTTCTGATATCGAAAAGAAATCTAATCGACTTTGTTGTACAGGTTATTTTTCTGCCATTTATATCTTCTTAATTCTACTTAAATAGCTGTGTGCGCAGTAAACGTCCATCCGTGTGTTCAGAAATTGTGTGGAGTGAATAATGTACTTAGGAAACAGAAATCATACAGCACACAAACTGGAATGGAAAACACACTGATCTTGGCTGCCGGTGTATCACAAAACATCAAGTTACCATATCGCACACAATCCAGTAACACGAGACTTGCGGCAAAAACAAAGTCACGCCTGCCCTGTCCTTACACTGTCCTAGCCATGCTAATACGTTATGAATTGCACAGTGTAGAAATTTTACAGTTAAATTCTTTATTTATAGAAACAGCAAAGTGATATAATTCCACATCACTGATGAAATCTACGTACAAAGTACTACTGCATTCTGTACACAGTTACAATTAGTTACTACTCTAGTTACTGTTGATCAAGAAGATATTGAACAAAACAACTGCGTGCAACTGGGAAAGACAGTGTGAAGATATGAAATGCATCTACATCTTTGACTTAAATTTGGTTAAGATTCATTGAGTAACAGCAGAATAAATATTGACTAACACATTATTGTTACAGACACCAACATTCTGGGTCTACATCACCGTTGCTCACTGGTTTGAAAGTCGGCCACATATTTCATACTCCTGTCGATTATGACTTAAGAACAGACACATCGTAACAAACGGTACCAGTAAAGCTCCTGGCAAAGCAAACCGAAGTGAAACATAGGGGAGAGGAGGCTACTGATCTTAATAATTGGTATACAAATGCTTACTCACTTTTTTCCCTTTTCTGTCTTCTTGTGCCGTTAAGCGTTTGAGAGGGGGGGGGGGGCAGCTTTCGGACGTGGGCCATGTGGGTAGCATCTGCCATGGTTTATTCTTTCAGTTGTTTCTTTCACATCTTCTATGCAACTTTTCCCAGGAAGCCTCGTTCCTTCGGACCCATGCTTTTTCATGTTATAAGCATTGTGTGCTGGCTGTTCGCGTGGAAACCTCATGAGGTCATGAGGTGACCGAGCCGTTTCAGCCTCTGTTTCTCTGTATATACTAGACATGGTACTGTCCCCACAGTGTCTCTAATGACTTCGTTTCTGGTCTTATCTCCATGTGTGACATTTTTTGTTTTGTTTTTTCTAAGACAATTCATCTTGCAAGCTGTTATTTTGCTTGTTATACAAATATAAGGTATATATACTAAACAAATATAAAGTATAAAACCCATACGCTGGGCAGGACCCCAACACCCCGCCAACTCATAAGACTTATTCGCAGGCTCAAGATTTATGCCATAATCATTTTAGATCTTCTCCATCACAAAGCATCGGTGATGTCAGTGCTCATGGAACTAACTCTCAGCACGGAGACGATGTTTTCTGAAACTGAAACTGACGTGAATGCCATTGTAAGAAATCTTTGGACTGTCATTCGAATTGTTATCACTGTACTCAGAACGTTTGAAACACTAAGTTGGCATAGCCAGTATGATGGAAACAGTGATGGGCAGCAAACAAACTAGTTTTTTTCCCTCTTCATTTTATGGCATTTTTTTTCAGTGTATTTCTTCCTGTATTATTTCTATTTCGCTTTTAATCTAAACCATCTTAGAGAAGAACTATCTCGTTTTTAATCTACATCATCTTAGAGAAAAAACATTTCGATTTTCCCTCCATGGGTATGCCAGGGGTACTTTCATGATAAATAGTATCCCTATTTTCTGGAAATTCTGTACTAGAACTTTCCTCTTTTCTGTCACGCTATGTTTCTGCCTTGTTCCTTTGCTTTCTGTCATTTCTTCCTTTCATTTTCTGCCTTATTGGTACATTCACCTGTATGTGTTTGGTAAAGCCTTACGTACTTAGGATTGATAACTGGGTACATGTATTAAGTGCAGTTTTGGCTCTAGGGAGGTGAGATAAGTGGAAGCAATTTTAGGTAATTTAGGCCTGTTTTTATGTATGTTTTGGTGTCTCCAGGTATGCTCATATTTGTATTGAGGTGTGTTTTTTTAATACCCTATGCAATAAATTGGATGGAGAGGTCAACGCCAGGGGCATGCTTTCAGATTATGTGCGTAAATTCATTGATATGTGTACTTAATTTTCTTTTCTTTTAATTTTTTGCCTTTTCAAGTTTTGTATGTTTTGAAGCGGTTGTAACCCTGATGTGGCTCTACGCAGTCGGCTGGGCTTTAGACAACAATAACAATAACAATTTCGCTTTTAATCTGAATCAGAATCACCTTAGGAGAGAACTTAATTGGCATTGACATGAGATGCTCGATTGTGTTCGTGCCGTGCCTAAGACGACAGACTGACATTATCTGGCTAATTATCAAAGACAGGTGGACTGGTGTGGGCCAGTTTGGGCATTAAATCAATACTGGCTGATTACTTGCAAAACCAGACTGACATGATATGACGTGGAATTTTCACGTTAAACCGACCCCCACCCCCATTCCCATGTGAGACTGAAGCACTACACGGTGGACTCCTTAAAGAACCTGTTCCGAGACGTCCCTCCTAATGCAATTTTTTTTCAGTTTTTACAAGAGATCAATAGATTTCACCTGATGTAATTTTAAGGCTGTTTTTGTTTGTTTGCATTTTAGATTTCCAAGTTTAACAGTGGGCATGGTTTTTAACGGTTGTCTTTTACCTTAACCGAGTGTTTTTTGACGTGGCATTAGCCCTGATATGGGTCTAGTGGTCGGCTGGGCTATAAGCAACATAAACTGAACAGAGAACTATTTCGCTTTTAAATCTGAATCAGAATCATTTTAGGAAAGAACTCGATCGGCATCGACATGAGACGCTCGATTGCGTTCGTGCCGTGTCTAAGACGATAGACTGACATTATCTAGCTAATTGTCAAAGACAGGTGGACTGGTGCCGGCCAGTTTGGACATTAAATCAATACTGGCTGATTACTTGCAAAGCCAGACTGACGGGATCTGACGTTGGAATTCCGACGTTGAACCGACCTCCACCCCCACCCCCATGCCAGACAGAAGCACTGCACGGTGGACTCCTTAAAGAACCTCTTCCGTGACGTCCCTCCTGGTGCAATTTACCAGTTTTTACAAGAGATCAATAGATTTCACTTGATATAATTTTACGGCTGTTTTTGTTTGTTTGCATTTTAGATTTGCAAGGTTAACTAGTGAGTATGGTTTTTTAACTGTTGTCTGTTATCTTAAAGGGTTGTCTTTCTTTTGAGACGTGGTGTGGTGTTTGCCCTGATATGGATTTAGTAGTCGGCTTGGCTACAAGCAGTACGAACTGAACAGAGAGGAACTATTTCGCTTTTTTATGAAACAGAATCATCTTATTAGGAAAGAACTCGATCGGCATCGACAGAGACGCTTGATTGCGTTCGTGCCGTGTCTGATACAACGGACTGACATTATCTGACTAATTACAAAGACAGGTGGACTAGTGCCGACCAGTTTGGGTGTTAAATCAATACTGGCTGGTTACTTGCAAAGCCAGACTGACGGGATCTGACGTTGGAATTTCGACATGAGACAGATACACTACACGGTGGACTCCTTAAAGAAGCTCTTCTGAGACGTCCCTCCTGATGCAATTTTCCAGTTTTAACAAGAGATCAATAGATTTCACCTGATATGATTTTACGGCTTTTTTTTTTCTTCTTCTTTATTTGCATTTTAGATTTGCAATGTTAACGGTGAACATGTTTTTTTAATGTTGTTTTTTTTTTTTTTATCTTGACCAGGTTGTCGATTTAAACATGGTGTTAGCCGTGATATGGCTACAATGGTCGGCTGGGCTGTAAGTCATATGAACCATGAACAATATAAAAAAGACCCACCCCCATCCACCATTGTCGTGACATGAACACCGCACACTACGTTCATTTACTAGTTAAACTGCTGCAAGAATGCAACTGGAGACTGACATGTCTTCAACAATGGTACCAAAAAAGATCACGCAAAGGTGTCCCCATTGATATTTTCATGTAAGAAAAGTTTCACTGTAAAACAACAACAACAACAACAACAACAACGACGACGACGACGACGACGAGACAACAACAACAACAACAAGGCATGTTGTCTTACTGTGCATTGGGACAAATTAGCAAATCATCATCAGTACGAAAGGCAAATGACGAAGGAAAAAAAAAAAGGAAGCATGGTATACTAGGCGTGACTGTTAAGATCACGGTCAGGGCACGGAGAAGCGAGACTTTCGTATCCCACAAAGTCATAAATGTGTGGAAGGAGTTAGGCGCAATGACATGCACGCGAGATTAATAACTTTGTTATGATTGAGTAAACATTGTAAAGGGAATTTAATTAAATTTGTGTACTGTAAACGGTAAATAAATTAAAAACAATGCATGATGAAAAGAGTCGTCTTTAATCCATATACCACTTGAATACTCACTCATATTCTCTTACCTTTTCATGTCGATTCTGCATTTTAATCATTTTGCTATGCAAGTTAACTTTCTTGTACAACAAAACTTTCCCTTAACATAATCAATAAGGGAAACATTGTATCACGCTATTTCTTTCATTCTCATTCCCTTATACTGAATAGGCCACCATACAGATGAATTGTCCCAGTTTCGTTAAGTTTAGTATTATTTCACTCTCTTTCATATCGCTTTGCTTTTAATCTAAAATCTTTTTTTAAACAGGAAAATGCTAGGCGTTGACATAGGCTGCTCGCTTGCATTCCTTGTATGCTTAAAATGATTGATGGACATTTCCTGACCAGTTACAGACACGATCTGTCTAATTTGGCTCCAGATCAATATCTGTTGGCCAGACAATCAAGGTGGCGAAGTGGTCAGCGCAAGAAATATTCTCTAGGCCATGGGTTCGAAACATATCAGTAGAAAAAATCTATCTACTCTGTTTGTCTGTCTATATATATATATATCTGTCTGTCTGTCTGTCTGTTGTCTATCCGTCCATCTATCTATGGTGGTGTTTCTTGTTTACTTGTAAACTATGTATGTATGTATGTATTATTCTTCTCTCTCTCTCTCTCTCTCTCTCTCTCTCTCTCTCTCTCTCTGTCTCTCTGTCTGTCTGTCTATCTATCTATTATCTATCTATCTATCGTATCTATAACTATATCTATATCTATATCTGTTCTCTCTCTCTCTCTCTCTCTCTCTCTCTATATATATATATATATATATATATATACATACATAGTTAGAGAGAGAGAGATGGAGAGAGAGGAAAAGGAGAACACAAGAGAGAGAGAGAGAGAGAGAGAGAGAGAGAGAGAGAGAGAGAGAGGGATGGGGGGAACAAGAGACGAAGCAGCTTGTGTACAGAAAAGACAACAAAACGACGTAAATAGTTCCCATATTTTCGGCGGTACGCCTACCTTCCTCATGGGAGGTATATATATATATATATATATATATATATATATATATATATATATATATATATATATATATATATGTTGTATATATATATAGTTGTATATATCTCTGTGTATATATTTGTATAGATAATAGATGTCGATAGATAGTACTTATGATCCTAATAATAGATTGTATCGGAATTCAATTAGATGGGTTGGAGCTGGTGTAAGATTAAGGTGTGGGAGGTATGGAACACTGTGGTCTAGATTTTCGGCTCCAACAGCTTCCTGTCCGGAGGTGAGCATGCTGTGGGCTATTGAGAAGACTGGAACTAAACAATCCACAGTCCTCTGTCGTCACCATAATCACTATTCTCATCATCAAACCATTGTCGAAAATGGTCCCACTTTTCTATGTTCCTAAATGCCTACCTGTCATCGTGAATTCAATTTCAGTGGGCCTGGAGCTGGGTTGTAAAGCCAATTTTAAAGGTGTGGGGTAGTAACACTCTGTTTCTGGTCCACTCTCTCCTGGAACAAACTTCCTCTCTCAGTCCGTCAGCAACCTACTTTTGTCTCCTTCAAGTCCCCTCTCAAAACTCACCTTTTCTCCTCTGCATAAAATCCTGACCTCACTCAACCCCCTCTGCAGCCTGTCTCCACTCGGAGGGGAATCACATTGTAATATATAATTGTATATAATATGCTCTCTATAATTTTCCATTGCTTTTATACTTTCTTCCCATTTATAGTCATGTGTGTGTGTGTGTGTGTGTGTGTGTGTGTGTGTGTGTGTGTGTGTGTGTGTGTGTGTGTGTGTGTGTGTGTGTGTATGTGTGTGTGTGCGTGCATGTGTGTGCGTGCGTGCGTGTGTGTCTGTTCAGCGCTTAGGTTTGATTTTATCAAGATTTTGCGCTATATATATATATTGTAATTATTATTACTATTATTATAATGGTGCAGAAGATTGATCGGTAAAAAATTGCTGGCTAGTTCTGAAGACAAAACAGATGTGTTCTGTTACGCGAATCTGTTGTTGGACAGACATTGCAACAGCAGTTATAGAGATAACTGCTGCGTCCTGGATGACGAACTTAGAGGTCATATACACACGAGCGCGCACACACACGCACACACACGCACGCACACACACACACACACACACACACACACACACGCACAATACACACGTACACACACACGCACTGGCGCCCACACAAAGCACACACACATACACGCACGCCCACACAAACACACACACTCACACACTTACACACACGTACGCACGCACGCACTCACGCACGCACGCACGCACACGCCTCATTATTTAAATAGCTCGCCACAAGAGCATGCAAAACCTTACCCAACGGTACAGAAAATAAGCCGTGCAATAATGTTTACCAGACGTCTTTGGGATCTCTGGATATAGAACTTTCCTGTGCAAAGTAGAGCATGCAGATGCACGTGGGGAGAAACAGCAAGACATTTGTCAAAGTGGAAGGAGGGGAAAACACATCCGTGTTGGAAAAAAAAATTGTAGATACGATGGTGGTGATGCAGTAAAGATCAATATTTTTGTATCGTAAAACTCGTATAATAGACTATGTCTGGTAAAACGTTAGATCGTGTTTATCCCCGGGATTGAACTCACAACACCTCCGTTACGAATATGGTGCTCTAAGAAGTGTTCTGTGTGGATTTGTAAAAACGTGAACTATGGCAGGTTAAAATTTAGAAAACAAAAAACAAAAACGAAACAAAAACACGTAAACTGGCATTTATGTCAATCAAATACATTTTAACTTACATTTTAACTCCGAGCTTCAGTCATCACACATGTAAATTGCATTTTCTCTTACATTCCAATGCCTTTCAGTCGAAATAATTAGATGAAATGTGTATCGTTTTGGTGCCCTTTTTATTGATCGCATTAACAATTAGAGTAAATGTATGTTCTCTTGTAGTTCATTTCATTTGAATTTACTTTTTAAGCTTCTGCAAACATGAGAGGCATACATTTCATTTGATTTTGTTTTCAAGCTTCTACGAACATGAATGGTGGACGTCTAAAGCTTGCGTTTATTCAATTGCTTGTAAACACAGAATGGCTGACGATCATTTCCTGACCAGACACAGATAGTATGCTTCCAGAGAGTCATTGAGTGTAGATCTATACTGTTGGCTGTTTCTCATTATCATCATCATCATGAACGCTGCCGCATGGCTCTGGCGATCATAGCTCTCCATACGAATCTATCCCTTGTCGCTGCAAGTACATCTCCCATCCCGTCTGTCCTCAGCCATCCTGCAAGTCCGTCCAATATCTTCGCCCTGGGTCCATCCAGCTTTCCTGTTGTGACCAGATGCTATAATTTCTCTTTCCACATACAATGCCCTATAAGTGTTACTTTCTTTTCCCAATCTTCTATTATAATTATCTTTTTGTGTCTGCTTCCTTCAGGACTGCCTCGTTTGTTTTCTTTGCTGCCCCTGGAACTCTCAACATTCTTCTTAAAAACTACATTTCAGTTGCCTCAATTCAGGCAATTGAAATGGCTAGGTCTAAAGAGTAATAAATGTTTTTTTGGTTTATAATGCTAGTGTTGGACAAGTGTCTCCTTGTCAGTCATGCCAATAAAGCAGACCCTTCATGCCTAACAGCATCTATAAATATTATGGGACATGAAAGACTAAATAGAAAAATGCGTGTACACGTCCCACAATCTAGGAACGAAAGATGTTGACCTTCGTAATGCTCTGGCTTGCTTTACCAAAGAAAGGCAGCGTAAAGAAATATTGCAAATTGAATGAAATCAGAAAGATGGTACTTTTAAACGTTTTTCTACATCTTGTTCAGATGGTGAAAAACATCGGCTGTAATAGATGTTCATAATTTCTAAGCTTGAAATGTTTCAAGAAACAGTTATTATTATTATTCTTATCATCATCATCCATCATCATCACATCATCATCATCATCATCATCATCATCATCATCACTCATCAATCATCATCATCACTATCACCATCACCACCACATCATCATCATCATCACATCACCACCACTCATCATCATCATCATCATCATCATCACTACACTACACTTCACCATCACACACATCATCATCATCATCATCATCATCATATCATCATCATCATCACCACCATCACCATCACCATCACCACCATCCACCATCATCATCATCATCATCATCATCTCATCATCATCATCATCATCATCATCATCATCTCATCACACCACACATCGTCATCGTCATCGTTATCACATCATCATTAGTAGTAGTAGTAGCAGTTGCAGCAGTAGTAGCAATATTATTATTATTTATTTATAACAGTAATATTGTTAATAGATCATCAGCAATTAAGTTTCTCATTTTTGTTGTTGTTGTCTTTGTTGTCTTTTAAGGGGGGGGGGGGGGGGGGTCTTTTTCAGTTTTATTTTTCAATTTCAATTCTGTAAGTGGGATATTGATTTGGGTGGGCCTGCAGCGCTTGTATTTTCTTTGATGATTGTGGGTAATTTCCTGGCCAGATATTCAAGACTGGAGACCCTTTTTTATATTTTGCCTTTTCCAAAACAGCAGAGAAATCTGTCTGCAGGCATTGCAGTTTTGTATTATATTACACACACTGGCGTACCTACATACACACACACCGCGCGCGCGCCAAAAACACACACACACACACACAACACACACACACACACACACACACACACACACACACACACAACACACAACACACAACACACAAACACTCACACACACACCGCGCGCGCCACAACACATCAACACTCACACACACACACCACGCACACACTACACACACACACCACATCACACACACACACACAACACACACACACACACACACACACACACACACACACAAACACACACTAACCACACACATACAAACCTCCCCCCACCCCCCCCACCCCCACCCCACACACAAATGCCCCATTCTAAAAAAGCTCGCCACAAGAGTATGAAAAACCGAAGGCAGTGGTACAGAAAATGGATCGTGCAAAGATGTTTTCCAGACATCTCTAGGGCTTCTTAATGTAAAAGTTTTGTTTCTTAAGTAGTGCATGTCGTTGTACATGAAAAGAAACAGTAAGGCGTTTGTCAAGAACACAAATATCAATGCGGGGGAAGGGGAAGACACAGTTGTTTTTGGGTCAAGTTAAAATAAAACAGAAAACTGGCAGTTGTGTATCTATCAAATACTTGTTCATTTTCCCCTCACATTTTATGTATAATCCCAAATGTCAGTCATTACACTTGCAGTTTTCATTTTCTTTATATCATCTACACTTATTTTCGTTCTTACTGTTAGATGAAATGTTCATCTATTTGATACTTTTTTTTCATGATTATGCTGACAATTGAGTAATGATAACATTAGTAACAACAACAACAACAATTATGAGAATAACAATAAGTATAGTAATGATAATGACAATAATGATAATGATGATAATAACAATAATAATAATAAAATTAATATACTACTACTACTACTGCTACATGTACTACTACTAATTACGGTATTTGTATAGCGCCAAATCTTGGCACTTCAAAGCAAGACACATCCACGCACAAACATATGCATACGATCAACTTAGACTGCCTCACAACACGCGAAAAAAAAAAAACATGTAAATGCAGTGTTCTAAAATTTTTATTTAAACTTATTTACTGTCAAGTTTCTACAAACATGAGACGTGGGCATGTAGAGCTTGCGTTTATTTCATTGCTTGCAAACACAGGATGGCTGACAGTCGTTTCCAGACCAGAGACATGGGTGTACGCTTCCTGAGAGTCTTTGAGTCCAGATCAACACTGCTGGCTTTTTCTAGAGAAAGTCATTTTTTTTCTGGCCGAGAATGTTATTGTTAGCAAATGTCTTTTTGTCATATACACCAATAAAGCAGACATTTCCTGGCTAACAGCATCAATAAATATCTTGGCACATCAGAATCTAAATAGAAACATGGGGTCAGAGAATATATGTATACGTCCCACAACATCAGAACCAAAGCTGTTGATCTTCTTATTGCTCCTATGGATTGTATTGATTGTTGTTTTTGGGGATAAAAACCAACATAATGAAATATTGTGACTGAACTAAGGTAGGCAAGACTGTCAGTTATGCTAAGAACTTTCTGATACCTTATTCAGATGGTGAAACGTATAAATTGTGAACAGATGTTCATGATGTGTATTGCTTCAGGACGCAGTCTCTATCAGAAACTCCAGACACAATCTCATATGCATGCCATGCATACACATCACATCTCTCTTTCCCTGTCTGTCTGTCTGTCTGTGTCTGTCTCTCTGTCTTTGTTTCTGTCCCTCTGTCTCTGTCTATCTGTCTGTCTGTCTGTCTCTCTCTCTCTCTCTCTGTCTGTCTCTGTCTCTGCTCGTCTCTGTCTCTCTCCTCCTCTCTCTCACTCCTCTCTCTCAACACACACACACACACACACACACACACACACACAAGAAAGGTCATGGGAAAGATATAAGAGAGGCAAAAATGAAAGGAATGGAATACGTTGTTTCAAATGGAACGGTTTGGATGTAGATGGAATGGATCAGGAGATTTCTGTTTATATGCTGAAAAATAGTAAGTGAATCAACAAAGTATAGTTTAAACAAACATAGTGTGGCATCTGTGCACCACAGGGTACTCACTTATTTTCCCGTACGTTTTATGTCCATTCTGCGCTTCAAACGGCAGACATGCTAGTTATATTTTCTTGAGTATTTTTTCTCAAAATTCGATTGATATGGGAAAATTGCATCATTTTTAAGTATTTCATTCTGTTTACATTGAAGAGACCAACAAATGGAAATGGATATATTGTCCTGATTTCTTTAACTTTATTTTCACTTCGCGCTGTTATTTCACTGTACTTTTGATCTAAATGACTTTGAAAGAGAACTTACTCAGCGTTGCCATAGGGTGCTTACTTCCCTTTATTGCGAGGTTACAAGGAGTGATAAACATTTCCTGGCCAGTTACAGAAACTTGAGCGCGTGCTGGCTGATCTTGACTTAAGGTCATTTTTTTGTTTTGTTTGTTTGTTTGTTTTTGTTCTTGATTTTTTTTTTAAAGGATCATTGCACTCAGGGAGGTTTACCTTTTGCCCACCTTTTTTCCCCAGTCCCATGTTCTACGCCACCTTAATGGTTACGAAAGCTGGCGCAGTTTTTTGTTGTTGTTGTTGTTATTGTTGTTTGTTTGTTGTTGTTGTTGTTGTTTTTTACAATGCGATGATGATGATGTCGATGGGGATGATAATGATGATGTACGGAGTTCCATCTAGGACCGAGACTGCGTGACAGGGCTATACTCTACGCTTACTATCATAATATATCCTGGCGTCAACTAGGCCCGAGAGATACAGACACCTGCGGTGCTGGTCAGAAAATTTCAGCAACACCCTCAAGGACGCATCCGTGAAGTGAATGAGACTCAACTGTGTGGTCCCAGTCTTCCCAATAAACCCATAGCACGCCCAACTCTGGTTAGGAGCCTGTTAGAGCCGAAAAATCCACAATAATTTTTGAAGGGACTGGTGGGAATTCGAACCCACAACCTTCCAGTCGGTTGTCCGTTGCGTTAACCAATACACCACGGCGACTGGTCTGGATCAATCTTTTCTGGCCAAGGACTAAAAGCGGAGAAGTAATAACGCATTGGATTTTTAAAAACCCCATTAGTTAAAAAAAAAGTATTGAGAAAATGTTCAACCCCATCGAATTTCTCTCCAGAAGAGTTGAACATCCTTAAGAAGAAGACTGGGACCACACAGTCCTATCTCATTCACTTTACTGATGCGTCTTTGAAGGTGTTGATTTTTTTTTTTTTTTAACCGACAATATGAGTGTCTGTCTTGAGTGCTTTTGACTCCAGGATTATGAAAGTTAGCATAGACTCTCACTCTCAGACCACGATCAGCCGCATTTTCATCATCATACGCTCGTAGCATTATGTGAGTTTTTTGTCCTAAATTCTGTGGCCTTCCATGTCCAGCTGTCATGGTGACCTCAGTATCGATAGATTTGGAGCTATGATGGAATGCCAAAAAGAAAAGCTTGGGGGATATTGACATAGACTAAGTAGCGAAAATAAAAAAAAGAACAAAAACATTTTCTTGCCGGTTCAAACGAGAACCCAGATGAGCTTTGACATGCGAATCTAACGTTACCACTTGTGGAGATAACCAGCGGCAATTTGGATGACAAACTGGAGGCAGGACACACGCTCGTGTGCGCACAGTTACACACACATGATCGGCACGCATTTCCGGCCAATTACAGATCAGTTATTTGCACACGGGCCCCGACGAAAAACTGCTGTTTATCACGGACGAGAAACAGGTTTCTTTTCGCGTCTTATGATATCACGAAGTAAAAGATAGTGTGGTGTTAGGTGATACCTGTCTTTTCACTTAGAGTTAGAGTCACTCAGTCTGACTCAGTGACAAGGACTATTGTCCATAGTGAAGTGGAAAGGGAGAAATTGCAATGGTGTCATGTTTATGTTGGATTAAATGGGCACTGCGCAGCTCCACGACAGTTTCAGATTCGGTTTTTCAAGATGACGTCTCTGAGCTCGGAATGAATTCCATATGCACTAATGTCACAGGTACCATGTGATAGAGAAGATCCACAATGACCACGACACAAGCCTTAAGCCTGCACACAGCTGGCCAGGTCCTGAGGTCCTACCTAGATAGTCCCATAACCCTGAGATCGTAGGGGAGTGAGGTGGCAGAGACCACAACTTTTCCCGGAGCCAGCACCACAAAGGCGACGCCCATCCCCTCTCTCTCGATTCAAATTCATATTTTATTTTCACATATTGTTTTTACCAAGACTTCAGAAAGGCAAGAAGGCTAATTGGTCTTCAAGGGGAGGGACCTGGGAAATCAACCTATCTCTCCAATGTTTTATACCAATGCAGCCGGGCAATGCCCTGCTCTTCACGATTTTCAACTGTCGTGGGATCTTTATTTAGCTTGCGCAGCCAGAAGGCACACGGGTCCGACTCGATTTTCGGCCCCTTCCGAAGGACTAGACGTTCAGTTCGATTTTCCGGTCAAACTGAGGAGAAAAGTCGAGGCCTTTACGGGGGAGCGAACCCTGAAACCTCGAGTTTAGTTATTGGCAGTCGAACGTCTGAACCATTCTGCCACACTTCTCCCCAAAATGGCAGAATGATTCAGACGTGGCAGAATGGTTCAGGCTCCAACACAGCGATCAGTCAACAGGCGCAGTCTTCTCTGATGGGTGGTGTTATGATAGCTTGACATCGCTAGATCGTAATGACTTTCTGACCTGGGAATTTGACTGACTGGAGTTACTGAAGTTATTTCAAGAGGGATCACCGCGCTGGGACAGCTCCATATGCGCTCCACCCAAATCCGCCAGGAATTATCTGGCAGATTTCCTGAGCCTTTCCAAAATCCTGCAAGTCTTGAAACGGAGAAAAGGGGAGAAGAAACCTATCAAAAACTAAGTTGGCACCACCAAAATGATACAAACATTAAGATGGGGAATGAACAAGCAAATTTTTAATTAATGTTGCGGGCTGGGATTGAATTCAAGATATCAGATCTTGAGTCCAACTAGACTGGATGGACTTGGTTTAGTGGCGTATTGGAGGGGAGATAAACGCAATCTGGGCACAATGCCACTAACGTGGAGCAGTGAAAGGGAAGACAAGAAATAATAATTTAACCAGTCGCTGTGGTGCAGTAGTTAAAACAGTGGACTATCAACATGAAGGTTGAGGGCTCAAATCGGATCTATCGTCATCATCATAATCATGATGATGATGATGATCATCATCATCGTCATCATTCATCATCATCATCATTATCATCACCATATGCCCTGCCGCATGGCGTTGGCGATCATGGCCCTCCATATGAATATCATCATCATCAGGTGCCCTGCCGCATGGCGTTGGCGACCATGGACTTCCAACCATCTCTATCTCTCGTTGCCCCCAGCATCTCCCCCACCCTCTTCATCCTCAGCCACCTTGCAAGTCCGTCCAGCATCTCCCTGGGTCTACCCGGTGCTCTCTTTCCCTCCAGCTTTCCCGTTGTGACCAGGTGCTCCAAATCCCCCTTCCTCATAAAATGGCCTATAAATGTTGCTTGTCTTTTCCTAATCTTCCTTATCAGTGATCGACTTGTGTCTGCCTCTATCAAGACTGTCTCGTTTGTTTTCTTTGCTGTCCATGGTACTCTCAACATTCTTCTGAGAAACCACATCTCGGCTCCTCAATCCTGCTCTGGCTTTGCTTGCTGACTGTCCACACCTCGCATCCGTACAACAGTATTGGTTCTATATAACATTCAAGGACTCTCTTTCTGATGTTAATTGATAGGCATTTGTTGGTAAGAATGCTTGTCATCTTCTTGAATGCTGTTTTGGCTTGGCCGATTCTGCCAGCTATTTCCGATGTGCATCTGCCGTCTGATGAAATGACCGTTCCCAGGTATTTGAACTTATTAACCTGTGTCAAGGTTGTGCCATTTGCTGTTATTTTGCAGGAGGGGATTTCATGTTGTTTACTGATCACCATGACTTCAGTCTTCCTGCTGTTTAGTTCCAACCCCTTACCTTTGCTTTCTGTTTCTAGTATATTCACAAGGTTTTGTAGGTCCCTTTCATTTTCTGCAATTAGCACGGTGTCATCTGCGTACCGAATGTTGTTTATCATTTTCCCTCCAACATTTAATATGAATAATATCCAGTCGAATCTCGTCTATTTCACACAAGTGTCACTGAGGCTGTTGCTCAGATATCTTGACCAGCACGGCAGATGTCTGTTATCTGGCCCTGTTGATGCCAAGGGTATAGTGTGAAAGCAAGAGTAGAGTACAGTACAGCCTTATCGTGCAGTCTTAATTGATCTAGAATGGAACGCGATAGCATCACGGTTATCATGCCTATCTTCCTCATCATCGTCATCATCGTCGTTGTCGTCGTCGTCGTAGCATTGTGAATATTTTTTCTCAGATTCTGTGGCCATTTCTGTAGCTTAAGAAATTGATCAGGAAAAAAATCAACTAATAGACAGATAGATAGATAGATAGATACATAGATAGATAGATAGATAGATAGATACATAGATAGATAGATACATAGATAGATAGATAGATAGACAGGCAGACAGACAAACTGACAGATATATACATGCATACAGACATAGGCCTACGTACTTACGTACATACATACATACATACATACATACATACATACATATATACATGCATGCATACAAACATACATACATACGTAGAAAGATAGGTAGATGATAGACAGATAGAGAGATAGATAGTTAAATAGATAGATAGATAGAGAGATAGATAGGTAGGTAGGTAGGTAGATAGATAGATAGATAGATAGATAGATTATAGACAATAGATAGATAGATAGATAGATAGATAGATAGACAGACAGATAGATAGATATATAGATAGATAGATAGACAAAGACAGAAAGACAGACTGACAGACCGACGATGGATGGATGGATGGATGGATTGGATGGATGGATGGATGGATGGATGGAGGTAGATGGATAGAGTGATAGACAGACGGACAGACAGACATACATACAGGTGGTTGGATGGATGGATAGGTAGATGGATAGACAGATAGATAGATTGATAGACAGATTGAAAAACATTGAAAGACAGATAGATAGATAGATAGACAGAGAGGTAGATATATAGATGGACAGATAGATAGATATATAGATAGATAGATAGATGGACAGATAGATAGATAGATAGGTAGATAGATAGATAGATTAGATAGATAGATAGATAGATAGATAGATAGATCGATGGATGGATGGATGGATGGATATATAGATTATATAGATAGATGTATAGATAGATAAGAAACAATAAACAAGTAGAAGAATATTTGAAAGAAGAAATGAACGAATGACTGTGTAAAGTTGGACAGTCTTATAACGTGTCATCCCTCAAGTTCTTGACTTCGCTGGCATGCAAGGAGATAGGTGTCATCGAATAAGACCAACGAACTTCACGTCTTTGTCTGTGTCTGATGACACGTTATCTTTCCTTCTTACCCTGCGTCTTTTTTTCTGTTGTCCGTCTGTAGAAGTATGTTTCTTTTGCCCTGTGTATTTTGTTTGTTCATGTATTCATTTGTTGCTTAGTTCGGTCGTTGCTTTATTTGTTGATGTGTTTCTTTGCAGTCAAGAATGAGTATAAGTGACGGTTATTTGTTAGTTAGCATGGACTTTTGTGTACTTGTTTATCTATTTATTCATCCATATATTTAGTGTTTGTTTGTTTCTTTGTTTCTTTGTTTTGTTTTCTGAAATTTGGGGTTGAATCACATCAGCTCTGTCACAATTATGAAATTATGAGTCTTTTTGCCCCCACCCCTCAACATGCACCAACCCAGAGCTGAGTCTGCAAGGGGCTCGTTGAAAAAGACCGGGACCACACATTTGAGTTTCATCCACTTTACAAAAGCATCGTTGAGGCTGTTGCTCAAATTTTCTGACCAACACCACAGGTGTCTGTATCTCTCAGGCTTGTTAGACGCAAAACTATATTATGAAAGTAAGGGTAAAGTACAGCTGTATCACGCAGTCTTTAATTAAAATGGAAATCAATACCATCATGATTATCTGCCCGTCATCATCATCATCACATTGAGAAAGATTTTCCCACATTCTGTGACCATTAAGGTAGCGCAGAAAATGAGACAGAAAGAAAAACCCTAAGCGAACCTAAACAAATGAAAAACAGTGAATAGAAGAAAAATAAAAATAAATCAATATGTCAATTAACCAAATTGGTGATCAATCAGTCAGTGACAGAAAAAGGACAGAGAGAAAGTAGGAGGGCATGCTTCATCGTGAAATGGACGGAGGACAGAATACAAACAGAAAAACAAAATGGATGTTATTCAGAGTTGAAAAGTTTCAAAATTTGCCATCTCACAAGCGTCTGAATTCGCCGGCATACATAAAGATAACTGCCATGGAATAAGATCAGAACACTTCACGTCTTGTAAATGTGTGCTGTCTCCTCTTTTTGTAATGCATGTATGGAATGTGTTGTATTTGCTTCATGTGCTTTTTTATTTGTTTCTTTGTGTTTTTATTCTGATTGTATGTTTATTTGTTTGCTTCTGTTTGTTTACATTTGAGAATACAATTAATTCATGATTTTTTGGGGACAAAGTAATTTGATATTCAAAAGAAAGAAATTCAGTATCCACATATCATTCAAGTGCTCGTTCATTTCCCTTTTTTTTGTTGTTGTTGTTGAAACATTCTTTGGTTATCACACTCGCAAATCACACTTTCTTCTGCACAGGAACTTTCCCTAGTCATCATCATTATGAGAGGTAATTTGTCAGCTGACGCATTTCCTGTCTGAAGATTAGCAAGACAAACAAATGAATGCTGTCCCTTTTTGTCATGTTTTTTTTTATTTGACTCGATGACATTTTACGTATTTTACCTTATTTCGTTTCGCTTTTAATGTGTATCATCTCAAAAAAGAAGAACTTTATGTCCACATTGAAATGAGATACATGTTTGCATTCGTTAAAATGATTTAGAGATATTATGTCGTCCAGTGATAGGCAAATTCTGGCTAGTTTAAAATGTAAATCGGTACATGCTGGCTAATTCAAATGGCAGACTCACATGATCTGACATGCAATTAGAGCAAACTTTTCTCACCTGTTACTACAATAAGACAACACACTTACGTTCTACAAGTGGCGAACTTCTTAAAGCTTGCTGCAAGAGATTGAAAAGTCTTTAACGGTGGTACAGGAAAAAAAAAGAACATGTAAAAATGTTTCTCCTGGGATTCTCGTGATGTAAAAGTTTCCTCCAGAAACTAAAATGCGTATTGCTACATGTGGTGAAAACAGCAAGAGTATCAGACAAGCACAAGAAGGGCAAAACTGAAGTAAATGGAAGAGTTTATATAAAAAAAATCAAATGTAGACAGAAAGGATTAGGAGATCAATTTGTGTGTGCTGTAAATGGTGAGCAAATACAGTAAGAATATTTAAAACACATGTAGCTTAGCATGCTTGCTGCACTGAAATACTCCTTCATTTTCTTTCACCATTGTGTGCTCACCCCATACTTTAATTAATCATCGTGCGCACAAATTGTATTTTCTAGGGCAACGAAACTTTCCCTTAAGATAATTGGTATGTAAAAACGTTATTTGCTTTCATATATTTCATTACTTTATGCTGAAGAGGGCAACTGCCCTTAGTCTCTTACCCTTCTTTGATGTTATTCTACTCTGTTTCGCTTGCTTTTAATCTAAAATCTTTTTTAGGTAAGAAATTGATCATCGATGACACAGGGTTCACTGCATGCTCGGAATGATTGATGAACAGTTCCTTGCCAGTTGCAGGCATGAGAACGCACCCTGGCTAATCGTGACTCTAGATTAATATTTGCTGGCCAGCCAGTCATTGTGGCGAAGTGGTTAGCGTAAGAGATTATTGATCGTGAGGTCATGGATTCGAGCCCCCATTAGTTTTAATATTATTGTGGGAATATTCACATCCACCCAGCTCCATCCCAGAAATGAGCATGCAATTAGATTGTTCAGAATCTTCAAACCACACCACCCTGCCTCATTCGCATTACACAACATAATTTGGAAAGTTCATCAAAATTCTTGACTGACATCACACGTGTCTGTGTCTCTCAGATCTAATTGACAGCAGGATGTATTATGAAAATAAATGTGAGTACGGCCCTGCCAAAGTCTCAATCCGACAACTCTCTCGCCCATTCTCATCATGATAGCTTTGTGAAAAACTCTCCCAAATTCCACAGCCCTTAATGCCCACAAATCCTGCAAAGCTTAGCATTATTGGGTTTGGAGCTTGTGTTAGAGTGTCCAAACGAGAGGCATAGACATAAGCTTTGTAACACAGAAGTGAAGAAAAAATATACAGCGAAATTGCGCTAAATGTTCAGAGCAGAGACAGAGATGTTTTAACATGCGAAACCCGTGTTAGATAGTCGTTGCAGCACCGGTATTTCAAATAACTACCGTGACCTGGATAACAAAGATTAAGTCCGGCTTGCCAGCATGTGCTCGTGCTCACGCACTTGATTGAGAAAATTTCCGGCCAAGTATTGATAGTCCTCCACGAACATATCTGGCCATTCTGAAATCTAGATCATATTTGGTCACCTCTCCTAAAGACAGTTTGACCTGTTCTCACACGCAGCTGTGTCGTGAAACTGGTTACTTCTTGACTGTTACGGCAACACAACCATTATATTTCTTGGGTAGCAAAATTAATTAAAAGCAAACAACAACCAAAAAAAAGTCATGCCTAGCAGAGACTTATTAGAAGCAAAGGAGACTGACTCAACAGCAACAAGTTCCTACATGCTTTTGATGAGAGGTAGGTCGTTGCTGGAGTAGGCTATTGTGTGGATGCCTATTCCCAGCATGGTTGTCTGTTCACCGGGTATCACTTAGTCTGTTCTGTGACTGAGCGACTATTATGAACAGACGAGTCTCAAATCTTTATCTATGTATCTATCTGCTGTCTGTGTGTGTCTGTCTGTATGTCTAATTATATATCTATCTTTCTTTTTTTGTGCTAGAAATGCCCTCTTTTCTGTCACTCTCTTTGTTTGTTGTTGTTGTTGTTTTTTTCTTATTCTTTTGCTTTCTGTCGTTTCTTCCTATCATTTCGTCCTTGCTGGCCCATTCATATGTGTTAAGTACATTTTTAGCTCTAAGGATGTGACATATGCGGAAGCAATTTTAGGTAATTTAGGCCCGTTTTTATGTATGCTTGTGTCCTTAGTGATGTTTAAATTTGTATTCAGGTATGTTTATATATCCCCTGTGCGATAAAGTGGACGGAATGGTCAGCGTCAAGGGCATCTCCTTAGATTATGTGTACGAATGCATTGATATGTGTACTTACTTTTCTTTTCCTTCTGTTTCTGTTGTAGCCTTTTATTTGTTTTGAATGGTTATATGGCTCTACGCATTCGACTGGGCTTTAAGCAACAATAACAGTAACAATCTATCTATCTGTATATCTGTCTGCCTGTCTGTCTGTCTGTCCATCTATCTGCCTGCCTGTCTATCTGTCTGTCTGCCTGTCTGTCTGTCTGTCTATCCTATCTATCTCTCTATCTCCTATCTATCTACCTATATGTATGTCTCTATCTATCTATCTATCTATCTATCTATCTATCTATTTATCTATCTTCTATCTATCTACCTATCTGTCTGTCTGTCTGCCTGTGTATCAATCTACCTATCTGTCTGTTTGTCTGACTGTCTATCTATCTACTTATCTGTCTGTCTGTCTGTCTATCTGTTTATCTATCTATCTATCTATCTATCTATCGTATCTATCTATCTATCTATCTATTCTATTATATCTATTATCTATCTATCTATCTATCTATCTATCTATCTGTCTGTCTATCTGCGTTTTTTATTCATTGTTAAAATGGAATGTGCATCAGTTGGCATGGGGTCTTTCTACTTTACAAATGAAATTGCTATTGCTTTTGTGTTATTATATTTATTCTTATTATCCTATGATTGTTATTATCAACATCATGATCACTTTTGTTTTTAGTTTCACCATCATTACGACCATTATAATCATTGCTATTATCTTTTTTTTTTTGTCTGCTTCTTCTTATTGGTAATAGTAGCAATAGTTTTTAGTATATATAGTATATGATGATGATGATGATGATGATGATGATAATCATTGTTATTGTTGTTGTTATTATTATTATTATTATCATCATCATCATCATCATCACAATTACTACTGTTGTTGTTGTTGTAATTATTACAACCATCAGTATCGTTATCGTCATCACTAGGTGGTGTCATGAACAAACGTTCGTTTCTCTACATCTGATATTGTTTAATGTGTTTGCCGTGGTATAACTGTTCACATTCCTCCTCCCCATATTTATTCACAAAAAATGCGAACTCTGCGTGATATTGATAGATCAACTGTCATACAGGAAATGCAAGCTGCTTTGTCCCATTATACCTGTCAAACTGCGGAACAATTTCATTCTGTCCTCTGTTCTGCCCCGATTTTACAACGCAAATTGTGGATTTGCAAAATATCGCCACGACATCCTATCTGTCTTGACTGTGCACAAACAAAATTCACCCTTGGGCGAAACGGCAAGTCACAAAACTAACTTTCAAAGCCGAGACTAAAAGCTGTTGTGTGATTTTGAAGAGTAATTCTTTCTGACAGTTGTTAATGATGTTCTCTCCTTCATAATGTCTCGCATTGACTATTGCAATTCACTCCTGTCTGGTCTTCCTGCCTCCACCATTCACATCCTACAGCGCATTCAAAACAATGCTGTACGCCTTGTACTCAAAAAGAAAAAAGCTGACCACATATCTCCTCTCCTGGCACAACTTCACTGGCTCCCTGTATCAAAGCGCATACAGTACAAACTAGACACCATGTGCTACAAAAGCCTCAATAACGCAGCCCCCGATTACCTGTCAAGCCTACTTGAGATCTATGTTCCCTCACGTACCCTCCGCTCTGCCTCCGATCCTCTGACTTTTCGCTTTCCACGCACTAAGCTCAATACCTATGGTCCATGAGCCTTCTCTGTCTCTGGTCCACTTTCCTGGAACAAACTTCCTCTCTCAGTCCGTCAGCAACCTACTTTTGTCTCCTTCAAGTCCGCTCTCAAAACTCACCTTTTCTCCTCTGCATAAAATCCTAACCTCACTCAACCCCCCTCTGCAGCCTGTCTCCGCTCGGAGGGGAATCACTTTGTTTTAATATATAATTGTATATGATGTGCTCTCTGTGGTTTTCCATTGCTTTTATTCTTGCTTTTATTCTTTCTTCCCATTTGTGGCCATGCGTGTGTGTGTGTGTGTGTGTGTGTGTGTGTGTGTGTGTGTGTGCGTGTGCGTGTGTGTGCGTGCGTGCGTGCGTGCGTGTGTGTGTGTCTTTTCGGCGCTTGGATTTGATTTTGTCGAGATTTTGCGCTGTATAAATGTTGTAATTATTATGTATGCATGTGCGTACGTATGTATGTATGTATGTATGTATGTATGTATGTATGTATGTATGTATGTATGTATGTATGTATACGCTTAGATTTATGTATGTATGCATGTATACGCTCAGCTTAGATTTATGTATGTAAGTATGTATGCATGTATACGCTCATATGTATGTAGGTATGTATGCATGTATACGCTCAGCGCTTATATTTGATTTTATCAAGATTTTGCGCTATATAAATAAAATATATTATTATTATTATATTATGTGCGGCAATCATTTGGTCGTCAAAAATCGTCCGCCCCTCACTATTGTTTATCCACCTTCTCAGCTACCTGATGTATTTTGTGACTGATTCTTCTTCTGATACTCGCTCTGATCTTGACAGTTAGTCTCTTGGTACACCCAGTCTTTCCATACTTTGTACGGCTTATTTTTCAAAGCGTAATCCTTCCACAGTCTCAGAACTGAATTCTCAAAGATAATGTATAATCCAAACCAGTCGCTTCTTTTCCTGATTCTATACCTACATATTGGCTACGTGAGTGCTTGTATGAAATTCTCACATCGTTGACTAGTAGTGTGATTGTCTATTATCAGGCTACTTTCCAACACTATTCAAAATGCTGTTGTTAGGCCTCTTTTAAAAAAATCCAGACTTGTCTGCAACAATTTGAATAAATATTACCCAGTATCAAACTTGCCATTTCTCTCGAAGTTCATTGACTAAGGTGTTTTGCAAAATCTATTTTGCTTACCTGACAGCCAATTAAATAGCGTCCTCCGCCGTCTGCCTACCGCCCATACTGTAGTACTGAGACAACACTCCTCTGTACAGTAAATGAAGTTCTGCTTTGCTTCGAATAGCAGTTATAAATATGTCTGTTTTGACTCTCCTTGGTTTTGTCTGCTGCATTTCATACCTTAGACTGTTGCATCCTTCTGTATAGATTAGAACATCTGAACGTTATTTCAGTGGTTGATTTTGTTAATGATTATGATTCAAAGAGTGCTAATGTACAGTTAGGTGTTCCATAACGCTCAGTCTTATGGTCCAGTTCTGTTCATATTGTATACAAAGATAATATGTGAACCCGTTCTGGCGAGTTTGGACTGTAAATCAGTACTTGCTGGCTGGTTCCAAAAACCGAACTAACCTGGTCTCTTTTGTAATTCCGCAGTTCTTGCCCTTAGTGATGATAATGACAATAATAGTAAGGGGAAACGGACTGGCATCTATGCGATCATGTGGCAGGGTGGGCTGCCCAAAAGAGAGATGAAGACCAGGGTGGGGCGACAAAGGTGTCTTCCATTCTCTCTTGGTCGGAGGCTGGGCTGGACCTTGTTGATGCGTGTTGTGTGGCTATGTCCCGGGGTTAGTCATCTCCCCACCTTGAAATTCGCTTTGTAAACAAGGTAACTGATGACTGAGTCCGAATGGGTCATGCAACGCATGGATAGCCCCCTTTCGCTTGATGAAATGACTATCGAGATGCGTCGGGAGCTTGGCAGGTGATCATCCAGAGAGTGGCGTTGCATTGGTGCTCTGGGTCCCATCCCACCATCTTGGTGTTTCTTGTGAACAATAAGATCACACATTTCGTTCCTGCAATATTTAAACTTTTTGAAGCTTACCAGCGCGTGGGGCTTTGCGCAGGCTTGTGGAGTCTATCAGATAATTGCCGGCAGATTCGGGTGGAAGGCATATTGAATTAACCTAGTGCCATTATTCCCTCTTGAGCAAAATTCAAACTCAAGCTTTCTGTTGAACACTGAAAAGTCTGAAATATGTGTGCAGACAAGAATTGATCATGCAAGGATGTTTCAGCGTGAATTTTCTTGACGTTGAAGTTTCCTTCGTAATATAAAACGGATTATAATAATAATAATAATAATATATTTTATTTATATAGCGCAAAATCTTGACAAAATCAAATCTAAGCGCTGAGCGTATACATGCATACATACCTACATACATATGAGCGTATACATGCATACATACATGCTTACATACTTACATACATAAATCTAAGCTGAGCGTATACATGCATACATACATACATACATAAATCTAAGCGTATACATACATACATACATACGTACGCACATGCATACATAATAATTACAATATTTATATAGCGCAAATCTCGACAAAATCAAATCCAAGCGCCGAAAAGACACACACGCACACACGCACGCACGCACGCACACACCCACACACACACACACACACACACACACACACACACACACACACACACACCACACACACACACACACACACACACACACACACACACACACATGCATGGCCACAAATGGGGAGAAAAGAATAAAAGCAATAAAAGCAAGAATAAAACCAATGGAAAACCACAGAGAGCACATCATATACAATTATATATTAAAACAAAGTGATTCCCCTCCGAGCGGAGACAGGCTGCAGAGGGGGGTTGAGTGAGGTTAGGATTTTATGCAGAGGAGAAAAGGTGAGTTTTGAGAGCGGACTTGAAGGAGGCAAAAGTAGGTTGCTGACGGACTGAGAGAGGAAGTTTGTTCCAGGAGAGTGGACCAGAAACAGAGAAGGCTCGTGGACCATAGGTATTGAGCTTAGTGCGTGGAAAGCGAAAAGTCAGAGGATCGGAGGCAGAGCGGAGGGTACGTGAGGGAACATAGATCTCAAGTAGGCTTGACAGGTAATCGGGGGCTGCGTTATTGAGGCTTTTGTAGCACATGGTGTCTACTTTGTACTGTATGCGCTTTGATACAGGGAGCCAGTGAAGTTGTGCCAGGAGAGGAGATATGTGGTCAGCTTTTTTCTTTTTGAGTACAAGGCGTACAGCATTGTTTTGAATGCGCTGTAGGATGTGAATGGTGGAGGCAGGAAGACCAGACAGGAGTGAATTGCAATAGTCAATGCGAGACATTATGAAGGAGAGAACGAGTTTTGCAGTTGTTTCGACAGAGAGATACTTCCTGATCAGGCTTATACGATGGAGATGATAGTAGCAAGATCTGGCAGTTTGAGAAACAAAGTTGTTCATGGACAGGGTAGAGTCAATGCAGACACCAAGGTTTTTAGCTGAATCAGAAATTGGGACTGATGTGTTACATAATGGGAGAGAAAGAGGAGGCAGCTGGGAAAGTTTCTGACGGGTGCCAATGAGGATAGCTTCTGTCTTGTCGTCATTAAGCTGAAGTCTATTGTGTGTCATCCAGTTCTTAATGTCCGAGTAACACTCAGGTGTCTTTCATGGTTTGCATGTAGAAAAATAGCAAAGCATGAAATATGTACAAGAAAGGCAAAACACGCATATGCTCTCTCTCTCTCTCTCTCTCTCTCTCTCTCTCTCTCTCTCTCTCTCTCTCTCTCTCTCTCCCTCACACACACACACACACACACACACACACACGCACGCACGCACACGCACACGCACGCACGCACACACACCATCCATTTCTGTAAGAATTGAAATAAAAGCTGGCCAAAAGTGTATAACAAGGTTTAGCTAATAGTACGGAAAATGCATTGTGCAAAGATGTTTTATTGACATCTCTGGAGATTTTCTTGATGTAAAAGTTTACTTTGCAAACTATGTCTGTATTTAGTGATTTGCATGAACACAAATAGCAAAGCATTAGACAAGGTGGCAGTGGAAATATGATAGAAGGGGAAGACACTGCTGTGACGGACAAAATGTGTAGTGTAGAGACATTGGATATACTGCATGCGATCAATAATGTTACCCTAGAAGGCTAATCGAGCAAACAATATTTTGGGGGAAAAAGTAGTTTAGCATCCCCACGTGTTTAGATTACTATCGCATTTTCTCTCATGCCAAACGTGACCTTTGGAGATCATGCTTGCAAACTGCGCTTTATGTTCTAACAGAAACTTTCTCTGGACAACAT
>CM060306.1:55519735-55527235 GCA_030674185.1 Monoplex corrugatus | reverse complement strand
CACACACACGCACACGCACACGCACACGCACACACGCACACGCACGCAGACACTAACACAAACATACACACGTCTGTGTGCGCGCTTGCACACACGCACAGACACACACACGCACACACGCACATACACACAAACACACACACACACACACAAACACACACACACACACACACACACACACACACATATACACACACACACAAACTCACACACACACACATTCTCCATTCACCTTAGAAGAGCTAAAAAAACACCATCTTGTCTCTACACAACAAAAGGAGTTCGGTAGGTGTCGATGCAGTTTCAACTGAAATGATTAAATATCTTCCAGAAAACTACACTACGCACAAAAAGTTAAGGATCACTTGCACAAAAATTCATAACTTTCAAAATAAGAAAGCCAATGCGTTGAAGTTTGGCAAACATTTAATTCCATGCTTTAGTGATAACGATACACAATTGCCTTCAATTTCGAGCAATCGTTTGGTGTGTACATTTGATCAAAGTGGGTACGTATCGAAATTTGATTTCCCAAAGTCATTGAAATCACAAGACAGGGCATTCTGATGCTCCCAAAAGTTCAGTAATGCGTGTAACCGCCATGGCTGTTCTGGCACTCGATGCAGCGAGTCCTCATCGAGTTGACCAGGTTGGTGAAGATCCTCTGTGGAAGCGCCTGCCACTCAGCCTGCAGCATCTGGTAGAGGTGTTGGGCATCCCTGGGAGGGGGGTGGTTGCTCCTCACTTTGCGATCCAGCTCATCCCAGAGGTTCTCAATCGGGTTGAGATCGGGACTGCATGCTGGCCACTCCATTCTGTTGACTCCAGACTGCTGCAGGAAGTCGTTGACCACTCTTGCCCTGTGGGGGCGAGCGTTGTCATCCTGGTAGACAGCCGTCGGTCCCATCTGCTGCAGTGTAGGCACAGCCAGCGGTCGAAGGATCTCATCCCGGTATCGGAGGCCAGTCAGGTTACCCTGTACATGATACAAGGGTGTTCTGTGGTGAAGGCTGAAGGCCCCCCAGACCATTACAGAACCTCCACCAAAGGCCATCTTTTCTTGGACAGTGGTGTCAATAAAGCGTTGCCCTGGGCGCCTCCAGACCCTCAGTCGGCCGTCGTTGTGGTTCATGGTGAAGCGTGATTCATCACTGAACAGGACCTGGGACCATTGCTGACGTGTCCACCTCACGTGACGTCTGCAGAAGGCGCGGCGTGCTGCCCTATGGGCTGGAGTTAAGCGTGGCCGTACAGCTGGGCGACGAGAACGGAGGTTAAACCCATGAAGGCGGTTCCGTATGGTCTGCTGGCTGATGTTGATGTTAGTAGCCACCTTCAGCTGCCTTCGAATGATGCTGGAAGAGGCTGTTCTTGTCTGCAGGGCTTGTCGTTCAATGAGACGATCTTCACGTGGGTTTGTCTTCTTCGGTCGACCAGATCTGCGTCTTTCATGGACCCTCCCAGTGGCTGTGAACGTTGAATCAGTCTGACAATGACCGAGATGGACACCTGAAGTCGCCTGGCCACTTCTCGCTTGGGAACACCATCTTGGAACCATGCAACAGCTCGTCCCCTCTCAAACTCGCTCAATTTTCGTCGTGGAGGCATTGTCAGATCAGGCCTACTACTGGTGGAATGTCTTCTTATAAAGCCAAGCAAGAGACAGCATCTCACACATAAACAGCAGTGCTTGCACGTGCATAATGGTTTTTCCATCTGGCTTGTTGCAATGTGTTCAGGCAGAACGGTCCAAAACAAGGTCCTTTTTCGCAAGTTTCCGCTTTTCCGTTTGCGGCCAAGCTCAGTAGTAGAGAATCCCGTGCAATTTTCGCACTAACACAACATCGCCCACTTACAACTGAACAAGAATTCATAACAATTTGGCTGGACTGAGAAATAAATAACAGTAGCGAACTGAGTTTATTACGCACCTGTTTTCTCATAGTGATCCTTAACTTTTTGTGCGTAGCTTATATTATTTTCTTACACAAAATTTTTCAGAGATGCTGGGTTAGTGGAACTATATCACAATTATGGCAAAAGTCTATTGTTATACCAGTATTAAAAGCAGGAAAGCCTAGAAACAATAAAAATAGTTACAGATCTATTGCGTTGACGTCGTCCCATACAAGCAAACGAATGGAAAAATTGGTTTTAAACAGACTTGTACATTACTGTGATAAAAATGTTATTCCAGTAAATCAGGCAGGTTTTAGAAAAGGGAGATCCACAGTTGAGCACCTGGTTAAACTTACAACTCACATCAAGAAACAGTTTGCCCACAGAAAAAGTCTTTTAGCTACTTTTTTTGATGTGAAAAAAGCTTATGATCAAGTTTGGCATACGCGTTTATTGTACAAGCTGAAATCTATTGGTTTTTCTGGCAATATGTATAATTACATTAAGTCTTTTTTAGCCAATAGAACTATTCAGGCAAGAGTGGGAACTAGTTATTCTACTTCACGACATCTTGATATGGGAATTCCACAAGGTTTATTTAATATCCTTATACAGGATCTTCCTAAAGCACTCTCAGATCGTGTTGTTCTGGCACAGTACGCTGATGATATATGTATTTGGATGAATATTACTTTAACAAAAACAACTGCACAGAGAGCGCAGAATTACATTAGGAAGTTGTATCCATCTGATCTTGATAATCTTGGAAACTATATGTTAGAAAATGGTCTGTCTTTGTCAGCGGAAAAAAACTAACATGATGCTATTTAATTCTGGTGGTACTTTAAGTAATTTACCTACTTTCAGATTGCTTGGTGAAGTGTTACATTACAAACAGATTGTAAAATTTCTGGGAGTCTTTATGACATCGAAATTAAACTGGAATGTCCATTTTAATTATATTTCAACAAAAGCAAGAAAAGCCTTAAATTTTCTAAAGATAATAAGCAGATTACCTTGGGGAATGGATACAAACATACTACTTCATCTGTCAACAGCACTTGTACGATCTAAATTATCCTATGCACAAGAAGTGTTCTTCAGTGCACCAAAATATCTATTAAAGAAGATACAAAGCTCAGACTGCAAAAGTATTAAAATTGCTCTAGGTATCCCTACTCATGCTTCTAATCTGGAAACGTACAAAGTTGCTGGAATTCTGCCTCTGAACAACTATCGTGAGCTAGCGACAGCAAAATTTGCAGTTAGACTACTATCACAAATGGATAATTTTGTGAGTAAGGAAATTGAAATCAGATCTGATGTTGACTTTCCAAAGCGAACAAAAAGCATTTCATCACAAATGACTGTTGCAACTTACATATCTGACTTGGTCAAACAATCTAACAAAAATATGGATGAAATAGCTGAGACACCATCAACAACGCCTATCCCTACATGGGAAATGCTAAAAGCCTCTTTTGATATTGATTATACAGACGCTAAGAAATCTGAAAACGTCAACATTTCGATATCCACAGCAAGAGAACACATCGATGAAAAATACCGTGCCCACCTTCATATTTTTACCGATGGATCAGTCTTAGAAAATAAATGTGCTGGAGCAGCATTTCATGTTCCAAAATTTAAAGCAAAAAAGTCATTTTTCGTAGGGGCAAACATATCTATCTTTACAGCGGAATTAGTCGCTATTATACAAGCATTACATTATCTAGTAAATCATAAACCCGTGCCTTTCAAAGTAGTTTTTGTTGACTCAAAATCTGTTTTATATGCTTTACGTTCTTTTGATACCGATGCAAGACCTGATTTAACTACTGAGGCAAATCATCTTATACATCGTTTAAGGGTCAAAGGTACAGATATCAGTTTATGCTGGGTGCCTTCTCACGTTGGTCTTCACGGCAACGAAGTAGTTGACAGAGCAGCTAAGCAAGGCGCGCAGAATTCTGATAATTCTATAGAATTACATGTTCGTACTTCCGTAAAAGAAGCTTGCAACTTGCTCGAATCAACCTCATGGTCTCGATTTTATGAACATTTAAATGAACAGTTTGTGTCACAACAAATGATAAAACTTACCGTTCAAAACGTATGTAAAAAAATTGCAGTCTTCTTCCATGTATCATTTGAGATCGATTGTTGCTGTTCGTTTTCGTATTCAGCTGAACGCGTTAAAAACAAAATATTGTAAAAATGTCAAGTGTATTTGCGGCGAACAGTTCACACTGTTTCACTGCTTATTCTACTGCAAAATTCTACATTCCTTTTTACCAAAAATGTTTACTCAAGAAAAGTATTCTGAAACTGATTTCCAAAAAGTTACATCAGATCAATCTTTATTAGTTAAAATTTCAGAATCATTAGTTCACAGTCCTGTTAACGCATTACTTTAACTGTATGCGGTTTGTGTATTAGTGTTACAATTTCCCTTCATATTGTTGAAGTTAATTGTTAGAGTTAAGTTTTCGTTCCATTTTCCTGTTCTCCCACCTATTTATGTCTTTTTACTCTATCTCCTCTCTGCCCCAATCCAACCTGCTTAACTATCGTTCTACATATTATATATATTCCTCTCCTCCCCCCCCTCCCCCGTCTAATATCACTTATAGTGAAAAGACGTTAAATCAAAGAACGAACACACACACACAAACACACACAAACACACACACACACACACACACACACACACACACACACACACACACACACACACACACACACACACACACACACACACACACACACACACACACACGCACACAGGCACACCGACACACACAGACGCGCGCTCAATCTTAATGTCTCTGTGTCCAACTGATTCTCCTTTCTTAACCTCATCTACATTAAACATCACTGTAGATTCATAAAACTCGGTGTGACGAGAGAAAAGGGCATGGGTTGTTGTTGAGAGATGCAGACAGTCTGGAATCTTGAGACCCCACAAGTGCTGTAAATTGTTGTAAATCCGTTGGAATGAGCACATACGTGTATCATTCACATCTTGTCAGTTTTGGCCTTTCATGTTTATATTTATTTAGTTTTTTTGTTTGGTTGACTGTTTGTTTGTTTGTTTGTTTGTTTGTTTGTTTGTTTGTACATTGTTCTCCCCACCCACCCCTAGAAACGTTTTGTTTTATTTTTGTTACCTTGCATTTTGGTTCTTTCATTCTTTATTTCCTTCTGACTTTTTTCTTTGCTTTCTTTTATGTTTTAGTCATTTATTTGTTTTTGTTTCATGCTGTATTTTTTCTATTCGCAACTCGTTAATATTTTTGTTGCTGTTTGTCAGTTGTTTGTTTGGCTGGTTGATTGGATGTTTGGTGGTTTTGAAATCGTTTCTCCTTTTGTTTGTGCTCATGTTGGTGTTCTTGTTTGGTTTGTTAATAGGGATTTTTGTTTTGTTTTTGTTTGTGCTTTTTCTTCTTTCTTTCTTTTTCTTTCTTTTCTTTTCTTTTTTTCTTTCTTTCTTTCTTTTCTGTCTGTCTTGTTTACTTCCTTCCTTCCTCCCTTTATGTATTTATTTATTTATTTATTTATGTATCAATATTTATTTATTTATTTGGTTACTTGTTTGATTGTTCACCTAAGAGACGGAAGCATCATTAAACGTGAACAGTATTTTTTTTCAATTGTTGTCACACTTCTGAATGTTCTGCGTTTCTTTACCACCTTCCTACATTCCCTTTTAAGAACTGTCCTGGTTTCATTATTCTTATTCTTTCCTTTTTTCGTTTATTATTTGTTTCTTTGTTTCTTTTGTCTGTTTTTTAGTTTTTCATTTTTTCCTCGATCAAAAAAGGAGACTGTTTTACATCGATCAGAGAGGGGTGTTGATCTGTGTCTCTGGGCTGTGTGTCTGTCTCTGACAGAATGACAGAAATGTGTGAACAAAATTGTTCTCATTTGTGTCTAAATAGATTTTTACCAAATTAGAATCATAGATGTGGACCGTTGAGGTGTTGCGAAAGAAAATTTGGCGCTCAATGTTTAGGTCACACGAACCAAAAATCAAAACCTCTAGAAGAAGTGGTTAAGCAGGACTTTCTCAGAAACTGTTGATCAATTTAAAATGTCTTTTCAGTGTTTTGACGATCTACCCTTCTCCTCCATGCGTGTCTTGTTTTATTTCATCATAATCTGGACTGTCTGTTTTAACCCTATGACTCCCGCACCCTGCCCACCAGTATCCCGAATGTCAACCATGATAGCAAAGCAAAAACTTAACTCTTTGAATCCCTCACCAAATCCTGCAGGAAGCTGGTGGATTGGGTGAGTAAGACAAAAGGTTTTCTGCACTTGGTGGATAGGATGCGGAGTCAAAGGGTTAAATCAATATCGAGCTTGCCATGACACGTTTCATCCATCCTTCTCTGTCAGACACTGCAGTAGGTAGTTCATCATACTGACAGCCCGTATCATCCATCAGTTGGTCGATGAAGGTCTTCTTTGGACGTCCTGGTCTTTGTTTGCCATGACTGGGTCTCCATAGTAGAACATCTCCCTCCAGTTTTTCTTTGCTACGCCAGAAGTGTCCCGCGAAACGCAGTCTTTGTTGACGTATTGATTTACTGATTGGTGGGATCTGACCACATAACTCTTTGTTAGTTGGATTTTCTCTCCAGGATTTGTTCAGAGCTGCATGCAGCATTTTTGTGTATGCTCCATCAATCTTCTTCTCCAATGTCGTTGTTAGGGTCCAAGAAATTGAGCCATATGTGAGAATGGACTCTACTGCTGCTCGGAAGAAGTTCCTTTTCAGGTTGTCTGGTAAATTGGGTTTCCAGATTTTGTCCAGTTGATTTAGAGCGCCCCAGGCATTTCCGAGTCTGGTATTGACGTCTTGTTCTATGGAGTCAATGTAGCTGCCTAGGTAAACAAAGACTGTATAAGAAGGGATAATTTCAGAATGGCTTGATCACGTCGTTTTATTTTGTTTGCTTGGTTTCCTTTTCCACGCCCAGACATCCCTTCCACCACCACCACCCCCCCCCCCCCATGTCCATCTAAATCCCTTCTGCACACCTCTTCTGCAATATGGCTTGCATGCTTTAGATGCACAACGTTTATTGCGATGGGAATGATGGGTATAAGGGAAAGGTAAAGGATAGTTGTTCCAGAAAGCTGGCAGTCTGGAGTCTCCTAATCTCAGAAGTGCCGTAAACCCATCGGAGTGAGCAAAGTCGTCATTCAAACGAGACCAGTCTCCTCCATGTCTTGTCCATGTCTGCTTTACACATTGCGTATTCCTCTCTCTCTCTCTCTCCTCTCTCTCTCTCTCTCTCTCTTCTCCTCTCTCTCTCTCTCTCTCCTCTCTCTCTCTCTCTCTCTCTCTCTCTCTCTCTCTCTCTCTCTCTCTCTCTCTTCTTCTTCTCTCTGTCTGTCTGTCTTCTGTCTTCTCTGTCTCGTCTGTCTTCTGTCTCTGTCTTCTCTGTCTGTCGTCTCTCTCTCTCTCTCTCTCCTCTCTCTCTCTCTCTCTCTCTCTCCTCACGTGGGAGTGTTGGTGACCTGTTCAGAATGAATAGTGTTTCAACTTTCTGGGAATTATATGACAAAAATTGCCTCTTTTTCTGTCCCTAT
>CM060306.1:55507235-55514735 GCA_030674185.1 Monoplex corrugatus | reverse complement strand
TGGAGTGGCTACTTTGTGTCTCGCCAACTTTCCGTCACAACAACTTCATCAAGCTACTAGTTCGTATGTTCAAGCACACCGGAGATGTGCATAAATCGTGACTGTAACCCCACTTAAGTTATCCCATGGGGTTGTCGGGGGATCTTTCAGCATTTACAGTATCCCCAACTTTTAGAAGGTGCTAGAAATTCTCCATTTACTGTCACTTTTGTTTCTCGCTTCTTTGTCTCTTCCTGTCATTTTCTGCCGTGCTGGTTCATTCACCTGTATGTTGTTCATAAACCCTTCAGTCCTTCCTCTCAGGATTGAAAATTGGGCACATGTCTTAACAGCAATTTTGGCTTCAAGGTAATAAGATGTTGTTGCGATGTTGCTTCGTTGTGGGCACTGTGTTCCCACTTGGTGGTGTTGATGCCAGTGTCCAGACCTTGGGTATCTCCAGGAGACTTTGTGGGAGGTTTTATCTTTAAGAATATGTTGATGGTGCACCAACTTGCGGTAGGAGCAGAGTTCAGCAGTCTTTGGTCGTTGTCGTTCGCATTGCCAACACCGAGGTGTCCGAGACAGTTTAGTCGTGAGTTGTGGTCCGATCTGACACTAGCATTGAAACGGCAGAGCTGAATGATGTGCATAGATTCTGGAACCTTGTTAATGGTAGGGTCAAAGTCTTCACTGAACTGATCTTTCGTCTCTTGAAGAGAACTCAGCACTGGAGTGAAGACACTCAAGATGTTCACTTTACCAGACGACTGTCAAATGTTGATGAAGAAAATGCCTTCTGAATCACCGTTGGTAGGAACTATCATGGGCAGCAAGCTGTTCTTAACGCAAAGCCTACGCTGTGCAGACGAGGTTCCTAATGGGGTCTATAATGCTAGAGGAAGATATAGTCCTTTCTCACAGCATGCCCTTTGCAGCAAGCCTGGTCTCTTGCAATGCTTCTCTGTCTATGCCCATTCTCCTCAGCTCAGAATCGATGATTGCTAGTTTCCTTCTGTCGATTATTAGTTGGAGGTCCTCTAAAAGGTCAGAGCACGAGGTCCTGACGTTCCAAGTGGCCAGTTGTGACAATTTTCCGCTTTTCGATCATTTCTAAGTTCCATGCACCCATAGAAACAGGCAGACACTCGCGGATCAGCACTCTGTTTTCACGTTGAACTAAACCCTCTTACCTGTTGTATTTCGTTTTGATTTTGCTGCCTCTGAAGCATCACCAGGGCAAATTCTGTGGAACACTGATCAATGCGATGGGTGTGGAGATCCTGGGCTGACCAGATATCAGGATCCCCCTCTTGGCCTTGCTGATGTGGTCCAAAGGAATGCGTAGCAGTACATTTGGCATCAGCTGGGCTTCCGGAGTTGCCTGAAGGAAGCGTGATACTCCTTCCATCCACCTTATGGACTCAACTTGCGGTTTGTGCAGGTTTACGCCTTAGACTTTATTTTGCCCGAAGATGTCAATAAAAACGGTGGATTCCAATATTGTCTGTCTGTCTTCATACGACTTCATAGCCGACAAAATTGTAACATTAACTGTCTGGTCCACCGTTAGGATTCCAGTCCATACATACATACGTACGTATATGCATACATACATACATACATACATACATACATACATACATGCATACATACATACATACACGCATACATGCATGCATGCATACATACATACATACATGTGATGGTAGTCCTTCGTTGCCGAAGATGACGATGAAATCCTGCAGCTCATCTGTGGACGCGCATGTGGCTGTACAATCCGATCTTGGATGTACAATGTCTGTTGCAGTGGGGACACTGGAATGTCGTGGTTGGGGTGGTTGGATTATGTCTCCTCTCTCTTCTGATAGTCAGCTTCTCCCTGTAGTTGATATCGCTGTTTCTGCTGGCAAGATGGACGGCCCTGCGCCAGGCGTTCCTTTCGGTGGCAGTTCTTTCGAGTTCTTTGGGGGTAACCTGTGCAAACTGGAGGTTTGCCTTTATCGTATCCTTGAAACGTTTTTTGGCCTCCCGAGATTTCTTTTGCCACTTGTGAGTTCGCCGTACAGCAGTTGTTTGGGCATTCGGTGGTCTTCCATGCGGATGACATGGCCGACCCATCTCAGTTGGGCTTTGACAAGCAGGCTTTCTATGCTTTGTGAGCTTGATCGGTTGAGGACCTCAATGTTGGTGATGCGGTCTTGCCACCGGATGCCAAGTATGCTGCGGAGAGCCCTTTGGTGGAACTGCTCTAATTTGTTGATGTGCTTCCTGTAGAGTGTCCAAGTCTCCGAACCGTAGAGGAGGGAGGAGTGCACAACGGCATTGCACACTTTGATTTTTGTTGACAGCCGGACATTGTGCTGGTTTAGTACCTTGTTTTTCAGTCTACCGAGAGCCTGGCTGGCTTTGCTGATTCGTGAATCAATTTCCTGATCGATGGAGCCGTCTGCAGAGATGATACTTCCAAGGTATTTAAAGTTCTTGGTGTTCTTCAGACTGTTGCCGTCGATGGTGATGTTTGGAGACAGTGGGTTAGTTTGTGGGGCAGGCTGGTGAAGAACTTCAGTTTTCCCGATGCTTATTGTAAGTCCAAAGAGCTTTGAGGCTTCTGCGAAGTGATTGAGCATTGTTTGCATGTCCGCTTCAGAGTGAGCATTCAAGGAGCAGTCATCGGCGAAGAGCGCCTCTTGAAGGAGTTCTGTGCTGGTTTTTGTCTTGGCTTGCAGGCGACGTAGATCAAAAAGGGAGCCATCCAGGCGGTACTTTAGGTATATTCCCTTGTCAAGATCCTTGCAGGCGTGGGAAAGCATGGCGGTGAAGAAGATATTGAAGAGGACTGGTGCCAGGACACAGCCTTGTTTGACGCCATTTGTAATTTCGAATTCGTCAGTCATGTTGCCACTTGCAAGAACTTGCCCACTCATGCCTGTGTGGAAGAGCTGGATGATCTTTAGGAATTTGGGAGGGCAGCCAATCCGTTCTAGGACAGTCCACAGGGCTTCTCTGTTGACCGTGTCGAAATACATACATACATACATACATATATACATACATACATACATACATACATACATACATACATACATACATACATACATACATACATACATACATACATACATGCATACATACATACATACATACATGCATACATGCATACATTCTTAGATAAGGCCACAACCAACCTCCGTTATTTTACCACTGTTGAGCTTCAAACTCATTGTTGTATGTGGTTTGTTTGATGTGTTACTACTGTCTTCCCATCTTCGCCTTGTCCAGCTCTGGGATAACTTTGTTAGCATGTAAGATTTTTAGAATCGGTAGGATTTCTTTTTATGATTGGTGTGAAGTTTCAGAACTTCACTTTTTTCAGTATTTGGATAGATGTGAATATAACTACAGAGAAAAAAAATAGGGTTAGCAAAGAACAAAGTCACAAAAACTCAAGGCATTTGCCATGTTATTTTTTTATCGTTCGTTCTTTAATTTAACGTCTGTTCACTATGAGTGATATTAGACGGGGGGGGGGGAAGGGAGGGGGGGAGGGGGGAATGGAGGATGAGAGGTGGGCGAGTTGCATTGTGGGGAGAGGGGAGACAGAGTAAAAGACATAAATAAATGGGTAAATAGAAAAATGGAACAAGATTTTAACACTAACAATTAACATTAACAATGTGAAGGAAAAATTTAACGCTAAAATACTAACTTCATAAACTTAAAAGCAATACATTAACAGGACTGTGAACCAATGATTCTGAAATTTTAACTGATAAAGACTGATCAGAAGTTACTTCTTTAAAATGAGTTTCAGAATAGTTTTCTTGTGTAAATATTTTTGGTAAAAAAGAACGTAGCATTTTGCAGTAAAATAAACTGTGAAACAGTGTGAATTGTTCTCCGCAAATACACTTGATATTTTTACAATATTTTGTTTTCAACGCGTTTAGCTGAATACGAAAATGAACAGCAACAATCGATCTCGAATGATATATGGAAGAATACTGCAATTTTTTACATACATTTTGTAATGAAAGTTTTATCATTTGTTGTGTCACAAACTTTTCATTGAAATGTTCATGAAATCGAATCCATGAAGCTGATTCTAGCAAGTTGCAAGCTTCTTTTACGGAAGTTTTAATACGTAATTCTGTAGTATTATCAGTGTTGTGTGCACCTTGTTTAGCTGCTCTGTCTACTACTTCGTTGCCATGAAGACCAACGTGAGAAGGCACCCAGCATAAACTGATATCTATACCTTTTGTCCTTAAACAATGTATAAGATGATTTGCCTCAGTAATTAAGTCAGGTCTTGTGTCTGTATTAAAAGACTGTAAGGCATATAATACAGATTTTGAATCAACAAAGAGAACCACTTTAAAAAAGACAGGTTTAAGGTCTACTAAATAATGCAACGCTTGTGTAATAGCGACTAATTCCGCTGTAAATATAGATATATTTGGCCCAAGGAAAAATGACTTTTGTATTTTAAATTTTGGAACACAATACGCTGCTCCAGCAGATTTATTTTCTAAGACTGACCCATCGGTAAAAATATGGAGGTGGGTACGGTATTTTTCATCGACGTGTTCTCTTGCTGTGCATATCGAAATGTTAATGTTTTCATATTTCTTAGCATCTGTATAATCAATATCAAAAGTGGCTTTAAGCATTTCCCATGAAGGGATAGGCGTTGTGGATGGTGTCTCAGCTATTTCATCCAAACTTATGTTAGACTGTTTGACTAAATCAGATACGTAAGTTGCAACAGTCATTTGTGATGAAATGTTGCTTGCTCGTTTTGGAAAGTCAACATCAGACCTTAGTTTAATTTCCTTGCTCACAAAATTGTCCGTTTGTGAAGTAGTTCTGATTGCAAACTTTGCTGTCGCTAGCTCACGATAGCTGTTCAGAGACAGAATTCCAGCAACTTTGTACGTTTCCAGATTTGAAGCATGGGCTGGTACACCTAGTGCAATTTTAAGACTTTTGCAGTCTAAACTTTGAATCTTCTTTAGTAAATATTTGGGTGCACTGAAGAAAACTTCTTGTGCATAAGATAATTTAGATCTTACAAGTGCTGTTGATAGATGGAGAAGTATGTTTGTATCCATTCCCCAAGGTAATCTACTTATTATCTTTAAAAAATTTAAGGCTTTTCTTGCTTTTGTTAAAATATAATCAAAATGGGCATTCCAGTTTAATTTCGATGTTATAAAGACTCCCAGAAATTTTACAACCTGTTTGTAATGGATCGCTTCACCATGCAGCCTGAATGTAGGCAAGTTATTTAAAGTACCACCAGGATTAAAGAGCATCATGTTAGTTTTTTCTGCTGACAACGTCAGACCATTTTCTAACATGTAGTTTCCAAGACTATCTAGATCAGATTGATACAACTTCCTGATGTAATTCTGCGCTCTCTGGGGAGTTGTCTTTTTTAAAGTAATATTCATCCAGATGCATATATCATCAGCGTACTGTACCAAAACAACACGATTTGAGAGTACTTTAGGAAGGTCATATATAAGGATATTAAATAAAATAGGTGCTATCACTGAACCTTGAGGAATTCCCATGTCAAGAGATCGTGAAGAAGAATAACTTGTTCCCACTCTTGCTTGAATTGTTCTATTGGCTAGATAGGACTTAATATAATTATACATATTGCCAGATAGACCAATAGATTTCAGCTTGTACAATAAACGTTTATGCCAAACTTGATCATAAGCTTTTTTCACATCAAAAAATGTTGCTAAAAGACTTTTTCTACGGGCAAATTGTTGTTTTATCTGAGTTGTAAGTTTAACCAGGTGCTCAACTGTGGATCTCCTTTTTCTGAAACCTGCCTGGTTTACCGGAATAACGTTATTTCTATCACAGTAATATATAAGTCTGTTTAGGATCAATCTTTCCATTAGTTTGCTCGTATGGGACGTCAAAGCAATAGGTCTGTAACTGTTTTTATTGTTTTTAGGCTTTCCTGCTTTTAATATGGGTATAACAACAGACTTTTGCCATACCTGTGGTACAGTTCCACTTACCCAGCACTTCTGAAAAAGTTTATGTAAGAAAATAATATAATTTTCTGGAAGATGCTTAATCATTTCATTTGAAACTGCATCGACACCTACCGAACTCCTTTTGTTGTGTAGAGACAAGATAGTGTTTTTTTAGCTCTTCTAAGGTGATCGGAGAATTAAACCAGCGATCATTCTGAGGTAATGGATCTATGAAGATAGGGTTGTTAGCTGCCGTTTCTCTGTAGTGTTTGCTGTTAGGAGACAACCCGTCTACTTTACTATTTTCAGCAAAGAGTTCTACAAAAGTTTCAGCTTTGTCCATGTCAGAAGGAAATTTGTTACACGTATCAATCATTATTGGACACGTGGGTAAATTGGCCCCGTTTTTCATTTGATTCATTTTTGTCCAGACTTTATGGAAATCCTTAAAATCAGAAATTTCTTTGGTGCAGTATGATGCCCAATAATCTTTCTTTGCTTCAGCAATGATTTTATTACACTGATGTTAGCTTTTTTCATTTCCATGTGATCGTCGGGTTTTCTGCTTTTGATGTAGATTTTGAATTTATCTTTTTTATACTGAACTGCTTTCTCACATTCCTCTGTCCACCAAACATTACCCAAACGATTATTGGACTTA
This sequence comes from Monoplex corrugatus, assembly GCA_030674185.1. Lineage (NCBI taxonomy): Eukaryota > Metazoa > Mollusca > Gastropoda > Littorinimorpha > Ranellidae > Monoplex > Monoplex corrugatus. The sequence goes on along the minus strand of CM060306.1, from coordinate 55,508,093 downwards.
TAAGTTTTGAGTTTCGGGATGGAGAGGTCCGCAGCAGCTAGAACTGACTCCTGGAACTTAGAAAACATAACGTCTACATTTTCACTTTCATAATGCTTATATTCTTGATTAGCAAGAGCAGTCCGAAACAAGGACCACTCAGCGCGCACGTAATTATATTTTGGTATGATGTCAGGAGTGCTGTCTTTCTATTTCTATTTTTTTATCGAGATTTATATGTGACTGATTTTCAAGACATAAGTATCAGTCTATTTGTGTGTGTGTGTTGTGTGTGTGTGTGTGTGTGTGTGTGTGTGTGTGTGTGTGTGTGTGTGTGTGTGTGTGTGTGTGTGTGTGTGTGTGTGTGTGTGTGTTCGTTCGTTCGTTCTTTGATTTAACGTCTTTTCACTGTAAGTGTGTGTGTGTGTGTGTGTGTGTGTGTGTGTGTGTGGTGTGTGTGTGTGTGTGTGTGTGTGTGTGTGTGTGTGTGTGTGTGTGTGTGTGTGTGCGTGCACATAGGCGTGCGTTTGTGTGTATGTGTCTGTCACGTGTTCTTTGTAATGTGATTTCTTTTCTGTATGATAGATCTATTGTTGATTTATTTCTTTTTCTTTTTTATTGCACTACATTTTGTGCAAAGTGCTTAGGAGCTTGCTTCTTTGGATATAAACCTTCAGTAGAGGTAGTAGTAGCAGCAGCAGCAGTAGCAGCAGCAGCAGTAGCAGCAGCAGTAGTAGCGGTGGTAGTAGTTGTAGTTAGTAGTAGTAGAAGAAACAATAGAAGCAGTAGAATAAGTAGAAATACTAGTCGCCGCGGTGTAGTGGCTAGCGCAACAGGCTACCAACTGGAAGGTTGTGGGTTCGAATCCCCACCAGTCCC
>CM060306.1:55489735-55502235 GCA_030674185.1 Monoplex corrugatus | reverse complement strand
TACACCAGCTGAACTATGATGACTTCAGCAATACTCATTATTCCACATTTTACCAAAGCTCTAAATGTTTCCTTCTCGTCCATCAATGGTATTGACATTTTCAATCATTTAACATCGTTGTTGCATAAGCAATTGAGTCGCAGTAGAAGAAGTGATCAATGGTTAGATTATGATTCTATTGTTGTTGTTGTTGTTTATGAAGTATATTTCTCAGTGTGTTAGATTAGTAGTAGGGATGCCAGGGGCTCTTTCAGAATAGATAGTATCCCCACCTTCTGGAAATTCTTTGCCAGTATTTTCCTCTTTTTTGTCACTCTCTCTTTGTTTCTTCCCTGTTCCCTAACTTTCTGTGTTTTTTTTTTTTCTATGATTTTCTATCTTGCTCTCTTTAGAGTTAATAGGAAATGGGCTATTCTCTTCCTTTCATATCTGAGGAGAGATGTCCATCCTCTTTGGGATGATTCTTGGACAGCAGGCAGTCAGTTCTGTAAATGTCTTGGGTATTTCTCTCCCTCGTATTTAATGTCTATGGATGGAAAATCGTCATTTGCTTCATTGTCTTAAGCTAATGAGCAATTCTTTGACATCACTGTTTATAGACAAAGGCAGTCCATCATCTTTAAGATATATGGACACAGGGCAGTCCCTTTTATGTATTGTCTTTGACCTGAGAGCAATTCCTACACTTTAATGTCTGTAGCCAATGAGTAGTTTCTTACCAAAGATTTATGGGCGATGGGTAGTCCCCCATCCTTTTGGTCTGTCGGTATACGGCAATTCTATATTTTAATGTCTATGGAGAGATGTTTCTCCCCTTTCTTAAGGGTTCATTAGAAACGGACAGTCTGTTCCCTTTAATGTCTTGGGCTAGTGGACAGTCCTTTGTCTGAAATGTCTTTAGTTTATGCGCAGTCCCTTCTCACTGTGACCTTGAACAAACATCAGATGACATAAAATTTGATGTGAAGTAAGGACAGTGGTAGATTGTCCCAAAAGTGAAAACAGAATTTAGATATTCTGAGGAGTTCTGGAGAAAATGTTGTTCACACACCTTCATGACAAAATAACTTTAAGTTTCTGTCCTTGCTTGATCCCTGTGACCTTGAACTTGGCGTCATGACCTCCAAATTTATGCATTTGTGAATTGTCAATGGTTGATACAGATTTAGTATAAAGACCCATCCATGAACGGCTGAGGACGTCTTGCTCACACTATTTTATTAGACAGACAGGAATACACACACCTCCCTCTCTGATCGATCTGAAATACCTCCTCCGCCCTTTTTCAAAAGGGAGATGAAAAATAAAAAGGAACCGGGCTTTTCGAAACGTAGGAATGGAGACACAGAGTGAGACGGGAGAAATGTTGCAGTCCATTTCCTTCCGTTTGTCTAGCCAGACTGGCAACCAGCAAATTAGGACACTCTTCTTTTACGCACAGTACAGACTTTCTTTCACTTTAACCAACCTCAAGCAACAGTCTTTCAGTTTCATCTGTCTCAAGGGATGGGTTCCTACAGCCACATTCTATACGTTTGTCAGGGACCTTCCTCGACCTTGGGGATCAACCACGATGTCAGCTGCCGAGTTAAAGACAGGGTGTTAAACTGCAAGTGGTATCGCAGCAGACTAGACTTGTCCCTGTGTGAGATCACTTACTTGGCGTTGTTAACTGTTTCCCAGATATTGATTTACCAGTTCTTTGTCTGGCATGCCCTTGGGGTTACGTTTTATACCAAAACAAATAGCAGAGAAAATGAGCATAAGAAGACGATGTTGCGCCACTTGGAATCAGTTAAGAAAATGTAAGTAAGCACAATTTCAGTCAATCAATCAACAGTTATTCTGTCAGTCCCGATGAGGAATTTAGAATAACACATCTTTAAAGGCCCCAAAATTTCAAGGTTGATTCTAAATCGCCAACTTCTTTCCTGCAGAACTATTTTGTGTATTTGCGTGTGTGCATTTGGTGTTTGTGTGTGGTGTGTTGTGTGTGTTGTCTGTGTGTAGTGTAGGGGTGTGCGTGCGTGTGTGACATTTCCTCCAGCATAACTATTTGTGTGTGTGTGTGTGTGTGTGTGTGTGTGTGTGTGTGTGTGTGTGTGTGTGTGTGTGTGTGTGTGTGTGAGTGAGTGTGTGTGTGTCTGTGTGTGTGTCTGTCTGTGTATATATCTGTCTGTCTGTCTGTGTGTTTCTGCAGACTTGTCACGTCTTATGACGTTTGAGGGCGCCTCCTCAGATACCAACAATCATGACAGAGGTACGATGACCGATAGATCAACCACATGTTTACTCCATGACCAGTGAAGGCCAGTCAGGGAGCTTCTGTGGCATAAGAGTCATATCGTAATGATCTACAAGAGGGATCACATGCTTCTTGGCTTCAATGTCAAGATTTTTGTGTCTGAGAAAGATATGGAGACAGACAGATGCACAGACCGTCAAACAAAAATAGACTTAAAGGAAGAATGCGTGATTGATTATAAATTAACACAAAATCTGAATGAACAAGTTTGTCACAATTTTCTGTTTTGTTCTTATTGTTTTTGTTTGCACTGTTTTTGCAAAAAAGACAACAGACAAAAAAACAACAAAACGATGAAAAAGAGACTGTTGAATTCTACTAAGGAATTAAAAACAATTGCCAAACGTTTTTGGAGGGAAAAAATTTCAAAGTTTTCGGAAGGACTTATAAAGTGTTTTTAAGGCAACGTTGTACACAATTGTCACTTCGCTAGAGCAGATGAATATTACAAAAAAAAACCGGATGAAGTTTTCGACAAGATAATTGTATACAGGTGAAGAATGAATATAATCAAAGCAAATGTATTTCATTTTTAGGCAAACTGAAAAAATGAATTTATCAGTGAAAACAATATGCACATTTTGAGAAAAGATATACAGTGATTTGTAGAATAATTTTTTCCATGCCATTTCATACAATCCTCAGAGAACTGCAGTTATTGCCGTTTATATGATATGTGTACTTTGTTACTGCTGTGATTTACCAGCATTATTTCTATTTGCACTGTCCTTGTACTATATTGATTCATGAATTCTCAAACTGTTTCTTTCTATTTTTGACTTACAAAAAGTTGGAAACTAAACAATTACCTATGGATCTTTATGTCTACAAACAATGGTTATTCACATAGGAATTAAACTTCTTCGAACATTTCAACGTCGTTCCTGTCTTTACTTTATGGTAGGATTTATGATCAGTTGTTTGCTTAACCTTTAGGTTTATTTTGTTCACACGGGGTTGTTAAAACTGTAGGTGTTCATAACTTGAATCTTCATTTCTTGACCTCTTGGTCAGTGGCCAAGACCGTTGAAGAAAGTATATTTAACATGAATTTTTCATAACGGCAATAGCCACTACGGTTTAACGTTTTGCAACGAAAAATGCAGGATTTTTAGCTCATGAACTCGTAAACCTTAAAAGGGGTTTCTACTTTCCTTTCCTCATACAAGCAGGTTTTATTTCATTTTCACATTCAGAAAGTCAACATGCTTCTTTTAACATGGAAAAAACCCAGGCAGAAAGGGACAGAAAAACAGCAAATGATTATGAAACTATGCACCTTTATGAGCAGTCTTAAGGCTGAAACTTGAAGCATTATTAAATGTCGATAATATGCGCCATTTAACATAGTTGAATACATAATAATGAGAGTTTTTATAATAGATCATTACAGATCGTTCTTTATTGGCCCTTTCCCCGAACTTATTTGGGACACACTGCACGTAACACATAATCAGTCAGTTGTTGTTGTCATTACTGTTGGGATTACGATGATGAATGTGGCTGCTGTTATCGTTGTTGCTGTCATTATTCTTACACCACGTCAGTATAATCTCTTTGTCAGAGTGCATATTGGTTTTACAGCTTTTATTTATTTTTGGCTGTGGCATGATGATGAAAACTTATTGAATTCTTTAGAAAAAAAAAAACATGCAAAAGAAGTAGAGCAAGGCATCCACACTGCCTCGCCTGCTTTTATGACTAGGCTCTTGCTGTAACAAAACTATTCATCTCTTTCAACTTCCAGTGGGCCGCAAACACCTCTTCGATCCTCACGCTTTATAGAGGAAGCTGGTCTTTCAGGAACACAATTGCAATCCTTTGTTCGTTAATGACTGGCTGCAGCAGAGCATTATTTTGTTAACGAGGGGCTGTAACAGAGCTTGTGAGTGGGCTTTGTGTTTTTAACACACAAACACAGGTAATTAAACAGAGATTACAGACAATGTGTCGGTTCTGTTCTATTTTAGACCACAGAAAATCAAGAAAAAGAAGGCGAAATATCATCACTGGCATGCAAGGATTCAAACAGAAAAGAACACTCAAACAACCAGAGTTAACAGCAATAAGAATGTCATGTAGTGGCTATACTTCACATGCATTATTTCTATTATGTGTTGTTCTGAAGAACTTCAAATGTACATGAGAAGGAAAAAAACTAAGAAATAGACATGTATAACGACGGTTTCGGATACATTCACGCGCTATAAATGAATGTATATTGCCTTTACATCAGTGCTATTTTGTATGTTTATCTTTCTGTGTTGTGTTTTACTGTCTCTCTATGCCTCTGCCTCTCTGTCTGTCTGTCTGTCTGTCTGTCTGTCTGTCTGTCTATCTTCTGTCTCTGTCTGTCTCTGTCTCTGTCTCTCTCTCTCTCCCCTCTCTCCTCTCTCTCTCGCCCTCTCTCTGTCTACTGTCTGTCTTCTGTCTGTCTCTCTCTCTCTGTCTCTCTCTGTGCCTCTCACTGTCTCTGTCTTTCTCTGTCGCTCTGTCTCTGTCTCTGTAAACTCGTCATATTCAACACTGAAACAGCATGAACAAGGTTACAAGTCATTTACTGGCTTTGTGATCCTCACCTCATTAACCCTCTGACTCCCGCACCTGTCCACCAGTTTCCTGTATCTTCAACCATGCTAGCAAAGCAAACACTTTACCCATTTGACTCCCTCACCCTATCCACCAGCTTCATGCGGGAAGCTGGTGGATAGGGTGAAGGTGTCAAAAGGTGATTTTTTTTTTGCAGCAAGTGGATTGGGTGCGGGAGTCAAAGGGTTAAGCGAGGAGGACATGAAGGGCGGACAGGGACTCTTCAGGATGATTGGTTCTTCTTGTCCCGTCAGCTGTAATCTGCTGCATCCCGTCTAAACCTTTTGATTCTCCACGCACACCCACTCGATTCCAGCTTCTCAACAGGTGGTTTATTGTGATTCGATGGAGTCAGATAGATATCTACAGATGTGTGAATGAGGGAGAGCGAGAAGAGAGAGAAAGAAGACAGACAGACAGAGGCAGAGAGAGAGACAGACAGACAGGCAGACAGACAGACAGACAGAGAGAGACAGAGAGACAGAGACTTAGAGACTTAGAAGAGAGAGACAAAGGCTGAGAGAGAGACAGAGACAGAGAAAGACAGACAGACAGACAGAGGCAGAGAGAGAGAGAGAGAGAGGGAGAGATAGATAGACAGACAGAAACAGACAGATAGACAAGAGAGAGGAGAGAGGAGAGAGAGAAGGGGGAGAGAGAGAGAGAGAGAGAGAGGCCATTACGCTATACCCAGACTGCCGCGTGTTTTGACCCCAGAGAGCATTTCCTAGTAGATCACTGGTCATGGCAGGGAGATACAGTAGGTGTCAGCATCAACAACTGTTGACTTTGTGGTCCTTGTACCAGTTGAAGTACGCTCTTTAGTCAGTGTATTCAAAACTGGATGTTACATCATTTATAGTTTACACACGAGACACTTTTGAGTCAGGATCGTTGCATCCACCAAGCATTGCTCTCAAATTGCTTCTATTGATTGCGAGGGATCATGAAAATGTGCGCTGGAGTCTTCTGAAGTTCTCAAGACTGAGCAGGGGTGTTGGGAAGACCAGCTGTTGCCTGCGAAGCTCTCATCCCTCTCTAGCCGCTGATGAACTTCAAGGGAAGGGCTTGAGCCAGTACAAACAGCAATGATTACTGATATTATGCTTTTCATGTATAATCAAGTACCTAATTCCACTGAATTATAGGTTAGAGAGTGAGGATAATGAACCAAAATATAGGTTGCTCTTAGGGATCTAGTTCTTTACCAGCGGATGTCCAAACATTTGTTGTTGACAGAGGAATTTCCCCTCTGGCCAAGGAGAAAGTTGTGTTGATAAGCAGGCGATAAATCCTTAAAGATGAAAGTACCCCCATTACATATATTCTTATGGCAGGGATGATATGGAGTTGCGTATCGATATCATATGTGTCGGACAGACAGCAAAAAAGAGGGACGGAGAGATTTCATGTAATGTATTTACTTCTCTAACCGCGGGAATAATTCTCTACATACATCACTCTCTTAACCCTGTTTGTGAATATGTTCATTGGAATGGTATGATTTGTCTTTGAATACGTCAACTGAAGCATCATGGTTTATTCGTTTCTATGAAATTAACAAAACTTTCAGATTTGAGCTTAACATTAAAGGAAAACATGAAAGGCATTCATTATCATCAGGTGCCCTGCCGCATGGCGTTGGCGACCATGGACTTCCATCCATCTCTATCTCTCGTTGCCCCTAGCATCTCCCCCATCCTCCTCGTCCCCAGCCACTCTGCAAGTCCGTCCAGCATTCTCTCCCTGGGTCTACCTGGTGCTCTCTTTCCCTCCAGCTTTCCCTTTGTGACCAGGTGCTCCAAATCCCCCTTCCTCATAAAATGGCCTATAAATGTTGCTTGTCTTTTCCTAATCTTCCTTATGAGTGATCTTCTTGTGTGTGCCTCCATCAAGACTGTCTCGTTTGTTTTCTTTGATGTACATGGAACTCTCAACATTCTTCTTAGAAACCACATCTCGGCTGCCTCCATCTTCTTCTGGCTTTGCTTGCTGACTGTCCACGCCTCGCATCCGTACAACAGTATTGGTTCTATATAACATTCAAGGACTCTCTTTCTGATGTTAAATTTATAGGCATTTGTTGGTAAGAATGCTTGTCATCTTCTTGAATGCTATTTTGGCTTGGCCGATTCTGCCGGCTATTTCCGATGTGCATCTGCCGTCTGATGAAATGATCGTTCCCAGGTATTTGAACTTATTAACCTGTGTCGAGGTTGTGCCATTTGCTGTCATTTTGCATGAGGGGATTTCATGTTTTTTTTTACTGATCACCATGACTTCAGTCTTCCTGCTATTTAGTTCCAACCCCTTACCTTTGCTTTCTATTTCTAGTATATTCACAAGGTTTTGTAGGTCCCTTTCATTTTCTGCAATTAGCACGGTGTCATCTGCGTATCGAATGTTGTTTATCATTTTTCCTCCAACCTTTTATCCAGGGTCTTCCTCTAGGTTTTTCGTGATGTTTTCGCTGTAAAGTGAAAACAGATCTGGTGACTAAACACAACCCTGTCTGACTCCTCTTTTGATGTTTTGGAAAGAGCTTATATTGTTTTCTATTCTTATTGCAGCTGTTTGTTCCCAGTACACATTCCTGATTATTCGTAGAACTTTTCCATCAACATTGAGTCTCTCCAGTTGGTTGATCAATTCTTCATGTCAACAAAGCATAAATACAAATCCTTATTCATCTCAATTGACCTCTCTATGATAGTTCTTAGGATGTATATGAAAGGCATTGACTTTTATAAATAGACATGAATAATCGGTTTTGCAGGTCTGACCGAAAACGGGTTTCAGTATGTACAATGTTATGTAAAGAGACATACAGGCATTCACCCATGCATGGAGTAACTTATATTTGTATTTGTTTTTAGTCAGGATTGATTTATCACTTCTATTATATTAATTAATTGTTCCCATTTTTTTCTCAGATGCACGTGTGTATGTAAGTCGTTTTTTATGTTTATTTATTTATCTATTTGTTTATTTATTTATTTGTTTATTCATTTATTTACTTTTTGTCATCACTGTGCAGGTGATATGTTACAGCGCAGATGCATATTTCGTCTTCGGTGGGCGTGCTTGCTGGGCGTTTTCACGTTTCAGTAAGCCACGAGACTCTGACAATTCTAACAAGATATTTAACGAACATATTCGATGTTTTGCATGCGTATACACACAAAGGGGGTGTAGGCACTGACAGGTCAACACGCCTGTCCACCTGGAAGGTGAGAGAAACTCTCCACCAGGCAAAGGTGTCAAAGCGGATTGATCCCCGGACCTTATATGATTGGAAGTCTGACGTTTAACCACATAACTACTGTGCCCCTTAAAAAGCATGTGACATGGCTGTATTTTTTATACTGACTTTTATAATGTATTGACGTAAACCAGGCTTGAGAGAGAGATACAGACACCTGAGGTGTTGGTTATGAAATTTGATCAACAGCCTCAACGACGCATCTATAACATGGATGAGAACGATTGTTGAGCCCAGTCTTTTATACGAGAACATAGCAACCCTCAAATCTGGGTAAGAGCTATTCGGGGCAAAATGAAGAAAGAATGAAAGAAAGAAAGAAACAAACAAACAAAAACTAAACCAAAACAAACAAACAAACAAAAACTAGACTGATGGGGGTTCGAACTCACTTTCTCCCAGACAATAGTTTGTTGTGCTAACCACTTTACCTTTGCTCATACTGATATCGTTATTGTTCCTGTGTGATTTCAGTCACGTGTGATTATAAACTGGACTCAGGACGACATCTCCATCTCGTAAGTACTTGGGTACAGTGGACATAGAGAGACCCTGGAGTGTCTGGGGCTACCTGTGTGTGTGTGTGTGTGTGTGTGTGTGTGTGTGTGTGTGTGTGTTGTGTGTGTGTGTGTGTGTGTATACAATGTATGTGTGTGCGCGCGGTGTGTGTGTGTGTGTGTGTGTGTGTGTGTGTATACAATGTATGTGTGTGTGACGTGTGTGTGTGTGCGTGCGTGCGTGCGTGCGAGCGTGCTTGCGTGGTGTGTGTGTGTGTGTGTGTGTGTGTGTGTGTGTGTGTGTGTGCGTTCGTTTGTATGTGTGTGTGTTATGTTGTGTCGTGGTGTGGTGGTGGTGGTGGTGGTGGTGGAGGTGGTGTGTGTGTGTGTGCGTTTGTGTGTGTATGTGTGTGTGTTATGTGTTGTGGTGTGGTGGTGGTGGTGGTGGTGTGTGTGTGTGTGTGTGTTGGTGTGGGGTATTTTTGTGTATGTGTGTGTGTGTGCCTGTCTGTCTGTCTGTCTATCCATCTGTGTGCGAGCATGGGCGTGCGAAACTCTTGATTAATTTAATTTTTGTTTTCATGATTTGATTTTTTTCCAGTCAGCAAAATCAAGCTATAAATTAAAAAAAGAAAATTACGAACACTAATCTCTATTCTCCCACCATTTTTCATTCGTCGTTAACATCTCTCTCCTTTTCTTCTTCTCGCTCTTTCCCTTTCCCTCTCCCCATCTTTCTCTTTTCTCCGTACTCTTCTGTCTCTGTTTCTCTGTCTCCCTGTCTCTGTCTTTCCCTCTCCTTCTCTCTCTCTCTCTCTCTCTCTCTCTCTCTCTCTGTCTCTGTCTCTCTCTCTTGCTGTGCCCGTGTCTATGTCACTCTCTTCTCTCTCTCTCTCTTTCTCTCTGTCTCTGTCTCTCTGTCTCTCTCTCCCTTGCTCGCTCTCTCTCTTTTTACTTGCTGTCTCTCTCTCTTGCTCTCTCAGTTTCTCTCTCCCTCTCTCTTTCTCTCATCCTGTCTGCCTCTCTCTCTCTCTGTCTTTCTGTCTCTCTCTCTGTCTCTCTCTGTCTCTTTTTTTCTCATTCTCCGTTTCTCTGCCTCTCTCTCTCTCTGTATCTCGAACTCTGTCTCTGTCGCTACAGTGTTCTCCCTCCTTCTCTGTATTTCTCTCTCTCTCTCTCTCTTTCTGTGTCTGTCTCTGAATCTCTCTGTGTCTCTGTGTATATTTTGAAATCATAAATGAATTCTAGTGTTCGTTCGTTATTTCTTTTAACGTCTGTTCAGATATGTGCTTTTAGACGAGAATTCTAGTGTGCATGCGTGTGTGTGTGTGTGTGTCTATCCGTCTGTCCGTCCGTCTGTGTGTCTGTCTGTCCACCAAGTGTCTGAAACAGTACTTACCGATTTGTGGCATCCTGTTTACCCACAGACTTTCTTTAAATCCTCTCAACAGATTAATGAATATTTATGAATGGTGACTGTGGGCCAGCTGCTCCGTTCACAGACATAATTCATGCGTGTTTGCACAACTTGAAGGGAAATATAAGAGAGTCACATAAATAGTCTGGTGGTGACAGATTGTATTTGGACAGTTTTTCCTTACTGATGAAATGTATAATCTCCCTTGACGTTATTTCCTTAATAATCCTAAAACAAAACTCTTTCTAATCGACCAGAGTGAGATAGAAAGAGAGAGAAGAGAGAGACAGAGACAGAGAAGAGACAGACAGACGACAGAGGGACGGGGATGAACAGACAAAGACAGACGAAAAGGGAGGCAGACAGACAGACAACAGACAGACAGACAGAGGCAGAGAAAAGAGAAAGCAAGAGCTAGAGAGAGAGGAAGAGGGAGATATCTTCGTCTTCTTCCTCCTCCTCCTTTCTCCTCGTGTCGTATATTCTTCTGCTTTCTCTTCTCTTCTCTCTCCCTCTTCTTTCCTCTTTCTTCTCTTCTTCTCTCTTCTCTCTTCTCCTCTTCTTCTTCTCCTTCTCTCTTCTTCTTCTCTTCTCTCTTCTTCCTCCTTCTCTTCTCTTCTTCTTTCTTCTCTTCTCTCTTCTTCTTCTTCTTCTCTTTTTTTCCCTTCTTCTTTCTTCTTCTTTTCATCATTCTTCTTCTTCTTCTTCGTTCTTTTCTTTTTTCTTCTTTCTTGTTCTTGTTCTTCTTCTTGTTCTTTGTTCTTGTTTTTTGTTCTTCTTCTTCTTCTTCTTCTTCTTCTTCTTCTTCTTTTCTTCTTCTCTTCTTCCTTCCCTCCTCCCCCTTCTCTTTCTGTCTTTCTCTCTTTCTCCGATGTCTCTCTGTGTAAGTTTTGAAATCATAAATGAATTTTAGTGTGCATGCGTGTGTGTGTCCGTCTGTCTGTTTGTCCGTCCGTGAAGTGTCTGAAACAGTACTGACCGAATTTGTGGTATCCTGTTTACCCACAGACTTTCTTTAAACCCTCTCAACAGATTGATGAATATTTATGAATGGTGACTGTGGGCCAGCTGCTCCGTTCACAGACATAATTCATGCGTGTTTGCACAACTTGAAGGGAAATATAAGAAAGTCACATAAATAGTCTGGTGCGTGAGGGATTGTATTTGGGACAGGCTTTCCTTATTGATGAAATTTTATAATCTCCCTTGACGTTATTTCCTTTAATAATCCTAAAACAAAACTCTTTCTAATCGACCAGAGTGAGATACAAAGAGCGAGAAGAGAGAGACAGAGACAGAGATAGAGAGACAGAGACAGACAGACAGACCAGAGGGACGGTGGATGAACAGACAAAAGGACAGACAAAAGGGAGGCAGACAGACAGACAGAACAGAGACAGACAGGAAGCAGAGAAAAGAGAAAGCAAGAGCTAGAGAGAGAGGAGGGAAAGGAGATATCTTCGTCTTCTTCCTCCTCTTCCTTTCTCTCGTGTCTTCTTCTTCTTCTCTCTTCTTCTTCTCTTCTTCTTTTCTTCCTCTTTCTCCCCCCCCTCATCCTCCTCCTCATCGTCTTCCTTTTCTTTGTTAACCTCCTCCTCCTCTCCTCATCATCATCATCATCATCATCTTCTTCTTCTTCTGCTTTCTCTTCTTCTGATGCTTTTTCTTCTTCTTCTTCTTCTTCTTCTGCTTTCTCTTCTTCTGATGCTTTTTCTTCTTCTTTTTTTCTTCTTTCTTATCTCTTCTTTTTCTCTCCCCTCCCCTTTCTCTCTCTCCTCTTTCTCTCTTTCTCCGATGTTCTCTGTGTAGGTTTTGAAATCATAAATGAATTTTAGTGTGCATGCGTGTGTGTGTCCATCTGTCTATCCTCTGTTTGTCCTCCTGAAGTGTCTGAAAGAGTACTGACCGAATTTGTGGATCCTGTTTACCCACAGACTTTCTGTAAACCCTCTCAACAGATTGATGAATATTTATGAATGGTGACTGTGGGCCAGCTGCTCCGTTCACAGACATAATTCATGCGTGTTTGCACAACTTGAAGGGAAATATAAGAAAGTCACATAAATAGTCTGGTGCGTGAGGGTTGTATTTGGGACAGCTTTTCCATTACTGATGAAATTTATAATCTCCCTTGACATTATTTCCTTAATAATCCTAAAACAAAACTATTTTTAATCGACCAGAGTGAGATAGAAGAAGAGAGAGAAGAGAGAGACAGAGATAGAGAGACAGAGACAGACAGACAGACAGAGGGACGGTGGATGAACAGACAAATGAACAAACGAAGAGGGAGGCAGACAGACAGACAGACAGACAGAGACAGACAGACAGAGGCAGAGAAAAGAGAAAGCAAGGGCTAAAGAGAGAGAGGAGAGAAGGGAGATATCTTCGTCTTCTTCCTCCCTCCTCCTCCTCTCTTCTCTTCTTCTT
>CM060306.1:55474735-55484735 GCA_030674185.1 Monoplex corrugatus | reverse complement strand
ACATTATAAACTGAGTAGATGTCGTGCCAGCAGGCAGCAAAAGTGTGTGTGATGTTTTACAGTGATTTTATCGTGGTTCTATTTGGTTTTATGCATTGAATTTTGTGTCAGTTTGTTGCTTTGGAATCCTGACACACGGTGATGTAGGTATTTTTTGGGAATTTTGAATATTTTGCCAGATAGTCTGATTTTAGGGTTTTTGTACCTACTTTTCATCATTTTGGTTCGGCCGCTCAGGTCGGACATTTTATCTGTGAACTGTGTTTACATCTTAGCCTACTATGTTCGCCCAACGCTACAGCTTCCAAACCTTTGTGTTCTGCGTTCTCTGGATTTAAGTGTTGTGAACTGACCAACCCACACACCAACCTGCAAGTATCTTCCTCTCCTGCCTGGCTCGCAATTATGGACCCGTCTTTTATAAAACAAATTGGACTGACACTTTTTAAACACAGCAAATGCTACCTCGGTGGAGGCGTCTACCAGCGAATACGAACACTGGGGCTGTGTCCTAAGCCCCGCACTGCGCGATCCTGTCGTGGTGGACGTCTCCACCGTCTTTGGCACAACCTGCCTCCTGCCCGACGCCACTTTTCGTCTCCTGCTTCTTCTTCTCCTCCACTGCCCCTGCCCTCGACCTCGCTGCTGCAAGCTTTGTCTCCTCCTCTGCCGTCTTCGCCTTCGCCTTCTGTCCTGATGGTGCCGCCTTCGCCTTCTGTCCCGCCGGTGCCGCTTTCGCCTTCTGTCCCGTCGGTGCCGCCTTCGTCGCCACCTCGGCCGCCACCATATGACTGTGATAGGCTGAAACTATGCCTTTTTAATGCTCAGTCAACATGCACTGATGGCAAAGCCGAAGTCATTGCTGATTTTATCGCAGATGAGCATGTTACATTGCTTTTAATCACAGAGACATGGCTTAACCCCCTTGGTCACGAACCTATACATGCTAGCCTCACTCCGAGTGGTTACAGGCTTGCTTCTTTCCATCGCTCATCCCGAGGTGGCGGTATCGCCATCCTCTACAACGACTCACTCCATTCCCGCCTATCTTTCTCGCAGTCTCTGCCTTTCTCCCATCCTTCTTTCGAGCACGTTGAAGTATCTTCCAAATCCATCTACAAGACCTCACCCCACCCTCACCTTCTCCTGTGTCTATCGACCCCCACCTAGCTCTGCCAACAAACTCACCACATCCACGTTTTTCTCTCTGACTTTGACCAATTGCTTGACCACTACTGCCTCTTACCTAGAAACTCATCATTCTAGGTGACATCAATGTCCACTATGACAACACTTACCGTTATGACACAAACATATCATCAACTCTCTGTCCAATCACAATATGACTCAACACATTTCTGAACCAACCCATCAAAAAGGTCACATTCTTGACTGGATCATTTCTCGTGATCACCACAATTCCGCTACTGACAACTGCTTAGTTCTTTCTACCCGTCTAACTTCAGCCCTTCCATCTGACCACTCTGCAATTCTCTGTTCTCTCGACATTTCTCCTCCTTCCCGTACCATGCGCACAGTGACTCGACGCAATCTCAAATCTATCGACCTCTCCACATTTTCATCTGATGCCTCCCGTCTCCTTTCTGAAAAGTCACATAACCTTGCCTTTGAATTCTATACTACTCTCCACCATCTTCTGGACACTCATGCTCCAGCCACAACCCGTCTTTTACCTGACCGCCCCCCTACCCCCTGGCTCACTCATGAGATCGCCTGTGCAAAACGTGCCCGCCGCAGAGCAGAGCGCCGCTGGCGCAAATCCAAACTCACTGTACACAGGCAACTTTTCCAAGCCTCTAAAACAAAAGTATCCACCCTCATTGCATCAGCAAAAACAAGCTATTTCCAAACCAAAATCCTGAATGCCTCTTCTTCAAAAGAACTCTTTACAACCATGAATCATCTCCTTGGCACACGAAAAGATTTACCTCTCCCAACAAAACATACAAATGAAGACTCCCATCTGTATTCTCCAACTATTTCACCACCAAAATACAAACTCTTCGTGACAGGCTTGACAGGACACCCTGTCAACCATGCCCACCTGACCCTTCCTTCTCTGGCACACCTCTTACTACTTTTACCCCAGTCTCACAAGAAGAAATTCTCAACACAATCAGATCCATGTCGTTCAAAACCTGCGAACTGGATCCTCTTCCAGGTTCTCTCTACTCCGACTGTCTCCCTACTCTCCTCCCATTCATCACTGACATCATCAACACTTCTCTTCAACTGAACTGTCCCAGATTCTTTCAAGTCTGCTATTGTTCACCCTCTCCTCAAGAAACACAATTTAGACCCAAATGAACTGAAAAATTACCGGCCTATCTCTAATCTCTCTTTCTTGTCAAAACTCCTTGAAAAAGTCGTCCTCAACCAGCTGAACTCTCACCTGTCTGCCAACAATCTCCTCAATCCTTTCCAGTCAGCCTACCGCCAGTGCCATAGCACTGAAACTGCCCTACTACACATTCTCAACAATCTCCTCCTTGCAACTGATACTGGCAAAGTCTCTCTCCTCACACTCCTTGATCTGTCTGCAGCCTTTGATACCATTGATCATGGTATTCTCCTTTCTAGACTTCATCATACTTTTGGCATCTCTGACATTGCTCTGTCTTGGTTCACTTCATACCTATCAAACAGAAAACAAACCGTTCTCATCAATGGCACTTACTCTCAACCTGCATACCTGACCTGTGGTGTTCCACAAGGATCTGTCCTTGGCCCTGTTCTTTTCACTCTTTACACCTCCCCCCTGTCCACCATCATCAACTCCCACTCTATAAAATACCACTTCTATGCTGATGACACCCAACTTCAAGACAGTGACTCACCTGATAATATACAGCGCCTGTTGACTCGCACCACTGAGTGTTACTCAGACATTAAGAACTGGATGACGTTCAACAAACTTCAGCTTAATGACGACAAGACAGAAGCTATCCTCATTGGCACCCGTCAGAAACTTTCTCAGCTGCCTCCTCTTTCTCTCCCATTATGTAACACATCAGTCCCAATTTCTGATTCAGCTAAAAACCTTGGTGTCTGCATTGACTCTACCCTCTCCATGAACAACTTTGTTTCTCAAACTGCCAGATCCTGCTACTATCATCTCCATCGTATAAGGCTGATCAGGAAGTATCTCTCTGTCGAAACAACTGCAAAACTATTGCAATTCACTCCTGTCTGGTCTTCCTGCCTCCACCATTCACATCCTACAGCGCATTCAAAACAATGCTGTATGCCTTGTACTCAAAAAGAAAAAAGCTGACCACATATCTCCTCTCCTGGCACAACTTCACTGGCTCCCTGTATCAAAGGGCATACAGTACAAACTAGACACCATGTGCTACAAAAGCCTCAATAACGCAGCCCCCGATTACCTGTCAAGTCTACTTCAGGTCTATGTTCCCTCACGTACCCTCCGCTCTGCCTCCAATCCTCTGACTTTTCGCTTTCCACGCACTAAGCTCAATACCTATGGTCCACGAACCTTCTCTGTTTCTGGTCCACTTTCCTGGAACAAACTTCCTCTCTCAGTCCGTCAGCAACCTACTTTTGTCTCCTTCAAGTCCGCTCTCAAAACTCACCTTTTCTCCTCCGCATAAAATCCTAACCTCACTCAATCCCCCCCCCCCCCCCCCTCTGCAGCCTGTCTCCGCTCGGAGGGAATCACATGGTTATAATATATAATTGTATATGCTATGCTCTCTATAATTTTCCATTGCTTTTATTCTTGCTTTTATTGCTTTTATTCTTTCTCCCCATTTATAGCCATGCGTGTGTGTGAGTGTGTGTGTGTGTGTGTGTGTGTGGTGTGTGTGGTGCGTGCGTGCGTGCGTGCGTGCTTGCGTGTGTGTCTGCTTCAGCGCTTAGATTTGATTTTATCAAGATTTTGCGCTATATAAATATTGTAATTATTATTATTATATTATATATAAACTTTATACAATCACGAATTATAATACATAGTTGTTCTTGGATACCGCATACGTCAAATGTTTTTGAATAAATATGATATAGGACACACACTCAAATTCAGTTATACCATAGGAACATATAAACAGGTTTGACAGAGAAAGATAAAAAGAGAGATAAAAAGAGAGACAAAAACAGACAGACAGAGACAGAGACAGAGACAGAGACAGAGAGACAGAGAATGAAGCAGTAGCGTGTATTTAACTAAATCTCCTCTTTCTTCCAAGAACAAACACCAGGGTAAGAGGCTTAGCTCTCATAACTCTCTGTATCCCTCTCCCAATGAGGAGAAGAGCCAGACTGAAACGAGGCTGTGAAACATAACGGTGTGTGTGTGTGTGTGTGTGTGTGTGTGTGTGTGTGTGTGTGTGTGTGTGTGTGTGTGTGTGTGTGTGTGTGTGTGTGCGCGTGTGTGTGTGGTGTGTTTGTGTACATGTGTGTGTACGTGTGTCTGTTTGTGTGTGCGTGTGTTAGTGTGTGTATGTGTGTGCGTGTGTGCGTGTGTGTGTGTGTGTGTGTGTGTGTGTGTGTGTGTGTGTGTGTGTGTGTGTGTGTGTGTGTGTGTGTGTGTGTGATGAGAAGAGAAGTAAGGATTTGGAAAAAAGAAGCAAAGCTGAGGGAGAAAACAAGGCCAGTTCAATGTATGTATGTTAATGTATGTATGTATGTATCTAATGCTTTTTAATGGAAAAAGACAAATATTAGATAGATGGGGAGAGTACATTAAAGACATTTTTAACAATGATAGAAACGAAGAACACATTATAAGAACGTTGAAGGACCACCCATCATGAAAGATGAAGTTAAATGCATGCATATATATATGTATGTATGTGTGTATGTATGTATGTATATATGTATGTATGTATGTACGTATGTATGTATGTACATATGTATGTGTGTGTATATATGAATGTTTGTTTGTACCTACGTTTTTGTCTTTGTTTGTTTGTATCTTTCTTTCTTTGTGTTTTTCGTAATGGACTGGTCAGGGTAGTTGTTTGCTGAATGTTTTGGTGGTTGGTTGGTCAGTTGGTGGATTGGTTGGTTTGGTTTGTAGGGTAGCTGGATTTTTTGTTGCATGTCTTCTTGGGCGGATGCTTTTTGGTTTTGTTGTTGTTGTTGATGATGATGATGATGTTTTTGCTTGTTTATTATTTTGATTAGGTAAAAATCATACCCTATTTACTTAAAATTTCTGGAAACTCTTATTGCACATTTGCCACAGTGAAGCTAGACCTGCTTCAGTTTGTTCAGAAAACAAAATATCACTATTTCACAGTTATTCAAAATCCGTAAACACACACGTGATGCGTCCGTTTTCTAGGCTTCAGTCGCGTTTTGACCTTCATGACCTTCCACTAGATCGAATTTGTCCGAAAAGATTGGGGTATATCTGGAAATAACCACTATTCATTATCACAGACAATTGAGATGCCTCTCAACAACCGAAGCAACATTCAAAATTCTGAAAATATGTCTAGATACCAATGGCTGATATCGATCGCAATGAAACCTCTGAACGTAATGATGCCCGCCATTCTTGTCTGTTTGCGTGCAGATTCCTGTCCAGTAGTGTATAGATACTGACACTGTTTCTGGTTGATATAGATAGCCACAGCGAGTCAGAGAGAGAGAGAGAGAGAGAGAGAGAGAGACAGACAGAGAAGAGAGAGACGAAAAAAAACAGGCAGCAGAACAGAGACAAGACAGAGGGACAAGAGACAGAGAAGGGGGGATAGAGGAGAGATAGAGCGAGAAGAAAGGACGGTGAGAGAAGAGAGAGAGGGAGGGAGGGAGGGAGGGAGGGAGAGGAAGGAGAAACGACGGTGAGAAGAATGTCAACAAGGCCCGCCACCAGACACCAAATTTTAAGACAGTAGATATTATGAGCCTATCCCAAAACAAGTGGTCTGCTGTTCAGTACGAAATATAAAAATAAACTGACAAACAAATTAATAAAAGAAAACAGAAGCGACTTCTCTATATTCATAACTGTTGGTTGTGTATCAAATGTCCCTGATGACAAAATTTTGCAAAATAGAAAGTCTTACTCGATTTTATCATTATCTTTTTAGTCGATTTAATTGGCTTCAGTCGAGTACTGCAGCATTGTCTAAGAGTGGATTGTTTGCACGAATATATCACATGAAATGTAATATAGAAATGAAAGAAAAAAAAAAGGAAGCAAGGCCTGAGAAATGACTGATTAATGAGGCGGCGAAAGAAATAGCGGGCCGACGAAATGGCGGCCACCTTCCGAGAGGTCTCTACCTTTTCATTCCTCAGTGATCTAGGGGATATTTATTGCAATACTGACTCATCCACGTCTAAAACGTTGGCCCAAACAAGAACATGGAGAAGAGACAGTACAGCGAGCAAGAAAATCGGGTCTTTTGGCTGGCGTCGGACCCAAGACCTCCTGAGTTTGAGAACAGCGCAGTGTCGATTACACTGCCACAAAATTCACAAAAATGTGTTGGAGTGAAAAAAGACCAGAAGTCCAGAGTGGGGTGATACAGGACTCTTTACTTCTCTCTTGATCCCGAGGCTGAGCTGGACCTGCTTGGTACGCGTCAAGCTTGCGTGGCTCTGTCCCAGGGTTTGTCATCTCCCCAGCTGGCCATTCGATTTGTGAACAAAGTAACTGATGGCGGGGTCCTAATGGGTCATGCAACGCATGGACACATCCTCCCCCCCCCCCCCTTTGCTTAATGAAATGACTATCGAGTGGGGTCGGGAGCTAGACAGGTGATTGTCCGGAGAATGGCGAGGCATTGGTGCCCTGGGTCCCATCGGCACCCTCGTGGTGTTTCTTGTTAACTGCTGGAGTGAAAGAAACACTCTGAAAAGGGGAAAACACACAATCTCTCTCTCTCTCTCTCTCCTCTCTCTCTCTCTCTCTCTCTCTCTCTCTCACACACACACACACACACACACACACACTCTCTCTCTCTCTCTTTCTCTCTCTTTCTCTCTCTCTCTCTCTCTCCTTCTCTCTCTCTCTCTCTCTCTCTCTCTCTCTCTCTCTCTCTCTCTCTCTCTCATACATAAAAACAGCGATACGGCAAAAGAGCTAAACCTGATGAACGACAACATACACAGTCATATATGCGGTCTTTTCGTGTACACAAGACGACAGGACAGACGAGACAGCCAGGCAGGCAGGCAGGCAGGCAGGCAGACAGAAAGATTCACAGGCAACCACATACAGATAGAAAGACTGAACAGAGAGAATTTTTCCCCGCGACTTAGTGACACTCGTACTGCACCTCCACAAATTTACTTTTGGATTGTGTCCTGTGTCAACAAAGGAAGTGGATAAATGGGGAATGGGTCGGTGTTGTCAGTGTCAGGGGAATTGAATTGTTCCTTGCTCAATTTTGTATGTCTTGACCCAACTTTCTTGAAGTGGGTTAATTTTGCATCAGCTACGTTCTTGCAGAGCGGGGAGAGCATGAATACTAGGGGAAGAACATTGGGTAGAAAATAAAAAAACAACTAATCTTTAAGAATGATCTACATTCGACATTTGTGGCTGAGAGTCAAGTCTATTATATCTCTTGCACCAGTGTAGGAAAGAATTATTATCAAAACAGATATTTTCATTGCTTTTGCGTATTTGTAAAGTTACCTTTTTTTTAATCAGCAAAGAGATGTTCGGAAAACATGCTTGCGCTTCAGTAGAATAGGAAGAGAATTAAGTATGTGAGAAGAATGTGATATAGGAAATGAGAAACAAATGTTCTTGTTTCTTGTCTAGGTAAGAGTGAAGGCTGTCGTTTCTCTTGCACCATTGCTTTAACATTTAATGTTATCAAACCAAATTGACGTTGTCATTTCTATTTGTGACCCTGTAGAGTTTCCTTTATCACAATGTCGAAGACAGCCTCTACCAAGTCCATTCCAGCCTTTGTGTTTGAGATTCCGTGTGAAATGTATCACGTAATCAAAAAATCAAAACATTTGATGAAAATCCCTTGATAGTTAGAAGTAATTTGACGGAATTATGCACCAGTGTGCATTCGCAGGAAGATGATTACTGTTTTCAGTTTGAGGATGTGTGCAAGTATTATCCCCAGAATCAGCCTGCACACTTATCCGCTATGCATCAGTTTGACGATTCTAACTGGACTATCTCGATTGAAAATAGCATTCAGTTCTGTCAGAATCGACCTTCGAATTGAGAAAATGACAAAATGTATTAAAAAAAACACCTTTGGGTTGTTTTGAGGTATTGCCATTTAACGTGGACGTGTTTTTCTCTTTGAAACTGACGAGAAAGAAACGAAACATGGAGTTTTGTGATTTATGTTGACACTTGTGAATTCCTCGTTTTTATACCAGATACTTATTTCCTTGCTTTCCCTTTGCAGTACATTATAGTTATGCCATTCTACATGCAGCAGTCACTGCACCTGTGGAACTTCTAGCGTCAGTAGGTAAGAGAGTGTGAAGACGATTGCACACATGTATGTGTGTGTTTCCTTTTTTGTTGCTGCTGTTTGTTGTTGTTGTTGGCCGTCATGCTGTGTGGATATGAGTGTGTATGTACGAATGTGTGTGTGTGTGTGTGTCTATGTGTATGTGTGCCTGCGTACGTGCGTGCGTGCGTGCGTGTGTGTGTGTATGGTGTGTGTGTGTGTTTGTATGTATGCGCGCGCGCGCGCGCGTGTGTGTGTGTGTATGTGTGTGTGTGTGTGAGTGCATGTGTGCGTGCGTGCGTGTGTGTGTCTGCACGCGTGTTTGTGTATGCGTGTATTTACTGTTATTTGCTATTTCTCATTTTTTTTTCCTTGTTTATTTATCTTCATACGCCTTTGCTATTCATTTATTCACTTATCCATTTCCTTTTATTCCTCAGAAGTGGACGACAGACTGGCGAGGCTATGATTAAGGAAGTATTGTTTTTGTCTTGGTAATAGACAGCGGAGGCTTTGTGTATTGACTGGGGGGCTTTCTGTGAAGTGAAACAATATTCTACTGGATGGCCAGTTGTGTTTTGATTCAGATCTGTAATTATTTATTTTATGCATCTGTTCTTTTCTTTGAAGGTAAGATACACAGATACACATGCCATTTACGTGTAACTAAGATTGTTCCAATGATAGACTGATACAGTAATAGTGTAAGATAAAACAAATGCAGGCAAGTTAAAACATAGGCTTGGTAGGACCTCAAGACCTGGCCGGCTCATGGGTTTATGTGCAGGCTTAATGCTTGTGTCATGGTCATTCTTTGATCTTCTCCACCATACGGCACCTGTGACGTTAGTGCATATGGAATTCATTCCGAGCGCGGAGACATTATCTTAAGAAACTGCAACTGAAACCTCAGTATAGAAAAACGCAGTATACAGTCGATGTGGCAATGTACTTGGGGTACACGATGCAGATTCGTATGTTTATGATGATGAGGTCTCTTACAGTGCTGTAAGACAAAAATGATTGTATTAAGTGAAACGAAAAATGATTGCTTAGTGATTTTAAGTGATTTAAATCACAAAATTGATGGAAACGATCTAAGAATAATGGGGAATGTCTATTGGGAACGACCAGCAGCAGTGAGAGTAGAAAATGATATGAGCTCTTTTCAAAATACCAAAAGAGGGGTTAGACAGTAAGTTGCTCTGTCTCCAGGTTTGTTATCACTCTACAGCAAAATCATCGTGAGAAACCTGGAAGAATGCCCTGGAAAAAGTTGGCGCAAAGACGATAAACAATCTTCGTTATGCAGATGACACAGTTGTCATTACAGAAACTGAAAAGACCTACAAAATCTTGTGAATATAATAGAAATAGAAAGCAAAAATAAAGGGCTAGAAGTAGCAAAAGAGTAAGAAGACTGAAGTCATGCACGGTAATCAGTAAAAGGCAAGAAAACCCCTCATGTATAATAACAGCAAATGAAACAATGTTAAGAGAAGTTAAGCTAAAATATCTGGGAACAGTCATCGCACCACACTGCAGGTGCACATTAGAAATATTCAGCACAATAA
>CM060306.1:55457235-55459735 GCA_030674185.1 Monoplex corrugatus | reverse complement strand
CGCTCTCTCTCTCTGTCTCTCGCTCTCTCTCTCTCTCTATTTCTGTCTGTGTCTCTGTCTCTTTCAGGCTTTCTCTCTCTTTCTCTTTCTGTGTGTGTCTCTCTCTGTCTCTCTCTGTGTCTGTCTGTCTGTCTGTCTCTCTCTCTGTCTGTCTGTCTGTCTGTCTCTCTCTCTCTCTCTCTCTTGTGTATGCGTAAGTTTATGTAGGAATGTGTGTGTGCGTGCGTGCGTGCGTGCGTGCGTGCGTGCGTGCGTGCGTGTGTGTGTGTGTGTGTGTGTTGTGTGTGTGTGTGTGTGTGGTAAAAGAAAGAGACAAAGACTGAAGTCACGTATATGTTGGCACGTCATGTCTTGTATTTTTTGCAAAATTAGTACTGACAGAAATCACTCACTGGTTCTCTTTTCTTCCCTTCTCACTTTCTTCATTACACCATTTCCCATCCCAACAAATCTGCGCTTTGTAACCACAGCCACCAAAAATTGGCTGCAGAAGGTCATTTTAGATGTCAAGAAAGGAAAGTGAACCACCCCTAATCATGATTCTTTCACTGGCCAGGTTATAATCTTCAGGTCTGTTTGCCAGGCGTGTGTCAATAGCGTACCTCACACATTCTCTCCACAAACTTCACACACCCATTGTATAATGATACGTGCAATCCCTTTTTGTACCCACAGCAAGGAAGCCTGTTGATTTTGGTGAGGGAGTGAAAGAGTTCAATTCAATTTCACACACATTTCTGTTGCATCTCTTCGAGACATGTTCAGAAGTTGAAATCTGTTGACATTGTTATTTTTTCATGATGATTATCTGCTTTTCTTGAACAGATGGAGGCTAGCTGGTCGTGTCAATGGCTTGTAATGAGCCATGACAGCGAAGGTTTCAGAAAGCCTGAAGCGCTCTTAGGAATTGGATTTTATTCTTACTAGTCAAGAATTACTGGGCACAATCGACACGCTTGTGCACAGACACACGTGTGTGTATGTGTGTGTGTGTGTGTGTGTGTGTGTGTGTGTGTGTGTGTGTGTGTGTGTGTGTGTGTGTGTGTGTGTTGTGTCTGTGTGCATGCATATGTGTTTTGTTTCATTTTGTTCTATTTCTGTTTCGTTTTTTCAGACACAGGAGTTTGCATGCGTCCATATATATATATATATATTACATCCTATGCGTACTCATTTTATTCCAGTATTAGCTCTTCATCTGGACCTCCCCTGCAGCACCTGAAATGCTATTTTTGGAGAATATGCACGTCTAGACGTCTAGATCATTCAGTGTTTCTATTCTCTGCTTTTTGTACCCCATCCACTTCATCTCCCCTGCCCCCAAGAAACCCAATTTCGTAATCACACGCAGCCAAAATTGGCTGTTCTAAGTCATTTCAGCTTTCAAAGACGGATATGAAAGGAGGAGACGATGGAACAGACTCTGCAATCCCACATCCATTCATGATTCATTCTCTGGCCAGATTTCGGTTACCAAGCCTATTTGGCAGTGGCAGATGAATGCCGTATCTCACACTCATTTCCTCCACGCGCAGTCCACACCCAATGTGTAGTATCAATCATCTCACCCCAACTTTCTATTCACTACCTTTCATTATGTTCACAAAAAATATAAAGGCGAATCAACCTACGTCTGTAGTGCACCTCAGGTTTACACTTTTGATGATGTGTACATAACTGCAGAAAGGTTGACTGAGCAGCTTCTCCATGTGATGATTCTGCGTCTTGAATGCAGTGTTTATGGGGTTCTGTCAATGGTTTGTAATGAACTCTGACAGCCGATGTTTTTCAATGTGTGAAACAAAAAGGTTTGATTCTGAGTACCTGAGAATTTTGAAATGATAGTAACGCCTTTATCTGTCTGTCTGTCTGTCTGTCTGTCGATCTGTCTGTCTGTCTGTCTGTCTGTCTGTCTCTCTCTCTCTCTCTCTCTCTGTCTCACTTGCTTTCACTCTCACTCTCCCACTCTCTCTTTGTCTCTCCGCCTGTCTGTCTGTCTCTCTCTCTCTCTTCTCTTTCTGTCTCTCTCTCTCTCTCTCTCTCTCTCTCTTTCACTCTCTCTCTGTCTGATTCATGTGTGTATTTTAAGATGAATTTTCACTTCCAGTATATTTGTCTTCATCTGGACCACACCTACTGCACCTGAAATATTATTTTTGGAAAAAAAAGCTGCACGTCTGTGTCATTCAGTGTTTCTCTTGTCTTCTTTTTATACCCCATCCACTTCATCCCCCCCAAAAAAAACAATTTCGTAATCACACGCAGCCAAAATTGGTTCTTTGAAGTCATTACAGTTTTCAAAGACGGATACGAAAGGAGGAGATGAGGGAACAGGCACTGCAATTTCACACCCCATTCATGGTTCATTCTCTGATCAGATCTCGGTTGCCATGTCTGTTTGGCAGCGACAGATGAGTTTTGTATCTCACACTCATTTCTTCCACACACATTCCACACCCAATGTGTAGTATCAGTCATCTTACATCCTCTTTCTATTCAC
>CM060306.1:55397235-55437235 GCA_030674185.1 Monoplex corrugatus | reverse complement strand
TTGGAAATTTTATACAGGCTTTTTGGCAGTGTGGATTGATTGGTTGGCAGTAGCTTTATCAGTATAACTGTTTGAATCATCAGCAAATAGGTCTCGCATTACCTCAGGAGATGAGATACACAATAGGGTACAGCTGATAAAAATGTTAAAATAATAGAGGATCTACTACAGATCCTTATGGGACAACCATTTTGATGTTCCCTTCTGACGGAAATGAAGAATTTGCTAAGATTTTTGTTTTCTTTCTTTTAACAAAGATTTGAAAAATTGAAGAACATCATAGTGCTTGGACTCATTTTATTATTAAGAGAGAGAGAGAGAGAGGAGAGAGAGAGAGAGAGAGAGAGAGAGAGAGAGAGAGAGAGAGAGAGAGAGAGAGAGAGAGAGAGAGAGAGAGAGACGTCATGTATAGGATGAGGGGCTAGGGATTTTCTGCTTGACAAAGAAAGAAGTTCTTCTACAACCTAATAACAACTCAGATCTGCTTGCTCTGAGATCATAATGAGGTGAATGTATTCAGCGAATGGCTTTATTTAGTGTTTTTGTGGATTAGCTGGGCAGTTTGTTTTTTTAAGATTATCGTACGCTGAAATGATCCGTCTTCATATTAGGTTTCTTCAAAAAGGCTCCGTCCATCTTCCTAATAAGGAAGAAGAAAAACCTAGAGTAGTGAAACGAGCGCAATATTTGCTCAGACTTCCGCGTGGTTACTATGTTATAACTGTAAAGGAAGAACAACATCCAGGTGTTTTCTTTCAGGGCCATCTTTAGCGCATACCATGCTGACTAAATGTTCATATGGTTCCACACGATCATCCAGCCCCATTTTTGTTTCTCTTTTAAAGACAGAATATTTCGTATCAACTCTGTATCTCTCTCTTTCTCTTTCTGTCTCTCTATCTCTGTCTCTGACTGTCTGTCTGTCTGTCGGTCGGTCGGTCTCTGTCTGTCTGTCTGTCTGTCTGTCTGTCTGTCTGTCTGTCTGTCTCTCTCTCTCTCTTCTCTCTCTCTCTTCTCTCTCTTCCGTGTGTGTGTGTGTGTGTGTGTGTGTGTGTGTGTGTCTGTATGTTGTGTGTGTTTGTGTCTGTGTGTGTATTTGTATATGTGCATGTATTCATGCGTGTTCTTGGTAGCATGCGCATGTACACCTGCTGTAAGCATACATGCTTGCAGAGTTCTGTTTGAAAAATCAATAATTACTACTATTGTATGCCAGGGTAGATTTTCCTATTCTTCTCGCGTCTTTCGCCTAGCTGAAATCTTCTGTCAAGTAACGTAACCACTTCATGATCACATGGTCGTACATAGAAAATGTCTAGGACATTGCATGTTTCAAAGATTATCTGTGAAAAGTGAAGATGAAGAAGCAAGTATACCCTTGGTGTGAAATTCCAATACTTGCTTCTTCATCTCACGGTTCTTGGTTGGCCTGTATTAGCCGAATGTATCTCGATAATGTATTTCAATTACTTTCCCACATTGCAGTTCTGTATCCTGGGTATGACATCAGAAGCAATTTTAACTTGTCTGAACTGCTCTTTCTTTGATCTAATAAATAAGGACGCAAAAAATAACAACAACAACAACAAAATATCGATAATGTCTACATGTTACTGGATCGTCTATGTTTTTACTGTGTCTATGGTCTGTGACGAACTGTAACGATTGGGCGGAGCTTCGCATACAGAAAACGCAACACGCTTTTTTTTTTCCCGTATAGCTACAATCCGTTTATTTCCTCTTGGTTAGAGAGTAAGATATGTGACGTTTTGTTTCTAAGGCGGCGTACGACTAAAGGGAAACGACTCGTATATAGCCGAGGCCTCTTTGTAAATTAAAGCTTTCTTCCTGTTACTGCATCAGTACTATGACTGACCTCATGTATTGAGTAGGTACATTATGTTCCCATCCAGAACTTGACAGCGTGAAGTGTTCATGTTGTATGAATCCATAACATGATACAACAAGTAAGCAACATCCAATAAATGGCACAGCTTCACAGAACAGACAAAACGCAAAGAAGGAGAAAGAGAGAGAGCGAGAGAGAGAGAGAGACAGACAGACAGACAGAGAGAAAGAGAGAGACAGACAGACAGACAGACAGAGAGAAGAGATAGAGACAGACAGACAGACAGAGAGAAAGAAGAGAAGAGACAGACAGGACAGACAGAGAGAAAGAGAAGAGAGAGAGAGGAGAGAGGAGAGAGGAGAAGAGAGAGGAGATGAGAGAGAGAGAGAGAGAGGAGAAAGTAGATTAGATTAGATGTGACGTGAGAGATAGAAAGGATTTTCTCTTAGCAAAGGTTCGTCTACAAGCAGTAATATATCGGAATTGCTTACCAGAAATTGCATCGATATTACTGGTATTAAGCCACAGTTTTATGACTGATATCTCTTCGGAATAACTTAGGCAGCTTTGGAGATTCCCGTGCTTGAACTGCTCTGTTAGGTACTATGTTCCTTTGCAGGAGCACTGTCCGTCGTGCAAATAACGAAGAGCAAAAGTTTGAAATAGTTTGCAACAGTGGCAATGTCCTCTCAGACGTTCAGTAATAATCCTGTCATTTATCCATAAGGAAGAAGACGTCGAGGTGTTATGAGTTGTGATCTATTGCTGTATCAGTCGTACAGGTCTGAGTGCTGGGAGCCACTGCAGGCTCTAAATTGATTAGATGTTTACTTCATAAGTTTCAAGGATCCAGCCCATTTCTCGTTTATACACAGTAAAGAGAAAATTCTTTCATGTCAATTATAGCGTTCTCGCTTTTTCTCCCTTCCACACACACCACAAACACACACACACACACACACACACACACACCACCACTCACACACACACACACACACACACACTCTCTCTCTCTCTCTCTCTTTTCTCTCTCTCTCTTCTCCTCTCTTTCTCCCTCTCTCTCTCCTCTCTCTCTCTCTCTCTTCTCTCTGTCTCTCTCTCTTTACTGTCTCTAGCTTTCTCGTTTCTGTCTGCTATCTCTGTCTGTTGCCGTGGCTCTCTCTCTCATCTTCTCTCTCTCTTCTCTTTCTCTCTCTCTCTCTCATCTACTCATCACTTTTCTCTCTTCTCTTCTTCTTCCTCCTCCCTTCTCTTGTCTGTCTCTCTCTCTCTCTCTCTCTCTTATCTCTCTTCTGTCTGTCTCTCTGTCTCTTCTCTTTGTTACTGTGCTCTCGTCTTGTCTGTTTCTGTCTCTTATCTCTGTTTTGCCACTTCCATCAGTCACTGTTTTCTTCTCTATCTCTTCTTCTGTCCACTACCTCCTCTTCTTCTCTTCATTTTCTCTCTCTCTCTTCTTCATCTCTCTGCTTCTTCTCTTCTCTCTCGACTTTGATAGCTTATAGATGAGTCTCAGTTTCTAGCGAGGGCTAAGACTACATGTTAAAATGCAAGTGCCTACTACTTCGTCATAAATAAACATGGCACTCTTATTTCATTTTTTTTCTTCTTGTGAGTGTATGGTTTGTGTGCACATGTATTGTTGTGTGTTCTGTGTTGTGCGTGTGTGTCTGATTGTGGTTGTTGTGTGTGTGTGTGTGTGTGTGTGTGTGGTGTGTGTATGTGTGTATGTGTGTGTGTTTTGTTTGTCTAGTGCTTTGTGTGTGTGTATTGTTTGTATGATTTATTAACTTTGAAGTTATGGCCAACTCCAACAGGCATTTTAGTTTGTTTGAATTAACGGCTTATTCTGGTCAGCTATTATTCTTTGTTCAGTATTAGCTTCTGTTTTCTTCAGTGTTGCTTCTGTTTCTTCAGTGTTAGCTTCTGTTTGCTTCAGTGTTAGCTTCTGTTTTCTTCAGTGTTAGCTTCTGTTTGCTTCAGTGTTAGTTGCTTCGTGTTTTCTTCTCAGTGTTAGCTTCTGTTTGCTTCAGTGTTAGCTTCTGTTTTCTTCAGTGTTAGCTTTTTTGCTTCAGTGTTAGCTTCTGTTTCTTCAGTGTTAGCTTCTGTTTGCTTCAGTGTTAGCTTCTGTTTTCTTCAGTGTTAGCTTCTGTTTTCTTCAGTGTTAGCTTCTGTTTGCTTCAGTATTAGCTTCTGTTTTCTTCAGTGTTAGCTTCTGTTTTCTTCAGTGTTAGCTTCTGTTTTCTTCAGTGTTAGCTTCTGTTTGCTTCAGTGTTAGCTTCTGTTTGCTTCAGTGTTAGCTTCTGTTTGCTTCAGTGTTAGCTTCTGTTTGCTTCAGTGTTAGCTTCTGTTTTCTTCAGTGTTAGCTTCTGTTTGCTTCAGTGTTAGCTTCTGTTTGCTTCAGTGTTAGCTTCTGTTTGCTTCAGTGTTAGCTTCTGTTTTCTTCAGTGTTAGCTTCTGTTTGCTTCAGTGTTAGCTTCTGTTTGCTTCAGTGTTAGCTTCTGTTTTCTCACGACGGCATCTCCTGTCTTGTAATAAAGCCAATATGCAGCAGCACTGCAAATACCAAGTGATGAAAAAGAAACAAAAAGATGATTATGGCATAAGCATAACCCTGTGCATATATCACACCTATTTTATGAGATACATATATAATAATTTCCACGCTTATATCGATTTGTTATTGCCAAAGCATCTTAGGCTGTCTTTAATGATTAATGACACATGAAGCCCCCCTTAAAATCAACATGAACCTCTCCCCCACCTCCAACCTAGCCTCTAAATATCCATTTACTAAAACCAACGTCTGTACATCACCCAAATAGCCAAGTCCCATGTCGCCACAATACGCAGACTATACCCCCCTCACCCCCTCATCAACCATACAGCATTACGTTCCTCTCTATGTCTGCCTGTTATCAAAAGGAAAAAAAAAAACATAACGAAACAAGTTTCCGAAGCAGGAACCTCTTCTGTGTAAACTCCTAGCCACTCCTGAAAAATACACCAGGAATGCCAACAACCTGACAATATTTCATCTTCCTCCTCTGCAGATTCACAAGCACCAAAACAGGATACCCACATCCCACCTTCGTAGAAAAACTTCCCTAAGCCCACTGTTTCCATCCTCTCCAAATGATCAGATATATGCAGCCAAGTGCCATGGTAATCTTTCAGTATGATAATACAATGTTACGTGTTTGTCAATTACGTGTCTTGTCAATTTGTTAAACATTTTGTATGATGAGCAAATTAATGGAAAAATAACGAGCCTTTTGAGAATATTGTATGCTGAACAGATAACGGTACTGCGAGTTTTGCTTGTATGGTTGCTCTTTCCGTCGCCCTAATAACAAGGGAAAATGGAATAGAGAGAACCAGCGCAATGTCCGCTCAGACGTTGACGTGATTACTTGTGGTAAATTTATAGGGAAGAAGGGCATCTGGGCCTTATAACCCCATGTCCAACTATCTTGCTTAAAGTGTTTACCAAAGGTTCATCGCCCAGGATCATCCTGTCCCACAGTTTCCTCAGTAAAGAAAAGGTTCACAGAGTGACCTCAATCTCTCTCTGTCTCTCTGTTTGTCTGTCTCTGTCTGTCTGTCTGTCTGCTATCTCTCTCTCTCTCTCTCTGTGTCTCTGTCTTTCTCTCAGTCTCTCTCTGTTCTCTCTGTCTGTCTTCTCACTCACTCTCTCACTCTCACTCTCACATTCTCTCTGTCTGTCTCTGTCTTTTTGTCTCTGTCTCTGTCTATCTCTGTCTCTCTCTGTCTCTCTGTCTCTCTGTCTCTCTCTGTCTCTGTCTCTGTCTCTCTCTCTCTCTTCTCTCTCTCTCTCTCTCTCACACACACACACTGTTTCGACTTAGGTCTGGTGTGACAGACAGAAGCTCAATATCTGTGTCTTCTGCAGTAACATTTCCAGCCTATGGGTTCAATTCAACGTAAATGGAAACACACGACACACTGAAAGCGTATCAGATGTTTTTGATTAGATACTAAAAGTATCTCTGTGTCTCTCTCTCTGTCTATCTCTTCTGTCTGTCTATCTGTCTGTCTGTCTCTGCTGTCTGTCTCTGTCTGCCTGTCTGTCTATCTGCCCTCTCTCTTCTCTCCTCTGTCTCCTCCTCTCTCTCTCTCTCTCTCTCTTTCTGTGTCTGTTTCGACTTAGCTTTTGACGTGACAAACAGAAACTCATCATCTGTGTCTTCTGCAGTAACATTTCCAGTCTATAGGTTCAGTTTAACGTACATGGAAACACACAACATACTGATTGCCTTAGAAATCGTATCAGATGTTTTTAATTAGATACTAAAGGTATCTCTGTGTCTCTCTTTCTCTGTCTTTTCTCTCTGTCTCTGTCTTCTGTCAACTTTCTGTCTCTGTCCTGTCTCTGTTTTCTGTCTGTCTGCCTGTCTGTCTTTCTGTCTGCCTCTCTCTCCTCTCTCTTTTTTTTTTTTTTTCTCTTTGTTTCAATTCATCTTCTCACGTGATCAAACAGAAACTCAACATCTGTGTCTTCTGCAGTAACATTTCCAAGCTGTTTGTTCAGTTTAACGTGCATGGAAACACACAACACACTGATTGCCTGATAAATCGTATCAGATGTTTTTAATTAGATACTAAAGGTATCTCTGTGTGTCTCTCTCTGTCTCTCTGTCATTCTCTCTCTCTCTCTTTTTGTCTCTGTCTCTGTGTCTCTGTCTGTCTTTCTCTGTCTCTCTTCTCTCTCTCTCTCTCTGTGTGTCTCTGTGTCTCTGTCTCTCTGTCTGTCTCTGTCTGTCTGTCTGTCCTGTCTCTCTCCTCTCTCTCTCTCTCTCTCTCTCTCTCTCTTTCTGGGACAAAACTGTTGAACTCAACATTACAATGACACCACTGGAATGATTAAGAACATTAAGATGGCCCATGGTTTAGTTTACTGGGTTTTGACTGAAATCGAGACATCAGGTCCTGAGTGCACAACCCTATCAACTGAAAAAAGACAGCTTCATTTTGTTCCATTAGCCTGTCTCTGTCTTTCTCTTTCTGTCTCTGTCTCTCCGTCTGTCTGTCTGTCTGCCTCTGTCTGTCTGTTTTGTCTCTCTCTCTTTCGTTCTCTCTCTGTCTTCTTCTCTGTCTGTCTGTCTCTGTCTGTCTGTCTCTGTCTGTCTGTCTCTGTCTGTCTGTCTCTGTCTGTCTGTCTCTGTCTGTTTTGACTTACCTTCTGACGTGACAAACAGAAACTCAACATCTGTGTCTTCTGAAGTAATATTTCCAAGCGATGGGTTCAGTGTAACGTAAATCGAATTCGAAACACACAACACACTGATTCTCTTATAAAGCGTATCAGATGTGGGTTTTTTGTCTATTAGATACTAGAGGTAAGCGAAGTTGGGTCATGACGTGAGCATGATGTTTTATCAGTGTAGTTTGGCCTTTGTATATGTGAACGAGCATGTAGTGACTATTAGTGAGACTACTGGTATATGCCACGAAGGACTTTTTTTAATTGTACGTGGCAAAAGTAGACTTCTGGCGTACAGAAGAGTAATAGGTTCGATTTGCATCGATCGTATAACCATTTGCATTGTGTTCACGTTTATCTATTAAATTTTGTTTATCTTCTTATATTGATAAACGCTTAAAGCATTTCATGACAAAATCTACGGTTGAGATACCAGATGTATTGTTTGTCATTATCATTGTTATATACACACATCTTTTCATAATATGTTTTGTCCATTACGTTGAGGAGAACAAGGCGATCGAGTCCACAGAACACTTTTTATATTCTGTGTTGAAAGAAATTAGAGAACAATTTATTCCACTAAAATATTGTGAAAAGTCTTCTTTGGATATCTTTTTAACGTCATCAGCAAAAGACAGAACCATAAAACAATTAGTTATTCGTTTATCCTAAGCATCTAAAACGGTACGAAGCGTCCTAGAATTAGATATGTTGCTACTCTGTTTTAGTGTTTGTGTGATTGTTCGATTTCTGTATGTACATCCATCTTTTGCGAGGCTGTGGCCTATGTAAATATACCGTCTGACGTCTGAACTCTTTTTTCCCTCCCTTTTACTTTTGCTCTGTGTATGAATTTGTGAGTGAGTGTGCGTGCGTGCGTGTGTGTGTGTGTGTGTGTGTGTGTGTGTGTGTGTGTGTGGGGGTGGTGCTGTGTGTGTATGTTGTGTGTGTGTGGTGCGTGCGTGTGTGTTGTATTGTGTGTGTGTGTGTGTGTGTGTGTGTGTGTGTGTGTGTGTGTGTACGCGCATTCATGCACATTACTTTTTTGTCTGTAGGTTTACTTTAGCCATGCTTCTACTTGCTGAACTTTAACTTATTACTGCCATTTCCCCTCTCTTCAAAAGTAGTATTGATTTAGACCGTACGTCGCGATGACATTTTTTTCTGTTACATTTCTCACTCATCCCCACTCCCTACGCCCACTGCACTCGCCTCACTCATAATAACACTGCTGTAAATAGAATACTCCAGGTCATTTCACATTTCAAAGATGGATATGAAGGGAGGTAATGACACATCAAGCCCTGCAATTTCACACCTCATTATGGGCCTTTCACTGGTAAGATATTCTCCGGGATTCTTCGCTAAATACAGCTCGAAAATGTATTTTGTGCGCTTTCCTTTGATGCATTTTACACGTCTGATGTTTTTCCCATAAGAGCGGGTTAGTCTTGTCCGCCTGGCATCCTCTGCTAGCTACTAAATCAATAAGTGGGGGGAAAGGCATAGGAGTCAGTAGTGTATGTGTGTTCCCCATTGATTCTTGTGATCTTGGCGGTGTCATTCGTTTGCGATGAACTATGACAGTCTTTGAAATAGTAACCTTTCCAGAAGAATGAAACAGGTCTGAACTGGACACTGATTTCGAAAAAGGCAACAGCCCTTCTTTCACATGGTCTCAGCCCCTCTGTCTGCTCTCTGTCAGAGCACGAGATATACAGATTAAGATAGGGGAGAGGGAGAGAAAAAGTGAGAGAGAGGGGAAGGAGAAAGCGGGAGAGACAGACAGACAGACAGAGAATGAGTGAGTGAGAGAGAGAGAGAGAGAGAGAGAGAGAGAGAGAGAGAGAGAGAGAGAGAGAGAGAAGAGAGAGAGAATGGTAGTAGTTGAAGGGAGTTTCTCACCAACAAAAAATGAATGTTCATCTATATGCCAGTAACAGTCCATACCTGCTTACGCTGGGAACAACGCGTAGCAGGTCACAGGGTAACAAGCATTCGGTGTAGGCTACAACTTAATGACATAAAACTTTGGATTAACTTGCACATATTTTGAGATGATCTGTCTGGATACTCTGTTGATTTCTGATACTTTGTCTCTTTGCAAGGGCTCTATCCGTCACCCTAATAACGGAGAAGGGAAGAGGAATGAGGACCATCATGACAATGTACGCGCACAGATTGATTTGATTACTGGGTCTTAAGTCCACAGAGAAGAAAGACACACTCAGACGTAGCTCTTTCAGTGACAAATGCAGTCCCTAACACTTTTAGTAAAACTTCGTAGGATTCACAGGGATCAACCTGTCAACCTGATGAACTGGGTGGCGCGGAAAGCTTCTGACTAGAAGGTTGGCTGTTCGAGACCCCAACAAGCACGTCTGTCTATCTATCTATCTATCTATCTATCTATCTATCTATCTATCTATCTATCTATCTATCTATCTATCTATCTATCTGTCTATCTATCTATCTGTCTGTCTGTCTGTCTGTCTATCTATCTATATCTATATATCTTATCTATCTATCTGTCTATCTATCTGTCTGTCTATCTATATCTATTTATCTGTATATCTATATGTATATTTGTCTATCTGTCTGTCTATCTACTATCTGACTGTCTATCTGTCCATCTATCCATCTATATTATCCATCCATCTATCTATCTATCTGTCTATCTATCTCTATCTATTTATCTATCTACATGTATCTATCTATCTATTTATCTGTATAACTATATGCCTATCTGTCACTGTCTATCTGACTATCTTCTATCTGTCCATCTATCCATCTATATATCTATCCATCCATCTATCTATCGATCTATCTATTTATCTATCTATCTATCTATCTGTCTGTCTGTCTATCTATCTATCCAATTGTCTATCTGTTTTTCTGTCTGTCTCTGTCTGTCTATCTGTCTGTCTGTCTGTCTGTCTGTCTGCCTACCTGCCTGCCTGCCTGTCTGCCTGCCTACCTGCCTGCCTGCCTACCTGTTTGTCTAGGGACGATGAAGACTTTGGTGACGACTCAAACACCTGGCCAGCATGTTGACTGAACATGACATGATAATATAGTTTGCACACCTTTTCTGCATGCAGCTTACATCTCCAGTGCAAAACAGGGTGGTCCCATCAGTATTTATAGGGTGTGAGGTGGTAGAGACTTCATCATTTGAGGTCAGCTTCATGAGGGGTGGGTATCGCCTTTCCCTTGCCGCTTTACCTTTCCTTACCCTGAACAGGTTCACATATCCATTGAAGGTAGTAAACTATTGCATGAATCTGCTTCGTGCTTTCGTGGTTGTGTCTGTGCTTTCATTTGTTTGTTTGTTTTGTTTGTTTGTTTGCTTGCTTGCTTGTATTCATTTTTAACAGCCTTAAAATGTGAAATTTAAACTTAAACTGCTTTCCCCGAGGAGAGATCGTCACATCAGTGCAGTCATCATTATGTGCCCTGTTGCATGGCGTTGGCGATAATGGCCTTCCATACAAATCTATCCCCTGTCGCCATATCACCTGATATGATTTTATGGCTGTTTTTTCTTTCTTTGCATTTTGGATTTGCAAGGTTAACGGTGACCATGGTTTTTAACTGTTGTCTTTTATCTTAACCGGGTTGTCGTTTTTGACGTGGTGTTAGTCCTGATATGGCTCTAATAGTCGGCTGGGCTATAAGCAATATGAACTTGAACTTGAATCCCTTGTCGCTACAAGTACATCTCCCACCCACTCTGTCCTCGGCCACCCTGCAAATCCGTCCAATTGTTTTCTCCCTGGGTCTACCTGGCGCACTCTTTCCCTCCAGCTTTCCTGTTGTGACCAGGTGCTCTCTAATTCCCCTTTCCTCATAAAAATGCCGATAAATGTTGCTTGTCTTTTCATAATCTTCTTTATTAATGCACTTCTTGTGTTTGCCTCCTTCAAGACTGTCTGGTTTGTTTGTTTGTTGTTTTTTTTTGTTTGTTTGTTTTTGCTGTCCATGAAATTCTCAACATTTTTCTTGGAAACCACATTTCAGTTGCCTCTATTTTGGTCTGACTTTGCGTGTTGACTGTCCACGCCTCACAAGTGTACAACAGTATCGGTTCTATATAACACTTAGATAGATCAGTCTGGCATTGAAATCCCTAGAACACTGAGTTAACCCAGTCTGCGCTCCACCTTTTTTTTTTTTAAATCTCGTAGAGGAACACGGGGTCAGTAGTGTGTGCGTGAATCTTCTTCGAGTTTTTGTGATTGTATATACTACACGTCATTATTGAAGGGCCAGGAACGTTTTTGAGTCAATTTTTGAAAGGAGAAATAACCTATTTTCTCTTACTCTTTTCTCCAATTCGTTGCCGTAACTGAATGGATAAGAGCTCAGACAACATTGCAGTTTCCTTTTGGCACGTGTTTGGGGATTTGCCGATTTGCAATGGGCGGCCCAAGGAAGACAATTTCCACACGAAATTGTCGAATCTTCAGCAGGGTCTCTCTGACGACGCAGGCAAGGTAGCGACAAAATTCGCTTTGCACGTGCAAGGCAAGCCCTTTTTGAACACTACTCCAGCCAAAGTTGCCCGCAGACGAGGATAAAAAGGACCCGTTCTTGGTTCGTTTTAACCATGCTTGCAAGACGACGGATGACGGATGAGCAGCGGGGGAGAGCCCTCGCTCTGCTTGATGAAGGCCTAGCGCAGCGGGAAGTTGCTAGACGACTTGAAGTGTCGCATTCCACAATCCAGAGACTGCTGGAGCGCTTCAATGAGACTGGAGCAGTCCAGGAAAGGCGTCACACGGGTCGACCCAGAGTTAACGACAAGACAGCAAGACCGCTACCTTGTCCTGAGGGAAAGGGCATCCACTGCGGTGACCTTGAGGGGTCAGCTGAGGGACGCAACAGGTGTAACATCAGCTGCAGCACGGTGAGAAGACGGCTACATGAGGCAAACTTGAGGTCACGGAGACCGGCCGTCCGACCCGTGCTGTCACCGGTCAACAGAGTGCGCCGCATGACCTGGCCAGGGAGCACGTGACCTGGACAAGGCAAACATGGGCCCGGGTCTTGTTTTCGGATGAGTCCAGGTTCACCCTGACCTTTAACGATGGCCGGGCTCGGGTGTGGCGACGTCAAGGGGAGAGGTTCGCTGACGCCACTGTCCAAGAGCATAACCGTACAGCGGCGGGTCGGTGATGGTGTGGGGTGGCATGAGCCGTGGTACCCGGACCCCCCTGCTCCCCATTGACGGCATCCTGAACGGGGTCCGTACCGGGACGAGGTTCTGGCGGCCGTGGCACGCCTGCGCTTGTGGACCTTGGTCAAGGCGCCATCTTCCAGGACGACAATGCACCTGCGCATCGACACGCCTTGTGACCGACTTCCTGGAGCAGCATGAAGTCGTCCGTATGGCCTGGCCAGCGTGCTCACTTGACCTGAACCCAATTGAACACCTCTGGGATGTGCTCGGGAGGCGCATCAGGACAACTACCCCCCACCGGCACCCTGGCCAGGCTGGTCGACATCCTGCAGATCGAGTGGGCGGCCATCCCTCAGGACACACTCCGTACCCTTGTGGGTCGATGCATCGGCGCTGTGAAGCATGCATCCAGGCTCGGGCGGACACACGCGATATTGAAAACAGATTGGCCAAATCTGACACTTTCTGTTTTTTGAAAAGGGGGGGATGTTCCTTTAAATGCATGTGCTGTTCACTAATGGGTCATTGTGCTAATTTCTTTTTCCAAAACAGGTGTGGAAATGTGAAATAAAACATAGAATCAATTCTAAACATTGTCAATTATTTCAACTTAAAATTAGAGAGGAAGGAAGAAGTGGCCCTTAATTATGATTAGGAGTATATATGCTTTGATTTGTTGTTTGTTGTTGTTGTTTGTTGTTGTCGTTGTCGTTGTTGTCGTTGTTGTCGTTGTTGTCGTTGTTGGCTTGCTTGCTTGATTGTTTGAATGATTGATTGGCTGGTTGTTCGTTTATGCTGATTGATTTATTGCATTGATTTTTAACGGACTTCCGTTGTGAAATTCAGATTGCTTTCCCTAGGAGAGGTCGTCATGACGTCACCGCAGTGCAATGCCATCCATTTTTTCTCTTCTCTTGTTCTGTATGCATGTATTTTGTTCACTTTGCGATGGTGGATTTTGCAGCTGGATCTTGCCACAGACGCTATTTTGTTACAGTGGGGTCCTTGCTAGGAACTGAGTGAGTGTGGCACACACAAATTCCATTTATTGTCTCGTCCGAAAGGATAGCGCTTAAACCACCACTTAAATCTATTTGAACGAGGGGAATTCCTGTCCAGTCCGTGATTCGAACCTGGGTCACTGGCGTCCCATGAAGGTGCTTTTGACCACTAGGCCAAATACTTGTCTGTATGACTGTGTGACCGCCTAGGTCTTTGAAGTGATCAAAACATTTCACAGGGTGAAACTTTTTGCTTTGAGCAGAGCCAATGCCGCAATTACAATAAAGTCAATATCCTTACTTCCGCGTAGTCTCTATCCCTTTATTTCTTCCTTCTGAGGGTTATACAGACACATGGGTAGGAGAGAAAGAGAGAGAGAGAGCGGGGGTGGGGGGGGGAGAGGAGGAGAGAGAGAGAAAGAAAGAGGGTGATAGGCAGACAGATAGACAGGCAGGCAGACAGACAGGCAGGCAGACAGACAGGTAGACAGACAGAGGCAGAGAGAGAAGATAGAATAGACAGGCAGAGAGAGAAGATAGAATAGACAGGCAGAGAGAGAAGAGAGACAGACAGACAGACAGACAGAGACAGAGATAGAGAGAGAGGGTGGAATAGGCAGGCAGAAAAAAAGAAAGAGAGAGAGGGGGGAAGGAGAGAGAGAGAGTGACAGAGAGAGAAGAAGAAGAAGAAGAACTGTTTCTGTAAGGGAAAGATGCTTTGCTTGATGAAGAAGAGCACTCGTATAGAAGCCATAACAATTTACAATTGCTTGCTCTTGGGTTGCTGTGATTCGGTTCAGTTCAATGAAGTTCAATTCATTTTTGATCTCTAAAAAGCAGTTAAATATATCTGCTGCCAGCGTTAGTAACAATTATGAAGTACATAAAATATATGGAATCTTAAAGTAAATTAAACCAATAATGAATCAGTGTAATAAAGTGAGACAAGCACTCATACAAACATACACACACAACCACGCACACAATCTCGCTCTGAATCTTCTCCTCGTCTGTCTCTGTCTCTCTTCTATCTCTGTCTCTTTCTGTCTGTCTCTGTCTGCCTGTCCTCCCTCCCTCCCTCCCTCTCTCTCTGCCTATCTGTCTGTTCCTCCCCCCCCCCTCTCTCTCTCTCACATCTGCTCACATCATTTCATAGTCATACTTCCGTAAACACGTGTCATGTCCGCTAAGACTTCAAATGCGGGATGAAGCGGCAATTTCCTGCAATGTCACACCCAATTGCGGGTCTTTCTCTGACCACATTCCAGTTTCTGGGGCCCTCCAGACTTTAGGCTCAGTTTCAGTTTCAGGCTCTCAAGATGACGTCTCCGCGCTCGGAACGAATTCCATATGCACTAATGTCACAGGTGCCATGTGTATGGTGATCATGGCACAAGCCTGAAGCCTGCGCATAAACCCATGAGCTGGCCAGGTCCTGAGGCCCTGCCTTAGGCTCGTTCACCGGAATGGTTTGATAATATATTTCGCACATCTCCCTCCACATAAGCTACGCACAAAAAGTTAAGGATCACTTGCACAAAAATTCATAACTTTCAAAATAAGAAAGCCAATGCGTTGAAGTTTGGCAAACATTTAATTCCATGCTTTAGTGATAACGATACACAATTGCCTTCAATTTCGAGCAATCGTTTTGTGTGTACATTTGATCAAAGTGGGTACGTATCGAAATTTGATTTCCCAAAGTCATTGAAATCACAAGACAGGGCATTCTGATGCTCCCAAAAGTTCAGTAATGCGTGTAACCGCCATGGCTGTTCTGGCACTCGACGCAGCGAGTCCTCATCGAGTTGACCAGGTTGGTGAAGATCCTCTGTGGAAGCGCCTGCCACTCAGCCTGCAGCATCTGGTAGAGGTGTTGGGCATCCCTGGGAGGGGGGTGGTTGCTCCTCACTTTGCGATCCAGCTCATCCCAGAGGTTCTCAATCGGGTTGAGATCGGGACTGCATGCTGGCCACTCCATTCTGTTGACTCCAGACTGCTGCAGGAAGTCGTTGACCACCCTTGCCCTGTGGGGGCGAGCGTTGTCATCCTGGTAGACAGCCGTCGGTCCCATCTGCTGCAGTGTAGGCACAGCCAGCGGTCGAAGGATCTCATCCCGATATCGGAGGCCAGTCAGGTTACCCTGTACATGATACAAGGGTTATCTGTGGTGAAGGCTGAAGGCCCCCCAGACCATTACAGAACCTCCACCAAAGGCCACCTTTTCTTGGACAGTGGTGTCAATAAAGCGTTGCCCTGGGCGCCTCCAGACCCTCAGTCGGCCGTCGTTGTGGTACATGGTGAAGCGTGATTCATCACTGAACAGGACCTGGGACCATTGCTGACGTGTCCACCTCACGTGACGTCTGCAGAAGGCGCGGCGTGCTGCCCTATGGGCTGGAGTTAAGCGTGGCCGTACAGCTGGGCGACGAGAACGGAGGTTAAACCCATGAAGGCGGTTCCGTATGGTCTGCTGGCTGATGTTGATGTTAGTAGCCACCCTCAGCTGCCTTCGAATGATGCTGGAAGAGGCTGTTCTTGTCTGCAGGGCTTGTCGTTCAATGAGACGATCTTCACATGGGTTTGTCTTCTTCGGTCGACCAGATCTGCGTCTTTCATGGACCCTCCCAGTGGCTGTGAAGCGTTGAATCAGTCTGACAATGACCGAGATGGACACCTGAAGTCGCCTGGCCACTTCTCGCTTGGGAACACCATCTTGGAACCATGCAACAGCTCGTCCCATCTCAAACTCGCTCAATTTTCGTCGTGGAGGCATTGTCAGATCAGGCCTACTACTGGTGGAATGTCTTCTTATAAAGCCAAGCAAGAGACAGCATCTCACACATAAACAGCAGTGCTTGCACGTGCATAATGGTTTTTCCATCTGGCTTGTGCAATGTGTTCAGGCAGAACGGTCCAAAACAAGGTCCTTTTTCGCAAGTTTCCGCTTTTCCGTTTGCGGCCAAGCTCAGTAGAAGAGAATCCCGTGCAATTTTCGCACTAACACAACATCGCCCACTTACAGCTGAACAAGAATTCATAACAATTTGGCTGGACTGAGAAATAAATAACAGTAGCGAACTGAGTTTATTACGCACCTGTTTTCTCATAGTGATCCTTAACTTTTTGTGCGTAGCTTAGTTCACCCACCCACTGCATGAATATCAGAACCAGAGTTTCCTACCTGAATCGTGAGTAAGAAAAGTTATAAAGATGGCAGATACACCTTTACGTTATAGAAACAATTAAGCCCAGTCCGATGCATTTTAGATTGAAGACAGAGCATATTGAGAGTGGCTAGGAAATCTCGGAAGGTATGATTCCATTGCATCAAAGTAGAGAGGCATCTCTCTCTCTCTCTCTCTCTCTCTCTCTCTCTCTCTCTCTCTCTCTCTCTCGTCTTTCTCTATCTCTCTCTCACTCATTCTGTCTCTCTCTCTGTCCCTCTGTCTCTCTTTGTCTCTCTCTGTGTCTCTATCTCTCTCTGTGTCTCTCTGTCTCTCCCTATGTCTCTCTGTCTCTGTCTCTCTATCTGGCATGTAAATTATGGAGGTTTTCCTGATCTCGCAGGAACCCATACGTGCATACCTCTTTTTGCGTGAATGTCTGTGTGTGTAAACACATTATTGTCATTGTTATTGTTATGTAAAGCCCAGCTGACCGCGTACAGCTATACATGTGTATCAGGGCTATAATCGCTTCAAAACATACAAAACGTCAACAAGAAAGAAAAACAAGAAAAGAGAAGTACACATACCAATGCATTTGCCCACATAACCTAGGGACATGCCCCCGGCGTTGACACTCCATCCAATTTATCGCACAGGGGATTTAAAAAACACCTTAATACAACTTTAAGCATACCTAAGGACACCAAAACATATAAAAACGGGCCAATGCCTAACGGAATATTTGTTCTCGAAGCTGGGGGCTGGGGGGTGGGGGGGGGGGGGGGGGGGTCATTTTTAGCAAACTGGATTTGTCAACGGGCTACTGGCAGATCCCTGTGAATGAAGCGGATCGGCCGAAGACAGCATTCTCCATGCCCCAAGTGGTGTGTGATGCCATTTGGGTTGTGCAATTCAGGGGCTGTTTTCACCAGGATGATGAGAAAGGTGCTGCAACCTTTGGGCACTGATAATGTTCATAACTTCATTGACGATGTCATGGTAGCGACAAAGACAGAAGCAGAGCATGTAGTTGTGCTCAGGAAGGTGTTCCAACGCCTGAGAGAATGCTCCCTGACTGCACGTCCTACGAAATATGAGTTAGGATTCGCCGAGGTCTCATACTTTGGATATAAGATGGGCCGAGGTCAGTGCAAACAGTTAGAGGGCAAAATGCAGAAAATCAGAGATGCACCGCAGCCAAAGACCAAGAAAGAATGAGGAGCTTTTTTTTTGGCTCAGTGGGATTCAACCGGAGATTTATTCCAACTTTGAGGATGTGGCACTCCCACTGATGAACTTGAAGAAAACACATTCCAGGCAAGTCTTGTGGAGCTCGGAATGTGAGGAAGCCTTCCAGGCTTTGAAGCGAGCATTCTGCGAACCTCCTGTATGTGTTTTACCCGTGCTGGGTAAGACTTTTGTTCTGAGAACCGATGCATCTGGAACTGGGATTGGGGCTATGCTGTTCCAGGACTGTGAAGGGGAGTTGCGCCCCGTTGCATGTGCCAGCATGAAACTGTTAGCCGCTGAACGGAACTATCCCACCGCTGCCACCAATTTGTCACGCTCGCTAAGGCTTGAACT
The DNA here is from genome assembly GCA_030674185.1 of Monoplex corrugatus. NCBI lineage: Eukaryota > Metazoa > Mollusca > Gastropoda > Littorinimorpha > Ranellidae > Monoplex > Monoplex corrugatus. The sequence continues at coordinate 55,419,225 of CM060306.1, read as the reverse complement.
AGAGGGGAAAGACAGAGAAACAGACCTATCAGCTCTAACACACCCGTTTATGACTAAATAAGGAAATCCTTGCACAAAGTACAGTTACACAAATTTTATTACAGACAAACAAGATAAATGATTCATCATTCGTACAGATCACGAACATGGATATAGTATTGCGAAGATGTTCACCACAGCAGAGGTGGAGTCCTGTGAAGGGCGGTGCCAAGGAAACGAGCCGAGTAGAACGGCTGGGCCATAGGCTCGTGGCGTGGAAGTACCGCCGATCTTGCCGGACGACGCAGCCGTAGAAACCCCTCTGGTCGCACCTGCCTCGGACGCTCGTAACATTGCCGGAGCTCGGAATCGTGCACCTCCTCGTAGAGCCAGGACCACGTGGACAGCAACGACGACTAGCTCAGGACACTGGTGATCTTCTCCCCTCACGCTGGCGAAACTCCGAACACGACCTCCCCCACTGACCCGTAGGTATACAAACAGCTATGATTGGACACGGCAGCAAAACTCATTATTTGTAAATATGTTGACGAACCCAGCTACCAACACCAACCTAGCCACCAAACTACACATCAACTACAGCAAAGGAGGGCAGACGACTATTCACAGCTGGTTACATGCCTGACAACGACACCAATACTCTATACTCTCACATAACAATGTTGACAAAATTGGAATGACTGACCACAGCACTCACCGCATACCGTCTGTAGCAGAGGAAAACAAGAGTCGACTCATTCCTGGTTACATACCAACAAGACACAGCCACTGTAAACTTCCCATAACTACGCTGACCAACACTGAAATGACTGACCACTGCACCCGCCGCATACCGTCTGTAGCAGAGGAAAAATAACAGGTGTCGAGTCACTCCTGGTTACATACCAACAAGAGACATAGACCTCTACCCACTTCAAGGACATGAAATCCAACTACAAGTGGTGACTCTGACCAGAAACTGGCCCTATCCACCCAACTGCAAACCGTTTGTAGCAGAAGGGGCACACAACACCAACTGAATTCGTAACACCCACAATTCTTCACTTTTAAAGCCAACAAAAAAGTTCACAGAACCAGCACAGAAAACACACAAAATTTGACACACACCAGACCCACGTACACCCTAACTTAGGCCATAAACACGGGTTGGGCAAAACATAGATTCACAGACAAGATACAAAATCACGTAAGAACACACACACAGGCACAGGTAAACCGTAACTGGACAGGTGAGTTTTGACTCAGTTGGCCAAGACTCCACACACCCACTGACCCAACCAAACACTCCTGTCCCCAATCGAGAAGAAAAGGGAAAAAATAAAAAAGATGAACAAAACTGCCCTGACAGTGTGTGTGTGTGTGTGTGTGTGCGTGTGTGTGTGTGTGTGTGTGTGTGTGTGTGTGTATGTTGTGTGTGTGTGTGTGTGTGTGTGTGTGTGTTGTGTGTGTGTGTGTGTGTGTGTGTGTGTGTGTGTGTGTGGATATCGGTCGTTGTGTGTGCGTGATCTGGATAGATGAGAAGGGGAGGCAGAGACCGATTTTATGTTCTTTCCGTTTCTGGAATCCCTTTCTCTTCATGAAATAATCCCTCATTAGGATGAGAACTGGATGTAAAATAGATATAAAACAAGCAATCCATTGATCATACTTAGCATTGTTAGAGAACAAAGAGAACAGAAAACAACTGTCACCTCTCTGTCTCTGTCTGTCTCTGTCTCTGTCTCTGTCTCTGTCTCTCTCTCTCTCTGTCTCTGTCTCTCTCTGTCTCTGTCTCTCTCTCTCTCTCTGTCTCTCCTCCCTCCCTCCCTCTCTCTCTGACTGTTTCTCTGTCTCTCTGTCTCTCTGTCTCTGTCTCTGTCTCTGTCTGTCTGCCTGTTTGTCTGTCTGTCTGTCTCTCTCACTCTCTCTCGCTCTCTCTCGCTCTCTCTCGCTCTCTCTCTCACTTTCTTTAATCCTGTTTACTTTCGTCTCGCCAAAACTGAGATGATTTTTCTAAACATAAAGCACAACTACATACAGATATCGCCTACACACAAACAAACTAATAATTATATCCGTGTTTGCTGTGCCACATTTCTTTCTTTTCTTTTTTTCTTTTTTCTTTTTGAGACAAGATCTTCAAGCCACACTGGGAATTTCCCTTTTATGATCTCTTTTCCCATTTGATACATGAATTTCATCCGACGCTCTCGCTGTTTCCGTATACACATTAAAATTCCGTTGCTTTCTGTCGACTACACGTCTATCATTTTTGAAATGTCAAAAAAATGTTTGGTGTTCCTATTTTAATTTTTCAGATCGTGTTCAAAAATTGTGTAATAATTTGTGATCACCCAGCATTACATATGAACAGTGTATTGTCGATGAATATAGGAAATTCATGGAGTTCAGGTGTTTAACTTTGTCATTTGCTGTTCCGTTCTATCTAGAGTGTTTCTTTGATCCAGTCAAAGTAAAATAATGGAGATTTTTGTTGCTGTTGCATTTAATGCACACACACACACACACATACACACGCACGCACGCACACTCACACACTTTATAACATATTCATTCGCCGTGGTGTAGTGCTTAGCGCAACGGACTACCGACTGGAAGGTTGTGGGTTCGAATCCCCGTCAGTCCCTTCGAAAATCATCATGGGATTTCTTGGCTCTAGCAGCTCCTACCCAGAATTGGGCGTGCTGTGGGCTCATTGAGGAAACTGGGACCTCACATTCGAGTCTCATCCACTTCATGGATACTTCACTGAGGGTGTTGTTCAAATCTTTTGATGGCACCACAGGTGTGTGTGTATCTCGGGCCTGGTTGACGCCAGAATATATTATGATAGTAAGCGTGGAGCAAGCCCTGTCACGCAGTCTTAATCCTAAACAGAACTCCATAGCGTCATGCTTATCATCCTCATCGACATCATCATCGCATTGCAAAAACTGTACCAGCTTCTGTGGCCATTAAAATGACGTTAAAAACGGGACGAAAAAAAAAGAAAAAAAAAGGTCAGCACAAAAGTAACCTCCCTGATTGTATAAAACTGCTGACACGTGTACGGTCTCTGTGGTTCACCTTGAGAGCTAAATCAAAATAAACTGCCGTTGCAATTATGGTCCATATTTTCACGTTTTCGGTTATCAAGGTCAGATTAACTTAGGACCAATCAGATTCAATTAATAGTGAATACAGATTGAAAGGGATTTTTTATGGAAGGATTGGGGTCATCATAATTTCATCCTTTTTAATTATTGAGACCCCCCCCCCCCAAAAAAAAAGGGGGGGGGGGGGTCAGCAATAATCAGACTCATCACATATTGACTGTTTATTGAAAGCAGTATACGGTGGAAAAAATCGCTATCAAACAGGTGACACATTTAGTCCACTCTTGCGCACAGACAGAGGCATACACACACACACACACACATACACACACACACATGCACGCACACATCCACGCACGCACGCACGCACACACACGCACGCACACACGCACGCACCACGACACATGCACACACACACGCACACACACGCACACACGCACACACACCACACACCACAGGCACACACACACACACACACACACACACACACACACACACACACACACACACACACACACACACCTTTCTTAGGCACAATATGTACAGTTATACACATTAATGTTCGCGCGCAAACACATAGAAAAGCGAGAGAAAGAAGAGACAGGCAGACAAAGAAACAGGTGAACGGAGATCTGATAATGAACAAAGCTGAAATTGTGTCATCGTTGTTGTTGTTGTTTTTCCCTTGCAGTTTTTTCTTTCTTTATTCTTTTCTCTTTTTTCCCTTCTTTCTTGTCTTTCCTTCTTATCTTTCTTTTCTATTTTTTCTTTCCTTTCTTCCTTTCTTCTTCTCTTCTTTATCTTGTTTGTTTCTTTGTGTTTCTTTCTGTGCTCGTTTATTTTTTGTTTTATTTTGTTTGCTTTTTGCTGCCTGTGTATTTGTTTGCTTGGTTTTTGTTACTGAAAGTTCTGTTTTTACGTGAGAGGAGAGAGAGAGAGAGAGAGAGAGAGAGAGAGAGAGAGAGAGAGAGACAGACAGACAGACAGACAGACAGACAGACAGACAGACAGACAGCTCGTCAGAGACTGAGAGAGTCTTTGTGTGTGTTGTTGCTGTTGTTTTTTCTTTCGGCGAAAAACAGCAGTCTAAACACCCACGTCCTTGTCTCTTTCTCCTCCTCCTTTTACTGCTTACTCTACCTTCTTCTCTTCTCTCACTAATCCCATATTCGTCTCGTCTCGTCTCGTCTCGTCTGGTCTCGTCTGGTCTCTCTGTCTGTCTGTCTGTCTGTCTCTATCTCTGTCTGTTTCTCTCTTTCTTTCTACCCCTCCTTCTCTCTCTCTCTTCCTCTCTCTTTTTCTCTCCCTCCTTCCCCGATTCAAAATGAGAATCAGAAATGCATTCAATTTATGATATTTCTCTCTCTCTCTCTTTCTCTCTCTCTGTCTCTCTCTCTGTCTCTCTTTCTCTCTCTCTCTCTCTTTCTCTCTCTCTCTCTCTCTTTTCTCTCTCTCTCTCTCTTTTATTTTTTGTGTTTTCTGTCTCTGTCTATGTCTCTGTCTGTCTGTCTGTCTCTTCTCTCTCTCTGTCTCCCCCCCCCCCCTCCCCACCGATTCAAAATGTGGAATCAGATTCATTCAATGTCTGAAATTTTCTTAATCTAATTTTCTCTCTGTCCCTCTGTCTCTGTCTCTCTGTCTCTCTCTCTCTCTCTCTCTCTTCTCTGTCTCTGTCTCTGTCTCTCTCTCTCTCTCTCTCTCTCTGTCTGTCTCTGTCTCGTGTCTGTCTCTCTCTGTGTCAGTCTCTCTCTCTCTCTGTCTATCTGTCTCTCTCTCTCTCTCTCTCTCTCTCTCTCTGTCTCTCTCTCTCTCTCTGTGTCTCCCCTCCCTCCCTCCCCTCCTCACTGTCTCTTTTCAAATCCGAAAGTATTGATCTTTTCACATTTTGCTTTCTTTGTAGATCGACATACACCAAAGCTGGGATTCAAGTAGCTCGTGACATTTAAAAGACGACACAAAACCGTTGTTTCTCCACCGGCAGACAGCACCTACCTTCATCTGGGTTGCAGCAAATTCGCCGCAAGAACGTTTGGGAGCGAACACGCATCGAAGTGTCTGTGAAGTCACCTTTGTGATCCTCGACGTCACTTTCAAAGGATTTTGTGGTGCATCTGTGAAGTGAATTTTTAAGTGTCACCCTGGGTGTGATACCTTTATGATTTAGCTGTGTTGCTGCACAGTGTCATATTCAAAGAATTTAAGTGCGTTTTTATGGTATCATATTCGAAGGATTTAAGCTGTGTTGTCTTGTCACATTTACTGGATTTACCGGTGTCGCGCTGGCTGTGGGTGTCGCGTTTGAAGAATTTCGTGTGTGCAGTTGCATTGGAAGGATCCGCAGTGTTGTTTGTCATAGGCGATGGGTTAATGGTATTGCACTGTCACATTCGTTGAGTTAGTGGATTTTGTGCTGCGATGGTTAAAGGATTTAGCTGTCGCCCGTTATTGTGCTGTTTACAAAGTATTCAGGAGTATCTTGCCTTTCCTACTGCACGAATTGTATTTTAGCTTTTGATTAAATACTGACAACGACGAATAATGTGTAAGGCAGTGTTGATTTCGTAACAAAGGTATGTTTTTCACCTTACTAGTGATCAGCAGCACAACCTTGAAACACATTTAAGACGATGGGTGTGAAATACTTTTCCAGTCATTAACCGGACTTTTTTTTTTTTTTCCAGAAGTTTCTGATTATAAATTCAGTTATTCAGCCATGTTCAATACCATTCTCAAAGAAAGGGGGAAGGGGACGAAATAAAACGAAGTACTCAATAACTGATCGATCAATTTGCTGTTTGATTTTGGAAGAAAATGAATCAGATTTCATTGAAACTGTCTCATATATTTTCGATCCAGCTTAGAGTATAAATTAATTTGCATGTAACGGTAGTTAGATTTGTTCTGTCTTTATTTAACCCTCTCATCTGTCGTGATCTTTGTTGTCGACATAAAATCCGCGCAGTTATGTTGACTGTTGCAAGTTGTGTGCGATATAAAGTCTGTACAAATTAAGGGGGAAATGTGTATTTTCAGCTATCGGGGTTGTACTTTTCTTCATGCTCAAAACATACCAGACAACGAGACTATGCGACGTAACTTATGCAGTAGACTGTTTTCATTGACTTTCAAACGAAAATGACTTATCAAGCCACAACCGTATAGTATTCTCATATCTATGTGAAGTCAGTTTATGTCTGAGTAAGACACTTTCTTTCATCTTTTTTTAGCGGATGTTTGTAAAGAGTGCAACAATATGAAATGGATTCGGATGATAATGCTCTCAATTTTTTTAACTTAAAGTATTCGCGTGCGTTTTCCAAGGTGATTAAGACTGCGGTAGTTATTCAAGGATGTTTTTAAACTTTTCTGCACATGAAAGTAATGTAAGTGGGTATTTCGTTAATGAACTGACATTTTGGCATCACTTATGTTCTTTGTATACAAGTGAAATTTGTTGTAAATATCCATTCATGATTTATTGACTTGATACAAGCAATCAAGTGTACTCTAGTAACTGGGAACTGTCAATATTCAACCTGTAACCGAATATTTTGTCGTTGATACAGAACTCAGACAAGTTGTATGTTACAATTGAAAATGAGTCTGCTGTAAGTATCAGAATGTGTTGCCTTATTATAGAAAAGCATTGCCGAGGTCTTCGATATATTTATTCATGATTGAAATATTTTGCAAATCCTCAGCTGTACCTTTATGCGCCATGAGTCATCTGGAATGTGATAAATGACTGGAACTCACGGTACTTAATGTGTTACCATGTTGGGAGATCATATTCCCATAAATACATTTTGTGGATAGAACTAACTGTTCCGCATGTATCAGAATGAGATTTTCCACAAAACAAAATGAATTTAATTACCTGGGAATTCGAACAGTCTGCTACTGAAACAAAAGGCTTACACTCTTGAAATATGTGTTCGTGACTTTGAGACGAGACACCCGATGGGTTCTTGTTTTCGTCATAAATGAAAAGGTTTCTTCGTGTTTCGTTGGAACATCTAGATTTTGTTTATCAGTTCTCTTCAACGCAGCTGTGTGTGTGTGTTTGTGCTAGCATTTCATTTTGCACCAAGCTGAAACTACTGCAAACAGTGGAGCGTGTTGTCGCTACTGAAATGAGATGTTACGAGAGTCTTCTCTGGGGCAGCTAATTGTTCCAGTCAGCCACTTGCGATGTAAGAGACAAGTTGTGCAGTAGAAGAAGTAGCAGCAGCAGCTATAGCAGCAGCAACAATAGCAGTCCACGATGATCTGCTACTCTGGGCAGACCAGCTCAGAGATGGAGATGTCGTCCATGAGAAAGAACAACAACTCCACCACCTCCACCACCACCACCTACTATGACAGAAACCATGAGGAGGACTGGTGCAAGGTAAAGATAATAGTGATGAAACGATAATGATGATATTATTATCAACATCATCGTCACAATCTTCGTCATTAACATCGTCATCATCAGTTTTTAAATCGTCGTCATCACCACCACCACTACCATCATCATCATCATCATCATCATCATCAGCAGCAGCAGCAGCAGCAACAACAACAACAGCAGCAGTGTAGTAATAGCACTAAATTATTGTTATTATTATTATTATTGTTATTATTATTAGTAGTAGTAGTAGTAATAGTAGTATTGTTGTTGTTGTTGTTGTAATAATAGTAGTATTAATAATAATATTGTTATTGCTATTCTTCTTCTTCTTCTTCTTCTTCTTCTTCTCATTATTATTGTTGTTGTTGTTAGTAATAGAAGTAGCAGCAGCAGCAGTAGTAGTAGTAGTAATAGTAGTAGTAATAGTATCATTATTGTTATTGTTATGATTATTAATAATTAGTAGTAGTAGTAGTAATAGTATCATTATTGTTATTGTTATGATTATTAATAATTATCATTGATTTTTCTTGTGAAGCACTGTTCTCCAAACTCATTTGCACTCACTGCTCATTAAACATAATCAGACACAGAGAACTCAAGCTATTAGGCAAGCTGACCATATTCGAAAATGTTGCAGAGTTTGCATTTTTGGTGATCGTACATATCAGATGTATTTTTGTGTTTTCATACGCCTGCCACTGATGTGGCTGAAATGGTCTTTAGCATGTATAATTGATATACTGCGTGCATATACACATGAAAGGGGAGTAGGCACTGTCAGATCTGTACGCAGGTTGACCTCTGGGATCGGGAATATCTCTACCTTTACCTATCAGACAGAGTTGCTTAAGTGGAATGGACCCAGAGCCTTCCAATTGGACGTCTGAGGTTTTACCCATCTGATCACCGCGACTGACTAATAAGCGTTTGGAAGAGCAAGTATGGTTATCAAGAATGACAAAATTCCAACTGTCCTGAAACGAAAAGTCTACGACCAGTGCATTCTGCCCATTCACCTATGGTGCAGAAACGTGGAATCTAACGAAAAAAACTCGCTTTGAAACTAAGAACCATTCAGCGAGTGCGTGAAAAAATCATGCTTGGTATCACCTGGAAAGATCGCAAAACGGCTCAGTGGATTATGGAAAGAACAAAAGTGCGAGACATCCTGGAAACCATCAACGAACTGAAATAGACCTGAGCAGGATATCTCACCCGGAGAATGGACAATCGTTGGACGACAAAAACCACGTTCTGGATACCAAGAGACGGCACTGGCAATAGAGGAAGACAGAAAAATAGATGGAGAGACGACCTAGATGGATTTGACAAGAACCGGAGAGGAAAAGCACTGGAACGAAGTGAATGGAAGCAGCTTGGGAAGACCTACGTCCTACAACGGATTTTTTATGCTGAAAGAAGAAGACTGACTAATAATGACCGCTTCTACAGTGCCTCGTCTCACCAGAGCACTAAGCGCTTCAGATAACTATGAGAGACAAAGGAAAACAAGCCTTTAGGCCTGTACAAGGCAACCCCAACTGTTGCCATTATGTACAAAAAGGCAGTGAACGTAAGTCATAATTAAATATCCACTTATGTATGTCCATCATGTTCACGCAATGACAAAAGAAAATAGGAACAAAATACTGTTTCTACTACTATTACTTCTACTCGTACTACTGCTACTGCTACTGCTTCTACTGCTTCCTCCATGACGACTATTGCTATCACTTCTATGTTTACTACTGCTACTGCTCCTTCTGTTGTTGCTGCTAATTCTACTGCTGCTGTTACTACTACTACTACTACTGCTGCTGCTGTTACTACTACTACTGCTGCTACTCTTTACTCCTATTTCTACTCTTACCATTACTACTTTACTCTTAGTACTCCTACTCCTACTACTACTACTACTACTACTACTACTACTACTACTACTAAACAAAGCAAAACAAAACAGAGTAAAATAAATTGAACAAATCAAAACTGTGCCAAGCAAGAAAATAATTAAACAAAACAGACTGCAGGAGAAAAGAGCTGAGCAGAGCAAACCACAACAGAACAGAGGACAGAGGAACAGACCAAAGTAGAGTCCAGAGCAGAATATAGTCACACAGAGTAGAGATACAAAGTAGAAGAGAACAGATTACAGGGGCAACAGAGCAGAGCATAACAAAATAGAACGTCACAGAGTAACGTAGAACAAAGTAGACCAGACCAGAGCAGAACAGAGCAGAACAAATTGGAAGAGAGAAGAAACAACAAAGTAGAAGAAAACAGATTGCGGGGCAACTGAACAGAATACTGTAGAACAAAGTTTAGCAGACCAGACCTAAACAAATAAGAATGGATCAGACCAAAATAGAGCAGAGTAGAGTAGGACAGTGTAAAACAGTATAACAGAAATACTAGAAGAGAGCAACAAAATCAGAATTGTGTTGCTTATAGCCCAGCCGATCACTAAGGCCTTAACCGGGTTCATACCACATTTAAGACAACTCTAATTAAAAAATCAACAGTTGAAAAAGCAAGCAGTTGAGTAGAGTTTTTCAAGCATAAAATGCGTTTCAAAATGTCTCCCCTACATCTGATCATATGGAATCTATTGATTTCTTTGAACACGTGAAAATTACCTTTGGAGGAATATCTCTGAAGTTCTCTAAGGAGTCTGCTTGATGGTGCTTATATCTCATATAGTGCAATTTGCAGCATCCATTTAGAATGGTTTTGATACTGACCTTTTCATCACATCGTATACAGAACAACAGATCAGAAGAGAACAGAACAGAACAAAACAATCCATCAGAACAGTACAGACTGAAGTAGGATAAAGTGGAGCAGGAGAGAGCAGAGCAGAGCAGAAAAGAACAGAACGACGAAAGTAGAACAGGACAAAACAGAACAGAACAGAGCAAAGCAGAACAAACCCAAATGAGCATAACACTTGGTAGTAGAGCAGAACGACAGAAACCGAGAAAAATAAAGTAAGACAGATCAAAACAGAACAGAGTAGAGCAGAACAGAGTTTAAGAGCACAGAGTGAAACAGAACACCAGAGCCGAGTAGAGTGGGGCAGAGAACAGAAAAGAGTAGAACAAAACAACAGAGTACAGCAGAACAGAGTATTACAGGACATAGTAGAATAGAACAACATAATAAGACTGAGAGAGCAGTAAAACAGGACAAAGTGGACCAGAACAACAGATCACAACAGAGCAGAGTAAAGCAAAACAGAGCAGACTAGAACAGAGCAGAGTAGATTAGAACAAAACCGAACAGTGTAGAACAAACAGAATAGAGCAGAACAGAGCAGAGTTGGTACGGACAGAGTAGAACAGAACAACAGAGCAAAGACGAACCAAATAGAACAGAGCAGCGCAGGGCAGAACACGGTTTGTAGAGCAGAAACTAAACAACAACAACAACAACGTGAATTAAAAGGACCTGGAAACAGCGAAGCAGAACAGCACAGATACAAGTGAATGAAGCAACCACGTCAAATCAAAACAGAGTAAAGCTTTGCACTGACAAACAGAAATCAGTAGAAAAGAAACGAACAGATCAGAACAGAATGGAAGAGAGCACGGTTAAAAAGAATACAAAGAACAGTACAAAACATAAAGAAGAACGGGCAAGACAGCACTCGACAGAACAGAACGTCATATGCCAGAATAGTGCAGCATAGGACAGTCCTCAAAATACAGCAGGATAGAACTGAACTGAACAGAACAAAAAGAAAAACAAAAGCAAAGCAAATCAAAGCAAAACAAAATAAAGCAAAACTAAACAAAGCAAAACAAACAAAACAAACAAAGCAAACAAATAAAAACTAAACTAAGCAAAACAAAACAAAACAAATAAGAATATGGCACAGAAATGGGGAGGAAAATAATGTTAACCGATTTATACCAATGGAATCAAATTTGAACACACTTAACTCAGTGCTACTGAATCCCTGTTGGTGGTGGCCACAGTATAAACCGACTTATACCAATGGAATCCCATATGTGATTAACCTTTATTCACTCTTACTGATTCTCTGTAGGTGGTGACCACGCAACCAGACGGCACGAACCTGGCCCAGCATGCACCCAGGGAACCCCGGAACTACATGGGACTGGCTGTTGTCGTCCTCCTCTGTTTCAACATTCCCTTTGGCATCGTGGCCGTCCTCCTGTCCATCAAGGCTCAACCAGGACTACCAGAAGGGCAACAGCTCCTTGGCCAGGGTCAAGGGTAAAATATCCATGATGTGCAGCGTCCTGGGTATCGTTTCCACCATGACTGCCGTCTTCTTGGTCATTTTCTGGCCTGCCATTGTTCCTGATAATGGTTGAAGAGAGAAGAGACGGTTGGGGTGGGATTGGGTTATTGTGATGTGTACTGTAATGAGAGTTCATAAACACGAATGTTGGGGGGGGGGGGGGGTTTACCTTGCGATGAAAAACAATGAAAAATTGTATGCCTTCAATGTCCCCTTGGCTGGTGCTGCCACTTTCACACAGGCAGTCAATTCCCTCGAAAAGGTTTTCCATTTAAGAAAATAAAGGAAGTCTTGGAATTATGTGCAACATGTTGGGTAGTTCGTGTCCGTGATGTCTGTCCAAAGATGATCATCTTTAGACACACATCTTGGACACGAACTACCCAACATCTGCATCGATAAATTTTACATCACCTGATACAGGACACAAACTCAACGTCTAGATACAGAAAAAAGTTACTCAATCCGCATGTGAAAAAAACAACCTTTGCAAGGACGTTGAAAGATAGTAGCGACGCCAACCAAAGTGATGTTACAGGTCTATAAATTCTTCATTGTAACGATGGTCTTATTGTTTTGTTTTGTTTTGTTTTGTTTTTTATTTTTTTATAGAGTGTTGCTATATGTATTTTTGTGGTTTGATGATGTGTTGAATCAAGTGACACAGCATTGACGTTTTTGATGTATTTGTGATTTTGTGGTCAATTTGGATTTTTTTCAGCTGCGTTATGTTCCATAGCACTGTTTGAAATACTCTTATATACAAAACGATAATGTCCTACAGTGAGAAAGAAAACAGAGCTCAGGAGTACTGATTTTCTTTGTTCTGGCCAGCGTAACGTACTTAGAGGCTTCCACGCTGTAAAATATTTGAGAGTCAAATTGTTATACCAGACAGTCAAAGCGTTATATAGACAGTCAAAGCGTTATATAGACAGTCAAAGCGTTTTTTCGAGACAGTCAAAGCGTTATACGAGACAGTCAAAGCGTTATATGAGACAGTCAGAGCATTATACGAGACAGTCAAAGCGTTATACGAGACAGTCAGAGCATTATACGAGACAGTCAAAGCGTTATACGAGACAGTCAAAGCGTTATACGAGACAGTCAAAGTGTTATACGAGACAGTCAAAGCGTTATACGAGACAGTCAGAGCATTATACGAGACAGTCAAAGCGTTATACGAGACAGTCAAAGCGTTATACGAGACAGTCAGAGCATTACACGAGACAGTCAAAGCGTTATACGAGACAGTCAGAGCATTATACGAGACAGTCAAAGCGTTATATGAGACAGTCAAAGCATTATACGAGACAGTCAAAGCGTTATATGAGACATTCAAAGCGTTATATGAGACAGTCAAAGTGTTATATGAGACAGTCAAAGCGTTATATGAGACAGTCAAAGCGTAATATGAGACAGTCAAAGTGTTATATGAGACAGTCAAAGTGTTATATAAGACAGTCAAAGCGTTATATGAGACAGTCAAAGCGTTATATGAGACAGTCAAAGCGTTATATGAGACAGAGCATTATACGAGACAGTCAAAGCGTTATACGAGACAGTCAAAGCGTTATACGAGACAGTCAGAGCATTATACGAGACAGTCAAAGCGTTATACGAGACAGTCAAAGCGTTATACGAGACAGTCAAAGCGTTATATGAGACAGTCAGAGCATTATACGAGACAGTCAAAGCGTAATATGAGACAGTCAGAGCATTAAACGAGACAGTCAAAGCGTTATATGAGACAGTCAAAGCATTATATGAGACAATCAAAGCGTTATATGAGACAGTCAAAGTGTTATATGAGACAGTCAAAGTGTTATATAAGACAGTCAAAGCGTAATATGAGACAGTCAAAGTGTTATATGAACAGTCAACGCGTTATATGAGACAGTCAGAGCATTATACGAGACAGTCAAAGCGTTATACGAGACAGTCAAAGCGTTATATGAGACAGTCAAAGCGTTATATGAGACAGTCAAAGTGTTATATGAGACAGTCAAAGTATTATATAAGACAGTCAAAGCGTAATATGAGACAGTCAAAGCGTTATATGAGACAGTCAAAGTGTTATATGAGACAGTCAAAGCGTTATATGAGACAGTCAAAGTGTTATATAAGACAGTCAAGGTGTTATATAAGACAGTCAAAGCGTTATATGAGACAGTCAAAGCGTTATATGAGACAGTCAAAGTGCTATATGGGACAGTCAAAGCGTTATATGAGACAAAGTGTTATATGAGACAGACAAAGTGTTATCTGAGACAGTCAAAATGTTATATGAGACAGTCAAAGTGTTATATAAGACAGTCAAAATGTTATATGAGACAGACAAAGTGTTATATAAAACAGTCAAAATGTTATATAAGGACAGTCAAAGTGTTATATAAGACAGTCAAAGTGTTATATGAGACAGTCAAAGTGTTATATGACACAGACAAAGTGTTATATAAGACAGTCAAAGTGTTATATGAGACAGTCGAGTGTTATATAGACAGACAAAGTGTTATATAAGACAGACAAAGTGTTATATAAGACAGGCAAAGCGTTATATGAGACAAAGTGTTATATAAGACAGTCAAAGTGTTATATGAGACAGACAAAGTGTTATATGAGACAGTCAAAGTGTTATATAAGACAGTCAAAGTGTTATCTGAGACAGACAACGTGTTATATGAGACAGTCAAAGTGTTATATAAGACAGACAAAGTGTTATATAAGACAGTCAAAGTGTTATATGAGACAGTCAAAGTGTTATATGAGACAGACAAAGTGTTATATAAGATAGTCAAAGTGTTATATAAGACAGACAAAGTGTTATATGAGACAGTCAAAGCGTTATATGAGACAAAGTGTTATATAAGACAGTCAAAGTGTTATATGAGACAGACAAAGTGTTATATAAGACAGTCAAAGCGTTATATGAGACAGACAAAGCGTTATATGAGACAGTCAAAGCGTTATATGAGACAGACAAAGTGTTATATAAGACAGCAAAGTGTTATATAAGACAGTCAAAGCGTTATATGAGACAGTCAAAGCGTTCCTGCATGTGTGATCATTTGTCCTCCCCATTGCATCATTCCACTGTCCGTTCACTGTCAGCAGATGTCTTTTTACTGTGTGGCGCCAGTTCATCTTCGGGAGATGTCTTTTCCTCCGCCCTTTTGAGTTCCATTGAAGGGTTCTATTGGCTAGTTTGATCGGTAAGGGTCGTGCAGTGTGTACCAGTAAATTAGGCGTCGTTTGTATGATGTTTATGACACTGGCTGTTTACTAGCCCGCTTCTTTACATCTTCATAAGATACAAAATCACCGATTTTGTTATTCAGGATTTTACGGAGGTATCTGCAGTCACTTGAGTGAAATGTGTCAAGTTTTTGTTTACTGGTAGTCAGGCGCCATTATCTTACGGACATAATTGTATCAAGGCAGGTACGGTAGTACGTTGGTGTTATAAGTCCGCCCATTTGTTTTGAGGGAGAACGTTTTACTGTGCAGGATTATAAACTGTTAGAAATGGCAGAGGCTTTCCTTATTCAACAGTTAAGTTCTATGTCCACACACACACACACACACACACCACACACACACACACACACACACACACACACATACACACACACATACACACACACCACACACACACACACACACACACACACACACACACACACAGAGACACATACACATACACAAATACACACACACATATATATAATTATATATATATATATTCCTGACATTATCTCCTATATCTATTTCTTTATGAACGATGTTCATTTTACATGTTCACATAATGTATATGTTCATTCGTTATGGTTTTTTTTTTCTTGGCATTGGTGCTGAAACCAGTGCTGTCTGCTGATGAATTGATTCCTTCAAAGGGAAACTGTGTGCTTTGGGTTCTTTCTGCCAGTGCAGCATTGTCATTTACAATTTTCAGATCATGATTTTTTTCCATCCATCCGTCTTATGTGCTTTCCATCAGCGCTTTTTAGAAATGTATTCTTCTAATTAAAGGCACCGGGCTGGTACAAAGACGTACAGTGACAGCGGGCAACCCTGGCGAACTCCAGTCAGCACCTCAAACCATTTGCCATGTCCTCTCCATTCGCGACAGAGGTTGTTGTTGTTTTTTTATTACTGTCCTGACAGTTTTGATCGACGTGCTTTGCGCCTGTTTAATCTTTCACAACCATGGTGTATGATTGCTATCAAACGCCATTATAACATCAGTAAAACTAACTGCGGCGTGAGAAGAGTTATTTTTGAAAACACTCAGACAGGAATTTATTGCGTCAGAAATAGGCCTGTCAGAACAAAGGGAGATAGTAACTGTGTGCACTGTTCACCACCCTGTTTTTCTACAGTATATATTAGTCTTTGTTTAAGGTGAAGTGCCCAGGGTTTGACTGAGGTTTGCTGTTCTATGTTCGGTGAACTGTTCGACCGCTTGGTGTTCTGTGTTAGATTACAAAGTGTTAAGGAGTCTGGTCGTGATTTAGGTCTCGCGTGGGTCGAAATATTTCCTTGTATCTTGTTCTGTGCCTGAGGTGAAGGACTGGCTGTCCATGGAGTGTATGACATTTAGTGTTCTGTCTTTGATCCTGTACTGTGGAGATTAGTTATTGTTTGATTCTTCTACTGGGTGAACTGTTATAATAATAATTTAATAATAATTAATAATAATAATGATAATAATTACAATATTTATATAGCGCAAAATCTTGATAAAATCAAATCTAAGCGCTGAAACAGACACATACGCACGCACACACACACACACACACACACACACACACCGCACGCACACCACACACACACACACACACACACACACACACACACACACACACACACACACACACGCATGGCTATAAATGGGGAGAAAGAATAAAAACAATGGACAATTATAGAGAGCATATTATATAAATTATATATTACAATGTGATTCCCCTCCGAGTGGAGACAGGCTGCAGAGGGGGTTGAGTGAGGTCAGGATTTTATGCAGAGGAGAAAAGGTGAGTTTTGAGAGGGGACTTGAAGGAGACAAAAGTAGGTTGCTGACGGACTGAGAGAGGAAGTTTGTTCCAGGAGAATGGATCAGAAACAGAGAAGGCTCGTGGACCATAGGTATTGAGCTTAGTGCGTGGAAAGCGAAAATTCAGAGGATCGGAGGCAGAGCGGAGGGTGCGTGAGGGAACATAGATCTCAAGTAGGCTTGACAGGTAATTGGGGGCTGCGTTATTGAGGCTTTTGTAGCACATGGTGTCTAGTTTGTACTGTATGCGCTTTGATACAGGGAGCCAGTGAAGTTGTGCCAGGAGAGGAGATATGTGGTCAGCTTTTTTCTTTATACATTTGAAGTTCTGTGGCAGGCTAAATGATTCAGTGTTTGGGAGCACTATTGATGTTATGTGTTGACTTAACTCTAAAGCCTCGATTATTGTAGGGTTAGAGTTCTGCATGAGGCTGGCTTTTCAACCGTTTTGTTGTTAAAGATGATCTGTATATGGCTTTTTGTTGTTGTGGTAGTGGGTTCTGTGTTCAGCTAATTGTACTACTGCCTTTTGATTTTGGTTGATGATATCTGGATACTTTATGTTTTTGTATCCTGCCATTTGCTTGTGGTTGGTGTTCAGTGTTGAGTATTCCGATATTTACATGTAGTTGTTGTTGGTGGTGACAGTTTTGTTGCTTTGTTGTGGATGATTTTTTTTAACCTGGGCTGGTTCTCCTGCTGCTGGTTATGGTCTTTAACAACAACAACAACAACAACAGTAATGATAATAACAACAACAACAATAATAATAATGATAGTAATAATATTGATAATAATAATAATTCCATTTATTATAGCGCAAACATGCATATCAGAAAATGCTTGTTGTATTTTGCAAACATCATAAACAATGCGATGTTAATACAGCAGTGCGATACAACAATAGGACACATACACTGATACATCAATTCATCATAAACATTACAATGTCAACACATTATAATGTAGTACAAACATATGGGATATAAGTATACACCAATCCATAAATGCAAGAGAACATGACTAATCGAAAGTAACAACAAATATGTTTTGCAGTTTATCAGTGACAATAACACGCTTGAAAATACACACACATATAAGCACGCACATACATAACACACACACACACACACACACACACACACACACACACACACACACACACACACACACACAGACAACCCCACACCTGCGTACACACTACTTACAACACACACACACACACACACAACACACCACACACACACACACACACACACACACACACGCACACACACACACACATACACACGCACACACACACACACACACACACACACACACACTACACACGCACACACACACACACTCACACACAAACACACACACACATAACACATAACACACACACACACACACACACGCACACGCACCACCGACACACGCACACGTATATACACACACACGCTCACATACACGCTTAAGCACGTCTATAAGGCAAGCTGCAATACCACTGGATTTAGAAGCACCACAGGCATTAATTTATGATGTTTGGAGATACTTCCGAAAGAGATGTGTTTTGAGTGATTTTTGAAAGTAAGCAGTTGGGTTGCTTTGTTTTCAATGTTTCAGTTTCAGTTTCAGTTTCTCAAGATGACGTCTCCGCGCTCGAAATGAATTCCATATGAACTAACGTCACAGGTTCCATGTAATGGAGAAGATCCTGAATGATCACTGTCCTCAAGATACTGGGAGGGAGTTCCATGTTTTTTTGATTTGGTCGTAGTTAACGCTCACAGTGTCCTATGTTTGATAGACTGTTGTGCTATTTGGCCAGTGTTCGGTATTCTGTCGTTAGGTCATAATGAAATCTGTGGTGGGCAGACACGCTTATCTGCTCGTTTGCTGTTTAATGTTTAATGACTTGTGTTGGAAGTTTGTATAATGTTTGGTTGTGACTTGGTGCTCAGTACTAAGTTGACTGCTTTATTCTTTCCTTGTGATTTGATTTTTCGTGTTGTATGAATGTTCTGATATTTGGTGGTCTTTGCTGGGTTCACACTCATTCGTCATTGCACTGTGGTTTTGAAATATGTGACGTTCCAGCATATGACTTTAAATGTCCGGCTCAATTTCTTCGTCCTCTGGTATTAATGTTTCATGGATGGACCGAGTTAGTGTACTGTCGTACTTCAGTGTTGTTGTTTGATAACCTGTCATGTCGTTAATTTGTTGGCTGGCTGGATGACTGGATTTTTTTTCTTTTTAACTGGATGGCATATTGAGCGATTATATGAATGATTTTATGGGCTTGTTGTTCGTCTCGTCTGTTGTCCTTTGCATCTCAATCTCTCTCCTCTCTCTCCTCTCTCTCTCTCTCTCTCTCTCTCTCTCTCTCTTCTTTCTCCTCTCTTTCTTCTTCTTCTCTTCTTCTTCTCCTCTCTCTCTCTGACTGTCTGTCCCCTCTCTCTTTCTCTCTCTGTGTGTGTCTATTTGTCTGTCTGTCTGTCTGTCTCTCCTCCTCTCTCTCTCTCTCCCCTCCCTTTTATCTCCCTTGTTATATAAACCACTTTATATAATGAACTTCATATGTAAAGATTATAAAACGGTCAGATGTGATGTACGTGTCGTTTAATCATTCCCTCATTTCATTAGTAGACACATACAAAGACTGTTGCGAGTGACATTATGGAGTATGATAAATGAAAATGAACGACAGAACTCGAGGCTAATCAATCCCTTGAGCAAAGAATTAGGCTATTCACAAACAATCTGATCCAATCACATAATCAGTCTGATAGTTTCGTGAGAGTTTCCCAGAACGCGATGTTCCCCCATGGGGATGACGGGGTCTCTTTCAGTATATATAATATCCACACATTCCGGAAATTCTGTGCTAGAAGTTTCTTCTTTTCTATCATTCTCTTTGTTTTTGCCTTCTTCCATTGCTTTCTGTCATTTCTTCTTACCATCTGCCTTGCTGATCCATTCACCTTATGTGTTTGATAAAGTGTTACGTACTTTCTCTTAGAATTGATAATTGGGTACATGTATTAAGTGCATCTTTGGCTCTAAGGAAATGTGATATACCGAAGTACTTTTCGATAACTAAGGTCCGTTTTTGTATACGTTTTAGTGTCTTTATTATGTTTAGGTTTGTGTTCAGGTATGTTTTTTAAATCCCCTGTGTGATAAATTGAAAGGAATGGTCAGTGGCCGGGCATCTCGTTAGATTATGTGTGCGAATACATTGGTATTTGTGCATAATTTTCTTTCCCTTTTTTCCTGTGCAAGTATTGTGTGTTTTTTAAATGGATATAGCCCTGATGTGGCTCTACGCAGTCGGCTGGGCTTTAAACAAAACAATGAAGAAGAAAATGAACGAGATGTATGCTGAGAACTAGCATAAATGAAAGACAAAATAAAGTAGAACGACAGATGAAATGGTCACACCCACTGTATGCCACTACTATACAAGTACGTTCTAGATTACTGAAGGTTTTGTTTCTTTTTGGCTGAGGTGTTTTGTGTCGCCCTATTATCTTTCCTTTTGCCGTTATTTTGGGGTGTTTTATTTGTTTGCTTGTTTGTTTTACGTATTTTTCTTTGAGATTATTGTTGTTTTTTTTTATATCTTTTTGTTTTTGCGTCATATATTTTTGTATGTGTCACAATTTGTTGTGAAGTGGTGGCTTGGCATTACTGGCTTTCTGGCACATGGATTTCGCGTAAATAAACCATGCAACGTGCCTGGCGCGATTGCTGCCTCGTGAGTTGCACGGCATGGTAGCATGTAAGTAAGTATTCACTCTTTAACATTGGTGTTTGCATAATACACACGGCATGCTTCAATTCAGACATATATACATATAATTATATATATACTATATGATAATATGATACTATGTATATAATACATAGTAACTATAATATATAGAAGATTATTATATATATATAACTGTTACATTGTACTATGTCCCAACCTTACGTCACCACAAAAGATTATATTTATTCATATTTATTATTATCAATTATTTATTATTTATTATTATTATTATTTATCTATTTGTTTGTTTGTTTCTTTGTTTGTTTATTTATTTGTTTATTTGCTCGTTCGTTCGTTTATTCTTTCATTCAATCATTCATTTATTCATTTATCAAATCGACAACAACGGATCATTTCTACTTGAAGCTGCATTTTTTGTATTGTTGCTGTTGTATTATTTTGTGGTCCTTCACACAGAATTGAACATGTGTGTGTGTGAAGCTCAGCAGCCTTCAGTGTGTGTAGCCGTGACCATTGACAATTACCGGTAATGTGGATTTGGATCATGGCGACTCTCAAAGATAAATATGTGAGCAAACTATTGATGTGAATGTTTGAGAAGTGACAGGTTTCCCAATGCCACTCTCAAATTGGGATTTCCATTATGTTGACACTAAGATGTATGAAATGCATCATTTGTGTGTGTGTGTGTGTGTGTGTGTGTGTGTGTGTGTGTGTGTGTGTGTGTGTGTGTGTGGGGTGTGTGTGTGTGTGTGTGTGGGTGTGTGTGTGATGGCTTTGTTTTATATTTTTTCAAGTATGTATAGCTTCAGATGAGACATAATTTGTTTTTAGGTTTTAAACATGTTTAAAACAAAACAAGCAAGCTCAAGTAAGACAGGTTCTTGTACTTGATAATGGTGTCTGCTTCTGTGTTTGTGTTACTGTATACCAAATCAAGAGATAATTATATGAATGTTCTCACTTTGTCCTCTTGTAAATACTCACAGAAAATATCAATACCCCTATCCTCACTTTTTGTTATTGTTCATTAAGCATAGTTATGCCTCATATGGTTAGTCTGAATGAAGAAAGCTGTTTTCATCAAGCATTCTTTGTTATCCCAGATCTGCGCTTCCAGAGTTGCCGCATTTGGCCATTGCCTATTTCTTTTATTTCTGACCAGTGGGCAGAACTGTAGAGCCTGCTCTAGTGACTGTGGTCCCGTCACTCTCGCTTTTAAAACGTTATATCAACTCTCACAAGAGTTGTGTTCTGTCTCCAGATCTGTTTTCACTTTACAGCGAAACCATCATGAGAAACCTAGAAGAATGCCCTGGGGTAAAGGTTAGAGGGAAAATGATACACAAAATTCGTTACGCAGATGACACGGTGCTAATTACAGAAAAAGAAAGGGACCTACAAACCCTTGTCAAC